>CM064355.1:7416900-8618567 GCA_032595735.1 Pelochelys cantorii | reverse complement strand
TTCTGGAAAACCCCCTCTGTGGTTGTAGAAATGGAGTGAAACATCATTGTTCTTTCACTTCAGTGAGCAGCAGTCAGCTGTTAATCAAAAGAAAACGTAACTGTTCCATTATGGTTCAACAGGTAACATCACATATTTTCCTCCCATTCCTGCTAGCACATTAGATTCCTACTTTATTACCTTGCTGAGAGCTCACCCATTCCTCCCAGCATGCCTGGTAAATTTACTTTAAAATATTAAAGGACAGGAATTGCTTCACTATCCAAATTAAAGGGATGCAGAGTCACTTGCCATCTCATTTAATAATAATTGCCACTGCCAGGAAGGGGGTTGGACCAAGAGAACTCAAAATTCTTCTGCAGAGTAGCCTTAGGAATGCATTTGGCCTGTTCTCTTGCATGCTAATCTCACCCACCTTGGAGTATTAAACATCTTCAAATACTAAACGTAATGAGTTAATCGAGATCTTGGTTACAACAGGAAGTGCCTATCCATCGGAGAGAGAGTGTGGTCCAA
Source organism: Pelochelys cantorii (assembly GCA_032595735.1). Classification (NCBI taxonomy): domain Eukaryota; kingdom Metazoa; phylum Chordata; order Testudines; family Trionychidae; genus Pelochelys; species Pelochelys cantorii. Next base: position 8,618,051 of record CM064355.1, on the reverse strand, counting down.
TGAGTAGTTCTTGTCTGTGCTTTGTCACGGACTTGCTCTAGGAGCTTGGGCAAGTCATTTTACCTCTCTGTGCCTCTAATTTCCTTCCGATTGATATTGGCTATTGTGAATGCAAGTTCTTTGGTGCTGGCACGGTCTCTTGTTAGGTGTCTGTATAGCACCCAGCCTAACCCTGAGCTTGCTTGAAGCTTCTAGGTGCAAATATAATCAGACAAATAGTAACAGAGGTCTTTAGCCAAGCAAACTCATAATGAGGCCAATGAGGGGTGTTATGAGCCAAAACTGACTTTTGGATTGAGCCTTATTACTTTGCCACAAAAGGTGCAACTATGTTGCACCATTATTTCAAGATAATTAGTGTTGTTTCGAAATAACAATGTGAGTGTCTACACAGCCATTCTGTTATTTCGAAATAAATTCAAAATATCGGATGGCTTATTCTGAAATCAGTAAACCTCATTCTGTGAGCAATAACACCTATTCTGAAATAGCTATTTCGAAATAGCCCCTCACCAGGGCCATTCTAAGTTATTCCTCCCCAGTGCCTCCTGGGGCTCTAAATCAAGATAGCACGTCTACATTAGGGAAACCTGCCTCAGACTCATTTTGAGGCTTCCCTGCAGTGTAGACGTGCTATTTCAAAATAAGCTATTTTTGAATAAGTATCCCAGAATAAACAACGAGAAGTCCTGTGGCACTTTATAGACTAACAGATTTATTGGAGCATAAGCTTTTGTGGGCAAAGACCCACACTACATGCATCTGACGAAGTGGGTCTTTGCCCACAAAAGCTTATGCTCCAATAAATCTGTTAGTCTATAAAGTGCCACAGGACTTCTCGTTGTTTATGCAGATTCAGACTAACACGGCTACCCCTCTGATACTTATCCCGGAATAGCTTATTTTGAAATAAGCGTGTAGCGTAGATGTACCCAAAGTGTTAAGGAAATGGCCAACAATATATGTTAAGGTTAGAGGTAGAGGTTCCAATTCAAGAGTAAGGATCATGAGCTGTTCAGGTGAGATTTGAGGTGGACGTTATATTATTTATATGGTACCATAACATGTAGCTGACACTGAAAGACAGTGTCCCAGCCCTGAGGAATTTATGCTTTAAGGGTTTGACTTGTGCCACACTTAGGTTGCCAGGTGTCTGGTTTTGAACTGGACAGTCCAGTATTTGAGCTTTCTGTTCGGGAAACAAATTGAAACAATATAAATGAGAAAATATAAATGTCCGGTATTGTCTAAATAAGATGTAATGTAGATTGTGATGTAATGTCAAATGTGTCTGGTAGTTTTGTTGAAACCATCTGGCAACCCTACCCACACTTACTCAGGTAGGACTGTAATTAATCCAGCATTCAGTCCCCTTTCTTGTGGGGGTGAGGTTCTGTTCAAATAGGATTAAGTGGCAGCCTTTATAAAGGAATTCTGCCAGAAAAGCCCAAACAGTCTGACAGGGGCCTAAATAAAGCATTCTGGTTACTCATTCCTTTCTGTGGCCCAAAGGCACAGCTTTGGGGCTACGTCTACACTGCAGGCTTCTTGCGCATGAACTGTTTTGCTCAAGAGTTCTTCTGCAAAAGGTCTTCCACAAGACCGCGTCCACACTGCCATGTGCTTTTGTGCAAGAGATGTGCTTTTAGCCATAGGGGTTTCTTGCGCAAGAAAATCATGTTGCCTGTCTACACTGCCTTCTTGTGGAAGAGCTCTTGCACAAGAGGGCTTATTCCTCGTGGGGAGAGGAATAACTCTTCCGGAAGAAGCCCTGTTTTCCGACACTGTACTGTAAATTTACTTGTGCAAGAACGCGCGTGCAGTGTAGACACCCGGCAAGGAGCTTTCTAGCGTAGCCTGCAGTGTAGACGTAGCCTGAATGTACTCTAACAGCCTGGGAGCCAGGCGGGTCTCTGAAGAGGCCCTGCATACGGAATGCTTTAAAACAGAAGTAGGGAACCTTTTTTTGGATTGGGGGGTCACTGACTCACAGGGGAAAAATAATCAGTCAGGGGCTGCACACAAGTGAGAAGCAGAAACAAACCCTCACTGATGTGGGCCCTGACTGAGAAGCAGAAAGACACTCCCCACATTCCCCTCCCACACCTGAGCCGAGAGGGGGGGCAGGGTAGGAGATTTTGTGTGCTCCAGCCCCGCAGTGGGATAGCAGGGGGACTAGAGCGCCAGTGTGGGCTCCCCAATGCTGGTGGGGGGAGTCTGAGCCTCAGGGGGCTGGATCCAGGCAAGCATCCAGCCCCCAGGCCTTAGGCTCCCCACCCCTGCCTTAACAGATCGTTTTGCAGCCCATCTGTGCTGAGGACAGGAATTTGGAAGGCAGGCCAGTGCATCTTCTTTGAACACCCACTGATGGCTTGAATGTGTGCTGTCACCATAGCGTGAAAATACGAAGGAATGGCCCCATGCATATGTTTGTTTTATACATGCACCTGGGGGGAGATACGTATTCTCGCCTTTAGCCAGCTTGCTGAGGAAAAAGGTAGGGGAACACTTTGTGAAATGGAAAAAAAAAAAAAAAAAAGTCAAGCGGCAGCTTACACAGGGAACTAGGATAAATATTCAAGGGGAAGAGAAAGAAAAAAAGAGCAGCATTGATCTTCACGTGGGGCTAGCCTGGAAGATTTTAAGGGACAGGCCATGTGTTTATCAGGCAATTAAGGGCATGTCTACACTAGGAAATTATTTTGAAATAACTAAGTTCAAAATAATAACTCCCAAAATAACTACAGGTTGTACGTCCCTTAACTGGGACTCTCTGGTCTAACAACATTCATGGTCCAGCATGACCATGGATATTCCAGGAGCAGGGAGGTCTGGCAGCTGGGCAGGAGTGTGATGGGGGGAACCAGTGACTCAGCCAGGGGAGGGGGTGGCGGCATGGTGGGGAGTTATAGCTCCAGCAGCTGTGGAGCTCTGGTCATGGCCAGGGAGCTGAGACTTCAGTGGGATCTGTGGAGCTCTGGCAATGGGCAGGGCTGGGGCCACAGAGCCCAGGGCACAAAGCCAAGCAGCTGCAGAGATCCAGCCCTCGCTATGGAGTTCCGGCTATGCCGCGTGGGTCCAGTGGCAGCTAGAAAGCTCGTGGGAGCTGGGGTAGCAGAGGGGACAGGCTGGAGCCCTAGTCCCGTGGCAGCAGGGAAGCATGGCCCACGAGGAGAGAGACCTCCCCTGGTCCGGCAAATTCCCTCGTTCGGGATCAGTCAGGTCCCAAGGTGCCGGACCAGGGAGGTCCAACCATATTTTGAAATAAGCTTATTCCCCAAGGAAAGCAGGAGTGCAGATTTTGAAAATACAGGCTTGGTAGTGTGGACTCTGTTAGAAAAAAAACTGCCCCCCAATAAAAAGTTTGGCCAGGCCGCTCTTGCTACAGTGGGCTGCAGTACTCTCGGGAGAAACCGGCCGCACCCTTCCTGCATACCATTGCCTTTAGAAAAAGGGAAGGTGTGAAAAGGGGAAAAATAGCCTTAGACTCTCCCACCCGTCACCTTGGTGTGAGAACTGCGGGGCTTACCTGGTCGCATGAAACCTGCACAGTTTCGGCCCAACCCCTGGGACACAGATCCCCACTTGGTGACCGTTGGGCCGTATATGGTAATATGCAGGCGCGGGAAAGCGATGTGCAGACTTGGGGATAAATACCCATCGCACAGTTCGCTTGAGGAGGTCTTCACAACACATGCACCACCGTGCATGTGCCTTCCCGCATACTTCAAAGGGCTGCTGTCCTGATCAACCGACCAGCCACCTCCCCCGACTCTCAGGCATAACTAAGGCCTTCACAACCGAACCGATATCTTTGAAATGTTCCGTGTGCTGTGTAAGTTGGTCTGTATGATTTGATTTTCTTTGTTGTATAAGCTTAGTGTTATAGTTGTTTTGGTTGTACATAGAGTTTGTAGTTATCACTGTTATTAATTAGTGTAGCTGGATATCTTTAGAATAGAGACTATTCCCCTTGCCATTCCCATCCTTATATTTCTGACACGTTCAACTAGAAATCGTAGAATAGATATAATAAATATTGTAAATTCATTATTGACACGGTCTATTAAATATCTTAGAATAAATACTATAACTTCATCACTGTCATAAATAAATATCTTTTACTTACTAAAACGGTCCACCTGATTCTGTCCTTCCCCCCTTGGGTATGCATCATCGGACCTGTGGTTCTCGCGACAGACGCTCCACTTATTTAGAAATAACTCCCTAGTGTAAATGTTTTTGTTTGATATCAACAGCTCAACTTCTGCTGGCTGCATTTCTTCACCACTTAGTTCACATCTGCCTCTGCTCAAGTCCAGTCTGATCTCTTGGACTTGTTTTTGCTCCCAAGCGAACAGATTCAATGAATTGTCTAGCTCAGTTTGTACAAAAGAAGCCTAAATCTTTAACTGTTTAAAAAGGTGACCAGAGAAACCTGCATTTCACAAATTCCATTTGATCTGCTTTGCTTTGAGCTGACTCTCACACATCCTGAAAATGTAATGCAATTGGAAAGACAAGGGTGTCTCTGTGTGATGAAACGGTACAAATGTGTTACAGACACTGACAGGGTAAACAGTATCCTAAAGGGCACGGTTGCTTTTCCTTTCATTGGGAAGGTGGGAAGGGAAGAGAAAAATAAGCAGATGAAATCATTTTGATGCGCATGCTATGAAAAATGTTTTGCTGGAAGGAGAAGTCAATTAATTTGATCTCTCCATTGGTGCGCTGTGGCTGTACACAGATCTATTTGGCTGGAAAGCCCTCTCTCAGATGATATGCCAGAAAGATATTTCAAGGCTCTGGAGGCTGATTTAAGAAAGGACTAAATGTAATTGGTTATGATGAATGAGGAGCCTGTGTAAAGGACACACATTAGTACTGATGCTAAATAAATATCTCTATGGATAGGCATATACAGACAGATGGGAGGAAGCATGGTCTTGTGCTGGAGGCAGGGGTCTGGAAATGCAGGGATTTTGACTTAATTCTTTTCTGTACCAAATTCCTAGTGAAACCTCAGGAAAATCACTTCATCTCCAAGCCTCAATTTGCCCATGTATAAAGTAGAATCATAGAATTCTAGGGTTGGAAGAGACCTCAGTAGGTAATTGAGTCCAAGCCCCTGCTAAAAGCAGGACCAACCCTAACTAAATTATCTCAGCCAGGGTGTTCTCAAGCTGGGACTTAAAAACCTGTAGGGATGGAGATTCCACTTTCTCCCTAGGGAACCCATCCCAGTGCTTCCCCACCCTCCTAGGGAAATAGTTTTTGCTAATATCCAACCTAGGCCTCCCCCACTGCAACTTCAGACCATTGCTCCTCATTCTGTCATCTGTCACCACTGAGAACAGCCTCTCTACATCCTCTTTGGAACTCCTATTTAGGGAGTTGAAGGCTGCTATCAAATCCCTCCTCACTCTTCTCTTCTGCAGACTAAACAAGGCCAAATCCCTCAGCCTCTCCTCATAGGTCATGTGCTCCAGCCCCCTAATCATTTTGGTTGTCCTCTGCTATGCTCTCCAATGTGTCCACATCCTTTCTATAGTGGGGGGCCCAGAATGTAGTGAATAAAGGGAAATAATCACTTTGTTAGATCTGCTGGCAATGTTCCTGCGAGTGCACCCCAATAAGCCGTTAGCCATTTTGACTACAAGGGCACACTGTTGGGATCTCTGTATACGCCATCCAGCCTCTCACATGAGCTATCTGCTCAGCTTCAGCGGTCTAGTCCCACATCCAGTTCTTATTAAACAATAGGCTTGAGACATCCTGATGAATATTCGCTATTAACAACCAGAGCCAAAGCCAATCTGTTTGGATTAGTCGCTGCAAATAGGTTAAGCAGGAGCTTACTGGCACCATAAAACGTGTTCCCACCAGAAACGGACTGCGAGCATTGCCCATGCTTGAACCTAGTCAGAGCATTGTCCAACCAATTCCCAGTTCTTAAGAGTCAGCACTTTATAAGCAAAAAATAAGTCCTCGTTTTTCTTCTCAAATGAACAGCACGAACGTCACTCAAGTAAGATAAGCGAATCTACGGAGGCAGGGGCACCCTGTCACACAATCAGACCAATTTTATAATCCCCAAGACGGGGCTTATGGCCTAGTTATCTCTTCCATTCCTGTCGCTGCCTCCGTTTCAGTAGATCTGCATGGAATGATTAAAACGGCCCGTTTGATTTTTCTATTGTGCCCCATTCAGAGCTGTTTGTTCGCTGCTCTGACTTATTAATAGCCAGTTCATACAGCCACATGTGTCTCCACCCCCTGCCTCTCATCGTGTGTAACGTTTTGTTCGGAATTATACAGATATCTGGGGCTGCTGTGGGCTCCGTGAATTCAACACTGTGCACAACCAACTCTTATCCCACTTAACAGATCGTGCAATGAGATGAATCACAAGAAATTAAAGAGAATGAAATACATAATCATGGTAATACTGCTAATACAGAATACTACAAGATTTACCTGGCATTGCTCAGATCCTTAGCTCAGTTGTTTTTCTTCATTTAAATCATTGCTCGGGGGTGGAGCTGATAATGTTACCTGTGCACTGAATATGCAACGAGTAGGCTTTTAATGCTTCGTGTCCGTCAAAGCTGCCCGAAAATGCAATGACTGCAGTGGTGAATTTTGTGAGGTGGAGACAGGACTGAGACCGCCTCGTCCCTGAGAGATGAGAATACCATTCACCCAGCCTGACCTGGATTCCACCCAGTGATCTAGAGGAGAAAAGCTTCATTGCTGATCTCCTGCCTTGTATGGTTGTTCCGAGTTCATCAAACCCTGAATGGTGCAGAGCTAGGACCCTACCAAATTCAAGGTCCATTTTGGACAATTCCACAGTCACAGGATTTTTAAAAAATTAAAATTTCTTGATTTCAGCTATTTAGATCTGACATATCACAATGTTGTAATTGTAGGTACCCAGACCTAAAAAGAGTGTGTGTGTGTGTGTGTGGGGGGTGTTCTCAAGATTACTGTGGGGGAGAGATTGCAATTATGCTTCTTACTTCTGTGCTGCTGCTAGCAGAGGTGCTGCTTTCAGAGCTGGGCATCTGGAGAGCAGCAGCTGCTGGCCAGAAGCCCAGCTCTGAAGGCAGAGCCACCACCAGCAGCTGCAGCAGAAGGAAGGATGGCCTGGGATGGATTTGCCTCCTTTACTTCTGCACTGCTGCCTACAGAGCTGGGCCCTCCGTCAGCAGCCACCACCCTCCAGCTGCTCAGCTTGGAAGGCAGCCCAGAAGTAAGAGTGACAATACTGAGACTACCCTAAAATAACCTTGCAACCCCTTACAACTCCCTTTTGAGTCAGGGGCTCTAGACTGAGAAACACTGGTTCTCCCTGAAATCTGTAGAATACAGGGTAAAAGCATACAAAGAATCAGATTTCTTGGGGGGAAACCAGATTAAGGCCGGTGATGCACTTTTCTTGGCCATGTATTTGGTAGGAGCCCTATACAGAGATACAGTTTATGTCTTATAAATATGGCTCCTAACACTAGTTTCACTCAGTTTCAGGGACCAAGCCAGTTCAGAAGTACAGCTATAAAGAGACAAGCATTGTGAAACCCCTCTGTAGTTGAGAAGGAATCAAGCACTGACTGATATGTTACAGAACTCATGTCACGCAAGCATTATAGAAGTTTAGTCACTAACTCCCATCAGAGAGAACAATCAAAATCATGGGGGCTGTGGAAGAATGAATTCGAAATGACAGGTGTCATCAAAGAAACCTCCTGCACCAGCCAAAAGGGATACAGGTAACTCACATAAATCTGTGGTGACGGAGCTCCAGTTTGCAGAGGAATCAGTAGACTTTTCAGTGTCATACATGCCAGAAATAACTGTTTTAAGGCTTGAATAACTATCTTCAGCCAGCCTGTGCAGCCAAAGCCACGTGTAGAATCTTCAGGTTTATCAGGGTCAGTGCTAACCTCCTAAGCTACGTGGAGACTACATTCCTCTTTTGACAGAGGAATGTAAATGAAGGACTTTGAAATTGCAAATGAAGTGCTGATTTACAAATGTTGCGCTTCATTTGCATAATGGCTTCTGATCACTTTTTTGACAAAGGATTTTTTGAAAAAAACCCCGCATCTATACGCGGTTCTTTCGATAAACCCCCCCTTTTTCGAAAGAACCCTAATGCCTGAAAAAAATTAGGTTTACAGGTTCTTTCAAATAAGGTTTTTTTTTTAAGAACTGCATCTAGACCGTGGGTTTCTTTTCCGAAAAATCCTTTGTCAAAAAAGCGATCGGAGTCCATTATGCAAATGAAGCATGACATTTATAAATTAGCACTTCATTTGCAATTTCAAAGTCCTTCATTTACATTCCTCTGTCGAAAGAGGAATGTAGTCTAGACATAGCCCTAGTGAGGACTGTGAAAGAACGGCTATTATACACCGATGACAGAGGAGCTATAACAAACACTTAGCACTTCCTCCTTTAAAGCATTCTGCAGCTATTCCCAGTTCTCAGAGGCAGAAAGCACTCAGGGTTCCCAACGTCACATCCAGGGTAATTTTCAGAGGGGGTCCTAGGTACTGGTCAGAGCATTAGCATATGGTCCTCCCTTTCTAGAGACCTTTTCAGTATTGTTCCACTGAGGGCCTGGAGATCAGACCCATGCTCAGATCTTGATCCCTCCCTCCTCCCCAGTCTGTGGATGGCTCCTACTGGCCAGGGTCCAAAACTTTGATAAATTACCTTAGTCTCCTATTTCTTTCCCAAAGTATTCCCACTACACGTTGAACATCTCTCAACTGGGATTCTTTGCTCTGGAAACATCCTTCGTCCAGCAGGACCACAGATGTTCCAGGACCAGAGAATCCCAGTGGAGGGCTGGTGACTGGGAGTCCTGTGGGTCATCAGGGCAGCACGCTGCCAGCGGGCTTCCACGGCAATGGGGCTGGTGGCATGGAAGGAGCCGGCCAGTGGCAGGGCCAGGGCTGGGGAGGGTGGGGGCTGATGGGAGGGGAGCCAGAAATGGCCTCCTTTGGTCTGGCAAAATCTCTTATCCGGGACCAATCAGATCCCAAGGGTGCCAGTCCAGGGAGGTCCAACCTATACCGTCCTTCTGCTCTCAGCATGGAGCTGGGGGCATGAGTCCCAGCTGAAGGAGGCGCACTCACTCTCATCAAGCTCGCGTGCTAACAATGCAGAGTAGCCACAGCAGTGCAAGCTGCAGGAAGGGCTGGCCACCATGAGTAGGGCCTCCGATAGGCACGGCCATGGGATGGGTAGCCCACCCTGCCATGTGCAGCGCTGCCAGGGCTTGGCTCTATTTTTAGCTTGCAGCTTGTAGAGCACTAGCTCCAGAATGTCTCCTTCAGCATGGACTCTCCCCGTGGAAACAAATCCTTCATTCCCTCAAGCTCACCCAACACATGCTCTGCTCTCCTATGCCCAGAACCATCCCTGCACACTTCTCCCATTGGGCCCCTCCACAAGCTTACACCACGGGGTCTTCTTTCCCGACTGCCCAAAGCCTGCTGTTGCAAGGGGCTCCTCCCCAAGCCAAAGAACTGGAATTTGGGAGTCAGGTCAGCTTGGAACGCATGTCCAGAGGTTGAGGCAGCAGGGCTACATGGTGGGTCAGAGTAGCCTCCAGACAAGAGAGTCAGTCTGTCCCCCCGCCTGCCACCTGCTGCTGAAAGTCCTCTCCAGTGCTTTCATCATGCCCCATCTGAGCCAGCTCCAAACCCCTGGCTTCCAAATCTCCTCTACTGAGCGTTGCCCTGGGAGGCAGAAACTTCTTTCAGCTCAAATTCTGACATGGGAGCAGTCCCGTAACCTCTGCCTCTGCACCTACAGTGGCACTCGTGCTTTGCTGTCTCAGGGATGCTGTGGGAGAATTCTACAGCTGTAGCATTTGGAGCCATGGTAGAACTGCAGAATTCCCCCAGGGCTAGAAGATGGAAAGTGCTATAGAATAATCGAGTACTCTTGGTCTCTCAGTAGTTCATAAAGCAGTCAGGGGCAGCCTAGGCTGATGAGCGGGCCTGTATAAGTAGCCCTCCAGCTCAGCGGGCCGCATGAACTGTCGTAGCCAAGATGGTCCCCTGAGGGTAGTTGTGCTACCTGCGCCTGCACACCTAGAATTTGCGGGATGTGCCATTTGCACTGTCGCAGCACTTTGACTGGGTGCACAGGGAGTGCACAGCTTGCAATATTGTGTGCAGTCAGCACATACCTCACATCACATACCTGTTCTTTACGTGCATGTCAGTTTTGCAATACCTATCGGGAAAAAAACATGCGGATGAAAACTAGCACAATCTGGCAACCCTGTGTGTGGGCCACAGTAAAAATGTCTCTTGAGCCACTCCTAGAATCCCAATGGTTGGTATGTGGCCCCAACACTGGCATAAAGGCCCCAGTGTGTTAGGTGTTGTACAAACACATAGTAAGAAACATTAACTGCCCCGAAGAGCATACAATCTAAGGGTATGTCTACACTACCCTCCTAGTTCGAACTCGGGTGGCTAATGTAGGCATTCGAACTTGCAAATGAAGCCCGGGATTTAAATATCCCGGGCTTCATTTGCATGTTCCTGGGCGGGCGCCATTTTTAAATCCCCTTAGTTCGAACTGACTGCCCGCGGCTACACGCAGCAGTCAGAAGTTAATCCGAACTAAGGACTTAGTTCGGACTTAGTAAGGACTTAGTTCGGATTAACTTCTGACTGCTGCGTGTAGCCACGGGCAGTCAGTTCGAACTAAGGGGATTTAAAAATGGCGCCCGCCCGGGAACATGCAAATGAAGCCCGGGATATTTAAATCCCGGGCTTCATTTGCAAGTTCGAATGTCTACATTAGCCACCCTAGTTCGAACTAGCGGGCTAGTGTAGACATACCCTAAAAAGACAACAAAAACCATTATCCCTATTTTAGATACGGGGAATTGAAGCAGATTGAAACTGAGAGACATTAAGCTCACACAGGGAGTCTGTAAGCATAGAAACCTAGGGTTGGAGGAGACCTCAGGAGGTCATTGAGTACAACCCCCTGCTAAAACCAATCCCAACTAAATCATCCCAGCCAGGGCTTTGTGAAGCCAGGATGTAAAAACCTCTAGGGATGGAGATTCCACCAACTCCCTAGGGAACCCATTCCAGTGCTTCATTGCCCTCCTAGTGAAATAGTTTTCCTAATATCCAACCTAGAACTCCCTCATTGCAACTTAAGGTCATTGCTCCTCATTCTGTCATCTGTCACCACTGTGAACAGCCTTTCTCCAGCCTCTTTGGAACCTCCCTTCAGGTAGTTGAAGGCTGCTATCAAATCCCCCTTCTCGTCTCTTCCATAGACTAAATAAACCCAAATCCCTCATCCTCTCCTCATAAGCATCTCCGAAGTCCCAGCCCAGTACCTTAACCACAAAGCCAAGGCCATTCTCTCTCCCTTATTATTTATGTTAAAATTTCAAAAATAATGTATCATGACTATTCTCCTGTATTTATTTAGCACTGGTGCTTCCCAATTACTACTCCATCTGCTCCTTGGCTCGTTCACTCATGCAGGCACTGCAGTAACCTAATGAACTTCTCTCAATCAGACAATTCTGCCCTGACAGGCCCTGATTTTCAGACACAACCACTTTCCAGTTAGGAATTCAGAGAACTAATTATGGAGGGAGCAAAAGGGTGAAGGGCCACATGCACAATCACAAGCAATTCTCTGTCAAACAGGAAATGGCTTCTGCAAGTTGCTCCTCTATTACTGACAGCCCATATACAGCCACTCTCAGGAAGGGAAGGGCCCCAAGCTGCCAGTGTCACATTGAAATCCAAGCTCTTCCCAAGACCAGATCTGGGGTATGATGGGGTCTGTATACCCAACACCAGGCTGGAAGGGTGGGTGGAGGAAGTCCTGCCCCTTTGGCTATCCTGAGCATGCGTGCGGTGCTGGTCCAGTATAAAAGATGCAGCTCATCTTAGCCTAGGAGTCATGCTGGAGAGGAAGGGTATGTGGTGGAAGTTCCTGCTGAGAGCCAGCTGCAGAGTCCCCCCGTAGGACCTGAGGACCCAGAGGAGCTGATGAAGCTTCCCCAGCTGACGGAGCGCCAGGGACTGGCTTGTGGTGAGAAGCCTGGAGATCCCAACTTCATGGATTGACACAACACTGACTACGGTAGGAAGGGATCCAGGGTGAGCTGGTGAGTGGCATGGCTCACCTGGCTGAGCTGGTGAGTGGTATGGCTCACCCGGCTGAGCTGGTGAGTGGTATGGCTCACCCTTGGTGAGTGGTATGGCTCACCCAGCTGAGCTGGTGAGTGGTATGGCTCACCCTTGGTGAGCTGGTGAGTGGTATGGCTCACCCTTGGTGAGCTGGTGAGTGGTATGGCTCACCCGGCTGAGCTGGTGAGTGGTATGGCTCACCCTTGGTGAGCTGGTGAGTGGTATGGCTCACCCTGATGAGCTGGTGAGTGGTATGGCTCACCCTTGGTGAGCTGGTGAGTGGTATGGCTCACCCGGCTGAGCTGGTGAGTGGTATGGCTCACCCGGCTGAGCTGGTGAGTGGTATGGCTCACCCTGATGAGCTGGTGAGTGGTATGGCTCACCCTTGGTGAGCTGGTGAGTGGTATGGCTCACCCAGCTGAGCTGGTGAGTGGTATGGCTCACCCGGATGAGCTGGTGAGTGGCATGGCTCACTCGGGTGAGCTCAGTGTGTTTCTGTGGGATTCCCTGATCTGCCACCGCACAGCCCTGGGTCAGGATCCCCCCCTCCACCTGGGCCACCAGCCCCTTTGTTGATGGTGCTGTATTGATGCCGGCTGTTGGGCTGACCGCCCTGTGATGCCAGGCTGCTATACTGACCCTGGCTATTAGGCCATGCAGCCATGGGGCAAGTGTCTTGTCCCTACATCTTGGACTGTAGGGTTGTGTGGCTTGGAGGCCACCCTGTAGGATGGTGTCCACACACACCGCTCCCCAGCCATGCCCATGTGGGATAGGATGTACCTGCCCTGAGACATGAGATTTTGGCTCTACCCATCAGAGGGTGAGATGCAGATCCAGACCTGGGTTTGAGGCATGATTCCTCATGGGGATATTACTGAAACCATCGCAATGCAATGGAGAATCAGGCCCTCTAGTGAACACCCCAACTAGCATCCAAAATGCAGGGGCATTTGGGTCTAGGGATTTGATTTAGCCCTATATCATTGTGTGTAAAAGTCTAACCAGTGGGATGCAGACACCTCAATCCAAATTAACCTTGACCTTCATTACACCCAGGTTGATATTAGCCCATTACATTCAGGCTGCGTCTAGACTGGCATGATTTTCCGCAAATACTTTTAACGGAAAAGTTTTTCCATTAAAAGCATTTGCGAAAAAGAGCGTCTAGATTGGCATGGATGCTTTTGAGCAAAAGTGCTTTTGCACAAAAGCATCCATGGCCAATCTAGATGTGGTTTTTCACAAAAAAGTCCCGATCGCCATTTTCGTCATCGGGGCTTTTTTGCGCAAAACGGTTCTCAGTTGTCTACACTGGCCCTCTTGTGCAAAAGCATTTGCGCAAGAGGGCTTTTTCCCGAGCGGGAGAGTCATTGTATTTGCGCAAGAACACTGACGATCATACATTAGATCGTCAGTGTTCTTGCGCAAATTCAAGTGGCCAATGTAGACAGCTGGCAAGTTTTTGCTGTCTAGACGCAGCCTCAGGGAATGGAAGTGCTGGGCACCTTCTCTAAAGGAAGAGTGGAATTGCTTGTTAGAAATCCCTGTTTTTTTCAGATTCCGTGATTGCTCTCTTTGCTCTTGGCTGGTAAAACACATCGGTGTTAATTGGAATTGAGCCTGTAAGACACCATTTAAAAATAAACCCCTAAAATAAACCCCTGATTCACTAAAAATCAGAATCAGACTGAGTTCTTCATTTCTGAACCAGCCACACAGTCAAAAGAAGGAACTCCCAGGAGCTAATATCCAGCTGGCGTTTTGATGCCAATGGAAAAAAAAACCCCAAGAGCATAATTAGGCAGCCGCTGTTCTGTGGCTGCTTCTATCATGATCACCTGGGAAAACACTATATAGGGTCATCCCCAAATAAAGAGCAAGCACATAAGGGGAGGCAGAACAGACAGAGTTGAAAGAGGAGCATACATGAGAGTGAAAGGAAGTTGACAGCAAATCAGAATAAATGGGGACAGTGGAGTTGCCACATGGACTGTCTAGTTGAAACCTGTCGCATTATTGTATCTATCCATCATCTCTCAGCTTATCCTAAGGCTCTTTGCTAGCTGTCTGTACAACACCCAGCACAGAAGGGCTTGCAGTACAAAATAAAGATACTAAATAGAAATAATAATTGGTGGCCCCTGAAGCAACTAAGACAGAGGTTTAGAATTCCAAAGGGACATCGGGGAGGGCCTGGAGAGAATTAGTGATCTGATTCAGTGTCAAATTCTTCAAGCCACATTTTGAACATCATCCATTTCTTTTTACCTGGTGTACACAGCTGTGTTTTCTATTCCTGCCAGGTCTCTCCTTTCATCTGATCTATTCCTCCCCATCGCTTTCCATAAGAAGCAATAAAGTCATGTAAAGTGACAAAGGTGCTTGAGTTAGTCTGCTAACAAATGTTCTCAGCCTTCACCTACCTTGTCCGGCGTATCAATGAATTTGTGCTGTCAATTGCCCAGCGCCCTAGATGGATATAGCAGGTCCCTCTCTCAAAAGAAATGCTCTTCCAAAATATTTGACAGTGCACAGCAACACAGTATAACAGGAATGATGGAAAAGTCCTGTTAGAGCAGCTCACCTGATCCATCCCTTTATCAGTACAAGATTGCTTCCAATAGCATACTTTGCAGCCATTTTCATCCAGTCAAATTTTAAAATGATCCATATCATTGGGCTTCAGCTACTTTTCTTGGGATACTAGTCTTGGACATCATCCTGGTATTCAGCTTAGCTCCTTCGTTTATTTTCCTCTTAGGACTCCTACATTGGTTCTACTCTTACCCCCACCCTGCAAGTTACATGTTACTTGGTATTTACCAACCTCAGACATAGGCTGTGATCACAGCCTGAGATAAAAGGAAGGAGTAACATGTCTCCTCCTACCTTTTAAGAGTGAAATTTACCTTTGTGCAGAAGGCTAACACAAAAGTCTACACAACATTTAAGTCCCACTTAAAACTTCTATATAAAACTGAAGTGGCACATAGACCTTTTTCACAGGGATGAATTTCACCCTCCAGCTACGTCTACACTACGAGTTTTCTCAGCAAAAAATATGCTAATGAGGGACTCGTTTGCATGAGTCACGATCTCAGATGCATATTTTCTGCAGATCCGTTTTTGTGCTAGGGGTTTTTGCGCAAAACCAAGCAGTGTGGACATTTCCTTTTTGTGCAAAAACCCCTTTTTCTACAAGATCGGTATACCTGGGGCATAAGAATCTTGCAGAAAAAGGATTTTTTATGCAAAAAAGAAACATCCACACTGCTTGTTTTTGTGCAAAAACCCCTAGCACAAAAACGGATTGGCAAAAAATATGCAACTGAGATCGCGACTCATGCAGATGAGTCCCTCATTAGCATATTTTTTGCCGAGAAAACTCGTAGTGTAGATGTAGCCTCCAACTGTAAACATTTCAGGGCAAAGACCATCTTTCCATCTTGTGCTTAATGTTGCAAGTTGGGTGGGTCAACTCAGCTGGGGAAAATCTGTGGATATCTCTGTTGATTGTAACACAGTTTTCACTAAACAAACCAATAATATTCTCTTTTTTATTTCTTTTCAGACCCCAACAAGTAGCTGTAGTGAATTACACTTGGGAAAATTCTTCATCTCGTTGAAGTAAATGGCAAAACTCTCACTGATGTGACTATGAAGTGGATTGGGCTCTTTCTGGCTATCAGGAAACTTCTTGAGTGAAAGTATTTGGTGCTACATTGATTTGATCACTGTAAACTGGACTGGGCAAAGCCCAGTGATCCATAAATAGATACATATCCGTAAATATGATACAGTTATCCGTAAATAGAAAGCAGACCGGAAGAGGCAAGATAGGCTGAGCTGAAATAGGAAACACGGAAGAGAGTGAGTGTCACAAATGGGAAAAGATAGTAACACTGGAATTGCCCATACTGGATTGGCGCATCTGATTCAATAGCTTGTACTAGTTATAATGCAGAGTTGTCTTTAACTTGTTATTCTTAATTAAGTAATTACTTAAGAATAACGAGTTAAAGACAACTCTGCATTACAAAGCTATAAATCAATTTGCTACCATGGAAAGTTTCTTCTTAATTCCTGTCAGTCAGAAGTTGGCTCAGGATTTTGAAGCAGGAGCCTGTCCCATTCCAACTTCTCCGCTGGTGACTTTTACCCTTTACACAACTCTGAATGTTCTCATTATCCATATAAATTGGCAGGTTAGAAAGACCTTTAGGATCTTCTCTTTCCCTGGCATCTCTTCAGAGGAAGAAAACAAATGGAGAATGAGAAACAGAGGGTGATAAAAATTACTGTAAACTCTGGACAAGAAGCAATGGGCTTAAATTGCAGCAAGGGAGGTTGAGGTTGAACATTAGGAAAAATCTCTGTCAGGGTGGTTAACCAATAGAATACATTTCCTAGGGAGGTTGTGAGGGCAGGGGACTGGACTCTCGAGGTCCCTTCCAGTTCCAGTATTCTATGATTCTGTGACTTATCCAAATAGCACAGCATCTGTTTTGAGATTTTCTTCACCTTATACTGAGCACTAGAGCTGGGCAGGAAATATTTTGCAGTAAATCTCATGATTTGGGATTTTTTTTCTGTTTCAAAATGGAATGAAAAGAAAAGCAATTGATACTTCCTGCAAAAATATTTCACTTCATTAAATCAAGATGGTTTATTTCAATTTTGACTTTGAATGTGATATAAACATTGATATTAAGTCATTTTTAAAGAAATTAAATATTATTTTCAGAAAATGTCAATGGAATGCTTCTACTCAAAATAGATCATTCCAATATTTTTCCAAAATGAAATCTAATAAAAAATCAATATGATCATTGAAAGGGAAACATTTCACTTTCAAGCAAGGATTTCCTGACAGAAAAAGATTCCATTTAGAAATTATTGGACTGGATCCATTTAACACTTCCTGGAGGAGTTGTAGAATAATTTAGTTGAAAAAAACTGTTACATGCAGATAATTAAATCACTAAAAAACACCCCACTTTTAGATTTATTTCTACCTAGAAACCTCCTCAGTGGTGTGACCCACTCTGGTTCCAATCCAGAGAAGCAAATGCTTATCTTTAAACACAAGTAGAAGGGGTAAGGATATGTTGAATGGTAAGATATGTTGAGTGGCTCAAAGTCAGTGTTCTCACACCGACTGGGAAATAACTCATGTATGACAACATGTTAGCTACAACCATTTTAACATGACTCAGTACCTAGTATAGGCATAGTATGACAGCTTCAAAATCTATCAGATGACTGTGGTCAAGCTTAGGCATGCTATGTTTTTAAAGGTGTTAAAACTCAGTCTACACATGATGTGAAATCATGCTTAAAATTGACTTAACTCACATGTTCTCCAATATGCCTATTTTTGTAATCTGAGCATCACCCTGGAAGTTCTGAGAGAGAACAAATTTCTCTCATCCCTAGTGATTGTAATTTCACTGAGCCAAGTTCTTCATCAGGAATGCTGCAAGTCTGACGCATCAAACCAGTCAAGTCATTTTCTTTCAATTTGCATCTAAGGAAGACAAAATTTTTATTCAGAGGCAGAGACGCATGCAGTGACTGCATCTGAAAGAGCCACTAGCTAAAACAGGAGATTGCCAATCATGACCGAGGTCCTTAAGATGGTTTGGACAGTGCAGATTAATCTTCCTTGAGATGACATTCCATAACTGTCTTAACAGCTTTTAATCAAGAGCCATGCTTATGTGCTCACATATGACTGGGTTTTCACAAAGATCAAGGGCTAATTTTTTAGTAGGGAGATGTCCCTAACTTTCTGCTGGATTTGTAATTAAAGTGCCTACCCACTTCGGATGAACTTCAGTTCATCCAACTCTTGCTGCACTGAAGGGATGAGAGCAGCTTGGTCAAATGCACAGGATGCGGTCCTGAAAGCCAGGAGACCTGCTACTATTCCGTTTCAGCACTGGACATGTCCGTTCAACTCTGTGCCTCTGCTTCCCCTTCCACCTTTGCTTATTTAGATTGCAGCCTCTTCACAGGAGGGACTTCTTCCCTCTGAGGCTACGGCTACACTGCTGTTTTTTTGCGGAAGAAGATATGCCAATCGCGCTCGCATTTGCATATCTTCTTCCGATTCTTTTTATGGAAGAGGTTTTGCCACTATTTGGCCCCATGTAGACCCTGAGGATCCCTCTGCCACTCCGCGCTGCTGCCTCTGTATCAGAATTTAAAAACCAGCTCCCCTGTTGCCCCATGCTGCTGCCTCTGATATAGAGCCAGCAGCGCGGGGTGGCAGCAGCCCCTGTCTGGGGGGAGTCTGAGCTCCCAGACCTGGCGCGAGCCAGAACTGAGCTGGGCTGCCTGCCCACCGAGCTTCTAATACATTTTAAATGCAGCGCTGCACCAGGGGTAAGCCAGGACCCGGTGTAAGCCAGGAATGAGCCAGACTGCTGACCAGCCTGCTAAAAAATGTACTGTCCGGAAGAGGGAAATGTGTGTTATCTATAGCATTGACCTATCAGCTTTTGTTAATCGGTTAATTGACTGTGCTTTTACATCCCTACTAGAGACAAGTGCAGTCCAATGGATTAGGCATAAGGCTAGAGTTCAGAAACCCAGGGTTCTGTTGACCCTTCTGTCACTCCCTTATTGTTTCACCTTAAACAAATCTCTTTGCATTTCTATGCCCATGTTCCCCTTCCCAGACTTTGCCTGTGGTGTTTAGTCAGACTGTACACCCTCCAGGATGGCACAGCCTGTCTCTGTGAAGCATTTGCACAGCCTCTTGCAGAATGGGCTGCAATGTATGTGGAGTTTCTAGGAGCTACTTCCCTAGAAATAGTGACAGAGGGCAAAGCTTTGCCCTTCATTCCTCCTGCCTGCCCAGCCCTATTGCTGCTGCACCAAGAGGATTTCAGCTACAGCAAAACCTACCTTGCCTTGTGCAAGTTTAAGGAATCCTACCACCCAGCACTTGTCCAGCATTCTTGACCCATGGACTTCTCAGTGCTCAACCCGAGGGGGTCAGTACCAGGAGCTCCATTTCACCGATGGAGGCATTCGCTGTGACTGGGAGGCACGTCTGCAGCACACCTCATCTCTAAGCTTCACTCTAGTTAACTCAGTCAAGCCAAGGCAGCACAGGGTGGCTGCTTGAGGACAAGCCTGCCAGAGCCCTGGTAGCCATCCTGTGCCACCACGTCACTGTTATGTTGAGCGAGCTAGCTCAGGTATTGGCAACATGCGTTAGTCGCACCTCCGGACAGCAGTGTAGACACACCCATGGAGAGGTAGAGGGGTAAGATAACCTGCCAAAGGTCACCCAGTAGCAGGACTGGGAACTGAATCCAGGTCCAAGCCTCTATCCACTAGACAGCACTGCTTCTCTGTGACTTCGCTACATAAGGTACCAGGCAGCATAGAATTTGATCCAATATTCTTTGGAAGGTTAAGTTTTGTTCAAGCAACAGCTCCTCCAAGGAAACCAGCATCCCCTTGCATACCACTGGCAAATGACAGAATGCTCTCAAAAAAAAATTCTGATCCATGTCAGAAAACCCACGGTATGCTGTCTTAAATCTCTCTCTTTGACAGACAGTGGATTAAACAGAAACTGAGTTACATCTCCCAGAACCCTATAAATGTGAGTTCTATACTGCAAGGTAGCATGACAAATAGCTGCGGATATAGAAGAATAAAAATAAACCACGGCTGAGATCAGCACAGGCATCACTGTTTGTATCTGTCATGAAAATTGTCTTGAAACCTTTGGATAAGAATTTGAAGTGCATGGCTTCCCTGACATCAGAACTGTGACACTAAGAAAGGGAAAGAACAACAATGAAAAATGGTGCATGGAAGATAGTCCCCGATTCTAGCCATTCTACTCAATTGAGTAAGGAAGGGAGGGACAGATTAGGCTGGTTCTGATCTGGAAATAAGCATGGTGGATCTGTGCTTATGTGAGGATATTTCTAAAGGGCGGCTTCCAAAGTCATTCAGAAGTGATTCAATGCAAGAATCTAGTAACGACACTAAACTCCTGGACAGTAATTTTTACCTAGATACAGATAGTCCCTGAGGGTAGAGGTACACTAGCTCGTTAGTTTGAGCTAGGTAGGGTAATGAGGGCAAGCAGAGTTGCAAATGAAGCCCGTGATTTAAATATCCCGGGCTTCATTTGCATGTTCCCAGGCGCCGCCATTTTTAAATCCCCCTTAGTCCGAACTCCGTGCCCGCGGCTACACATGTCACGGAGTAGGTAGTTCGAATTAAAGATCCTAATTCGAACTACTGTTACTCCTCATGGAATAACAGTAGTTCGAATTAGGATCTTTAATTCAAACTACCTAGTCCATGTCGCATGTAGCCGCGGGCACAGAGTTCGGACTAAGGGGGATTTAAAAATGGCGGCTCCCGGGAACATGCAAATGAAGCCCAGGATGTTTAAATCCCGGGCTTAATTTGCAACTCCTCTTGCCCTCATTACCCTACCTAGCTCGCACTAATGAGCTAGTGTAGCTCTACCCTGACTTATGAACAAGTTACGTACCAAACACTTGGTTGTAAGTTGATCTGTTCGTAAGTCGGACTCCATTCATTTAAATGTGACTGCACTGT
The DNA here is from genome assembly GCA_032595735.1 of Pelochelys cantorii. NCBI lineage: Eukaryota > Metazoa > Chordata > Testudines > Trionychidae > Pelochelys > Pelochelys cantorii. Next base: position 8,597,256 of record CM064355.1, on the reverse strand, counting down.
TTGTAAGCGCGGATCGCGAGTTCGTAACTTGGGGACCGGCTGTAATGCGCTTAATGGGAGGCTGGTCATAAATACGAAAGGTCGTAAGTCGATGCGTTCATAACTTGGGGACCACCTGTATTTCAGAACACTTCAGAAAAGGAGACACAGATGATGAAACTAAGGTATGGAGCAGTGACAGTTCTGGGCCAAACTCAACCAGAAGGCCAAGAACAGTCAGGGAAAAGAAGCAAGATCTGCCAAGTGACATTCAGGGTACAACTACACAGCAACATTATTTTGAAATAACTGGTGTTATTTCAAAATAACTTAGTCTGCATTTACACAGCAGGCAGTTATTTTAAAATAATGTCAAAATACTGTCAAGCTGGAGGACTTCTTACTCCAATTCCTGTAACCCTCATTGTATGAGGAATAAGGAAAGTCGGAGGAAGAGTGCTCTATTTCTAAATAAGTGCTGTGTAGACACTCCCAATTTTGAAATAAGCTATTTCAAAATAAGTTGCACAATTGACATAGCTCAATTTGCGTAGCTTATTTCGAGTTAAACCCTGCTGTGTAGATGCACCCACAGTGGCTCACCTCTGAGGCCTCAGTGGAAGTACCCCACTTGTCAGTGTGTGATATACTCCCTTCCTTGCCTACTCTACAGTGGATACAGGTCCACTAGGAAGCCTCAACTCTATAGTTCATGATTTTCAATCAGGTGGTCCCCGGTCTGTTGGCCAAAATGGCAGCTGTATCTGTGGGATTCTAAACCCTCGTAGATGAGGGAGGGTCTTGCAATAAAGATCAGGGAGTGGGACTCAGAATTTGACTTGCTATGTGCTGTTGTGAAGGTACAATCCAGAATCAGATTTTCAAAGACACTGGGTACTCTCCAGCTCCCACAAAAATTAGTGAGTTGTGAGTGCTCTGTGCCTCCTTGGGATCTGGTCATACTTTCTGTCCCACCTCTCCAACTACTTCATCCATTGTGATGGTCATGCATCTCCCTCTTTTAATCCCCTCATGCCTCCCTCCTATTACATGTTCTCTCTTCTGCTAGTCTTCATGGTAGCTCATCATTGCTATTACTTCTCTGATGCTGGCCAACTAAATCCCTCTTGTGTCACACATGAAAACAATTTTAACTTCCTCATTTTCAAGTTGAAGATGGACTTGAATGGTTCCCAGCTCCCATTGCTGGCCCAGTGCCTGCGGGATGAACTTACTAGAGAATGTAAAGCTTCATAAGCCATCACCTAAGATCTTACCTGACTCTACATAAGAAGCTTCTGAGCATTTTATGGATCAGAATACCAACCCTAACTCCACAAGAGCAACAGTATTTATTCACTGAGCAAATCCTCCACTTATTTATACTGTGATAGTGTCTTTTGGGCCCAGCTGAAATCAGGATCCTAGGGAGAGTGAGTTCCTGACCTAAAAGGATTGACAAAGGATTGGCTGGAAGAGAGAGGCAGAGAAAAGTGAGTGACATGCCCATGGTTACACACAAGCCAGTGGCAGAGCTGGTAAAAAAATCCAGGTTTCTCAAGGTTGAAGCCAGTGTCTTTAGGCCAAGATTTCAAAAGCAGCTAGTGATTCTGGGTGCCTGACCTGAGATACTTTAAAGAGGATCTGATTTTGAGAAAGAAGGTGGGCGCTCAGCTCTGAGAATCAGCTCCCTTTCAGGCATGTGGAAAGCCATCAGTGTAACTTACCCACTGCCTTTGAGGAACGTACAACAGCTTCCTCCAGAGCCTATAGTTTTAGGGTTTTCCTGTTTGTTCTAATAAGGTAGGTTTCTGGCGCGGAGCAATATGACACACTGTCCAGCAGCATGATGGGTGTTATCACTCTATCGCACCACTGGAAAATTCTCCTGTTCTTATTCCATGTCATCTTCTTCCTCTTAATCTTATCTGACAAGTGCTAGTGGAATGTAGGAAGAGCGGCAGCACTTTCGCCATTCGGAAGATCCATCACAAGCACTGTCAGTCTTCCAGCCGGGTGACTTTTCACACCCTGTTTGCAGTCACTCCAGACCACATCCTGTGCTGCTGAGGCCTGATCCTGACAGGGGCAGGGCATGCTCCATTCCCATGGACCTCCTGCCTCATTTGCAGGAAGGCGGGGCTCTCAGCACTTCACAGGCTGTGCTGAGCCCTTTGCAGGATCTGCCCGCAGCATCACACAGCTGAAGTCACATGCACAGACTGTTTCTGTGCACTCAGTGGTGCAGGAACATTTTAAAGAGTGGGGGTGTTGACCCCCCCCCAGCACTGTTCTCCCACCCCCAGCTGAGACCAGGAGCAAGCCCTGGTGTGTGGGGCCAACAGCCAGGACCCAGAGCATGAAGCAGGCAGCAGAGTCCCCCGAGCATGGGGCCAAAGCAGAGCCCCACAGTGTGCAGGGCCAGCAGCCAGGACCCCAGGTGTGGAGTCAGAAGCAGAGCCCCCAGTGTACAGAGCTGGCAGCAGCCATGACTCTGGGTGTGGAGCCAGCAGCAGAGTCGCTGGAGAACAGGGCAGCAGCTGGATCCCCGGGCAGTATGGATCCTGCAGTATGTGTGGAGGCAGCGGGGACCCTAGGCAGTAGGCTGGGAGCCCAGGGGTGCAGCAGCACCCCTGATTCCTGCACCTTTATCTTCACTTGGCATGTCTAACACATAGAACTTGAATAAAATTGTCAGCCTGCATGTGCTTTTATACCACATGCACACACCACCTCTGCCGAGTGCTGTGGTCTGCGTTGCACATATGGATATTGTTTCCTACCTGCGACGACTGTGCTCTTCCAAAGGGTTTCCTGCCAAAACTCAGGTGCTTCTCTCCCTCCCAGCCTCTTCACATCAACATTGGGATCCTTATTTTACAGATGGGTAAACTAAGGCAAAGAGATGTTAATCATTTTACACACACCCCTAAAGTGTTGCGCGTCCACAGCTCTGCCTGACGCCAGCGCAAGCCAGAGTGTTTAGAACCTCTGAAAGTCGGACGCTGAATGATTCGGCTAAACAAAAAGGTTATTTGCGTAGGTCACTGTCCTCACAACTGATGAATCTCACAGCCAAAAAGTCACGTGGCCATTCGAAGTTATTCTCAGTACAAAGATGATGGTAACTCATTCGCACTTGTCAGGACACGTACCGCATTGCACAGTGCTGAATTGCATTACAGAGTTTATCTACTTATTCAGTGGAAAGCAATGTCCACTGCCAGAATCTAGCCTCGGTACATCCCCCTTCCAGCACACTGGAGCAGTGGGTCCCAACCAAGCTTCCCTCCAAGTGGCGCATCAGCACAGCCCCCTAGCTGCTTAATCAGCCCCGCCCAGCCAGGGCTCAGGGCTCCTCCACACATGGAGCTGCCGGTCTGGATGGGTCTGATTGAGCAGCTGCAAAGCTGTGTGGCCGACCCGCTTAGAGGGTACCTTGGTCTCGACCTTTCCAATGTGATTTGGCTTGTGCACCCCCAAGCCAATGTTTGCATGGAATTTTGGCCTGGACGGACTATGCTAACGCTTTTAATTTAGCCTGTTGAAAAACTAGGTGAATATCTAGAGGGATTGATGCACCCCCTGGAAGACCTCTACGTACACCAGCCTGAGAACCACTGCACTGTAGCTCAGAATTTACACCCGTGGTGTGCAATTACAAATTGCTTCCACAGCTGTAAGGCAGCTCCAAAAAACATTTTTTAAAGCTCCCTTTCCAGTTACTGAAGCAACTGAAACACCCAACATATTTTCTGTTGTTTGATACCTGGGCATACTTCACAAGGTAGCAAATTGAAGCCTGTGTCACCAATAAGCCAAGATTTGTTAAAGGAAATGAACCTTCATGGGGTGAATGGGCTGTCTTAATCCCTCAAATATTTCTTCTGTTCTTATTTTCCTTTTTGGAAAATGTGCTGCTCTAGTAAACCTCAGATTCTGTTCATTCACCAAAAAGTGGCGTTTCACAAAAAAATAAAACACCCATCTCACCACCACTACAGCAGTAAAAATGTTGCCGTGCTGAATGCTGCTATTCATCTTGGTAGCTGATGCTAAATGGAACTTCAGACAGTCGGCAATTCAGGACTGATTTGACTACCTGTTATCCCATATGCAAAATCTTCACGCTGGCCTTGATTCAGGAAAGTATTTAAGCTTGTGTTTAAGGCTTGTTCACTTCAATGAGATGTCAGGACACGTTTAAGTGCTTTTCCAGTTAGGGGTTTTTATTCCTGAATAAGGACCAGTCAGCAGAATCCATTGCTGCGGAGAGCCAGGACTAGTGCTGTAACAGCAAAAGAGGAAGATTGTACCTCCTCATTGCCAGGTAAGTAATTGGGATGTGTAATGTGCTCTCCCCACTCTGGGGCTTTCAGTGAGGAATTGCCACAGACTCCACAGGACTGTTTAGGCACTGCCCCAGCCCTCAATTCATACGAAAATGTGAAAGGCAGAGGATCTGGTGAATTACTTCTCAGTTGAGTCAGTCTTTTAGAAATGTAATGTCAATTTCAACTAAACATCGGGTGAGCTTCTGCTTCATTACTGCTTCTTTTCAGCTTTGCAGACTAGCTTCTTATAAAATAAATTTATGGTATTAAATTTGCTTTAATAGCACAGCATAAGTAGCAAAGTGTGTTCCCTGTTAATCTCCTACTATGTCAGAAAAAACAGCTATCCTATGATTTTAATTTTCATTGGAGATTCTGATTCCATTAACACTTCCACTTAGCTATTTTAGTTTGGAACCATAGCCACAGCACAGAGAAGGATCTCAACTATTTTTTCATTACAGAAAACCTCTGAGAGGTGAACACCCGAGTTGCGGCCCCCTGCACTTACAACCATTTCTGTAAGTGCAGAAGGGGCCGAACACTCCCTTCCCCCCAACTTATGTCCTAGCCCCACATTTACGATGGTGCACAAAGCCTATCGCAAATGCGGGTTTGAGTTACAATGCCCCCGACTTGCGACGCTTCCCCAGGAACTGATCACATTGCAAGTCGGGAGCTGCCTGTAAATGCTTTCAGGGAAGGAGAACAGCCTTGCGATTAAAACACTTGACTGGGTTGCAGGAGATCTGGACTATAGTTCCGGCTGTGTCACCTTGGCAAGTCATTAATCCTTTTGTGCCTCAGTTCCCCGCATGTCAAATTGGAGAACAACGCTTTCTCTTGTGAAAAAAAAATCTCACAAAGGTTTGGGGATGTCAATCATTTGTGGTGTGCTCAAATATTGATACTCCCCACAATGTGGTGGAATCTGACTAGCCATCCAGTTAGGGAACAGAAGAGATGTCACTGGTCATCTAAGTCACATGGTAAGTAGTCAAAGATTCTGATTTTACTACCCGTATTCAATGAGCATCTCAAGGCGTCAGTGGGACAATGCCAAGGGTAAATATCATGAATAAGGGTGACAGAATTTGCAATGCGTTGTAAGTAAAACATCTCTGTGAGGCTACGTCTGCACTGCAATGCTATTTCGGGATACTGGAGTATCCTGAAATAGCTATCCCGCGTCTTCACAGCAAGCCCACTATTTCAAAATATAATGGGCACACTATTCTGACGTCCCTGTAAACCTCATTTCACAAGGTTTAAGGGGCGTTTCGGAATAGGGGGGTATTTTGAAATTTGGTGCTGTGTAGACAGAGCTAAAGTGTGAAATAAGCTATTTCTAAATAAGCTTGAAATAAGATAAGATACACAATTTGAGCTACCCAAACAGCGTATCTTATTTTGAGCTATGGTGCAGTGTAGACACACCCCAAGTGTATAAGGCTACAGACTGTAGCCCCAAGTAAATAGGGTCAGAACAAACTATGGGATGAAAATTGTTCACATAAATAGACAAACACTTGCAAACAAAACATGCATTTGAAGAAGCCAGGGTAAGTTCATAGAGCAAAAATTGCTAAAACACCATTTGATTTGCAACAAGTCATCTGATTGCTAGGGAGATCCTAGTTCCATTGAAATAAATGGCGTTTGGTCATTGACTTCAGTGGGGCCAGAATTTTGCCTCCAACATATATCAGCTTGAAAAAAAAAGATACAGGTGAGAGATTATTAAATTCATATGCATTATGAAGCAAATCTCCCCTCTTACTCCAACAAATTTAACCATACATGCACTGGGCAGGGGGAGATATTAAAGTGAATTACATTTTGCAGTATTAAATTGAAAGAAATTGGTTAAATAAATCATTTTAATCAAAGAAACAAATGGAAAGAGAAATGGAATGAGGCCTTGTAGACTGCTTTTGGCATTTGTGGATTTGTTTTGTATTCCCTTTCGCTCAATAAACTGAAGGATGACTGAGTTAATTTCACAGAAGATGGATTGTATTTTCCTCCCTGAGCATTGCAATGTCCATTGAATTCAACCAGAAAAAAATTACTGTGTTTTAAAAACTCATGATTTCTATATTATTAGAGACAAACTGCACAGCTGGGACAAGGAGAAGGAAAGGAATGCAATTTTGATGTACGATAGCAGTGACTATCTAAAAATGGTGGTCAATGCTGAGGGGCACTTCTTAGTGTGCCTTCAATTTAGAACTGAGACTGGGCTGCAAACCAACCCCCCTGAGTCAAGTTCAAGCACCCCCAACTCAAACACCCAGAACTGTACATGACATTTGTGATGGACCACATCGACTAATCCACTGAAATGTGGCAGGGAGAGATGGAGGAAGAAATTAAAAAACCCAACAATGGCAGACTAAATACAGACAGCCAGATCCAGCCAGCTGGAATTGGTAGCCATGTAAGCAACACCTCGGCTATGTTTAGACTACAGACTTTTTTCAAAAAAAAGTGGCCTTTTTTTCAAAAAAACTTCACCTGCATCTAGACTGCTGTCACGTTCTTTTGAAATTAAATTGAAAGAACACCGCATTTTTTTTGACAGCGGTAAACCTCATTTAACGAGGAAGAACACCTTTTTTCAAAAGCACTCCTTCGAAAAAAGGTGTTCTTGAATGCAAACATGGCTTTTTTCGAAGGAGAGCTTCCAGATTGCCTGGGTACTCTCTTTTGAAAAAGTGGAGCGCTTTTTCGAAAGATTTGTGGATGTCTAGATGATCTCTTTTGAAAGAGGCTTTTTCGAAAGAGCTCTTTCAAAAAAGCCTCTTTTGAAAGAGGCTTGTAGTCTAGACGTACCCCTAGGCTATGTCTACACTGCAGGCTTCTTGCGCAAGAACTGTTTTGTGGAAGAGTTCTTGTGCAAAAGGTCTTCCACAAGAGCTGTCCACACTGTCATGTGCTTTTGCACAAGAGATGTGCTTTTGCGCAAGAGCTTCCATGGCAGTGTGGATGCTCTCTTGCGCAAGAAAGCTCTGATGGCCATTTTAGCCAGAGGGGTTTCTTGCACAAGAAATTGATGTTGCTTGTCTACACTGCCTTCTTGTGGAAGAACTCTTGCGCAAGAGGGCTTATTCCTTGTGGGGAGAGGAATAACTCTTCCGGAAGAAGCCCTGTTTTCCGACACTGTACTGTAAATTCACTTGCACAAGAACGCGCGTGCAGTGTAGACGCTCTGCAAGTTTTTGCACAAGAACAGCCGTTCTTGTGCAAAAAGCCTGCAGTGTAGACGTAGCCCTAGCATCAACTGGATAAAATTCAACCCAGTGCAGCAAGCCAGCAAAAGGCCTATAGATCATGTTTCTAAGGCAGAACTGGTGCCAATACGTTTGCTCTAGATCTCTGTATGGGGAAGGGGGTGAATTTTACCCATGTGAGGAAGACCCTGGGCTGGGAGTGACCACTCTCAGGTTACTCTCCACCAGAAGCTTAAAGCATCTTGGGTGGATTGTTCTATAGTGCCCTCAAGATCCCTCTGGTGGAAGAGTATGAGGCAGGCGGGACAGACCTGTAGCTGGTATCAGTCTGCGTCACTCCAACTGAAGTCAATGCAGCTATGCAGATTTACACCCACTGAGGAACTGGCTTGCTCTTTTTACCACATCAAGTGGCAGATTGGGAAGGTGAAAATAAACCCTAACAGCCTGCCTATTCCCAGCAGGGATTAGAGAGAGAAAAAGCAATATCATTCTTACATATGGGAATTCCTTGTGTACCACAGGGACAAGCACTGACGTAGGGAACTAGACACATCTGATGACTGGATCAGAGGTCGGCAGCATTGGTTGCATAGGACATTTTTTGGACTCCTAGCAAACATTAACTCTTTATTTAAAAAGGGCTCTAGAGGCGATCCGGGCAATTACAGACCGGTAAGTCTAACTTCAGTACCGGGCAAATTAGTCGAAACAATAGTAAAGAATAAAATTGTGAAGCATGTAGAAGAACATAATTTGTTGGACAAAAGTCAACATGGTTTCTGTAAAGGGAAATCCTGTCTTACTAATCTATTAGAGTTCTTTGAAGGGGTTAACAAACATGCGGACAAGGGGGATCCAGTAGATATAGTATACTTAGATTTTCAGAAAGCCTTTGACAAGGTCCCTCACCAAAGGCTCTTGTGTAAATTACATGGCCATGGGATAAGAGGGAAGGTCCTTTCTTGGATTGAGAACTGGTTAAAAGACAAGAAACAAAGGGTAGGAATAAATGGTAAATTTTCAGAATGGAGAGGGGTAACTAGTGGTGTCCCCCAAGGGTCAGTCCTAGGACCAATCCTATTCAACTTATTCATAAATATTCTGGAGAAAGGGGTAAGCAGTGAGGTGGTAAAGTTTGCAGATGATACCAAACTGCTTAGGATAGTCAAGACAGAAGCAGACTGTGAGGGACTCCAAGAAGAGCTCACCAAACTGAGTGATTGGGCAACAAAATGGCAAATGAAATTTAATGTGGATAAGTGTAAAGTAATGCACATCGGGAAAAATAACCCCAACTATACGTACAGTATGATGGGGGCTAATTTGGCTACGACAGTTCTCTGAAAACTTCCACACAGTGTGCAGCGGCAGTCAAAAAGGCAAATAGGATGCTAGGAATTATTAAGAAAGGGATAGAAAATAAGACCCAGAATATCTTACTGCCCCTGTATAAAACTATGGTACGCCCACATCTTGAATACTGTGTACAGATGTGGTCTTCTCACCTCAAAAAAGATATTTTGGCCTTGGAAAGGGTTCAGAAAAGGGCAACTAAAATGATTAGGGGTTTGGAACAGGTCCCATATGAGGAGAGGCTAAAGAGACTGGGACTTTTCAGTTTAGAAAAGAGGAGACTGAGGGGGGATATGATAGAGGTATATAAAATCATGAGTGGTGTGGAGAGGGCTGATAAAGAAAAGTTATTTATTAGTTCCCTAAATAGAAGAACTAGAGGACACCAAATGAAAGTAATGGGTAGCAGGTTTAAAACTAATAAAAGAAAGTTCTTCTTCACACAGCGTGTAGTCAGCCTGTGGAACTCCTTGCCAGAGGAGGCTGTGAAGGCCAGGACTATAATAGAGTTTAAAGAGAAGCTAGATAATTTCATGGAGGTTAGGTCCATAAAAGGCTATTAGCCAGGGGATAAAATGGTGTCCTTGGCCTCTGTTTGTCAGAGGCTGGAGAAGGATGGTAGGAGACAAATCGCTTGATCATTGTCTTCGGTCCACCCTCTCTGGGGCACCTGGTGCTGGCCACTGTCGGCAGACAGGATACTGGGCTAGATGGACCTTTGGTCTGACCCAGTACGGCCATTCTTATGTTCTTATGTTATGTTCTTATGTTCTTATGGAAGTTTAATACAAAAATTAGAGTTATAACTGCATATCCAACTTTTTAAGCTTTTGCAGCCTAAATACCAAGGTACCTAGGTGCCTAAACCCAAGGCTTGGGAATCTAATTCCCAGTTTGGGCTCTATTATGATCCACCAATGCCTCAGACACCTATACACACTGGGCCCCTATGTTTTCAGGGTATAAATTCTTGAGGCACCTAAAGTTCTGCCTCTGGGCATGCATGCTGCTGCCTCTACCTCTAGGCATCTAGTCCCTGCCTAAGCCTTCACACAACTCACAAACTGAGGAAAAAGAGGTGTTCAATGTGCTAAAATGCACTTCCACCTCCACCAGGACCTCCAGCGACTCCTTGGTAGGGTACATCCTGGTGCCCTTCTTCCTCATCACCATCGTCGGCATCATCATGGTGGTGATGATGTATTTTCAGAAGAAGAGGAGGTTTGACAGGTTACGACACCACCTGCTACCAATGTACAGCTATTACCCCACAGGGGACCTGCGTAAGGCTGAACAGGAACTGTTGGGGGATCCAGATGACACCAAGGTGATTACAGTGCAAGGCTTTGATCACGGGCAGTGAGTGGAAGAAGCAGGAGAAGGCATTGCCTTTCCAGACTGCCAGGTACAGCCCCCTCCACACTCCGCCTCCAGAATGCCCCCTGTTTCAGTGCAGCTCCTGGGCTGCACCCATGCTGAGGCTGGAGACACTACGGCCATGTGCCCTCCCCAACCTCTGGGGCTAGGGAAGGCTGAGGCCAGTGAGTCTCACGCAGAGGGCTAGAGCCTGCTACTGTGGTGGGGGTGCGAGTAGGAGGGGGTGCTTAGCTCCTGCAGGGGCAGGGCCCTAGGTGGAAGGGGCGGGGCCTCAACCAGCCCTAGGTTCACCCACTGCCTATGGCATTGATCCTGCAATTTCCGTGAGGCACGAGGACAGGTCCATGTGGAGTTCAGTACAGAATCATCGCTTCCTTTGTGACAAGCAGCATCAGCTAGATGAGATTTGAGTTGGCGGAGACACAGAAATTTTAGAGCACAATTCAAGAGCCTCTCCAGGCCTTTCCTATAAAATCCGGAACAAAACTACCCCTCTTTAGAAACCCTGATTGCCAATCCTTTCCTGCAGCAAAGTGGGGAGCTCAGCATACACATTCCCATCACTTTTGCCCACAGGCCCTCATTTATTATCTCAAAGGCAATGGGTGCAAATTATTTATGATGGAAAGGGACTTCAAGCTGGGCTGTATTGCTCCAGGCCACAAGCCTAGGCATGCAATACTTCACGTAGGAATTTGCAAATTGGCTTCAATATTTAGCATGAAAGTGGGTTGTCAAAAGTTTAACAGACCTATTGCCAAAAAACTACTCTGCGAGATTGTTTTTTTTTCCTTTGATTGCGTCTCTCTTCTGTAAAGTCTCATTTGAATGCTGTTAACACACATCATGGACACTGAATTATTTAGTGCTGCACACCTATCTTACTGAGATGAAATCTTGCAGATCAAAAGAAAATGTTTACTTCAGAGGGATGAAGTTGCAATTTACACAAAGCACAATGGTGAGAAGGACACAGAGAAATATTATGGGAATCATCTAATAGGAAATTAGTTTAAATCCTTTTCAACAGCCCTCACTGTGAGTCATTCATGTTGGAGACACAACGTTCACCCAATTCCCAGCCTCTTTTATCCTCTGTAACATTATCTGGCTGCTGACTCTCAGACTTTCCGTTCACTGAGCGTTGTTCTCCTAATATTGTTCCTGCCCATCTTCTACGTTTTGTTATTGCTACAGGAGTGAATACCAAGAGGTGACATGGTTATCTGTGAAGCAAAAAAGAGGCCTCATTTTTCTCTGCTAGGGTGTGTCTAGACTACAGGGTTTTGTCGACAAAAGTGGGCTTTTGTCGACAAAACTATACCTGCATCTACTCTACCACCACGTTATGTCGACAGTAAGTCGACAGAACGTGGCAGTTTTGTCGACGGCAGTAAACCTCATTCTACGAGGAATAACGCCTTTTGTCAACAGAGTTATGTCGACAAAAGGCATTATTGCATCCACACTGTGCTTTTTCAAAAGAGAGCGTCTACACTCTCTGTCGAAAAAGTGGCTTGCATTGTCGACATAACTGGCTGTAGTCTAGATGCTCTTTGTCGACAGAGGCTTTGTTGAAAGTATCTGTTGACAACGCCGCTGTCAACAAAAGCCTGTAGTCTAGACGTAGCCCTAGAGAAAACTCCATCCCTAGAGGTTTTTAAGTCCCGGCTTGACAAAGCCCTGGCTGGGATGAGTTAATTGGGATTGGTCCTGTTTTGGGCAGGGGGTTGGACTTGATGACCTCCTGAGGTCTCTTCCAACCCTATGACTCTAGGCAAGGGGACCAGACGACTCAGGATTTATAAAGGGATAGGATTTTTTTTTGCCACCGTTTTACATCCATTCCTGTTAGATACCAATCAGAAATGGCAACTGTGTCATACAGATGATGATTTACTAATCTCAGGCCTTTTTCTGTACAATTAACCTTGAGCTACAGAGTGAGGCTGGCTTATGCTAAAAGACTTAAGGGTTCTTCAAATGGGATTGGTAGGGTTGCCAACTTTGGTTGGGTGAATTTCTGGAGGTTTCATCACATCTTTAAATCTGGGAGACTACAGAGTAATCCTGGAGGGATTGGTGCCAGCTAAATACTTGGGAACCTTCAATGCCATCGCTCAGCCAGGTACCAAGCAGGACAGCAGTGTCCCTGGAAGAAGAACTAGAAACTAGCCACTGCCCTCAACTTCGCTATATGATGCTACCCACCTATAGGATGCGTACTATAGATAAGAATGAATGAAGGGGGGAATTGGCTTGAATGGAGTTGGTTGGGAACACCTGATGGGGAAAGCTATTTCCAAATGAAAAAAAAAAACCCCACAACAACAAACTGCTATGGAGCTAATGTATCATCTCCATTGGGAAACTACTGAATGTGGCCTAAATAAGGGTCAGATTTTTCAAAAATGCTCATCACCCAACATGTTGAGCTGTTTGGAAAACAGGCACTTATGTTAGGTGTGTATTTGGGAGCTGAGCTCTTCTGAGAGCTCTGACCTCAGTGTACGGCTGCATTTCATGCATGCACAACTCATTAAACACACGGACTCATTCCAAACATCCCTCTCCATTGTCTAAATGTTGCTGAAGACCATCTATGAAGGGTGTTTAGTGAGCAGGTATTGTTGCAGGAGGCTAAGTCAAGCTGCCTCTTGCAAGTACCAAGTATTCTATTATTTGGATAGTCCAGGCCCCCCAAATAGTATCTATGCACCAGTGCCCAGCCAAACCTGTTTGTCGAAGGGTGTAAGATACATTACAGGGTGAGAGGTCTGCTCACAGCTCACTAGCTATTACTGGGAGCCACAAATCACAAAATCTCTTCTACTGAAATTGAAAAAGAGACACTAGAAATGCTTCTAAAGTCAATGAGCCATTAAATAGTTGACAATATTCTTTATAGGAGCCTAGCATAGTTAATTAATCCCAAAATAATTATAGTAAATGTGAATACTTAGCACCATTGACTGTGCCAAGGGCCAGATCTGCAGCTAGTATATGCTAGCAAAATTTACTATGTCAGTTTTACACCTGCTGAGGATCTGTGTTCCTGCTCATCCTGGCCAGAAATCATAGAACACTAGAACAGGGACCTCCAGGACCTTAGTCATTCCAGTACCAGCATTCATGGCAGGCCCAATCACCATCTAGACCATCCCTGACAGGTGTCAGTCTAACCTGCTGTTAAATATCTCCAGGGACGGAGATTCCACAACCTCCCTGGGCAATTTATTCCAGTGCTTAACCACCTGGACAGTTAGGAATTTTTTCTTTATGGTCCAATTTAAACCTCCCCTGTTGCAGTTTAAGCCCATTGCTTCTTCTTCTAGCTTAAGGAGTTTATTTTTTTCTCCCTCCTTATATCATGCTTTTAGGTATTTGAAAGCTGCTATCACATCCCCTCTCTGTCTTCTCTTTTCCAAACTAAGAAAACCCCAATTCTTAGTCTTCCCCGATAGGTCATGTTTTCTAGACCTTTAATCATTTTGTTGATCTTCTCTGGACCTTCTCCAAATCTTTCCTGAAATGTGATGCCCAGAATTGGACATAATACTCCAAATGAGTGCAGAGTAAAGCAGAAGAATGACTTCTCTTCTTGCACACAACACTCCTGTTAAAAAAAAATGCTTTTTTTTTTGGCAACAGGGTCACACTGTTGACTTATGATCCACTATGACTCCTAGATCCCTTCCTGCAGTTCTCCTTCCTAGATAGTCACTTTCCATTTTGTCTGTGTGCAATTGATTGCTCCTCCCTAAGGGAAGTACTTTGCATTTGTGAGCTAATGTAACTTTAGAACAAGGGGGTGAGGGAAGTTATTCATCAGAACTCCTGCATTCTATACCTGACTCTTGACTCTTCCATTAACTTGGGAACTGGCATTTTTGTGCTTACAGATGGGTAAATTCATGCAATGTAACAAAACTTACCTGTCCCATGCATTTGACAAAGATTAAATTAATTAATTGTTGCAAGCCTTTAGATATCCTTGGCTAAAACACATCATCAGTAGCAAGTATTATTATTAAAGCCCTGTAACAGGGTTGACACTCAACTCACACAAGCGCTCCAATTTGGCCAAGTGCGGGTTCCTGCACTGCTTCAGTCTTCAAAGCCTTGCAAATACTCAGCCTTCTGGCTGAGTCACACAGCCTTGTGTGTAATCACAAACCTCTGCCGGGTTATACCTCTAACAGAGGTCCATGCCGGTGCCTTCTGAATCCACTCACTCAGGGTACGTCTACACTAGCCCCCTAGATCGATCTAGGGAGGCTAATGAAGGTGACCGAAATTGCAAATCAAGCCCGGGATTTAAATATCCCGCGCTTGATTTGCATGTTCCCGGCTGGTCGCCATTTTAGAAATTGACTAGCCCGAAGTAACTGCCCGTGTCTACACGCGGCAGTGAAACAGGATTCTGATTTAAAGCCCTAACTCAAATTAGCTGGTATTCCTCCTGCAATGAGGTTAACCAGCTAATTCGATTTAGGGGCTTTAAATCAGAATCCCGTTTCACTGCCGCATGTAGATGCGGGCAGTTACTTCAGGCTAGTCAATTTCTAAAACGGCGACCGGCCGGGAACATGCAAATCAAGCGTGGGATATTTAAATCCCGGGCTTGATTTGCAATTTCGGTCGCCCTCATTAGCCTCCCTAGATTGATCTAGGGGGCTAGGGTAGATGTACCCCCAATCTGTTTCCCCACTTCTTAAGAGAGTGGTGCCTCTAGAACCTCTCCTCCTGGAGACAATGTCCTGCACAACTCCCCACTTGGAGCTCTCCCTTCCAGGTCTCCCTTCTACGTTTGCAGCTTCTTATATAGTCCCTCCTGGCTCCTGATTGGCTGGTTCCTCCACAGCCACTCTAGCCTCCTTGGAGGACTTATCTATGTTCTTTTGGCCTTAGGGCCTAGCCACACGACAAGCCCATAGAAGAAATTATTTTACAATGGGCCAAATTTGGACCTTATTTCCATCCTAGGGCACCATCACCAGTATAATGAGGCCCATGCGCAGTATTTGTCCAAAAGAGTGATTTTAAAAGTCTGTTAGATTCACCAACTTTTTTATAAGCATTCTGCAGTTGATCCTGTCACATTTAAGTGAATGGAAACTGGATCAGACTTAGCTGAACTTTTCAGAGCGGGCAATCATAGGAATGCGCATTCCACCTCCATGCAAATGCAAATAGCCAAGCCTGACTGTGGGGATTTTAAAGAGCTCTGCAAGTGCACACGAGTCAGATAGCACATGAACAGTCTGTCGCTTGGCTCATCCCCAGCCAAGGTAAGAGATCTCTTTGTTAAAACTCACCTTAACATGGTTTCCTTGGGTACTGAGGAGCCAAGGGAAATGACAATGAATACAAGTACTGGGGCTGGCACAGAGGCATGGATGCCAATTTTGTGGGTGCTCTGAGGCTGGAGCACAACTGGAAAACATAGTGGGTATTCAGCACTCCAAAAGCTGACCAGGTCCTCCTCCTCCTCCTTCCCCAACCCTCCCGCCCACCGCTGATCAGCTGTTCTGTGATGGACAGGAAGTGCTGTGAGGAAGAGGGAGGAGCAGAGGCAGGAAGAGGAGGGGCAAGGATGGGGTACGATTGGGGGAAAGGGTGGAATGGGGTGCAAAGAGGCAGGGCGGAGATGGGGCTTTGGGATGGAGCAGGCGTCGTGCACCCACAGGGCAAATTAGAAAGTCAGCACCCCTGGGTTGGCATATGCTTGGCAGAGTGTCACTTGATATTACACATGGTCGGGGCAGAGGGAAGAAAGGAAATACACAGTTTTGTAAGAAGTGTTTCAATTGTTTTATTCCCTCCCAATTCAATATTTGGTAACTTTCAATAAAATATATAGTATTACATGGACATTTTGCAAGAGTTTTTGATTTTACTATTGTAGTGTTTCTTGTGAGGGAAGAGGGTGGGACTGGGGAAAGTACAGTGAAGGAGGATTTCTAACTGGCTCCACTAGACATTGGCTCCTTCCATCTGAAGGGCAGGTTTCAAAGTAAATTCTTGCTTGGCAAGATCTGCAGTGAAACCACAGAGACACCGCTAGGAGGCACTGAAGAGAGAAAATGTAGTGTCAATAACTATCCAGTAAAGAGAGTTTGCCTGTTGGAAAATAACAGTGCCGCTATTGTACAAGAAAGTGCTTGATTCATAGAGTTCACCAATAGCAGCCATTTCTTAACCACTGTGCCATCATCATCTCAACTGGAAAAGCAAATTTTAACCAAGAGGCGTTGGTTAATGCTTTGTGCACTTGGCAACAAAAACTATTCTCTGAGGTTCGAATGAAGGGAAACAAACTCCTCTAGTTCACATTGTTGCACCTTAGGTTCAAAGATAATGCGACTGCTGCTAAACTCAAGACAGAAAGAACCAAGTCTCACAATGCTGCTCAACCTCTCTCATAATCGAGATCATGCCTATCACATAATCCATTGCCAGTTAGAAACCTTCTTCCTCATCTAGCAGTACAGGAAGGAGCAAGGCTGTTGCGACTCCTAGTTTCAGCACGTCTGCCCTGATGTATTGGATAGCCAAGTCCATTTCTCTGTATAGTTTCTCACAGGAGCTGAGATTAAGGAACTCACTTGCCAGATGAGGCTGGAACAGTATAAACCCCTGGCACTTTCAGAGTGAAACAGAAAACTCATCTCTTCCACTTAGATTGCCTGTGATAGCCCTCTCTCACATCAACCTCCTCATTTAAAATTAATACCTTTCAGTTAATTTCCTGTCAGTAAGACTAGAAAGCACAGTATTTGTGCTTTCTTCTTTTGTAAGGCTCCCACGTACCAGTGATGGGAAAACTTAAAAAGCAACAAATAGCCTAGTAGAACCGTAAAGATTAAAAAAAAACATGTAGATGGTGTCATGAGCTTCTGTGGGTACAACCCACTTCTTCAGATGACTGGAGAATTAGAAGTCCAGTCCCAAGAATAAATAAGGGAAGGGGAAAAGGGGGGGGCGGGGAGAAAGGAGACAATGAGTAAATTGTTCAAGTAGTTACAAGAGGCTGATAAGAACAATTAGCACCTCCCCGGTTTGGTGGGTTAGTTAAGTCATTAGGGGTACATCTAGATTACATGCCTCTGCCGACAGGAGCGGTAAACAAAGACTCCCCTTGTTGACCGATCCGCGTCTTGATTCGCGCGCTCTGCCGACGATCAGCTGAGCCGGCACAGTGCGGTGGCCATTTTTATTTTAATGAAGCTGGGGATATTTAAATCCCCACTTCATTGATTATGTCGGGTAGCCTATTTTACATGCCTCTGTCAGCAGAAGCATGTAGTCTAGACATACCCTAGGACATGGAAGGTAGTGTCATAGACATTGGCTGTCTCACATACTACCTTTCACATCCTAATGACTTAACCATCAAGTGATCCATCTCCCCTGTTGCCCATTCCCAGTTTCTGGCAAACAGGGCCACTGGGTTCTCAGATGAAGCACACAAAGTTAAAGAACACTTCTGAAAACCTGACTGCTACTGCCTCTGTGCCTAAGTTTTCCCATTTGCAATGTGAGCTCAAATTAAAAAAAAAAGCTTCCCTACTCCACAAAAGTAAGGCAATATTTGGTTTAAATCCTGCATTTTGTAAATGTATTGCAAAGCATCTGGAGTTCTCCTTGGACTTATGGGCAATAGATAAGAACAACAGGTGGGGGCAAAGGGGGCAACTGCTCTGGGGCCCGGTGATTCAAAAGAGTCTGGGGCCCCCGGCTGCTGCTGCTGTTACCGCGGCAACGGCCGGATCCCCAGGCTCTCTAAATTGCCACTGAAGGCTGGCTGCCCCCAGCCCCATCTTTTCCACCTGAAACCCTGCCCCTGCTACTTTCCATCTTGCTCAGGGGCCTGGCAATTCTGTCAGCTCCCCTGAATATGAAGGCTTCCCAGAGAAAGGGATGGGGGGGCAGGAAGGGGCGAGACAGCCTCCTGCGAGCCCCATCTAGACTTACTGACAATCATTCCCGCATGCAACAGAACAGAGCAGGTGAGTGCTGGTACAGAAAGATGCAGTTGTTGCAGGTCTGTCAAGGGCTACTTTGGCTGTGGTGGGAAGTGACGTTGATTTCCAGTGCTAGCACAGAACATGTGGTGCGTCATTCTCCGGGGCAATGTTGCTCTCTGCACATCTCCCAAGATCTGTGGTTCTTCCCTCAGGCTTGAGACAATTAGCGGTCAGGGACGAGTGCATGAGCCCATTTCCAGCTTCCTACAAGCCAAACCATCTACCAGACAAGAGCTGTGTGCCCTGCTCAGGCGGAGGGGTTTGTCATAGGTGTGTGCCGAGCTGGGGAAGCAACGTTTCATCCACTGTCAAGTGAGATGTCAGAAAAGTTTATCATCGATGGAATTACAGGGCTGGTGGCTACAGGGCCCAGGATTAGGCATGACCCTCTTTCCCTCCAGCAAGGAACTCTGCTTCAGGCGTTCTTGTCACGGGGCCCTCTTTTCTTGAACTTCTTAAAGAGACAGCAACAGTGTTTAATGCCCCACCATTACCACTGCCCCTTTAAAAACAACGAGGTATCCTTAAAGACTAACAGATTTATTTGGGCATATATTTTCGTGGGTAAAAACCATTTTGTCAGATGCACCATTGGTTTGTTTGCAGACAGCTAACAAATACAGTAATTCTGGCCCCAGTCCTGCAAACACCTATGCACAAGAGTAACTCCATACGTGAGTCAACATATCCATGCCGAGCAGTCCCATTTGAGTCGTCTAGCTGCACAGACACATTTTCTCCGCTTACACAGATGTCTCCATACTCACACTGGCTTCAATCTGGCAAACATTTATCTAGATGGGAGTAATTTTACTTCTGTGCCTGTTACACTGCAGGTTAGAATGGTGGATGTCAATGTTTTGTACTGGTGACTCCTTTCACATGGCAAGATTCTGAGTGTGACTCCCCCTCCCCTAAATTACAAACACATTTAAAATAGATTGAACATTCTTACGAATGCTGGAGGCAATGCCAGGTTTGGGGTGGAGGTTGACAATTCGCAACCTCCCATGTAGCAACCTCGCAGCCCCCTGAGGGGTTTCAATCCCTAGTCTGAGATTAGGGGGGGTTCTCTGTCAAGGTGTATTATGAGCTGAAGTTGCTACTGGGGATTTTGGGCTAACTTGAAATTTGCCACATGCTTGGCAGTGGATGGAGCTCTGAAAGGTGGCCAAGACTGACCCAAAAAAGGGCTGATATTTAGATGCACAGACAATGGATTTTCAAAAAGAAAACAGGTGCTCAGAATGGTGTCAGTTTCAGGTTTCACTCCCTTCTTTGCCATGGAGTCTATGCACAGCCAACTATCAGAATGGGCTGATAGACATATTTGCTAGAATAAACAGCCTAAGGCAAACTGCCGCATCCAAGGACCCTGTGCAGATTCTGCGCCATTCCTGGGAGGATTTGATCTTCCTTACAAATTGAGAGACATGTCCTTGGGGGACAAGACCTTGTTTTTAGCTGTTTCCTGGGAAATGGGAGCCCTTGGCTTGAAGTGACTCATTTGAAATATATTTTATATGATTGGGTCAGAACAATAGAAAGGGGAGAAAACAAAACCAGAAAAGATGCAAGGAAAATGGGTCCAATAATACTTTCAGGACTATCTTTGGGGGCCCTGAATTTTGAGAAACAGAGTTAGTGCATCAGTGGAACAGAATTCTGCCTTGGTCCTGATTCAAGAAGTCTAATTTTAAGCACACCAGTCTCAGTGACTTCAAATTGGACTAGTCACATGACTAAAATTAAGCACAGATGTAATAAGCAGGGCCTGGGTAAATCGATATAAATCCAGAACTCTGCCACTATTGTTAGCAGTGCTGGATTATGCCAGTGTAAACAAGAGCAGACTTTGGTCTTTGATCTTGTAATTTTAGCTAGTTAAGGGAATTTTTTTGCCAGTACTAAAATAATAGTTACAAAACCAAGCTGAAAGAAGAAATAGATTTTCTGTCTTCATATCACTACTTTGAATCTAAGTTGTTTCCAGTGGGAAGAATCTTGCATCAATGGAAACTTACAAAGGGTTCTGGGAAATCCATGTGAATAAAAATGGGCAGCTCTGTCTTTTCGAATAACTTCAAAACTTGCTGATTAGAGTATGGGAGTGGGAGGCAGAACTCCTGGGTACTCTTTCCTACTCTCACTATGGGCAGGAAGCTTAACATCCATGCCTCAGTTTATCCAAGGCCTGCCAGGAAATCGACAAACATAATGAGTAGCTACTTACAGCGGGTATGTCTAGACTGCATCCCTCTGTCAGCAGAGGGATGCAGATTAGGCAGGTCGACATTGCAAATGAGGCAGGGATTTAAATATCCCGTGCCTAATTTGCATAAAAATGGCCGCCACGTTTTGCGGACTCAGCACTTTGTCGGCAAAAAGTGGCAGTCTAGAGGGGGATCTGTCAAGAAAGAAAGCCTTTTTCGACAGATCCCTTATGCCTCCTGCAAGGAGGTTTACAGGTTCTGTCGAAAAAGGCTTTCTTTCTCGACAGATCCCCCTCTAGACTGCCACTTTTTTCCGACAAAGTGCTGAGTCTGCAAAACGTGGCGGCCATTTTTATGCAAATTAGGCATGGGATATTTAAATCCCTGCCTCATTTGCAATGTCGACCTGCCGAATCTGCATCCCTCTGCCGACAGAGGGATGCAGTGTAGACATACCCAGAGTGACCTCAGATGAGTTGTAACACTACATCCCTGTAGAATTTTATACGATCCTTGCACGGGTGAAAGTCCCAGGTTGAAGGAAGGCCATAGAAAGGAGGCGTTTCCCATTTGTAAAGTAGATCTAACACTTACGTAGGACCTGCCTTTTCTATAGTGCTTTGGGACCCAAAGTCTCAGCTGCTGCAGTATGGCACAACTCTACCAATGCTGGTGGAGTGATGCCTGTTTAAAACAGCTCAGCATCTGGCCATGGTGGGCCGCAAATGCAATATTCTAGTTTAGTCTGGTGCAAGAGAGGACAGAATCAGACCCTGCATGTTTCTGATATTATGCTTACTGCATTCTCCATGCTTACCAAGTTTTTAGACTCTGCCAAAGCTATCAACAAAGGGGCAAGCGGAGGGGCGGCTTTACCTTGTGGACACCTGACTCCATTTTCTCTTCCTACAGACATATCCTCCTCCCAGTTGCAGCGCCAGCAGATAACGTTTGTGAAACAGTGCAAGCAAAAATTAGAGTCATGGTATGTGTAGAAATGACTTGAGGCCAAAGCAAACACCTTTGGAGCAATGCTGGCAGAGGCAGTGCCCATCAGCTATTATTGCCTTGACATGAATTCAGTTACAATCTTGAGTTGCACAGCGATAACTTTCTGTTGAACAACAGCAACAAAAAAAGTCTCTGGAATTCCAGCAAGATGTCTTAACAAGTCAGAGGCGAGCTTCCAATCCCTCTGTGCTCAGGCGAACAGAACCAGACTGCTGCTCCACTGGTCAGGTCACGGGGATGGCAAGTTTTAAGTATCTGAGTGAGACAAGGTGACTCTTCAGAACAGATGCCTCGAAAGAAAGGCAGCAAGCAGAGAAAGAAAATCAGAATGATGCAGCTGAGTATCTGGAAAGTGACAAACACAGATGTGCCGAATTAGACTGTCCCGGCTGAACTTTCTATTAGGGAAGATTCCCCCCCTCCCTCCTCCCCAAAGAGCTCCATTCTCTTTCTGGCACCAAAAACAAATGGTAAGGCTTTCAGGGAGTGCAGGAGTGGCTTTGTAATTCAGGAGATCAGACCAGATAATCATAACTGTCCCTTCTGTCCTGAAAATTGATTCAGCTATGAATGAACAAGGCATACATTTGCACCATATCAAGCTCATAACTCCTAGGTGGAGCTACGGCATCTCATTCAGAAAGACATCAGCTCTTGATTGAAAAGATTTCAAGGGACGAAGACTCCACCTGGGTAAGCTGTTACCATGGTTAATCACCCACACTGTCCAAAATCACAATTTACATTTTCTCACTTGAAATTTGTGTAGAATGGTAGGAATGCAGCTTCCAGCCATTGGATCTTATTATATCTGCGTCACATTAATTAAAATATCTTCTGCAACTGGGACTCCTCGCACCACATAGGTTTTTATATAGCAGTCAAGTCACTTTTAAAGGGACATTCTTCAATGAAGAGAAGGGGGACTTGAACTCAACACTAATCTAAGCCCTTTAGGGTAGATTTTTCAAAGGCACAAAGGGCGATGTAGATGTCCATCTCCCGCTCGATTTGCATAGCTTATTTCGAGTTAAGCCCTACAGTGTAGATGCACTCTTAGAAACACATTTCTACATCTCTTTGCTCCCTTTGAGGTGCCCATTACTGTGGGCAATTTAGATCCCTTTAGGCCTGTAAGTAGGCCTGGGTTTGAAAGTAACTGTGCACAAACTTCTCTACATTTGTTCCACTCATCTCTATGGTATGTCTACACAGCAAAGTTATTTCGAAATAACAGCTGTTATTTTGAAATAACTTTCCTAGAGTCTACACAAGCCAACTGCTATTTCGAAATTAATTCGAAATAGTGGATGGCTTATTTCAAAATTGGCAAACCTCATTCCACGAGGAATAGTGCCAATTTTGAAATTGCTATTTTGAAATAAGCGCTGTGTAGACGCTTATTTCGAAATAGGGGGCCTCCAGCCCTTCCCAGGGTGCCCTGCTGGCCACTCTGGCCACAAGGTAACTTCTGACCTGATGCACTGCCAGAACCAGTTCTGGCTGGCCTTAAATGTGATTCAGCATCCAGTCAGTGTGGACGTGCTATTTCAAAATAGCAAAAAGCTATTTTGAAATGCATTTTGTGTGTAGACGCGTTATTTTGAAATAAGATATTTTGAAATAACTATTTCGAATATCTATAACTATTTTGTGTGTAGACGCGTTATTTTGAAATAAGATATTTCGAAATAACTATTTCGAAATTAGATATTTTGATATAATGCTGTAGTGTAGACATACCCTATGGGGGAAAAAACCCCCAAGCCTCTTAACCTCTGTATCCCCTCTACTTTAGATACAGAGGAAAGATGCTTTCTGAATATTGTACCAACATCAAGGCCTCTCCTAAGTTAGCAGAGTTAAAGCTCCCACTTCAGATGAGAAAACTTCTAATTAGCCAGCAGAGATCTTCCGCCTCCAGCCTTATTTGATTTAATCTCCACAGCTGTCCGTCTTTGATGGAAAATTTGTGATGATTTCATGGTGGCTGCTTGGAAAAAGTCATCAAGTTTCATGGTTATTTCATGGGCTAGAGGGGAATAAATGTGGTGAACAGTGATTTAATTAGGGTTCTATCATAAAGCCACAATCTTCAAATGGTTGCTTACGTATCAACACTGAAATGTCTCCAATTGTCATAGGATCCTTTAAATCCGCTTAGTTCATTTAGAGCTGGCAGAAAGAGTGAAGGCCGACAGCCTAATGGGAGGACCCTCCTCCCAGAACAGACACACTCCTCTGATGATGGACTTGATCCCGATCCCATTCAAGTCAATGAAAAGAATCCCGGTCAGTTTTAATGGCACCCAATCAAGCCTGTTGCACCTCAGCCCTGAAGTGGTTTTCAAAGACTTCCTCCAGCAGAGGAAGAGCCACGGCAGGCCAATGTGCAATGCACCACAGCTTGGGGGTTAGTGCAGTGGGCTGGACTCAGAAGACTGGCGCTCTGTTCCGAGAGCTATGAACAAGGAGGGGGCAGTTGGTACCCGAAGTACGGGTGGGTTTTATGGCTTTTCCTGGGCTCTCTTTTATTGACTCAGTCTGAGTCTACCAGCTTACTCCATAATGACCCTGGACAATTAAAGCGGTTTCTTAAGACAGGTGACAAGTATCAGAGGGGTTGCCCTGTTAGTCTGAATCTGCAAAAGTGGCGAGGAGTCCTGTGGCACCTTATAGACTAACTGAAGTGTTGGAGCATAAGCTTTCGTGGGCAAAGACCCACTTCGTCAGATGCATGTTTTTTAAGACAGGTGAGGAATCCATCACCTTGGGATAGAAGTTAGGGTCAGGCCTTGATTTGGAATCCAAAAGCTAGTGGCTGGCTCCCAGGCCTATCCCCAAAGTGTCAGACGTTCCATTTCTTTGACACCTCCCCATCAATGTTGGGAGTGGGCCACGTCCACCCTGATGAGTTGACCTAGTTAACATTGGCCCTTCACTGGATAAGGTAACTCGACGTATTTATGCCTGCCTTTGTCATTTCCACTCCGATGCATCTGACAAAGTGGGTCTTTGCCCACGAAAGCTTATGCTCAAATAAATCGTTTAGTCTTTAAGGTGCCACAGGACTCCTCGTTGTTTTTGCAGATCCAGACTAACGCAGCTACCCCTCTGATATCTCCCTAGGGAGCTGCATTGTGGGTGTATGTTATCTAGTGCAGTGTTTCTCAACCAGTGGTATGACTATCCTCAGGGGTACTCAAGAGAAATCTGGGGGGGGTACGTCAACACAACTGAAATTTGGTGAAAACTGAATTTTTGTTTTTAAGTTTTACAGTGCTTTATTATTTTTGTACTTTTTACACCCAAAAATTTCATCGCCCGCCTGGCTACGATTAAGTTGTTTAAACAAATGTGTTGCAATGGTAGAAAAAAAAATTGCGTGTCTGAAAACTGTAGGTATTGGGGATACTTATTTTTTTTAAAAAAAGGGGTACTTTATAAAAAAAAGCTTGAGAAACTGATCTAGTGCCGCCCACAGTAAAAATATGCTGCTTAGAAGCATCTTTCTGAGGTTTGGGTAGAAGTCAATGCAACAGACCTTTAGATGGAGATAAAACACTGAAAGAGGCAAGTATCTACCCAATATAAGGACTTTACCCCTTTCCCCTTCTCCATCTGCTTATTACTCACTGCTGTCAACCTCTGGCAGGACTTGAACAGCATTGGTGATTTATTGTGGAGGGTAAAACATGGGAAAAAAGATAACCAGACCCTGAAGAAAAACCCAATCATAGTTGCATCCCCCTTCTCACTTCTCATTAAGACTATCAAAGCCTCAGCTAACCCCTATCTTCCTGTGCCACCCTCTCCATATGCTCCAACCCCAATTTCAATATGAATTGAAATAAAATAATTTCAGAAAAGGTAAGAAAGTCTCCACTTTCCAATCACCTTTGTCTCCCAGCAATTTTTATACTCTCCTGCTGGGCACAGTGAACTTTTCAAGTGATACCAGGCTGATTATATCAGAATCCTATGAATTGGATAACTCAAAACTCTCCTAGAGAGAGCACTCATCAAACTCCATGTTAGGATGGAAACTGGAACAGATGGGAAAGCGCTACCAAGCACTATATTAACCCTGCTGTTCTGTGACAGGTGGCCAATGCCACGTTCAGAGCACAGCTCTAAAAATAAAACTCTGAAACAGAAGATATTCCAAAGCTTTTACTGTGTATATATATTAAAAAAACCCAGGGAGAGAGATGGCCATTTGGTGACAGGCTTTTGCTAGGATTACAACCAGTTTCTTCTCTGGGTATAGAGGCATTTTAGATTCTAAGGTGGTCAGGCCAGGGTCAAGTATTTTTTTAAAAAGGCAGAAGTTTCAAAGCAGATTGGCTACCATCAGTCCATTACTGCTGAAATAATGTATTCATTGCCTCACTATCTACATAGTAATGAGATTAGGGCCATAGCTGGAGCATGGAAAAGAGACCATAGGCCTGAGGACAGATTCATAATATTCTAGTTATTGATGACCTGACTTTGAGTTGCCTTTGGTCTCCACAGGAAACTGAAGTACTCAGAACCCTTGAAAATGAGCCAGTTAGTTACCAAGGTATGGCCTTTTCTACACTCACCGCAGCCAGGATTGATCTCCTCAGGGTCGATTTAGCGGGTCTAGTAAAGACCTGCTAAATTGACCGCTGATCATGCTCCTGTCAACTCTGGTACGCTACCTGATCAAGAAGAGTAAGGGGAGTTGACAGAAGAATCTCTCCCATCAATCCCCTCCAGTGGGGAAGCAGCAGTAATTTGAACTAAGGTATATTGACTCCAGCTACACTATTCATTGCTTCCTAGGAGACCCATCTATCCCTAGTAGCTGTTGAGGTGACAACTGGTTTTAATGGTTGCACATGACGCGTGCACTTAAATACCATGGTCCAAGGTTTTCAAAGCTAACAAAGTGACCTGAATATCTATTTCCTATTAAAATGAAAGGGAATGGAATATCTAAATTCCCCAGATTGATCTGAAAGTCTCAGCCTATTGTGTTGCATAAGAACCAAAGTAGGATTAGATATGGACACATGGATCTAGACAGGTTACAGAAGGATAATGTTGATCTGAAATGAACTACTATGAACATGCTTCAAGAATCTTATGACTTATTTCTGACTTTCTGAAGATCCACTCTGCTAATGGTTTAACTGGAATTATAGCAACTTTCAAAACACAGCCATGGACTAGTACTTCCAGCAGTAGGTGCTCGGCTGCATTTCAGGGATGGTCATTATGCAAGTGTGCTAGTGGAATTTAATGGGATTGAAAACAGGAATTACTCTAAAATTATTCTATAGAATTTAACAGTGAATCAGATCTTGTCTTATGTTTTTTGAATTTTCCTACAGAAGGAATATAATTCTTTTCCCATGATATAGAATGATCCCGGAGCCTTGAGCCTAAATGTCCAAGACTAACTGTTGATTGTGAGTGCCTTAGCTTTTCAACATCCAACCTGTGGTGCTCTGAAGGGACCTGATTTTGAGTGCTAGAGCTCTACATCTTCAGAAGATCAGGCCTCTTGCGGTGGCTCAAATTCAGTCAAGTTATGTTTGAAAAAATACAGGCCCTACAGAATAGGTGTACGTGGCTGTTACATCCAGGGAGACTTCCCCATTAGGAATTAGGCAAAGCATCATGAATGGAGATGATCCCCCTATAGAAGCTGATTTTTCTAGCAATCTGCCAAACACATGAGGACCACTATACAGTGTGGATCCTGTACTCATCACTATGGTACCCAAGCACCTAGCAGGTAATCCACTCACCTAAAGGCTCTCAGGCTGAAGGGTTTGATCCTGTAGCATGGAACAAGGATACACATATGGCTTTAACCCTAAAAGCTTGAGCTGAAGGGGTTTTGACATTCCATTTATCCCAGCCTCAGAACAAAACAATCAAGACAACGTTTTATATGAATCTGCAATAGGTACAGTGCAGGATTCTGCTAGTAAGACCCCCAATCCCGCACTAAGCCCCCCCATTTGCCTATTCCTACTCTTTGCAGAAATCAGACTATTTGTCAATTTGGGTCACGTAGTAACCGTTCCCCTCCCCCCCCACCCCCAAACAAAGCAAGCTCTGTTATTCATTCTTGAAGCTAAAAGACAAAGGCTAATTGTTTCGAATTACCTTTTCAAATGTCCCAGATGAGATGAGATGGCAGGAGGGAAGAGGTAAATCACACTGCTGCCTGTTTGCTGCCTCACAGTTTAAATAAGAAGGAATTCACTGCTAATTAATATTTAGAAAATGCAAAAGTTGTCATCTTAAATCAAGCTGAAACACAATCACATTCAGTGCTTACTTCAGCAAAACACCATTGCAATGCTAAGTGTTAGTGAACTGCCTGCTTATTTACTCAACTAATTGACTGTCGATACCAACAGAATTCTATTACCTGAGACTTAAGATGGTACTGAATTCTAATTTGTAGCAGGGTTGCACTCAGCGAACACTGGTTTGAGTTCATCTTGTTTTCAAACGCAGAATTATGAAGCTAAATGTGTAACACAGCTGACTTGAATGGAGTTACAACAAAAATGAATTTTGTCTTCATACTTGTGAGAGACTATTACAACCTACCTTCCTAAAATTTCATTTCCAGATTTTCCAAAATGAAAGAAGTCACAGAAAGGACGTAGACACATTGGAGAAAGTCCAGCAGAGGGCAACAAAAATTATTAGGGGGCTGGAGCACATGATTTATGAGGAAAGGCTGAGGGATTTGGGCTTATTTAGCCTATGGATGATAAGAGTGAGGGGGATTTGATAGTAGCCTTCAATTACCTGATGGGGGTTCCAAAGAGGATGGAGAAAGGCTGTTCTCAGTGGGGACAGATATCAGAACCATTGGCGATTATCTTTAAAGATTCATGGAGGTCGGGGGAGGTCCCGGATGATTGGGAAAAGGCTAATGTAGTGCCCATCTTTTAAAAAGGGAAGAAGGACAATCCAGGGAATTACAGATGGGTCAGCCTCACCTCAGACACCAAAAAAATCATGGAGGGGATCCTCAAGAAATCCATTCTGAAGCACTAGGAAGAGAGGAAAGTGATCAGGAATAATCAACATGGATTCACCAAGGGTAAGTCATGCCTGACCAATCTGATTGCCTTCTATGACAGGATAACAGGCTCTGTGGACATGGGGAAGGTGGTGGACGTGATATTCGTTGACTTTAGCAAAGCTTTTGATACGGTCTTCCACAATATTCTTGCCAGCAAGTTAAAGAAGTATTGATTGGATAAATGGACTGCAAGGTGGAGAGAAAGCTGGCTAGATTGTCAGGCTCAATGTCGGGCACAGTCTGCATGGGAGGGAAGTACTGTCATCCCAACGGGGAACTGAGGAACACAGAGGATGGCTTAGGAGCCATCTAGACAAACACGATTTTGCCGCAAACTGGCAGGGAAATCTACCCTGTCCAAGCCTGCCAAGCACTAAGAGACTGTGTGGGGCTTGCTGCCATGCACTCAGTGCCCCCTAGCATGCAGTGAAATGGGAACAGATTAAAGCACACTAGGGAACCGTTAGGCTATGGCAGCTGGGTGCACACAGACACTTAGGGAACGTGCACACTGCTGCAGGGAGTGCACTTCCCAGTGGGACCAGGCAGGTATTTGCTCTTTAAGAATAGCTGCAGAGCTAGGGCTCGCATGGACAGGCTGCCAGATTACAGAGCCAGGGAGCCTGGGTGGGTGGGTAGTTATTTTTAGCATGCTCGCTTGAGCAGAGTGGGCTGGAGTCTCTCCCTTCAAGCTGGAAAGTAGACACAGCCTCAGCACATTGCAGATTGGCTGCACACAGGATGTGCCTACACAAATACTGAATGTCACCTACCCCACATCACTACGGCGGAGCTGGGAATCCAGCATAGGTCTCATATCCTAGACTAGCACCCTAACCGCCAGACCGTCCTTCCTCCTCTTTGCTTCAGTCGTAACTTACAGGAAACAGCGCCTGCATCACCCGTGCACCAGACTACAAGTCCCCCCGCATTCTGATTTTTTCTTCCGTGTCTCCCTCAGAAGTACAAAAAAACCCCAAACCCAGGTGACTTTGTTTGCGAAATCTGACAAGATCACAGCCCAGGATGGCACCTCTGCTTTGGAGATGTTCCACTTCACACTAATTAACCATGTTCATGTTTCATTATGGTAAACACTTTTCAGAATCTCTTTTCAAAAGGGCCGTTTTAGGTCAAAACTCCCAAGGAAGAATGTGGACTGCAACTGCGCCTCTCCAAGAAGAGCCCCATATGTGTGTGAGTGGGGGGTATCTCTGCTTTTCATAAAAAACAACAACAACAA
Organism: Pelochelys cantorii; assembly: GCA_032595735.1. NCBI lineage: Eukaryota > Metazoa > Chordata > Testudines > Trionychidae > Pelochelys > Pelochelys cantorii. The sequence continues at coordinate 8,567,396 of CM064355.1, read as the reverse complement.
AAGCAGAAAATAAACCACTTACACAGTTGCAAAATAAAAAGTGGGAAGGGATCTTAAAAAGCTCATTAAGGCACAGCCTGACACCATCGTTATTATGTATTTGTTAAGGTTAATTCTGTGTTGAAACAAATGCCATTAGTGCTTTCTCCACAATCAATACGCTCCCTGTGTTTGCCTGCAACATAATAAGGACGATTCGGGATTGGGGGGTGGGGCTCCACTAACATGAAGTACAAATAGTTAGCCTTGTCTATTTACAAAACATCCCTACTTGAGTCATTAAGTGGTGTTTTGTATGTAGAGTACTAAAGCCTGCTCCATCAGGGAGAGGGTTACAGACAAACTAGAGGAGGCTTGCACAACCCTGGCCAATCAGGGCAGGGAGCAGTCAGCCAATCAGAACTAGGCTGGGCCTTATAAAAGGTTGCAGGACTGACAGGAGCTCACTCTTGCTCTAGACAGCAAAGGTGAAGGACTAGCTTCCTGTGGACAGATAACACCTTGAACAGAACAGAGCAGCACTGGGCAGGCTCAGGGGAGCAGGATAGAGGCTCCAGCCTGTTACCTCCCAGGCTGTGGCTTTGACACAAGGGCCAAGAAGTCATGGGGATGGGGAGAGGCCGAGAATCTGTCTAGCCACAGACAGCTCCTCAACCTCACCTCACTCAGATTTGAATCCCTGAAGAGATATACATAGAGTGTGTGTGGCATATGCATGTATGTGAGCGTGTGCACATACATACAGAAAACTGCCACAATGGGTGCATCTACACTGCAGGGCTTAACTCGAAATAAGCTAGGCAAATTGAGCTACGTCAATTGCATAGCTTATTTCAAAATAGCTTATTTTGAAATAGGGAGCATCTACACGGCACTTATTTCAAACTCGAGCACTCTTCCTCCGACTTCCCTTACTCCTCGTACAATGAGGGTTACAGGAGTCGGAGTAAGAGTAAGCTTGTCAGTATTTTGACGCTATCTCGAAATAACTGCCTGCTGTGTAGATGTGAACTAAGTTGTTTCAAAATAGTGTTGCAGTGTAGACATACCCTATATGTCCATCTGCTTTGTAACAAAGTGTACCAACTTCAAACCAAATGGCAGATGTCTCCCCATATGGATCCAGTAGTTAGCTATGCACAGTTTCATCATTGCTTAAGTATTTTCAAAGCACTTGGCTTTTATCTAAGGTCCTCACATGCAGACCATTGGCCTACTGGTTATTCTCAGTGCAAGCAGATGGTAATGAAAAAATAAAAACAACACACACACATGCACACACACACACACACACACACACACACCTTATCAGGAAAAACAGGCAAGTCCAGTGGTTATAGCACTCATCTAGGACTTGGGTGACTGGATTTGATTGCTTGGTTGCCTATTGACTTCCTGGGTGACTGAAGGCAAGTCAATTAGCTTCCCAGTGCCTTAATCTCCCATCTGCAATACTGTGCTCATAGCACTGCTCATAGCGTATAGAAACTCTGTGAGGCTCTCAGATACTGTGATCAGTATGATAACAGACAACATTGTTTAATAACTAACCCCATTGTTTTAACTAGAAATGTCGACCTTGGGGGAAATCATGTGCACGTTGGTATTTTTCTGTTCAAAACCCTCTTACCTGCAGTTCAACTTACAAGCATAGGTGCTGGACCCAGGGGGGCTCCCTTGCTCACAGTGGTCTCCACCAGATTCAGGCTGTCCAGTATGGTTCAGGGGCTCTCAGCACCCCTGCTTACAAGTAAAAACCAGGCTGGGTTGTCAAAAGTCTCTAGCAAACAAACGAGCACTGAGCAGATGGGAATCAAAGAAAGCCGGGTCTGGGAATGCTGCAAGACAGAACTGAAGGGCACTGGCAGAGGCGTGGGTGGGAAGGGTGAAGGCAAAGCTTGAAGAGGGGGATGTCCTCAGGTACAGGTGTTACATATCAGGATTGAGGTGCATGTGAACAGATATTAGCTAGGAGTACAGAGCCGGATCATGCTCCCACTGAAGGAAAGTAGGTCTTTTGGTTAAGAACGTAGGAGACTCAGGTTCCCAGACCTGCTACCCAACTTCTTGAGTGACTCACTGAAAACCAGACACCTCAGCACTAGCCTGGTTCTTAATACAGGATCAGGGCTTTTGACTCTTCCTGTGATTGTTCCAGATCTGTAAAATGAGGATAATACTTCTTCCCCTCTCCCCGTCCCGTCCCCCGACATTCTCCAGATTCTCTAAGCTCTTCAGGGGAGGGACTGTAGCTCGTACATACAGCATCTAGCCCAAGGGGGCCTGTGCTCTCTCATTGAGACCACTAGTCATTATAACACCACAGATGACAACAGTGGGAGGCAGAGAATCTTAAGGCTGGTCTCCACTATGCAGTGGATTGACACTACAGCGATCAATCCACCAGCGGTTGATTTATCATGTCTGCTCAGAAGCGACACGTCGATCTCCGAGTGCTTTCCCATTGACTCTGGTACTTCACCAGGATGAGAAGAGTAGCCAGAGAGCAGCCCCTGCCAAACTTACCGTGTGGAAGATGCCACGGTGTGTCAACTTCAGCTATGCTGCTTGCACCACAGGGGATTGAAGGGAGGGGTTTAGGCCTTATACAGCTCCTGGTTACATTATGCCTCTGACCAGCACTATTGGTCCATCTGCTTTACAAAAGCCAAATATCCATCTATAAAAATGTAGCCCCATTTCCATCACAAGTCAGGGCTTTCCCGGGTTCTTTCCCTAGCTAATCCGCTGGTTCCATACCCCTGTGCACTTTGTAAATGGCTCCATATGCTCAAATCGAAAAGAAATCTAATTACCTTAATTTACTTCCTCCAAAAGTAGAAGAGTAAACTATATGTTTAATTATAAACTTTCCACTTTGGGCAGCTATAATTAATGAGTCGAGGAATCGTGCAATCTGCCTCAAGCAACCTTTTATTACTCCTGAGGTACCTGAGCGGCACTAGCACTTTAGAGCCAGTCACTTCCTATTAGTATTAGAATCAGAACTGCCTACCTTAGGCATTAATCATGGAGCACTACAACATTAACAGATTTTTAATTACATCACATGCGTGCCATTGACATGGATTGCACGCACAGAGCCCCGTTAATAAATAGCCTTCCTCAGGCTACAGAGGGGTTCGTCTTTGCTTATGGTGCAGTTAGATTTAATGCACAGATGGTCTAGAACTCAGAACTGTTTGGATAATGGGGATCGGGATAGAAATGCTGCAGTTGGCCCTCCATAGGCCAAAACAAACCTTTAGTTGCATGCCACCAAACAGACAGCATGTCCTAGTATGAGGGGCCAAGATATCTGGGTTCTGTTCCCATCTCTGCCAGTGATTTGGTATTGGTTGAGTCAAACTCTCCCTCCCACTGTGTTTCTGTTTAGACTGTAAACACTTCAGGAAATGACAACATCTTATGATGAATTATAGTATTAGCACTGGGTTCTCTGATCTTAATTGGTGGTTCTACAATCTATCATAATCAAAACCAGGTTCATTAGCTGAACTCTGTATGTTGGGAACTTGCCTAGCTTTATGCCACTTGATTTCAGAAAAGTTGCTGGCATTTGGTATCATTGCGTACCTTCTTACTTAGCTAGATTAAGTGCCATGTAATTCAGCAGCCCAAAGTTTGGTTGTGCCATTAATTCTGAGATCCTCATATCTTTGTCTGAAGTAGCAAAGGGTCTAGAGGAGGGAGTTTGAAGGAGAGAACTATTATGTTCCCGGCCTACCCACAGAGAAATGAGACCCAACAAAAATACTCTAGATAGAAAGTTGCAACATAACACTGCTTTTATTTCTTAACATTCAGAACGATAGCACAAGACAGCCCCAAACAGAGGGAGACAAAGCAGACTTCTCCCTAGGGCAAAGGGGAATGGCTCATCCCCATCCTGTATAAGGCTGGCTTCTTCCAATCGGACTGACGGTATGGCTTCTCTACAGAGCCCTCTAGCCAGGAATCCCCCTCCCCTCCCCACTCAAAAGGATCCCTTGCCACTCAAACACAAGACTCTAGACACTAGAAACACCAGCTGATTATATGGAACATCTTACTCAACTTAAGTTTAATGAAGACTTTTTGCAGAAGGCCCAGATCTCCCCACCCCAAATACCAAGTTCCTAAAGTTGTGTAATCAGAAAAAGACTGTGCCCAAGACAAGGCGCATGTACAGCAGCAGCTTCTGTGAGTAACTGAGTTCATTATCTCACAAAGAGGAAGGTAGAAGGTGGATCATAGAATCATAGGGCTGGAGGAGACCTCCGGAGGTCATCAAGGACCAATCCCAACTAAATCACCCAGCCAGGGCTTTGTCAAGTTGGGACTTAAAAACCTTAAGGGATGGAGATTCTGCAACCTCCCTCGATAACCCATTCCAGTGCTTCACCACTCTCCTAGGGAAATAGTTTCCCCTAATATCTAACCTAGATCTCCCCCACTGTAACTTGAGACCATTGCTCCTTGTTCTGCCATCCGTCACTACTGTGAACAGCCTTTCTCCATCCTCTTTGGAACCTCCCTTCAGGAAGTTGAAGGCTGCTATCAAATCCCCCCTCACTCTTCTCTTCTGCAGACTAAATTAACCCAAATCTCTCAGCCTCTCAGTCATGTGCTTGAGCCCCCTAATCATTTGTGTTGCTGTCAAGGCTGTTCCGCACTCTGGCACGACAAATGCAGAAGTGGGGTCCCACAAAAGCACCCCAAAACCTGGTATCTACAAGCTTTGGTACAAAAACCTCCCCCCAGAATCCTAATATCCGGATTTTGGAGAATATCCACTGCCACCACCCAAGTAATTCCACGAAAAAAATCAGGGAAGAGATCACTTGGGAAATCTAATCCCTAAGGTAAAACTAGGATACCAAAATGAAGCAATACCAGGCAATTAGAAAAAAGAAAACGAACTTTTATTATCAAAACAAAACTACAGTTGCAATCATCATAAAGTGGATAGATGGTAAGAGCCACCAATTGATATACTCACGGAAAACTCCCTGGGCTAACAGCTTTAGTTGTAAAAGAGAAAAAAACACAGTTAACAGCTCAGACATTGTTTCCAAATTCTCAAACCATGAAAACAATAAAACCTGACAGACTAGCTAAACTTTTCCCTACTTACACATTATAAGAAGTCTTTTCTTGGAGAGAGATGGGCCTCCGATCTCCCTGTTACTCGGAAGAAAACTGCTCTGCTTTTCAGACAAAGGAGGGAGAGAGAAAAATTCCTTTGTCCCAGTTTGAAATCCTTACCTGCATTGCTATTGGCTGACCACCCAATACCTGCCTAGGTGCTGAAGGCATTAGCTAACCCAGTCATAATTAACCCTTTAGTCACCAGGTGCTGGTCAGCTCTCCTGGTTATGACAGTTGCCCTCTACTGGACTCTCTCCAGTGGATCTGAAGGAGAGAGTCCCCTACATCGGCCTGTAGGGATGAGGCTCATGCTTCACATCATCCCATGCCACGGAAGTGGCCACAAGACCCAAGGCAAACTCAGATTCACATGAATCTTAAGAGATTTGAGAGAGAGCAGGTCATGTTTGCAGGCACTTGTGCCCCGCCTCAGCTTTGTTACCTAACCCCCTGGGATACATGCATATTCTGGCTGCCCCTTGTCTCCTCCTCTCGCCCATCTTCCTGGAAGTCCAGCAGTGTTCAGAGAAAAAGCCCTTTGTTAGCCTCATCCTGTAGCTGTCAGCAGATGGCACTGAAACACCGATGCCACATGAACTGTTAATTGAGAGTCCGCCCCCACCTGAGTCAGAGAAAAACTCCAAAAGGGAGCCAGATAGTTTCCCTGAGCTCACCACACTTTCCCCGCCCGTATCACCTGAGGGAAAGGCTGTGAAGTCATTTTCTCTAGTGCTGGAGAAAGTCATGGCTCTCATTAAGCAGGGATTGGAAGGGCTGACCTCCAGAGGACCCTGCTATGCTATCACCACAGGAAAGCAAAGAAAAAAAATCTTTAAGCAAGGTAAAGAAACAAACAAAATGGTTGGGGGAGAGGAAAGCAAGGTACTTGGAAGATAAAGTGGTTAGTAAAGGTGCCTTAGGGAAGATAAAAGTTAGGGTGATCAATAAGAAGGGTCATGCTTGTCCAGCGGAGAAATGTAGCATTTTTGCAAGCCGGTTGTTAAGTTCCTGCATCTATCTCAAGCCCTTAAGAGCACCATAAAATGTGAATGGGAATCCAGCATATCACTTCCCCCACCCCCATTATAAAAAGCCTCAGGAGTTTTACCCTCTACTTCATCAGAGCTCCTGATAGTGTTCTGTGTAAGCTGAAAGCTTGGGCGGCCACCCTAGAGAGACTAAAACACCACTCTGTGATAAGCAGAGCGCCCTGAGCATGTGTTCCTACTGGTGGTGCGCATCCCCACATGCCTTAGTACACATAAAATGTATTTCACACCTGGACGGAAAAAAGTAGAGGGAACCTTTCTTCCTGGTGTTGCAGGAAGCGATTTCTCCCTTCCACACCCAAGGAAAGGTTGCAAGGTTTGATGTGCTGCCTGGGGCACTGCCACTTACATGCTTTGGTGGAATGCTAATAGGTTAGGTCTGCTGGGACAGCTTCTCAGCTGGTGCCATCTGGTAGGCTGCCTGGACTGCCATGAAGTCCGAGGAGCTATTCTGATTCACACTATGGGTATGTCTATACTACATGGCTCCGTCGATGGAGCCATGTAGATTACCTTTGTAGACATAGGAAAATGAAGCGGCAATTTAAATAATCGCCGCTTCATTTAAATTAAAATGGCTGCTGCGCTGTGCCGATCAGCTGTTTGTCGGCACAGCGCTGTAGTCTGGACGCTCCCCGGTTGACATCAAAGGCATTTGTCGACCTCCCCGGTAAACCTCATCCCACGAGGCATACCGGAGAGGTCGACAAATGCCTTTGATGTCGACCGGGGAGCGTCCAGACTACAGCGCTGTGCCGACAAACAGCTGATCGGCTCAGCGCGGCAGCCATTTTAATTTAAATGAAGCGGCGATTAATTAAATCGCCGCTTCATTTTCCTATGTCTAGAAAGGTAATCTACATGGCTCCGTTGACGGAGCCATGTTGTGTAGACATACCCCAGCTGATGCACTCTGCCCCTATGATTTAGGGACCAGTCCTGCACTGGGACTCACCCAGGATGAGCCTGTGATACCCTTACTCATCTGGACTACTCCTCTCAGGGCACTCCAACTGGGGAAAAAAAATCAGTGGGACTATGCTAGGTAATATTCAATGCAAGAGTATCACAGTTTTGCCCTTCAATGGTGCTTAATGAAGGAGTGCCAGTTAAAAATCAATGGGCTTGATACTCTGGGGCACGTCCACACTGAAGCGTCATTCCAAACTAACTAGTGTTATTTCAAAACAAAGTGAGAGTCTACACAGCAAGCCCGTTATTTCGAAATAATTTCAAATTAACAGGCGCCTTACTCCGAAATCTGTAACCCCCATTTCATGAGGAATAACGTCTATTTCGAATGAGTGCATGTGCAGACAGGTCACCTGGAGGTATTTCGAAATCAGGGGCCTCCAGGGCTTCCCACAGGTGCCCTGCTGGCCGAGTCCACACTCAGCAGAACTCTATACTTCCTCTTCCCCGGCAGCCTTTAAAGCTGCAGCCACAGGGGAAAGGGCTTGTGGCACATCCCAGGCCCTGCCAGCCCTGTGCCACATTGCAGCTGCCTTCACAGCTTTTGTTGCTGCCATGAGCCACCCCAATACTCCCACCTAGCCCTCCACAGCCACAGCTGAGCAGACAGCTAGCTCCCAGGACCCTGCCCGGAAACAAAAGAGGCATGTACCTACCTGGTCTGGTGTGGCGATCCTGGACCTCATTGAGGTCTGCGGAGAGGAGGCAAATCCCCAGGATCTCTGCACCAGATGCGGGAACGCTGTCAGCTGTGGCCAGGTGGTTGACAGTCTGGTCCACAAGGGCCACATGCGCACCCAGGAGCAGGTGCACATGAAAATTAAAGAACTTAGGCAGGCCTATGCCAAGGCCAGGGAGCACAGCTCCCGCTCTGGGGCGGCAACCCAGACCTGCCTTTATGATGACCAGCTCCACCACATCCTGGGAAGGGGGGCAGTCCCTTCCCCTCCCCCTCATTGTGGACTCTGAGCTGGAGATGCCTGTTGTTGCCCTCCTAGGGGGCAGAGCTGGTGCAGAGGAGGAGGAGGATCCGGACAAGGCCAGCAGCAGGTCGATGCCCACCAGCCAGGAGGTTACGCTCACCTTGGAGCCACTTGGGGGATGTTCTGATCGCCGAGGTCCAGCTGGGTGAGGAGGCAACGGAACCTCCCTTTCAGATGACCAAAGGCACCCTCCACAACAATGCAGGCCCTACTAAGCCTGGCATTAAAATGTTCCTGGGTAGGATCCAGATGTCCAGCATAGGGCTTCATCAGCTGGGGTGCAGAAGATAAGCTGTGTCCTCTACAATGCACATCGGCATGTCCACATCCCCAACCTGGATGATGCAGTCAGGGAAAAAAGTGCCAGCGTAAAGCTTCTGGAAGAGGCTGGAGTTTTGCAAGACACGTGTGTCATGCACCTTCCCTGACCACCCGACATAGATCTCCATGAACTGGCCACGGTAGTCGATGAGGGCCTGCAACACCATCCAAAAGTACCCCTTGCAGTTGATGTATTTGGATGCCCAGTGGTTGGGGGCCTGGATGGAGATATGGGTGCTGTCAATAGCCCCTTCCACAGTTGGGGAAGCCTGTGGTATTGATGGCCTACACTACCAGTAGAAGAAGACACAGAGAATCACAGGGTTACTAGGGCCCTCAGGAGATCCAAGCACAACCCCCTACCTGCCCCCCACAAAAGGAGCAACCCCTACTTACCCCATCCCCCGTCAGGGCTTTGTGAAGGTGGGACAGAAAAACCTCCCAGGGAGGGAGTTTCCAACCCCCCCCCCATACTCTGGGGATCCCCATTCCAGAAGTTCACCACCCTCCTGGGACAATGGCATGAGATTGCCATAACTGCATGACCATGACCACAGCAGTTGATCTCCCCACACCAAACTGGTTCCTGATGGATCGGTAGCTGTCTGGAGTGGTGAGCTTCTGGATAGTGATGGCGACCTGCTTCTGGAGGGAGATGGAGGGTCTCATGTGGGTGTCCATTGTGTGATGGCAGAGGCGAGTGACTCACAAAGCTCCAGAAAGGAAATGTGGAAAATTCTGGAGCGACAGCTGGTCATCCCACCGCTCCATGATGATCCAATGCCACCAGTTGGAATTGGGGTCCAGCTGCCAGAAGCAGAGGTGCACAGTTTGCAGGGGGGGTGGGTGGGGTCAAGCTGCATGAGCAGGCACATGGAGAGAGGAGAGGAGGTGCCCTGCAATGAGCTGGGGGTCCTCCTCCTGCAGAGCCACCAGGGCAGCCTGCAGAAACCATACCAGGAGGTGCAGCATGAGATGTAAGAGCGGTCGACTGCTCGGAGGCAGGTCCGGCTCAATGGCTGGAGTGATGTGGTGTCTGCAAGGGCAACCAGAGCATAGAGAGAAAAGGCTTTGCTGTCCCTCAAGGAGGAGGCAAAGGAGGAGAGCCTGAGACACGGCTATTCAAGGGAGTCCCTTTAAGCACCAGCCTCAGACAGCCTCAGGCAGCAGCTATGGGAAGTGACTGCTGTCCTGATGCCCTGCCTGAAGTGCTTCCAGGTGCCCTTAAACGCGGTTCAGCATCCAGTGCATGTGGAGGCTCTATTTCAAAATAGTTCAGCGCTATTTCAACGGGCTTTTGCTATGTAGACGCGCTATTTTGAAATAAGCTATTTCCAAAAAGAAATTTTGAAATGGCTTATTTCGGAATACGTGTGCAGTGTAGACGTACCCTTATTGTCTTGCACACTGGACAGGCATCTACCTCTGATGCAAAGGGGGGAGGCATTAAAATGCATGACTGAGTCAGACGGGGCAGTTTTGAAAGAGTGGTATTAGAATGAGGAAAACCCTTTTTGCTCAGAACTGAAAGAGGTTCTTAGTTTAACTATGGACACCGGGCAGCTTCCAACCTTTAGAAACTGCTTTCAGGAAAAGAGACGAGACATGAGAAGCAAGATGTACAAAGGCTGTAGCAAAGGGAAAAGGCTTCTCCTAGGTATATGGTTGATTTCCCTACAAGAGAAACTTTGTGATTAAGTTGGGAAGAGACAATGGGCATTGGGAAATGTCTGTGCTTATGTTTTAAAGAAATCTGCATATAGGTTTGAATTAATTGAATCTCCCCTGGACACACACCCACACTTCCCCAAAGACAGAGGGAGAAACTGTGCTTTGAAGTAACTGAAGAGTTGCAGTGTCACAGATGCTACTATCAGGGTGAGGGAAAATCTCTAGTGTGGTGGAATTTCATCTTCACTGTGCATTTATATAAGTAGTGTTGTATAAGGATTAGGTTTCAATGGCTAAGTGTCAGCAAGCATTGATTTCTCTGCATGCACTCATACTGATGGAAAGGTATTTACACCATAGAAGAAATTTACAAATAGACAAAGAAAAGTGATGCTTGAAAAACTGGAGTTTGATTTTTAAGGATATTAACTTTGCATAATCTGACATGAAGTGTTTTCAACAGCTAGAAAATTTAGCCTTTTCAATCACACCTTCTACAATCACATAACACTGTCTGACTCTCCCACCCCATTGTGCAATTGAAAATTTAAACCAAGAAAAATCACTATGATTTCTTGTAGTTATTAAAAATAAAAGATGCAGTTCTGCCAAGCCTACATACACATGCCTGCACATTGTGAAGTCAATGGGAATTGGGTGCCTAGGCGTGTTAAATAATTCCACAAAGATATTTATATTCCCCCACTTCCACTGAAGTCAATAGGAGTTAGGCACCTATCTTCAGATCCCAAAGGTATTTTGGCTCCTATCATCAGGCATTTAAATACCTAGAAAAATATGGTCTCAAGTAGCTTTTGAAAATAGTACCCCACTTCTCCTAAAGGTGGGGTTCACAAGGGAACTTAGATGTACTTTTTAAATATGTATTGGGGCAGGGCAACTAGCATCTGGGTTTCCCTCTTGCAGAGGAGTGACCTTGCTGCTGGGTTACAGCATCATCCCTGCTCCCTGTTCCAATGAATAGTTGTTTATACCCCATGGAATAGTTTCAACAGAAGAGATGAAGAAAGATCCACTTATAATACCCTGCAGCCTATTGGTTAAGGAACTCACCTCAGACCTAGGACCTGGATTTAAGTCCCTCCCCCCACATCAAGCACTGGGGTGGGGGGACTGAATGTCTCCCACATCCTAGACAAGTGTGATAACCACTGAGCTACTGGATACACAGCAGCACCCGCTCCAGCCATTTTGAGCATATTTGGGCGTGCTCTGAATCCAACCACTGCAGCAGGCCCTGAAACAAGATGGCAGAATACCCCATTTGTGAATGCTGCTGGGGCTTAATTAGGTGCTGAATTGTTGGACAGCATCAGTGTCTAGGGGGCCGTACACACACCCGCTTGCTGAAATTTAGGTGCCTTGAAGATTTTGTTAACAGCGGGACCTTAGGCACCTAGGGTATGTCTAGACTGCATCCCTCTGTTGGCAGAGGGATGAAGATTAGGCAGGTCGACATTGCAAATGAAGCGGAGATTTAAATATCCCGTGCTTAATTTGCATAAAATTGGCGGCGTTTTTGCCGACTCAGCACTTTGTTGGCAAAAAGCAGCAGTCTAGAGAGGGATCTGTCGAGAAAGAAATACTCATCTGCGTTTTTCAGATCCTCCAAGTGTAAATTTCATCTGTTTCATCAGGGCCTCATATTAGATGCAAGTACACAGAGTTCCTTTATAACATTGATAGCCTGCTTTCCTCCTTGCTCATCGTTGCTGAATTTTTCGTTCAAATATCATGCAGACAAAGAAAACAGTTTTGTAAACTGAGAGTGTGTTCACCCAAAAGAAGGGAAAAAACCCTACTCATTTCTCTCCTTGCCTGAGTCTTAGTGATAGATGTATATATTTTATAATTCTTCTTTCTCTGTGGGTTTCTGAACAAGCAACCCACGAGAGAAAAGTCAATCAGCCATTCACTCAAACACTCGAATCTGCCTACAGATTGCCCCATGTGCACCTGTAATTGTAAAACTTTCGCCTTTGAAACTCGGTAGATAACTCACTCTGTTTCTCAAGCACATTATGCATTATTCCGATGCTTGTGACAACCGCTTCGGAAGAAAGACTCTCTACAGCCCTGAGTATGGTACATTGTTCGCTCCTTACTATCATGCTGAGCATTCTCTGAAGAGCTCTTAAAGTATTCATACAATGCTGGGAAGCATTTCCCAGGCAGCCTTCACAGATCTGTGACTTAAGCTGGAAACAAAATGGGTGGCCTTAAGATTTCAGTTGCAGGAGAATTTGTTTTTCATGCCTTCATTAAATTTTCTTTGAATTTTGGAAAAAAGCAAGTGGCATTTCCTTATCCACTGATAGAAAGCTAATGGCATATAGCCAGCAGATCTAGGGAGGTGATTCTTCCCCTTTATTCAGCACCGGTGAGGCTACATCTGGAGTATTGTGTCCAGTTCTGGGCCCCCCATTACAGAAAGGATGTGGACGCATTTGAGAAAGTCCAGTGGAGGGCAACCAAAATGATTAGGGGGCTGGAGCACATGACTTATGAGGGGAGGTGGAGGGATTTGGGCTTCTTTAGTATACAGAAGAGAAGAGTGAGGGGGGATTTGATAGCAGCCTTCAGTTACCTGAAGGGTTCCAAAGAGGATGGAGAGAGGCTGTTCTCAATGGTGACAGATGACAAAAGGAGGAGCAATGGTCTCAAGTTGCAGTGGAGGAGGTCTAGGCTGGTTATTAGGACAAACTATTTCACCAGGAGGGTGGTGAAGCACTGGAATGGGTTACCTAGGGAGGGGGTAGAATCTCCATCCCTAAAGGTTTTTATGTCCCGGCTTGACAAAGGCCTGGCTGGGATGATTTAGTTGGGGTTGTTCCTGCTTTGGGCAGGGGGTTGGACTTGATCTCCTGAGATCTCATCCAACCCTAGGATTCTATGATATTTTAAAATAATATTTTGTAGCAGTTATTTCTGTTCCCGATTCCTAATGTCTTTCTTAGGTACTTGGCACCCTCATTATGATATTATCTGAACCCCTTCCAATCATTAATGCATTTATCCTCACAACACTGAGGCTACATCTAGACTACAGAGTTTTTGTGCAAAAACTCGTGGAGCGTCCACACCTCAAGCGTGTTCTTGTGCAAGTAAATTGACAGAACTGAGGGGGTTTTGTGCAAGAATTATTCTTTCTATGAGAGCTCTTGTGCAAAAAGGTTTGTGTGGACGGGGAACTGCCTCTTTTTGTGCAAAAAAAACCCTATCAAAAAAAGTGGCCCTGGAGGCGATTCTGTGAATAGCTATCAGCACTTTCTTTCGAGAGAGTGTCCATGCAGTTGGGACGCTCTCTTGTGCAAAAGTGCATTGCTTTTTTGATGCACTTTTGCAGTGTCGCTCTTGCGCAAGAAGTTTTTGTGGAAGATCTCTTCTGCAAAAAGCTTCTTGCACAAGAAGCCTGTAGTGTAGCCATAGCCTGAGAATCCATTTGACAGATATAGGATTGACACACAAAGAGGCCAAGTGACTTGCTCCAGGTCACACAAGAAGTCTGTGGCAGAGCAGAGACTTGAGTCCAGTCTAAGTCTTAGGATAGTTCCCTAGCCCTTAGGCCACCCTTCCTTTCTAATACATAAATCAAGCAAAGCAGTAAATAGAAAATAAGCTAAAATAGCTAACTCTCACCTCCATTACTGTCACTCCAACCAGCACACACCTGGGCATCACTCTCGCTTAAGCCCTGGGGATCTGTTTGATGGCTTGAATTAAACATACGCCTAAGGAGGAGGCAAGCATGGCTTCAATTTGTGCTGACCATCTCTGCTTAGAGAGAATTTCCTCACTTCCTAAGTAACCCCATAACCTCTCCCTTTTCCTCGTCTTCATGCAGGATCCTCTGTGTTCCCCTCTCCAGCACAGGCATGCCCATGCACAAACACTGCCAGCTGTGGGGAGTTGAGAAGAGGGTCTCTTTGCAGGATGGGGGCCATCAGTCATAATCTGTAATATTCTATACAATGCCACACACATCCATGGTGCTGATTCAGACAGTAAATAATAATTCCCAGAAAAGGGCTAAGGCAAGGCAAAATGCCATGAACAGGATACTAGCCAGGTAATACTCAGACACTTTTCCAAGGCTAACTGAATGAATGGCCAGAGAGGCCCTCAGCAATACAGGGGAGTATGCGTCAGCCACAGTATCTTCATTTCCCTTTCTTTCCCCCACCTCTAACAAAGGCAGCCTGTTCACTTTCAAAAGACAGGACTATGCAGCACTTTAAAGACTAACAAGATAGTTTATTAGGAGATGAGCTTTTGTGGGCCAGACCCACTTCCTCAGATCAATTTGTGGAAGAAAATTGGCACGACAAGTTTCTTCCACAAATTGATCTGAGGAAGTGGGTCTGGCTCACAAAAGCTCATCACCTAATAAACCATCTTGTTAGTCTTTAAAGTGCTGCATAGTCCTGTCTTTTGTTTCAGCTAGACCAGACTAACACGGCTGCATTTCTATCACTGTTCACTTTCACACTGCCTGGCTCTGGATGTGCAGCTCTTTCAGCAAATCCTTTTACCCGTTCCCTTTCACATCACACCATCCAGCTCCCTCCTGGTTTTGTACTTGTCACTATTACAATGGGGAGAGCAACCGTTTTTCAGGGTTAACATGCCCTCAGGACTGGATTTCTGGCTCTCCCTCATTTACTCACACCTTGTTTGAAGTGCTGGTCTTAGCCTGGTATTTCTAAGGAGCCTGTGCGGATAGCAACAGAGGTGTGTAATAACCGCTGGACCCACTTTTGCTGCTGCTGAGCTGGCTTTCCCAGTGACAGTAGTGACACTTTGTCCAGCCAGCACCAATCACGCTATGCATGACGAGGTGCGTGCAAACATGACGCACATTCCAGCTGTTATGCTGAGTCCCATTCCTGTTAAAAGGTGACTTTGCAATCACCCACTGCTCTGTTCCTTTCCATGGAACGTAGCATTAGCTATCAGCTCCATTTTAAGTACCTTGGATGCTCCACTCTGCGTGATCAGATAGTTGTTATTGCATTAGAAATCAAAATGGGCAGCCCATTGTTCTAGACACTATAAACGTAGAGTAAGAGGAGATCTAAACTGTTCTCCCACAAACTCCATGGCCAACGAGTCTCACAGCGTGGATCTAGAGAGTTGGGCTCATATTAAAAGCACCATATAGATTTTCCTGCTCAGCCTGGAGCTAGCCTAGGAGCACCATATCTGCCCTTCCCCCAACCCCCCAGGTCTGCAGAGCCCACACAGTAATGTTTACATTAGGGATGTTAGCCATCAGGTAACTGAATAAACTGCATGAAATATTTGTGGTTACACAACTATTCGATAGTACCCGGGGCGGGAGCGGCAGCAAGAGCGCTCTGTTGCCACTTCCAGGGAGCCCCCCGCCCCTGCTACAGAAGCAGCAGGGTGGGGTGGCAGCAGCCCCTCTTCATGGGGGTCTGAGCTCTCTGTGACAGCGGTTGCTCCACACCCCCCAGAGCAGTCCCTGTTTGCGGCGAACCTGGGCCTGATAGAGGCAGCAGTGTGGTGGTGGGGGCGGGGGGACCAGCACCGGCTCCTGCTTCCCCTCTCTTGCTGCCTCTGATACAGAGGCAGCAAGGTGGTGTGGGAGGATACAAGTAGTCGACAGGATCACCCAATAAGCCTAGGTTTATCGGTTAATTGTCTAGTCGACTAGACGTTGACATCCCTAGTTTACATGGATATTTTTGGCGCTGTAAAGGGAGACCAAGTCTGTAGACCTGGTGTCTCAGACTCACTGCTGTGGGTGTGTCTTCTTCTCCCCTCCCCACTCTGTAAACATACCCAGAGAGACAGTCTCAGCCCCAGAGAGCTTAGGAGTCCAATAAATAAAACATACAAATGAACTATCATTATTTCCACTTTATAGATGGGGAACTAAGGTACAGAGACAAAACCCTGATCCAAAGTCATGTAAGAAATTTATGATGGAGCTGGGAATTGAACCCAGATCACTAAACTTCCAAGCCACTGAATTAAGTAAAGGAAACATTTTACCCTGATCAAAAAATACCCCTGAAGCCACAAATAGAGCAGAGCTCCAGAAGTTCAAAATGAAAAACCAAACGCACAGACTATACTTCAGTAAATCTCTATCATCCACGTTACATTAATTTAGAAACCAAGGAGAATGCAGAGGGCAAAGCTGTAATACTCCACATCTGACATACGATCAGAGAGATACAACAGCAAAACACACTAGTGACATTTAACACAGAAGTCTTGTTTATCATCATGCATCAGCATCCTAATGCATCAACCAAAATCAATTATCACCAAGAACTAATAATCAATAACACTCAAGGGGAAAAGCTATAGGAATCTTGCAACAGCCATTCACAATGATGAGATAAATGGTCAGGTAGAATAAATGGCTTTTCCAAAGAGCTGTCCTTCTTCTATGACATTTCAGATTCCCACCCTCTAGGACTGGCCTGGAGTCTTCAGGAATTAATGTTCCCGTCATGTGATGAAATCTCCAAAAATACATCCAACCAAGTCTTCAGAACAAACAATTTCCATCCTCCTCTTATGCTGTCTTGCCAAAGGGAGCGGGGGAGGGGGGGCAGTGGAAATAGAGCTGGCTGAGAGGGCAGCTGAGGGTCTGTTAAACATGATTTATCACCTCAGATTGAAATAAATGACAGCGCTCACCAAGGGTATCTCCCTAGTGGCTGCCTCTTTTGTAATGCATTCCAAAAAGTCTTAATAAGTGTGTGCACATGGGGGGTGGGGAATAATTTGCGCCAGAATCAAGTATTAAACAAGTTGCTGCTGCATCCAGCAACTATGCGGCTGAATGAGGTGCCATTGTCCGACACACAGATTGCAGGCATGTCGTGAGGCCTCATGAGGGCAGTTCAAAAGCTCACAGCCAGGCACAAGGTCCTCTCTGCTCTGAGCCCTGAGGCACCGACCCAGTTTTTTCCCATTACCAGTCTTCCCCCCAAGGTGTTGAGCAAGCTGAATGCTAGGACTGTTTGTTATTTTTTGTGACCGGTCAGAATTTCTCTCTGCTTCTGGATGCCACCTAAAGTCTGCATGGAAAGGGGTTTAGAGTCCAAACCCGGTTCTGGAATCACTTTGTGCAGAGGGCTCTGTGGATCAGATCTGCAGCTGGAGTAAAGCAAAGTGGTCAAGGGGAATTCTCTCAGGTGAACGGGACACAGACCTGGGTCCCTTCTCTTTCACAGGAGCTAAATAAAACTCCATTTCAACCATCCCTTAATTTTGGGGTGTTCAGATGTGCATCTTGGAGCCACCTCTCCTTAACATGTAACAATGAGAAACATTAGTTCTCAGCACCTTTCAAAACCAGGCCCTGATCACTCCACATTGGCCAGTCACAATTAATAGTCACTTACTAAAGTACAAGCTGTGAACTCCATGGGCCACATCCTCTGTGTAGCCCTAGGGATTGACATTGGCATAGGATCGGGTCCTACAGGTCTTCTTTATCATTAAAGGGGATAACAGTGTTTATTAGTTTTCACAAGAACAATGAATGAAAACTGGTATTTATAAGCCCAACGTTCATAGAATCACAGAGCTGGAAGAGACCTCAGGACATCATTGAGTCCAATCCCTTGTCCAAGAAAGGACCAACCCCAACTAAATCATCCCAGCCAGGGCTTTGTCAAGCTGGGACTTAAAAACCTCTAGGGATGGAGATTTCACCCCCTCCCTAGATAACCCATTCCAGTGCTTCCCCACCCTCCTAGGGAAATAGTTTTTCCTAATATCCAACCTAGACCTCCCTCACTGCAACTTGAGATCATTGATCCTCATTTTGTCATCCATCACCGCTGAGAACAAACAGCCTCTCTCCATCCTCTTTGGAACCCCCTCTTCAGGTGGTTGAAGGCTGCTATCACATCCCCCCTCACTCTACTCTACTGCAGACTAAACAAGTCCAAATCCCTCGTTTTCTCCTCAGAGGTGATGTGCTCCAGCCCCCTAATCATTTTCATTGTCCTTTGCTGGACCCTCTCCAATGCGTCCACATCCTTTTTGTAACGGGAGGGGGCCAGAATTGAATGCAATACTCTAGATGTGGCCTCCCCAGTGCCAAACAAAGGGGAACAATAACTTCTCTAAATCTGCTGACAGTGCTCCTCCTAATGCACCTCAATACGCCATTAGCCTTCTTGGCTACAAGGGCACACTGCTGACTCATATTCAGCTTCTCATCCACTGTAATCCCCAGGTACTTTGCTGAACTGCTGCTTAGCTAGTCGGTCCTCAGCCTGTAACAATGCTTGGGATTCTTCCATCCCAAGTGCAGGACTCTGCACTTCTCCTTGTTGAACCCCATCAAATTTATTTTGGCCCAATCCTTTAATCTGTCTAGGTCATTCTGGTCCCTATCCCTACCCTCCGTGTATCCACTTCTCCCCTCCAGTTTAGTGTCATCTGCAAACTTGCTGAGGATGCAATCCAACCCCTCATCCAGGTCATTAATAAAGATGTTGAACAAAACTGGCCCTAGAACTGACCCTTGGGGTGCTCTGCTAGAAATCGACCGCCAACCAGACATCAAGCCATTGATCACTACCCATTGAGACTGACAATCTAGCCTACAATACAATATTTGAGCTCCTATTCAAAGACAGATTTATATTTGTGTTCCTTAATTCAAAGAGGTGACTAAAGAATGCGAGGGTTAAGTCTTGCTTATAGCAGGGGGTTGGACTCAATGGCCTCCTGAGGTCTCTGCCAATCCTCTGATTCTAATTTTTGTCTTCGTTACTCCTTTGGGCATAATACCAAATGCTAAAATTTGTAAAAACATTTAATAAGAGAGGAACTGAGGCAGCGAATGGTGTGATTTGATATTAGGCTATCTGAGAAGTTTTTGGTCCTCCTCATGGAATACATCCCTTTAAGATATTGTTCAGAGAAAAATAAGACAGACCACAATGGTCCTTAAATATATCCTGTGGCACGCTGAGCTATTTCTATTCCAAGCATGCCTAGAATTCCAAAAGAGACCAGATCCCCATTGAGACAGGTACAGCACACACACGAAATAAAGTCCTGTCCCAAAGATCATGCCATCTAGATCAGGCCAGACCGAAAGCTGACTAAACTAACTAGCACGAGAAAAAAAATGAGGCAAAGATGAAGTGACCTGCCCCAGGTCATACCATTTCTGCAGCAGGGCCAGAAATTGAACCTGATCTCCCGTCTCACAGTCCAGTGTCTTAACCACACAACCACTCTTGTTCTCCAATTATATTGGCTTATTACCCAGCAGAGTGCTGGTTTGGGTATTTAGTAGTTTGTTCCTTTTTTTGTACTTGGTGCTACCTTAAAAGTAACATGAAGGGAATTACTGAGGGTTTATCTATATTTCTCTGCAAATCTATCTTTCCACGGTCCATAAAAATCACTCAGTTGCACAAACACACGTCTACCTATGGAATAAGCTCCTGGGGCGTTTGCTGATAAAATTGCATTGATGATAGCTCGGTTTATGCAAATCACAGTATCACGACTTGTTGGTTTGCAGAAGACAGGCATGTTTGTGAACTTTACGGTCTATGATCCCCAGAATGGTGTCCTGAAAATAAACTTCCAGCAACCAAATGCTTGCAAGCTACTGAGGACCAAGCCGATTTCTATTTAGAAAGAAGTGATGACCTAGCTGATTTTTAAAATTCTTGGTGCATACAAGAATATTATAAATGCGTAATGGTAAAGGGAAAAATGGGCAAGAGTATTTAGGATAGATGAACACTTACAACATCTGCTCTTTTAGCCCTCGTGTAATACCACTGACTTTGGTGAAATTGCCCCCTCGTGCATAGTGAGCAGGAGGCAGAACTAGAAACACACATTACACAGAGAGCTGTTTGAAATCAGTGCCCCATACTGCAGCACCAGAGCAGAGCCAATGTATTGCAGTGGAAGTTTCAAACTCTCCTGGGACAGCATCATCAGCACAGCTGCTCAGCTAAGCAGCCCCAATCCAACTCTTACGGGAACAACCTTCATGGGCTCATTCAAAGGGGAAGAAAAAGAGCAGAAAGATGGTCGTGTAGTTACGAACCAGACTTGCTCAATTCCTTGTGTAATTTTAGATAAGTCACAGCCTCTCTGTGTATCAGTTCCTTATCTGTAAAAGGAACACACCGCTTTTGCTAATGGATAAGGCATCATGTCATACTCTGTCTGACTTAGAGTGTGAATTCTTGAGGGCCAGTATGTGTCTTACCACATGTAGGTCCAGCAACTACCACGGTGAGAGTTTAGAGCCCAATCCAAAGTCCACTTAAATCAATGGGAGCCTTTGATTAATCATCGGTTGTGCTCTTGGGAGTTCAGCAAAGTTTGAACTAAACCTTCTCTTGGATTTGGTGCCATGAATGTTGAATGAATTTGTTTTAATTTCATCAGATAGTTTTGGTTAAAAAACAAAGACACATTTTGACTTTTTTGAAATTAGGTGCTTCTCCCCCCCCCCCCCCCGCCCATATTAAAATGACTTGATTCCAAATGTTCCTTTCCTTGTGTTTAAAACAATGTAAAACGTTTAACTCTAAATCAAAACAAAATGTTTAGGAGTTTTCATTTGAGTTGCTTTACTTTTTGAGTCATAAAAAGGGTTTTCAGTTTGAGCTAAAAGGACGTTTTAATTAAAAACAAAAATAAATGAACAAATAAACATTTTTAAAAAAAATCTGTTATTCGCACAGCTGTACTCAAGACTTAGCCAGAAGTTATAGACCCTCTCTTGGTCTGAGCCAAAGAGGAGATAATACCTGTTGCATTTTTTCTCTGTTTTGTATTCTGCATATTAATGGCTGAACTTTCTGTATACATTATGTTCCTTTGTGCTGTTCTCTTTGTGTTTGCATTCATTTAACCTGTCCCAGAGATTAATTTCCTTTCTATTATCACTGCAGTAGTGATCAGCAGTAAATGCAGAGTTATGGTCATATATATTATGAGATATCATTGCTATTTACTATATCTAGCAATAATTCTCCTTTTTACACAATGGCACAAAATGGAGTTGCCATGAGATTTTCTTTTACAGTAAATCTTGCAATATTGTCTGGTAACATTGAATGCATGTCACCATTGTATAGTACATAATTCTTCTGTGAAATACTTAGTACCTATCTCATTTTATTACATCCTGTGCACTGGTACAGGCAAAAACAAACCCCAAGATGTCTTGCATATTAAGTGTTGCCACTGGTATACTAGTGCATAACTCACTGATTAGTATTGTTTGATCTCAAATATCCAGGGGGAGGGAGTGTCAAGAGATTTGCTGGGCCCGTGGGCAAGGTGGTGGGGGCCAGATCTGTGCTCCCAGAGGGGCGGGTCCTCAGGTGGAAGGGGTGCCACCTGGAACATGCCACATCACCCTTCTCCTCCTCTGAGAGCTGTCTGGTGCATACCACGTGGGGGTTCAGTGGTGCTGTCAGGAGTCTAGGGCTCTGGCCATCGCTGATCCCCCTATTTCAATGGTTGGGTCTGGGGGCAACTGCCCCATTTACTCCTCCTCCTGCATATGTTAGTACTCAAACTTCATGAACTATCCAGTTTTAAGTCCACAGGAATACTGGATCAGTCCAACCATCCCTCCAGTCCTGTATCCTGTCCCTGAGAATGGTACAGGATCTCACCCGGGGGAAGAGCTGTGTCTGTGACAGAACCTTCACTGCGTGGGCCGCTTGTGACTAAATGGTGAGGTACAATCTGGCACTGGCAGAAGGAGGGACAAGAACCCCAACCTCTCTCCCTAAAGCAGCACTCCTGTCAGATGGGACTCCCACACCACCGCCTTTAGGGGTGTGGTTCAATGGAGTGATGCCATCTTATGCAACACCATGTATTGGCCTCAAGCTACCCACCCGTTCCCTTTCAGCTCAGTTATCTAGTGCTCAAATTACCCACCCTAGACAAATGTAATCCCTTCTCAACAAGGCTGGAGGCTGGATTCTTCAGGTGGTTTGAGGGATGGCCTACACACCTGGGCTCCATGTCTCTGCTGTTATCACTAGATCTCTCCTCAGTTCTCTGTGAAATAGCAGCTGCAATCTCTCTGTCTGGGGGCTATTTTCAACTACAGTACTACCCCCACAGATGTTATAGCAAGCATGCCTCAGTTTTCTCTTGTTCAGACCATCACCTTTTGTCCCTGGCAGATAGTTCCCTCCAATGGCTCCAACTAGACCATGAATAGTCTCTCCCTTCACACACATGCTACTGGCAGGGAGGTGTTGGCACAAAGAGCACTGGTGCTCCAAAGCTGGATGAATACTATACACAAGTGGCCGTTCAATTCCCACCTTCTCTGATTAGTATTAAGGTGGGGGAGGCTGATTCTGATCTTAGGGCTCATGTACGCTATGGAGAGGATCGACACTGCCACAGTCAATCTTCCGGGTTCGAATTAGAGGGTCTGGTGCAGGCCAGCTAATTCAAACTGTGAGGGCGCCCCCTTGGTCCTCAGGAGAGGTAAGGGAAGTTGATAGGAACACGTGCTCCCATCAACCTTCCATGGTGTGGATGGCGCCAAAACACGATTTAAGATACTTCGACTCCAGCTACGTAATTAACGTAGCTGGAATTGGATATCTTAAGTCTACTTTCCTCTTTAGTGAAGACCAGCCCTGAATGATGTTAGTGTAAATCAGGAGTAACTCCATCCAATCAGTGGCGCTTAAACCAGCAAGGCGCTTAAACCAGACGACAGCATGTTGAACTCCAAGATGCAACATGGATTCTAATAGACCAAGGAAAATAATAGCACAGATCATGTGCTGGTGCAAAGCAGCACATCTGTATAACTCTGTTGAAGTCAGATTTGTGCCACCTGAGGATCCTGACCTACTGTTTCAGTGCTAGATCTGTTAAAATTGAACATTATCCAGAAAAAATGCATACCCATCCATGTCTGAACTGGCAGAAGAATGCTGATTTCATATTTGCAAGCCTGATACATACTACTCAGGAGAACTGTGCTGCAATGCATTTGGCAAAATACTCAGGGCCAGTGCTTCATTAAAGGCCAAGTCTTAGCTATCTCTCCCTGCATCTTCTGCCAGAAAATTCCCAAAACTAAATCACATTTTTATAGTCTCCATATTCTTACACTCTATGTGTTTTGCCTCATGCAATCATCCTTACTGTATAATGCCGTACATTCCAATAAACTTTTTACAGCCAGGTTCTGAAAAAAGCCATAATTTTAATGACTTTACATAGCATAATAGCTACTGTAACATGTACCTTAGAGGCTGACTGCAGTAAGATACAGGTTCATTATCTTCACCTCTGAATCAAAAAGTGCCCAAAGTAAAAACAATAAAATTTTATTCACCTAATTTGGTATGGCTGCCGTGTTTTGTGGAACTGTACTTTTTCATACCATTTCTATACAAATTCATAGAAATTTACCAATTTGTATAAATCCTGGAACATCTCAAATATTCATAGACTGTTACACAAAAATTTATTTCCAGAAGCACACATTGGAAGAACTCCACCACTACAATGCTTTGTGCATATGTATAGTATCTTCCATTCACAGAATTCAAAAACTTAAGTCAATTAAACCCTATAACATCTCTGAGAGGTAGGTGTTTATCCCCTTCCCCCTCTCCCCGCCCCCTCACAGAGTGTGTGCTGTGGGTGGCAGGTGGAATCTGTGAGCATGTAATCAGCATTTGAAATCTAGAAGCCTCTGCTCATTGGTTGAACCTTAATCAGGGGGAGGGGCTATCAGGCAGTCCAGGGCTTTATAAAGGAGAGAGTCAGCGACCAGGGAGCTTGCAAACAGGAGCTATTAACAGGGAGTCTGGAGAGGGAGTGGGAAGGGGGTGAGAGACACTCACCATTCTTTAACATCTTTTCTATACACTCCTTCCCTTCAAGGAGGCATTGAATAACAACTGAGGAATCTCTCAGAAGGAAGGCAGGTATGGATGGTGATAGCTCTGCTGTTGTTACTGGCACAACATGTGCTATGTTTGTCTTCCTCCCAGAAGAAAGAAGGGATTTCATTTAAACTAAGTGCAAGCTGGTCACCATTTTGGAAGAAAATATTAAAGGACTGGAGGCCCGAGTATCGACCCTACGTTCTATCAGAGAGGATGAAGACTTCCTCGATAGAAGGCAGCGTTTAATCCTGCAGCTGCAGCAGGCTGAAGAGCCAGTCAGGGCAGTACAGGACAAGGAAGAAAACTGGCAGTGTGTAACCTCTAGAAGGAGAAGAAGGCCAGCTCAGGTATCTCCCATTCCTGTAGAGGTAAGTAACCGCTTTCAGGCTCTCTCCGCAGGCACTGCAGTGGATGCTTTGGTAGGGACCTCTCAGGGAAGAAATCAGAAGGGAACACCATCTACCAGAAGGCATGGGATGCGCAGTCCTAGGGATGGGGGTTCCACGACGTCGTTCCGAAGACGGGTGGTGGTGGTCGGGGACTCCCTCCTAAGAGGGACTGAGTCATCCATCTGCCATCCAGACTTGCAATCTCGAGAAGTATGCTGCATTCTGGGAGCTCGCATTCAGGCTGTGACCGAGAGTCTTCCAAAAGTGATTAAACCTTCGGATCGCTACCCCTTCCTACTTCTCCATGTAGGAACTAACGATACAGCCTAGAATGGCCTTGAGTGGGTCACAGCAGATTATGTAGCACTGGGAAGAAGGATCAAGGAATTTGAAGTGGTGTTCTTGTCCATCCTTCTGGTTGAAGCAAAAGGTCCAGGTAGGGATCGTCGAATTGAGGAAGTAAATGCATGGTTGCGAAGGTGGTGTCGGAGAGAGAGCTTTGGTTTCTTTGACCATGGGACTCTGTTCTGGGCACAAGGATTGTTAGGAAGAGATGGGATTCACCTAACCAAGAGAGGAAAGAGCATGTTCACGGGCAGGCTTGCAAACCTAGTAAGGAGGGCTTTAAACTAGGTTCGTTGGAGGGTGGTGACCAAAGCCCTGAGGTAAGTGAGGAAGTCAGACACCGGGAAGAATCACGAGGAGGAACGAGAAACAAAGGAGGACCCCTGATTTGGATGGAGAAGGCAAGGTGATCAGCTGGTTATCTAAGGTGTTTGTATACCAATGCGAGAAGCCTGGGAAACAAACTGGAAGAATTAGAAGCCCTGGCCCAGTCGAAGAACTATGAATTGATTGGAATAATGGAGACTTGGTGGGATGACTCACATGACTGGAGCACTGTCATGGAAGGGTATAAACTGTTCAGGAAGAACAGGCGGGGGAGAAAAGGAGGAGGAGTTGCACTGTATGTAAGAGAGCAGTATGATTGCTTGGAGCTCCAGTACTTAGAGGGAGAAAAGACTGTTGAGAGTCTATGGGTTAAATTTAGAGGTGGAAGCAACAGGGGCAATGTTGTGGTTGGTGTCTGCTATAGACCACCGGATCAGGTGGATGAGGTAGACAAAGCTTTCTTTGGAAAACTGAGAGATGCTTCCAGATCACAGGCCCTGATTCTCATGGGCGACTTTAATCACCCTGCCATCTTTTCGGAGACCACTACAGCATACACAGACAATCCAGGAAGTTTTTGGAGAATGTTGGGGATAACTTCTTGGTACAAGTGCTGAAGGAACCGACCAGGAGCCATGCACAGCTTGACCTGCTGCTCACAAACAGGGAGGAACTAGTAGGGGAAGCAGAGGTGGGTGACAACCTGGGAAGCAGTGATCATGAGATGGTAGATTTCAGGATCCTGACCAAAGGAAGAAAGGAGAGTGGCAAAATACACACCCTGGACTTCAGAAGAGCAGAATTTGACTCCCTTAGAGAACTGATGGGTAGGATCCCCTGGGATGCTTACATGAAGGGGAGTGGAGTCCAGGAGAACTGGTAGTATTTTAGAAGCCTTATTAAAGGCACAGGAAGAAACCATCCCGATGCACAGCAAGAAAAGCAAATATGGTAGGTGACCAGATTGGCTTGCCGGGGACATCCATGGTGAGCTTAAATCCAAAAAGGAAGCTTACAAGAAGTGGAAACTCAGACTGATGACAGGAGTATAAATATATTGCTCGAGAATGCAGGGGAGTTATCAGGAAGGTAAAAGCGCAATTGGAATTGCAGCTGGCAAGGGATGTGAAGGGTAACAAGAAAGGTTTCTACAGGCATGTTAGCAATAAGAGGATGATCAGAGAGGGTGTGGGGCCCTTACTGGATGAGGGAAGTAACCTAGTGACAGATGATGTGGGAAAAGCTGAAGTACTCAATGCTTTCTTTGCCTCTGTCTTCATGGACAAGGTTAGCTCCCAGACAAATGCACTAGAAAACGCAGTATGGGAAGGAGGTGGACAGCCCTTGGTGGGGGAAGAACAAGTTAGGAACTATTTAGAAAAGCTAAACATACACAAATCCATGGGCCCAGATTTAATGCATCCAAGGGTACTGAGGGAGTTGACAAGTGTTATTGCAGATCTTTTGGCCATTATCTTTGAAAACTTGTGGAGATCAGGAGAGATCCCAGATGACTGGAAAAAGGCAAATGTAGTACCCATCTTTTAAAAAAGGGAAGAAGGACAATCCAGGGAACTATAGACCAGTCAGCATTACGTCAGTCCCTGGAAAAATCATGGAGGGAATCCTTAATGAATCCATTTTGAAGCACTTGGAAGACGGGAGAGTGATCAGGAATAGTCAACATTGATTCACGAAAGGCAAGTCGTGTCTGACCAATCTGATTAGCTTCTATAATGAGGTAATTGGCTCTGTGGATATGGGAAAGTCAGTGGATGTGATATACTTTGACTTTAGCAAAGCTTTTGATACAGTCTCCCACAATATTCTTGCCAGCAAGTTAAGGGAGTATGGATTGGATAAATGGACTGTAAGACAGATAGAAAGATGTCTAGACTGTAGGGCCCAACAGGTAGTGATCAATGGCTCGATGTCAGGCTGGCGGTCAGTTTATAGCTGAGTGCCCCAAGGATCTGTTCTAGGACCGGTTTTGTTCAACATCTTTATTAATGACCTGGATGAGGGGATGGATTGCACCCTTAGCAAGTTTGCAGATGACACTAAACTGGGGCGGGGAGGGGGGAAAAGTGGATAAACTGGAGGGTAGGGATAGGGACCAGAGTGACCTAGACAGATTAAAGGACTAGGCCAAAAGAAATTTGATGGGGTTCAACAAGGAGAAGTGCAGAGTCCTGCACTTGGGACGGAAGAATCCCAAGCATTGTTACAGGCTGGGGTCTGAATGGCTATGTAGCAGTTCAGAAAAAAAGGAGCTG
The DNA here is from genome assembly GCA_032595735.1 of Pelochelys cantorii. NCBI lineage: Eukaryota > Metazoa > Chordata > Testudines > Trionychidae > Pelochelys > Pelochelys cantorii. The sequence continues at coordinate 8,539,972 of CM064355.1, read as the reverse complement.
GGGATTACAGTGGATGAGAAGCTGGATATGAGTCAGCAATGTGCCCTTGTAGCCAAGAAGGCTAATGGCATATTAGGGTGCATTAGGAGGAGCGTTGCCAGCAGATCCAGAGAAGTGATTATTCCCTTTTATTCGGCTCTGGTGAGGCCACATCTGGAATATAGTGTCCAGTTCTGGGCCCCCCACTATAGAAAGGATGTGGACGCATCAGAGAGGGTCCAGCGGAGGGCAACCAAAATGATTAGGGGGCTGGAGCACATGACCTATGAGGAGAGACGGAGGGTTTTGGGTTTGTTTAGTCTGCAGAAGAGAAGAGTGAGGGGGGATTTGATAGCAGCCTTCAACTTCCTGAAGGGAGGTTCCAAAGAGGATGGAGAAAGGCTGTTCACAGTAGTGATGGATGGCAGAACAAGAAGCAATGGTCTCATGTTACAGTGGGGGAGGTCTAGGTTGGATATTAGGAAAAACTATTTCCCTAGGAGGGTGGCGAAGCACTGGAATGGGTTCCCTAGGGAGGTGGTGGAATCTCCATCCCTAGAGGTGTTTAAGTCTTGGGTTGACAAAGCCCTGACTGGGTTGATTTAGTTGGGATTGGTGCTGCCTTGGGCAGGGGGCTGGACTTGATGACCTCCTGAGGTCTCTTCCAGCTCTATGATTCTATGATTCTACCGAGGACTTAAGGGGCTAAGAACTCCACCTAAAGACTACGAAGTTACTCTAGTTTTATCCGAGCACATGAGAGTCTGAGTGTGGCCAGAAATAAGTTGCAGGGGGACCTAAAGCAAGTCAATGAAAGACTCTGGAATGTAAACTCAGGGCGGTTCTTAGGATTCACGTGGCCCTATACAGCACTATTAAACTGGTGCCTCTATGATTGATGGCAGCCGAGGGGAGGACAATTATTTTTTAGAGATGTGATTTTATAATCTTCAGCAACAAATATTTTTAAAGCTAAGTTTAACCTACGGTCCTGTTAACTAACACAGGGTTTGGCAAATGCCTCTTAAATGGCTTCATTCCCACTTGAATGGATGACTCTTTCATGGGTTCTGCTAAGAGCTCTGGCAGGCTTTCACTTTTAAGTTAACTAGATCCTCTCAGGAAGAAGCAGAGCCACAGAACTAGCATAGGAGGAGGTGGGTGGGCATGAAGATTTGCAGCACCACTAAGTCTTAAGGGGCCCTACACCACGGTGTAGTCTGCGTATGTGTAAGGACGGCCCTGTGTAAACCAGGACTCTTGGCTTCCATGTTTTCTGTTTTGACCTCTAGGTGCCTGATGTTCAGCTTGTGTAAACCTGGGTAGCGCCACTGAAGACTAAATTCAATGGAGCAACACCAGTGTACAGCTGCTGAGGAACTCAAGCTAGATACACTTCCCAGTTCGAAATAATATCTCCGAAAATAACAAAATCAAAATAGCAGGGAAGCCTGAATATTAACCCGAGCCAGGCTCCATTATTGTGGATGTGCTAGCTTAACTTAGACCCCTAGGAAGCACTGTGGAGTAATTATATCAAATTACTCTGGGGGTCATTATTTTGAAATAGCAGCAGTGGAGCGTCCACACCACCACTATTTTGAAAGCACTAGTTTGAAATAAGCGTTATTCCCTGAGGAAAGCAGCAGGACAGATACCAAAACAGGCTTAGTAGCGTGGACGCTCTGCTTATTATTTCAAAATAAATGGGGTTGTTTTGAAATAACTCCTTCGTGTAGATCAGGGCATGGTGTAGCTTATACCCTGGTAAGTCAGAAAATCCTTCCTCTTTTTCTTTGTATCACAGTGGTACCTAGTAGCCCAAGTCCTAGGCTAGGGACATGTTGCAGTAGGTGCCATATACACACGGAACAACATGGTCCCTACCCACTTCCAAACTAAGTTTATAAAATTGATCTTCTTTTTTAGGAAAGCCAACTCCATGTGCAATCCTGGAAGAGGCGGGGCCTCAGGCGGAAGAGGCGGGGTCAGGGTAGCCAGCCCTCTATGCTGCACAGAGCACAGTGCCCCTCCCCCCAACCTCTCAGCCCTCAGAGCTGCACGGAGCGTGCTCCAGCCACAATTTAAGAGGCCCGGGGCCCACTGCTACCTTTGAAATGCCAGACCCCAAGGCAACTGCCCCCTTTGTCCTCTGCGCTTCACCCTCCAGTTAATGGGCCTTTTCTTTTGTAATGGCATGGATCAACACCACCCTGGCAACACGGGTTAAACTGATTTGGGCCCAAAGCGCCACACCCCTTCGCCCTTGGGCGTGCTCCCACTGGAGGGCGAGTATAAAAGGAGGCAGCTCAGCTCAGCCTGCGCTGAGGAGGAGACCTGCCATGTTCTGGAGGCTCCTGCTGAAGAGCTGCTGAGGCCCCAGACCACTGCGGTCGCGGATTCTGACTCTTCTGCAGGGACCCAGTTGGCCATGGGGGCCAAAGAGGATGCTGAACCGCTACCAACAGATGGGATGCCTGAGGCGGGCCTAGAGGTAGGAAGTGACTCCAGGGGATACATTTGAGGACCTGGGACCTAAGTCAGCATTGGTGCAGTGAGCTGCCCAGGGATCAGAACCAGAGGGTGCCAAGTAGGCCTAGGTTTCGCTCCCCTCTCTTGCTGTGAGGGATTGCTCCCAGAGAAAGGGTGGCTTCCCTGGGAACCATCCTCCCAACCCCCTCAACATCTTTATAGAAAAATGTGGGGAAAACCAGCATTTTTAATTATTTTATCTCCTGACTTTTCCTAAGCATCTAGATTTTCAAAATATTTTTTGTGGACTCTAGAAATCTTTAGACACTAAAAAGTGGCAGCTGGCAGGATGAAGGTCATTATTAAACACAGACATTCTCCCCATATCAAATTGATCATGCTGCTTTGTTTTAATCATGTTCAACGTGAGAATACCATGTCAGTCTTTAAAAACTGAACAATTGCTTCTGACAGATTTTCAGACAGGAAAAAAAAAATCAATGAAGAAACAGATCTGTGGCAATCCCATTTCACCGGGTCAGAACAGAAAGTGCAAATAATGATCAAATATATATACACATACCGGGGAAAAAAAATGTCAGGCATGAAAAAAGAACAGTGAGAGGAGAAATCAATAACAAATTAAAATCACCCACTATGGCTATTTTGCAAGTGAAGTGAGGCTATGCAAAGCAGGGGGTAGCAGCATGAAATGGAATAAAAAGATACACCAAAGATACACTCCGCTAGAAATCTATAATGTGGCTGTTTCTTCTTTGTGATAGAATAGCTTTCTTCATTGAAAAAACACAAGCTTAATTTTTTTTTTCATTTATTATGCAACACACATACAAAATAATATGTGTTTGCTACTTTTTTCCTCTTTTTGTTACAGAATTCCATCAAAGTGAGTTAAGAAAACAAGTTACCTTACAAGACACACACACGTGCTTGCTTCAGAGAGAGAAACGTTCAATGTTCCCTGGAAGCTGAGCACTTGGGCACCCACCCAAGAGAGTTTCAAATACCACCCAGCTGACTCGCAGAGTGCCCTCAGCTGCCTACAGGCAGCAGCATGTGTTTCTATTGGCAGTGCATCTAACAAAATTTATTCCAGACATGGCAAGAAAAAGTTAGAAGGAATGTTAAAAGTGGAGAGGTGTACAAACATGGCAATTGCTTACAGATGCTGCAAAAAACCTCCTGCAAATGAGGCAGAAATAGTCAGCACCAATTAGGGATGTGTGACATGTTTAAACGGTTAACCAATGGGCCCAGACTCATCAGTTAACTTTCACATTACATGCAAGGTCTTCCTCCCACCCCCACTGTATTGCTGTCTCTGTATCAGAGGCAGCAGCATGTGGGGAGGGAAGCAGGCAGGAGCCAGTGCGACCAACGGCTCTTGGGGAGCTACCGCTGCCCTCCCCCACATTGCTGTCTCTGATACAGAAGGAGACGTGCGGGGGGGCAGGTGGGAGCTAGTATGCACGGGGAGTCAAATCCTGCTGGATCTCCCGCGCTGCTGCCTCCAATACAGAAATCACCCGCTACATGTAAAATGTCAGTGGTTACATGTGTACAACCGCCTCCTGTTTTTAACATCCCTAGCACCAATATGCCTTAGTTCTTCCTTTGATCTCAAAAAGCCGACAGTGGTTTGAAATCATCTCGTTTTACAGGAAAAGTCAGACACAAAAACTGTGATTACTTAGTAGTAGTAGTAGTAGTAGTAGTAGTAATAATAATAATAATAATAATAATAATGTTTTTACAGTGGGTACATGGGGTCCAGCTGAGAATGCGAGCCCATTGTTCTGGGTAGTGCACAAAAATCCCTGTGATCAAAAGCTTACCATCTAAATATGCGATATACCCAAAGTCATACGGTGACTCAGCAGGACCAAAACCAGAATTTCAACAGAATCTAGAGACAAAAAACACCCAAAACCCAAGGGGCAGTACATCTACTGGAAGTGCCATTTCCAGCACAGGGAGACAAATACATGTTTGCTCTGATCGAGCTAGTGTGCTACAGATAGCAGACTAGCTACAACATTGTGCCTAGCAATATGGGCTAACCACTAGAGTATTTACTCAGGGTCTCAGACTCACGTGGCTAGACTGTGCTGTCACCCATGCAATCAGGGTTATGCTGCTATTTGTAGCAAGTGAGCTCGATCAAAGCAGCTATGTGTACTTCCACCTGAGCTGGAAATTAGCCCTCCAGCTGTAGAAGAGATGTGCCCTGACAGTCCCTAGCCATTGGACCTTCCAAAAAGTAGCAATCCACCACAATCTTAGGAACCTACATAATTCACCACAAAAACACCTAGAATTTGCGGGATGTGCTGATTGAACCATAGCAGCGCTTTGATTGGATGCAGAGGGAGTGCGCGGCCCTCATAGTCAATGTTGCATGCAATCAGCCTGCGCCTCACTTCATGTACCCTGGCTTTATGCAGATACCACTTTAATACCAGCAGAAACAAACCCCACATGGATGGAAATCAGAGGAATCTGTCAACCCTACGTGGGCAACAGCAAACAAAAGGTCTTGCAAGCCACATGCAGAACCCCCACGAGCCCACCAGTGCTTTAAAATTTAACCATTTGGGAAGGGACACAAGTCCATCTGCCCCTTCATGAGGTCCAGCCCTGGCATTTTCAAAAACCCAGCAGACTGATCAGTAATAAATAACCAGTGCTCATAACTCATGCTAAGAGAGGGAGTTCCTCCCAGGTGAAGCAGTAAAGGAAAAAATGTGATGACATAGAAATTTAAAATGGTTTAAAAGTTAGTATTTTTCTGGTGGGCAGGTGTCCTTTTGGGGGTCCACTGGAAGATTTATTTGCTGAGGAACTCATTTCCTCTCCAGATCCATTGTGTCCCCATCCCATCACATTCTTGGCCTGGTCTGGCTCAAAAAGTGAAGGGTGAGATTTTCAGAAGCAGCTAATGTTGGCCTAGATTTGCTCCCCCTAAAGTCAATAAGAATATTATCACAGATTTCAATGGGCACAGAGTGTTTTTTTAATTTCTCCCTTAGTACATATTTTTCCCAAGTTAATTGTAAAAATGTATCTACTTACAGACAAACAAAAATAAGTGTATATAAAACAATAGCATCCTACAGTTCCAGTCATGAAGAGCAACATTTTCAAAGGCACCTAAGTGACTTGGGAACTCGTCTGAGGGCAAATCAGTGCTGGGACTATTGGTCCCCCAGGAGTCGATTTAGAAGGACTAGTAAAACCCTGCTAAATCGACTGCTGATCACTTTCTCCTTGGCTCCAGTACTCCACTGGATCAAGAAGCATAAGGGAAGTTGATGAGAGAGTTTCTCCCATCAACCCCCCCACAGTGAGGACGCCACCACAATTTGACCTAAAATACATCAACAGCAGCTGTGCTTTTCACGTATCTGGAGTTGAATCCCTTAGGTCAACGTGGTCCCATGGTGTAGACCGCTTTCAGTGAAGGTCATTTACAAGGTTTTGCAAGTTTTACCTGAGACACCCATAATTGGGTTCTGATCCCATACAACTTGGAATTGTCACGTAAGCTTCCTAATCCTCCAGTGTTTACAGCTAGAAGTTGCCAATATAATTTTATATTTGATCCCCCGGCTCTCACAATGCGCAGCAGTGCAACTCCAAATGAACTCTGTTAGCACTGACCATGAAATCACTTGCTGCGATTTGTTTGCATATATATTGAAAAATCAAGTGATGTTACTTCAGATTTGTGGAGAAGAAGCCAGTTGTCTACAATCCATAAATTGAACAACCAGCCTCTTAATACTCGAGGTTTTTTTTTTCCTTCTCTGTCTTGTATCTGTTGGTGGTTATTCAAGAATAACTTGAATGTATGCAGTGGCAAGTCTATTTCTGGTAGAAACATAATGGTCAAAAATGAGTTGGATCACGATTAAGACTCTAACTGAATCACGGGATGATATTCAAGTAATTACAGCCGAGTGGTGGAAAAGACATGGAAAACTTCAGAGATGTAACAATGGATCCTTATTAACTGGGGACTTTAGAAAAGCTGCAACAGGCACACTTGTCTAAGAAAAATGTGCGGGAGCAATGTAAACACTCAACTATTCTGTTATGCCTGGGATTTTTTTTTTGAAACCACTGTGACAAAGCTCCAGCTATTGCCCTGGGTCTCGTGCTCCTGGAGGATGGTGTTAGCCTCAGAGACTCTCTGTGGCCCCCCACACAGCCTCTTTCTCTTTATGAGAGGCAGGAGCCACAGCCTACTAAGCCATACTCACCACAGGTTAGTTCATACATTTGGGGGAAAACCCCCTCAGGAGCCCTGATCTCCCTTCCTGAGGCAGAGGTTGAGATGTGGTGGGGAGGTTGGGGGGAGCCCAGGCCTGCCCACTACTCAAGATTTCAGTGCAGGGACCCTAAGACAGCAGCAACAGGCTGGGTTACTGCCGCTTTCAATCTCGGAGCTTTTCCCTGGGCCACTTCCCCAAACAATCCCTGCCAGCACCTTCCCTTTGCTCCTCTGTAGTCCACTCACCCCCACCCAGCTCCTGCACACAGCACCCCCTTTTTCCTGTCCTTCTCGCTTTTCCTTCCCCCTTCCTACCTGTGGGGAGCCCTTTTAAAGCAGCACCACAAGCCTTAATTGGCTGCAGGTGTTTAATTAGCCCATGGCTTCTAGCAAGTTCCCATTGACCCCAGGTGCCTGCCTGATTATGCTGGACTTAGGCTTTGACTCCCCCCCCCCTTTTTTTTTTAACTTAGGCTATGTCTACACTGGCGGTTTCTTGCGCAAGAACATTTTGCGCAAGGATTCTTGTGCAAGAAGTCTTGCGCAAGAAAACGTCCACACTGCCTTGTGCGAGCTGTGCTTTTGTGCAAGAGCGCCCATGGCAATTTGGATGCTCTCTTGTGCAAGAAAGCTCCGATGGCCATTTTAGCCACAGGGCTTTCTTGCGCAAGAAACCCCTGCCGAGCGTCTACACTGCCCTCTTGTGCAAGAGCCCCTGCGCACCTGTTAAAAAAGAGCGTAGCTCTTGCGCAAGAAGCCCTCTCTTACCACGCCGTACGGTAAATCTTCTTCCGCAAGAGAGGGTGGGCAGTGTGGACGCTCTGCGGATTCTTGCACAAGAACGGCCGTTCTTGCACAAGAACCCGCCAGTGTAGACGTAGCCTTAGGGAAGAGAAAGCTGTTTACCTAAGCTCCCTCCACCAGTGAATGGCAGGCAGCTGGTCTGGGTCTGTCACACTAAACAGTTTGGTGCAATAAGAAGGCCATAACCGCAGCAGGGGAGAGCGGGGCCGCTACCCAAGATGCAAGGCAGAAAAATGAGTTTTAAAAATAGCAGGGGGTTGAGCTCTGCATTAAGGCATGGTATTTTCACCCTTACTCATATGCTGCTGCTGATGGTGGTGCTGCCTTCAGAACTGGGCAATGGTTCCAATACCTTGAAAACTTTTTTTTTTTTTTTACCAATTCTTGGTTGGTATTGTATGATTTTACAAGTGTCAGTTTCATCAAATCCATTTTTTTTTTACACAGAAAACTGGTTTGATTAAAATTTTCCAGCCAACTCTGCAGTAAAGTGAGTTGGGCTCAGAGTCACTTTCCTCCCCAGTCAGTTGTACCAAGCCATGAGGCTTTTGGCCAGGGTTCCCTGTAAGCTGTGCGCTTGCGCGATCACTCAGCAAAACTCCAAATGCCGCTGAGCTGATTAGCACAGCTGGATTTTTGTTTCTACTGATGGTGCACATTTGCACATGCCTCCGTGCACATAAAAAATGTATTCTGCACATGGATGGGAACAAAATCTGCACATGGACAGAAAAGATTAGAGCAGTGTTTCCCAAACGGTGTTCCGCAGAACCCTGGGGTTCCGTGAAGTGAAAATAAGAGTTCTGCAGAAGTTTCTCTGATTACATTTTGGGGCAGCTTATGTCAAGAATATTCAGCTTTATCAAGACGTGCAGTTTGTCAGTTGTTACCCTTCGCAAGCACATACTTGTGTGAAACTGGGTTCTCGAATTACAAAGCAACAAAAATGAAATACAGAAATCGACTGGATGTCATGTCAGATACACAAATCCAACTTTCCGGTATTAAACCAAATATAAAAAGAATTTGCCAAGAAAAGAAGAAAAACCACTCTTCGCATTGAAAACTGCCAATATAATGCAAATTAGTTTTCGAGTTTTATTTTTTGTGCACATTAAATGTGATTTTTGTTTTTCAATATGTGCAATTAAACTAGATGTTGATCTCATGACCTAGTTTAGCATTTGTTTATTATTATCCTTACTTATTTGTGATCTACTTTTTCAGCTCTATATATAAGCTCTATATATAGGACTGTTATTAGGGGTTCTGCAAAATTCTTTCGAGTTTAAAAGGGTTCTGTGGCCAAATAAAATTCGGACACTCTGGATTAGACGGAACATTGCTTGTGTCTTGAGGGAATCTCTTTCAGGGGAGCCAGTGTGCAACTGAGCTAATAGGCCTTGGTCATTGTACAGAATCCCAGGTTCACCCACATCCACTTACTCATGCAAGTTTTTCCCCGAGTCAATGGGACTGCTCATGTAACTAACAATTAGGAGGAATAGCACATTATACAAGTGGCCACTGCTGGCAGATCAGGTGCCAGTTCATGCCAAGGCTCCAGACCTCACTGAATTGGATGCAGACCTGGAAACCAGTCTGGCTTACCTGGGTTAGTGCAGTTAAAAGAGATATCAGATGTAAGAATGTGTTTAGGGACTTCACGGAACGTTTGCAGGCTCTTGCATGTATAAATCCTACTTGGAATTCTGGATTCCATGCTGCAAGGTCATGTTCCAACGTTTGCTAAGACTGTGAAACCCCCCTTTTTCCATAGTCAGGGGAGAAGCATTATCAACTGTAAGTTACCTGTTCACCGTAAGAAGTGAAGGAAGGAAAGTCTACAGACATCAGACAAGCCCCCTTGGACAAAAGGCTTTGCTGGCAGCTTCCCCCACAGCCCTGAAGAAGGTAGTGCCCAAGTCCTCATCCCATCACAGCTTGAACAGTAGGGCAAAGAAATAAAAAGACCTTTTAAAGAGAATTTATTATTCCTCTGCTGCTTGAACTCCGAGGGCTGGGGATTTAATCTCTTCTTGAAAGGACAAGAAGCTTAAAATGCAGGAAGAGTGGTTTATGTTGGATATTCAGAAAAAAAAAACCCCTTCCCATCAGGGTGGTTAAGCATGAGAATAAATTGCCTATGGAGGCTGTGGAATTGAGGGCAGTTTAAGCAAACCCTGTCCGGGATGGTCAGATAATACGTATCAGAAGGGTAGCCATGTTAGTCTGAATCTGCATAAACAATGAGAAGTCCTGTGGCACCTTATAAACTATGGGTATGTCTACACTAGCCCCCTAGTTTGAACTAGGGAAGCTAATGAGGGCGACCAAAATTGCAAATGAAGCACAGGATTTAAATATCCCGTGCTTCATTAGCATGTTCCCGGGCGGTCGCCATTTTGGAAACTGACTAGCCCGAAATAACTGCTCGTGTCTACACGCGGCAGTGAAATGGGAGTTTGAAGTAAACCCCTTAACTTGAATTAGCTGTTAAACCTCATTCCACGAGGAGTAACAGCTAATTCTAGTTAGGGGTTTACTTTGAACCCCTGTTTCACTGCCGCGTGTAGACACGAGCAGTTATTCCAGGCTAGTCAGTTTCCAGAATGGTGACCGCCTGGGAACATGCTAATGAAGCGCGGGATATTTAAATCCCACGCTTCATTTGCAATTTCGGTCACCCTCATTAGCTTCCCTCTTCCCATCCGTGTTCTGGGGCTTTGCTTTTCCCCTGGAGAGGATCTAGTTAACTTACAAGTGAAAAAGCCTGACAGATCTATTAGCAGAACACGGGACCTGTGAAAGAGCCATTCAAATGGTAATGAGGCCATTTAACAGACATTTGCCACCCCCAGGTATATAATGTCAGTTTCTGAATTTACTGTGTGAGTTGACAGGACCTTACATTTGTTTTAGAACTATTTCCTTAGTGTGTTGCTGAAGATTATAAAGTCACATTTCTCAAAACTCATCACCCACCCTCCCTCTCCCTGAACTGTCATTGGGCGTAGGGAAACCAGTGTAATAGTACTGCAGAGGGCCTTAGAAATTCTAAGGACATCCCTGGAAGTTTCTATTGACTTTTAAACCTCACACTGATTCATTAGTGTGTGTGCACTTACCTGCTTTAAGCTTGTCAACAACTATCTTTTTTCTAGTTAATAAATGTTTACTTTGTTTGTTACAGGATTAGTAACAAGCATTGCCTCTGGTTTGAGAGCTAAATACTACTGACCCAGGGTAAGTGACTGGTCCTTTGGGACTGGGCATAATCTGAATATTGTTGTGATTTTTGGGCGGTGTAAAGCAATCATCAACCACACAGTCCAGCTTGCCTAGGTAGGTGGCAAGATACACTAGGATACCCAAGGAGAATGTCTGGGACTCCATAGTCAGACTATGCTTTACGAGTTCACTCTTGTTATTGGGTTGGTGAAATCTAATTACAGAACACACACCAAACTTTGGGGGTTTGCCCTGCTTCTTGGCAGTCTGCTCAGAGGATGGCACTCACGGTCCTGATGAGAACATGACATAATACAGTGTGTATTGTGATTGCAGCAGGCCCAGTAAGTGCTACTTTGTGCTCAGTATAAACCTTCACCTTGCACTCTGATTTTACAGCATGAATTTTGTGGCCATGAAGGTTAATAATTGACAATGGACAGCAAACTCTGTCTGAGCCCTCTCGCTGAATGTCAGTGATGCTGAACACATAATTGTCTGGTACAGCTATATTTATTTTGCATATATTGCAGAACATTTTCTGGTGTTCAAGATATTATTCTCTTGTGATCGCAGGAGTATCTGAAGCAGATCTGCTTGGAAATGCTTCTTGAGGAAATTGGGTTTCTTCACTCTAATAGGAGCATTCCATTTTTATGATTAAAATCAGAAAACAGTGTTCTTTCCAGTTAAAGTGAAATGTGCGAAATATGACTGTCCTCTAACTAGGTTTCCAAACACTTATCTAAAGTGCTCTGAAAAGGTATTAATAAATAAGGATGAAAAATGAAAACTGCAGAGTAAACCTGTTTCATAAACGACATTTCTCAGAGCATTATAGTCAACATGCTTTGCAAAAATAATACTTGACACTTCTAAATAGCATCTTTCGGGGTGAGATCTCAGAAATACAACGAGATGCCCTCATCAGCAAGTTAGGCCTTCATTTCGCCAATGCGCAGAGGCAGAAATGTCCAGACTTCCAGAGTTGCCCCACAAACACAGATGACAAATTACTAATTCTGCCCCCAGTTCAGCAAAGCTCTTAACTTTAAGGCTATGTCTACACTGCAGGCTTTTTGTGCAAGAACGGCTGTTCTTGTGCAAAAGCTTGCGGAGCGTCTATACTGCACGTTCATTCTTGCGGAAGTAAATTTACAGTAAGGCATCAGAACAGAGGGCTTCTTGCACAAGAGTTATTCCTCTCCCCACGAGGAATAAGCCCTCTTGCGCAAGAAGGCAGTGTGGTTGGGCAACAGGGGTTTCTTGCACAAGAAACCCCTATAGCTAAAATGTCCGTCAGAGGTTTCTTGCGCAAGAGAGCGTCCACACTGCCATGGGATGCTCTTGTGCAAAAGCACAACTCTTATGCAAAAGCACATGGCAGTGTGGACGCACTCTTGTGCAAGTACGTTTCCACAAGAATTCTTGCTCAGAACAGGCTAAGGGTACACTTAAGTGCCATTGACTTTAATGGAACTTAAGAATGTGCCTCATTAAGTACCTTTTCAGGGATTTGCTGAATAGGGGTGGACTGCTGAGCTGAGGCCTTAAACCCCAGTCTCAAACAATCTTTCAGTATATGGATAAATAAGATATGCCTTCTCTTGTGCCATTGTGTTTACAAGCTAAGACAGACAAGGCCCTAAACAACTGTGGAGGGTTGAAGAGAGGTGAGAAGTTTCCTTCTTTTCATCAAGAGGATGCACCTCTCTTCCCCCACTCTATGGCAACCACTGTGCTCAGCAGAGGTCTTGAGCTAGACGACACCCTTTCTTGTTATAAGAGAGTGATCATCTGGCAAGGAGTTCTCTATAAAGGCTCCACGACTATGGAATTTGCTCACCTATTCATCATCATCATCATCATCATCATCAACAACCATGGGCTCAATGCCCGTTGGTGTCCAATGCCTCCCTCACTATTTCCTTCCATCTTTCCCTGTCCACTGTGGAGTGGCTTGGTTTCTGTAGACTAGCTCCGCACCAATCTACTGTGTCATCTACCCTTTCTCTGTGGGGTCTGCCTCTCCTATTTGGAGCATCCATTATGCCGAATACCAGGGTCTTAACTTTTCACTTGCCGTTCATTCTGCAGATATGCCCGAATAGCCGTAACTTCCATTGTATAACCTTCTGCAGTTGGTTCTCTTTCAGCTGTATCTTCCTGTATAGTTCCTTGTTGGTGACCTTCTGCATCCATCCAAGTCTCAGGATCTTTCTATAACAACTCCTCTCAAACACCAATATCCTTCTCTTCGAATCTTTCGTTATCACCCATGTTTCACATCCGTACAACATGATGTTAAATACACACATTTTCAAGATGCTCAGCTTCATTCCTAAGCTAATCACTTTACTTTTCCAGATCTTATCCATTGCCTTCAAACTCACTCTTGCTTTTGCTATTCTAGTCACTATTTCCTTCTGAAAGTCTAGATCAGGGGTCTCCAAACTTTTTAAGCACGAGATCACTTTTGGAATTGAAGTGCATTCCGAGATCTACCTCAAATCCAAATACCCTGCTCCTGCCTCCTTTGTGCCCCTTTTCTGAGGCCCCGCCCCCTGCTCACTACATCCTCCCTCCCTCCCCCATCCTTCCTCACTTTTTCCAGGCAGGGGCAGCAGGCTGGGTGCAGGTTCTGGACTTGGGTTAAGGGATTTGGAGTGCGAGAGGGGCTCTAAGCTGAGCTCAGAGCAGGCAGTTGGGGTGCTGGAAGGGGTTCTAGGTGCAGGCTCTGGGTGGGTGTTTGGATGCAGGGGTGCTTGGGGCTAGGGCAGGGGCTTGGGGTGCAGGAGGGGGTTCATGACTGGGGCAGGGGTTTGGGATTCTGGCTCCAGCTGGACACTGCTTACCTCAGGTGGCTCCTGGGTGGTGGTGCAGTGAGGCTAAGGCAGGCTCCCCCCTGCCCTGGCCCTGCACCACTCTCAAAAGCAGCCAGCAAACTCCCTCCCAAGTCCTGTTGTCCCCCCACCCTGCTCTGTGGAGATAGGAAACAGGGTGAGGGAGGGGGCACCTTGACATCAGTTCCCCTCTTCTCCCTCCTCTGCCCTGCCCAGCAACCAGGAGGCTCCCAGGGGTGGGGAGAGGCAGCTCCAAGGCAAGGGGCAGGAGATGCGCAGCAGTGGGGGGAGGGGCAGCTGATGTGCCAGCACCTGACAGTCTCTTGGCCAAACCAGTCAGGATCACCTGTCAGAGGCTCCAAGATCTACCAGTCGATCCCAATCGACTGGTTGGTGACCACTGGTCTAGATCATACATCATATTGCTCCCCAAATACGTGAACTTCTCTGCGTTCTCTAGTTCAGTCCCATCTACACTGATCTTCCTTCCTATTTCCTTGTCTCCAAATACCATTGTCTTCGTTTTATCGATATTCATAATCAGTCCATACCTCTTCCCTTCCTCATTTAGCACCTGCGATGTTCTTGCTAGGTTCTCTTCATCTTCCTCAATGATAACTATGCCCATTAGTCCCCAGTAATTCAAATTGGGTGATTTTCTGGGCATGCTGCAAAAGACACATGCCTGAGAGGTGTTTGGAGGAGGCTGAGGGTGTAGCTTCCTGGATGGTGAAGGGGAATAAGTGGTGTATGAGTTCCTAGGTTAAATCAGTTAGTTTCACACCTCCTCTGTCCTGCCAGTGGGGTCTCATCTGATCTGGCTCTTTGGGACAAGTGCCGTGTCTCATTTCTGGCTGAGATCCTGCAGTGGAATCCAGGGGTCAGACTTTCGTCGCAATGGATTATTGTGGAGTCAGGTCAGTGAGAAGTTGTCTGTAAGCATGCATCTCTTTCACTGGACTGGAGTTCACAACACTAAAGCACTGTGAGTGCTAGGTACATATTTAAGAATAAAATAATTGTTAATCATAATCACTGAGGGTACATTCACACAGCAGCATTATTTTGGAATAACAAAATGTGTGTCTACACAGCAAGCCATTATTTTGAAATAATGTTGAGCTGGAAGACTTCTTACTCTGACTCCTGTAACCCTTATTTTTTCTCCAAAGGGGGGCCCCGCGAAATTGTGATGCCCTGGGCCCCGCAAAACTCTCATCTGCCCCTGCCTGAAAGAATAGGCTGTAGAACCAGAGAACTCAGATTCCCAGTTTCCTGCACTCACCATCAGCCCAAACTCCCGTTCTCCACCTTGTAGTTCCTCAAAAGATAATAGGCCAGATTTTCAGCTGGTGTAAATTGGCATGGCACAGGGGCAACACTGCTTTAGAGGAGCAGAGAATCTAGCCCAGTGTGAACTATCTCTCTAAGAGTATGGAATCCAGGACTGAGTCTATTGAAGTCAATGGGAGTTTTCCCTGTTTTGATGTGTATGGCGACTCAGAAGTTTTCAAGTGACTTTTCAAGTCCGCAGGAAATAGATGAAAGACTGCAGGAGAGGAGCTGTGTTCTTGCTCATCCACTTGCTGATTTCCACCTACGCTGTATAATAATTGGTTGCAGAATGATTTCCTGAGTGGAATGCTGTGGCCTGTGTTTTGCCTGTGTTATGACTGGGAGGCCAACAGACTTGCCAGGCCCTTGGGCAAGGTGGGGGGAGGGTTGGCTCCTGTGCTCCCGAAAGGGGTGGGACCTTGGGTGGAAGGGGCAGTGCTGATCTCCCTTTGGTTGGTACCTTTTATTTCCTTGTGTTTGTTTAATGAACCTTTTGTGAACAGCTCACTCTTATTCCACCCCGGGAGATAAATTTTCAGAGGACCTCCATCATTCACTCTTCCTTGCCGTCACATCTCAGCTGGTGCTGGAATCATCAGGGAGACGTTTCCTGCTCTACTTCACATATGGAAAGTTCAAGCAACCAGCAATATTCCCCTTCCTACTGTTAGTTATGCCTGATAGTGATGTAAAATGCCATAGCTGGACACCTTGTTACTCTCTCAGTAGTGTGAAGGCACGTAGCTAATCATGCTTGTCATTATGCCCACTCGGTTATAGTGGTAGCAAGGACAGCATTCACATCTCTTTGTTCCAAAACCAGACCTCTACCGTGCAAGCGCAGGGTGAATTTCCAAAACCTGGTTGCAGTATAGGGCATATGACACAGTTAAACAGTTCTGATTCCATCCAGTAGAATGCATTGGTAGCAACACACATGCTCCAGTTCATTACAATATGTTCATTAAGGATTCATTCTAAATAATTTTCAGTATTGAACACCTGGATTTGTGTGTGATTCGTAAGGCAATTTCATTTGTCTCTGGCAATCACCTGATACACAGCATCAGATCCTGCCTCCTCTCTAGATAGTGAAGTGGGAGTCAGAAGACCTCAGCTCTGTTCTTAGTTCTGCCACTGATTTGCTGTGCAACCTTGATCAAGTCACTTCACCTCTCATAGGGTACGTCTAGACTACAAGCCTTTTTCGAAAGAGAGAGTCTAAACTGCAACCACTTCTAGATGATCTCTTTCAAAAAAGCCCTGTTTCCATTCAAGAATGCCTTTTTTCGAAAGAGCACTTCCAAAAAAAGGCGTTCTTCCTTGTAAAATTAGGTTTACTGAAGTCGAAAAAACCGCCATGTTCTTTTGATTTAATTTCGAAAGAATGTGGTGACAGTCTAGATATATGGGAAATTTTTTCAAAAAAAGGCCACTTTTTTTCGAAACCGCCCCCCCTGTAGTCTAGACATACCCTTAGGCTACGTCTAGACTGGCATGATTTTCCGCAAATGCTTTTAACTGAAAAGTTTTTCCGTTAAAAGCATTTGCGCAAAAGAGCGTCTAGATTGGCACGGACGCTTTTCCGCAAAAGCACTTTTTGCGGAAAAGCATCCGTGCCAATCTAGACGCGGTTTTGCGCAAGAAAGCCCCGATCGCCATTTTAGCCATCGGGGCTTTTTTGCGCAAAACAAAACTGAGCTGTCTACACTGGCCCTTTTGCACAAAAGCTTTTGCGCAAAAGGACTTTTGCCCCAACGGGAGCGTCAAAATATTTGCGCAAGAAGCACTGATTTCTTACATTAGAATGTCAGTGCTTTTGCGCAAAATCAAGCGGCCAGTGTAGACAGCCGTCAAGTTTTTGCGCAAAAGCAGTCGCTTTTGCGCAAAATCTTGCCAGTCTAGATGCAGCCTTAGTCTCTACTTCTGGTGACTGTCAGCTCTTTCGGGGGGGCAGAGATTGTCTTTTACTATTTGTTTGTGTTGCGACCAGCAAAATGGGACCCCCATCTGGTTTGGGGACTGAAATCTCTCTCATAATAGTAGTAGTAGTAGATACTTACAGCACTTTTCTCCAGTCCCATTAACTTCAATGGATAACACTAGCAGAATTTTGCCTAAATGAACCAGACCAAGTTCTCTGCTCACTTGCATCAAAGCAACTGTATTGGTGGTACTGAGGTTGTACTGGTATATAGAAGATACAGTGAGACTCTTGCTGGTTGAAGCTGTTGTGAGTTTTTTGGGTTTTGGGTTTTTTTTTTCCAGATCAACATTATTCTTTTACTGACTTCTTTCATGAGGCAAATTTTTATTCCCATCATGCAACATAGGCTCTCATGCTGCTGCTTAATTAGGTTGATTAGAGTCTTGACTTTGTCATGTTCCCTGTCTCAGGCTTCTGTGGCCACCCAGAACATGTGCAAGCAGGCAGTTCATTTGAACAGGCATAATTTGAGTTTAGAATAGCCAGGGCAACCGTTCACTTTAATGTAGTGCTAATAAGTAATCTTAATTACACAATTCACTGGAACAGTTTGCAGATAATTTAGGTAACTTCAAAATATAGGTGTTCAGCAGATAATTGGTAATTTATCTTCTGACCTTCTATTGCTTTAGTAAATTGCATGTTCTTATTACTTGCCATCCCTGCACTATCCAATCTGCTAAAATGTCAGCTACAGAGAGGAGAGGAGCTTGATTACAAGAGGTAGCCATGTTTTAGCATCTCTGCCTTCTGAATTCCCGCATCTCCCACCCCTTCCACTCCAATAATGGTCTTAATTTTGTTTCAAAACACTTGAAATCTAGCTGTTAAGATAGCTCCAGATGACTGTAGTACTTACATGTCTCACAGACATTAGTGAAGCTAGCCTCATAATATGCCTGTAAGGCGTGAACTATTGTTATCTCTGTTTTCTATATAACTGGGAAATTGAGGCACGGAGACATAAAGGGTCTGATTTTAGGAACATAGGAGTCATCAGATGGGCTCACACCCACTGTACATCTAGTCCAGTGTCCTATCTCTGACTATGGCAAGTACCACTGTATCAGAAAGAAAAGCCAGAACCCTCTAGTAAGAAGACGTAAAGTACTTAGTTCTTCTTATTAGAATGCTTTCTGACTCATTCAAGACTGGCTTATGTCCAAATGTTTGTTGACAAGAATAATACTATGTATTTTCCAAAGAGTTCAGCGCCTCGATTTTCAATGGGAGCTTCTGGCAGCTGATCACTTTTAAGAAGCTGGCCAGATGTGTTTTTCCCAGTCTCAGTCTGAGCCAGGCCTACACTACAGCTGAAGGGCAGCTTAAGGTATTCAATTCCAGCTATGTAAAAGCATGGCTGGAGTCATCATACCTTAAGCCAAGCTTCGGTGCTGTCCCCATAGCAGGAGGTTGATAGGAGAAACACTCCCATTGACTTCCCTTACTCCTTGTGAGGAGTAGGAGTTCCAGAATTGATGGGAGAGCCCTCATCATTCAATCCAGTGGCTTTTTACTAGACCCTCTAAATTGAAAGTCAGAAGATCGACCGCCGCAACACTGATCTTACCCGTAGTCTAGACATGGCCTGAGCGTACGTCTACACTGTGGAGCTATTTTGGGATACTGAAAGTATCCCGAAATAGCTATTCCACATCTATTGAAGCAGTCCATTCATTTGAAATAGATTTCAAAATAACAGGCAGCCTATTCCGACATCCTGGTAACCCTCGTTCCACAGGGATTAAGGGGAATTTTGGAATAGAGAGTTATTTTGAAGTTTTGCACTGTGTAGACTGCGCCAAATTATGAAATAAGCTATTTTGAAATAGCATCGGAATAAGCTATGCAATTTGCATAGCACAAATTGTGTAGCTTATTTTGAGCTAATGGTACTGCGTAGACACACCCTAAGGGAGGAAAGTGCAGTTCTTCCCATTTGACAGTTGGGGAACAGACACAAGTCACATGGGAAGCCTGTGGCAGAGAATTGGAGCATCAGAACACACAGGTGGGTGGAAAATCCAAGCGCTCACTCCGCCGCACGAGGGTGGCTCGCACAATGGCTGACAAAGACCAAACAGATGAGGCTTGCACCACAAAACTGAACATAACAGGCAGACTGAAATGACTGGGGTGGGGAGAAGGGGGTCTTTCTTGTAAAACTTGTGTGACGTGTTCTGAAAGCCACCCTGATTTTGCATTGCCCAGCCATTTATAACTACAAACAAGGGGGAACAGCAGGCCTGCATGGTATATAAAGGGACATCTGGGTCTAAAATGTGAGACACAGCTGGTAACAAGATACAGCTGAGCGGGAAGGGGCACACAATGAATTTCTATTAAAAAAACAAGCCACTGATGCGCAGAAGCGGAATTAGTTGGAAGGCAGGTGTAGGGAACAGGCTGTTAAAGCAAAGAACCTGGAACACGTCTCACGCCACAAAGGCTGGGATAATGCAATATCCAAGTGTAACCATTTTAAAAGGCTATGTTTTCTTCCCTCTCAGGTAGTAGTCCTTTGTTCTGTCTCATTTGAGTGGCCATCAACACATCTGTCTCTTTCTATCTCAGCTGGCCTTGGTTGACTGAGGTCCAACTGGAGAGAACCCCAGATATATATTTGCCCCTATCTGTGATCTGTAAGAAAAAAAATCCTCGCCAGCCAGACACTACTTCCTTCTGTGTCGTCCCCCTCCCCCCCCTTAAAAATAAACTTTCAAGAAATTCACAAGAGAAATTCAGGTCTAATAACCCGGGGAAAAAATACAACTTCAAAATCTCAGAGCTCTCTACAAACAGTCTGTCAGGGCAACCTTGCTGTGATTATCTAACCCAGTAAGCATAATGCAGAGACCACGCAGGCCGATTCACTGGCAGCTTATGTAAATCTTTGGTGTGAGCCTGACATTTGTTTGCCAGGAAAGAGAGGCTGCAGTTACAGAAAAGGGCAACTTGGCTTTAGAAAAAGGGACAAAGGGACATTTAGAATAAACACTCAGAAATGGATCCAGGAGAGAAATTCTCAGAGTTCCTGCATAATTCCAGCTGTTGGTAAATGCTCAGAAAGAGGCTTCAGGGGGTAGCTGAGTTAGTCTGTATAGAAAAAAACAACAAATGGTCTGGTAGCACTGTATAGACTAACAAAACATGTAGATGGTATTATGAGCTTTCGTGGGCTTAGGCCTTACAAGGCATATCTAGACAGCAGCGTTATTTTGAAATAAATCATGTTATTTCAAAATAACAGCAAGCCTGTTATTCTGAAATACTTTGAAAGTTCTTACTCCAACTTCTGGAACCGTAATTCATCAGGAGTAAGGGAAGTTGGAGGAAGTGTTCTTCCTTCGACTTCCTGCAGTGTAGACAGTGCCTAATGCCGAGTTAAGCTATTTTGACTTCAGCTACGCAACTAATGTAGCTGAAGTTGCTTATCATAGAATCATAGAGCTGGAAGAGACCTCAGGAGGTCATCAAGTCCAGCCCTCTGCCCAAGGCAGGACCAATCCCATCTAAATCAACCCAGAAGCTTCAGGGGGTAGCCGAGTTAGTCTGTACAGAAAAAAACAACAAATGGTCTGGTAGCACTTTATAGACTAACAAAACATCCCAACTAAATCAACCCAGCCAGGACTTTGTCAAGCCGAGACTTAGCTTAATTTGACTTTAGCCCGCAGTGTGGAGGTACCCAAAGAGCTCAGAACATAACAGAGCTTCACCAGGCTACTGTGGACTCTGGAATAAAATTATAGCATGGCCAAATCCTGCGATAACTGGTGCCTGTTAATTAACCCCCCTAGCCCTACAGCCATTTGATCAGGTGAGGTTCTCAGCTTCTCTCATAGGGGGGGGAGGTTTCTAGCCATTTTGTTAAGTATATCTGAAGCAGGAACCCTGCCTATCAGTGGTTCCACTGGATGACTGAGATGCTAAAAGCATTCCAGGACATCAAGGCTGTTGGAGAGAAGCTAAGTTAATTCTTTGCATTTGTCTTCACTGCAAAAGATGTGAGGGAGAGTCCCACATCTGAAATGTTCTTTTGAGGAACTGTCCCAGATTGAAGTGTCAGTAAAGGAAGTTTTGAAACAAACTGATGGCAATCACCCAGGAATTCTGAAGGAATTCATATCCAAAATTGCGGAACTGTGGCATGTAATGTATCACTTAAATCAGTCTCTGTTTAGCTAATTTGATCCATTAAAACAAAACAAACAAACAAACAAACAGAAAGTTCCAGAGGTGATGCTTGTCCATTACAGGCTAGTAAAAGCCTAACTTCAGCACCAGGAAAACTGGTTGAAATGATAGTATAGAATAGAATTACTAGAAACATAAATGAACATGCTCTGTTGGGGAAGAGAGAAATTGGATTTTGTAAAGGGAAATCATGCCTCACCAATTTACTAGAATTCTTTGAGAGGGTCAGCAAAATGTGGACAAGGGTGACCGCATGGATATAGTATACATGGACATTCAGAAAGCTTTTGATAAAGTCCCTCACCAAAGGCTTTTAAGCCAAGAAAGCTGTCATGGAGTGAAAGGAAAGGTCTTCTCATCAATCAGTTAAAAACAGGAAACAAAGGCTAGGCATAAATGAACAGTTTTCTGAGGAAAGAAAGAGAAATAGCTGTATCCCCGGGGATCTGTACTGGGACCATGGTGTTTAACGTATTCATAAATGATCTGGCAAAAGGAGTAACAGTGTGGTGACAAAATTTTCAGACAACACAAAATTACTTCAGGATAAATAGTATTAAGGGCTACTTGACTGTGAATAAGCGCTTAAAAAATCATTGGGCTAGAGACAGAGAAAGGAAAAGACTCTGTAATCACTTGGGGTGTGGCGACACATCACCCTAAATTCAAAATAAGATACGCAATTTGTGCCATGCAAATTGTGTATCTTATTTTGATGGTATTTCAAAATAGCTTATTTCAAAATTTGGTGCAGCTACACAGCACCAAATTTTGAAATAATGTGCTATTTCAAGACATCCTTTAACCCTTGTGGAATGAGGGCTACAGGGATGCTGGAACAGTGCTCCTGTTATTTTAAAAAATATTTAATACCCCACAAATACCCCGCAAAATATTGAATACCCCTCAAAAAATACCCCGCATTTCAAAGGCGCGGGGTAGCTATTTTGGGATACCCACGGTATACTTAGGGTATCCCAAAATAGCCCCACTGTCTAGATGTACCCATGGTGAGGGACTGAGACACAGGAGACCTCTGTTCCTCTCCTCTGACAGAGAGGAGCAATTGAACCTGACATTTCTACATCCTAGACAAGTGTTCGAACCACTGGGCATAAAGTTATAAGGAAGGTACCATCGCTGCCTAATGGCTGTCCCGCAAAGAGCAAGGTAAGACCTAACTCACTGCAGCAAGAAATGTCTTCTGTACCCAAACCATTCAACTCCTGGCAGCTGGTACATAGAGGTAGGTGTCTCTCTGCATCCTGCAAGTAGATGCCAATCTCCTTAGGATACACCCCTTTCATTGGCATTCTCTATTGTCTAACTAAGGTGCCCCTCCTCCCACCTAGCACGCTGGCTTTGTGGATTGAAATCTATGGTCCTATCTCCCCAAAGCGATTGTATAGGGAGCCTATGACTCAGTTTCCCCATCTGTAAAATAGAAATAGCTATCCTTCCTTTGTCTGTTTGCTTTTCCTAGACAGCAATTGTATCTTACTCTGTGTTTGTACAGCACCCAGCACAAAGGAGCTCTGTTAATTCCTTACAATGAGCTCTTTCTTATTATTCATATTCAAGCAGCACCTAGAGGATTCAAAAAGAAAATGAACACCCATTGGGATTTCATGATCCTGACGCCACACTTTAATAAACACACCAGATTCTGTAACCATCAAGAATTTCATTTCCCAATTTTCAGTCTCTTTCAGTTGCTGCTAATACATGTGCAAGTCCTAATTACCAGGAACATGTTCTGAATAAATCCCCTCATTTTCTACTTTGACCTTTCTCTGACAGTTGACAACATTTAAAACAAAATATTTTTAATCAGAGATGCTTAAGAGTCAGCATGGTTATACTTCAGGAATTATTTTTCTCCCATCATCTTCTTTGTTCCACATAATCAAAGTGGTCATTAATTTTAAATAGAGCTAATTGCTGTCTTTTGGCCTTTTTAAACCCATCTGCATGAGCAAAACCTGAACATGAGTAAAATAGACTTTGTCTTGATAAGACTGGGGGCCAGGAGGCTAATATTCTCAGTTCTCCCAGGGGACCACAGAGACATGTAAATTACACCCTCTGACCCTCCTGAATCTGAGGGTTGATTTACCAGGAACAAGGACAGGCAGTGTTGCATCAGCAATGGGGCTCAGGAATCCAGATGATTTTCATGATCTTTCATGGACTCAGGAGGGGATCTGAATGTGAGAAGTTTATTATCAAATGATCTCTTCTCCATGTCAAAAATAACCGTCACAGAGAGCTGAAAGCCAACCCGTGACAAAGGACCATAAATATCACATTTCTGCTTTTCTTAGGCAAGATCATACAATGACACATCTCTAGAGACAGAGGCCCCAAATGAAATCAATTGGACTTAAGTGCATGCTGAATTCACACGTTTTTATAACCAGAAGACAACATTAGATCATCTATTCAGACTTTGCCTTAAGAATTGAGGCCAGAGTTTGACTAAACAAGACCTGATCTCTGACTTTTGCCCCCCCCAATCAAACCAAATTTCACTTTAACCTTTGCTGTGCTCTGAAAAAAGTTCCCATAACTTTTTCTCCCTTTTCTTTTTCATTTTGGGTAGAGGTGGCAGGCTGATAATCTTGTGGTAAAGCCTGGTCCTTGTTACATTTTTGCGCCAATGTTGCAGGAGAATGGAAGCAAAATCTGATCATTCAGATCAGCCAAGGGCAGCTATCTCCAAATTGAACCATCACACGTTTTGAAGTTTGCTCAACATAACCCAGTCTCTTCCAGTGTGCATTCTTTGAGAAGTGACATTCCAAGCATATCTTAAAAAACATCTACTGATACTGCTATTCATAAAGAAATAGTTACTACTTTGTAGCAGCCTCACTATGTAGCCTAGTTTAATATTCAGTTTCTAAGGCCAAATTGTCCCGTTGGTTACGCCAATGCATGTTTTGGATCCACATTTTTCATTATAGCATCAATTTGCTAGATAAACAACTAGTTCCTGGCACTCCATTAGTAGGGCCCTACCAAATCCGTGGTCCATTATGGTCAATTTCGTGGTCATGGGATTTAAAACATGGTAATTTTCATGATTTCAGGTATTTAAATCTGAAATTTCACAGTGTTGTAATAGTAGGGGGCCTAACCTAAAAAAGAGTTGTGTGGTGATAGCAAGGTTACTGTATGGGGGTTGCAATATTCCTACCCTTACTTCTATCCTGCTGCTGGCAGCAGCATTGCCGACAGAGCTGGGCAGCTGGAGAGCAGTGGCTGCTGGCCAGGAATTCAGCTTGGAAGGCAGAGCTGCAGCCAGAATCAGCACAGAAGGATGGCATGGTATGTAATTGCATCCTTATTTCCGTGCTGCTGCCTGCAGAGCTGGGCCCTCAATCTGGCCAGCCAGCGCTGAAAGGAGCAGTACAGCAGTAAGGGTGACATGGGGACAGTGTTGCCATCCTTACTTCGGTGCTGCTGCTGGTGGGGCGCTGCCTTTAGAACTGGGCACTCAGCCAACATTACAGCCACTGCTGTCCAGTTGCCCAAAAGCAGCGCAGAACGGTGGCAATACCGTGACCTTCCTAAAATAACCCTTTTGGGTCAGGACCCCTAATTTGGGAAACACTGGTCTCCCCTGTGAAATCTGTGTAGTACAGGGTAAAAGCACATGGGAGAACACCAGATTTCATGTTCCCTGATATGTTTTGCATGGCTGTGAATTTGGTAGGGCCCTATCCATTAGCCTGAACCTCGAGCAGTCATTTACATCAATCAAAATATTGCCATTCTGACATGGGAGCTTTTTTACAATCACTTTGCTTTGCTATAAATGGCTACAAAGAAAGGTGCAAGACCCCCAGGTCCAATACTAGTTTCAGTTACACTAGTTTATAGAACAGTGGAATTATACCAGTAACTAAAATTCCTGTAAGATCCAACTCAAGTCCATTATCTCTCAGGTGACGTGAAAAACTGAAGCCCTGACCTCTTTGGGTCTCAAAATTCTTAATTTGCAACATTGGGCATTAATGCAAAATTCCTATAAGAGTAATTAAATTCTAGATACACAGAATACCTGGCAGCCATTTCAGATGACTGGAGAATTCTTAACTTTCTACCCCCTGCACTACATGGTATGGGGCTATTTACCATGTTTTGCCCCCAGAGACTTAGGAGGCTTGGATTCTGTTCATGGCTTTATGACAGGCCTCACAGGTGACCTGAGGTAAGTCACAGCACCTCGTACCTCAGTTTCCCCATCAGTAAAAAAAGAGTCCTGCTGCCAACCTCCTTTGTAAAGTGCCCTGACATCTACTATGGAAAATGTTAAAGATGGCCTAGGTAGTACCATGAACTCTGAACCTTTTGAGGTGCACCTCAGACATTTCACCCTAACACTCATTTAGGCCTGAAATGTTCTTAGCACGTTTAGTTTCCGATGAAACAAATACTGATTCGTTGAGCCAGTTTAGAAAAACAATTAAGAAAAATGAAGCAAGTCAGGAAAGCTGAGTTAGAACAGCTTTGTTCCTGAGTTTTCACCAGTTCTGCTTCAGCAAAGCAAGCGCAGCAATGCAGCTTATCACCCTGGGATTTTCCTCATAAGGCACATTTGCAAAATCTTACTATTTAGAAATAAGCAGGATAATTTTTCTCTCCATTCTTCACCCTCTTCCCTTGATTTAAAAGGTGGAATTTTAATACAGTGCTTGGAATTT
This sequence comes from Pelochelys cantorii, assembly GCA_032595735.1. Taxonomy (NCBI): domain Eukaryota; kingdom Metazoa; phylum Chordata; order Testudines; family Trionychidae; genus Pelochelys; species Pelochelys cantorii. Next base: position 8,514,121 of record CM064355.1, on the reverse strand, counting down.
TTTATCCTGAACCGCTGATTTACACAAGCTGCTGGTGAATTTTAAATGCTTGATTTTAATTTAGAAATCATTACTATAAACGTCGTATTTATCTTGAATATTCAACCTCGTCCCATATTGATGCAAACTGGATTTAAGGCTTTCAAAGTGCAATTACAGAGACCACAACATATTTACAAATCATCCATATATGTAATATTTTCTCCTTCACTGGGCTTTTTGATTCTGAGATCAGCTGCCATACACCATATCAAGAGCTGCACTGTGATATTTTTCTCCCCAACCTGCATCCTATTATCTCTGCATATTTGTTTAAAATTCAGCTTTAAACTCTGTTCCCAACTCCCCAGGTGCCAACTTTGCCAGCTGCTACCCTCAGAAGCAAGATGCCTGGAACTGGGCATATGAGACAGGTACCCCACAGCTGCAAACCTGAGCTAAGTAAACGGATCTTTCATCTGGTGAGTTAGGGGTTGTTCGAGTTTCCCTCTCAACAAGACTTAATGTTAAATGAAATGACAGAGAATTGGCCACTGTTAAAATTAATGGTACAAAAACCTTACCCTGGCTTCCTAACTTGTGTAAGCAAAGTTGGAGAGGAAGAAGGCAGCAAGAACAACTGCAAATGATAATGTTCTACCTTGTTTTCCACTTACGTCTTCATTTTCATTTCTTTAAAAACTAAAGAGTGTGCCGTTACACAAAGAGCCAGGTGGGAGTCAGCTTTTCCATTTTTGCCTGAAATGTTGTGATTTCATTTTTTCTATTTCCAAATGCAATCAAAAAGTTCAAAATTTCCATTTTTAAAAAAATTTTAGGTAAAAATATTTGATTCTGTAGGAAAAAAAAATTACCCTGAAACATTTTGCTCCCATCTCAACCTTTTAAGCTTTTAACCTTTTACGCTTTCATTTGGAAAAGCAGTTTCAGGAGGAAGAATCAAAACATTCCATTCTAGACAGTCTGAAATGGAACAATTTGATATTTATGCTTCTTTAAAAAAAAGTAATAAAAATGAATAGGTTTTTCAAACTTTTTGGTTTTGATGAAAACAGCCACATTTTCATCCAAAAGGCTATGCCTAGACTGCACTCTAAATTTGAAAAACGATACACGATTTGCACTATGCACATTGCGTATCTTTTTTTTATTTAATTTCGAAAGAGGCTATTTCAAAATTTGGTGCATCTACATGGCACCAAATTTTGAAATAAAGTGCTCTTTCGAGCCATCCCTTATTCCTCGTAGAATGAGGTTTACAGGGATGGCGAAAGAGTGCATCTGTTATTTCGAAAAAATTTCCAAAATAGTGGACATGTTCCTTGGATGCGGCACTGCTATTTCGGGATACTTCTGGTATCCCGAAATCGCAATGCAGTCTAGACATACCCATAGTAATGCCAGTGAGTGGTTCCTGACAGTTCTACATACAAGACAGGGCATCTGCTACATGCCTTACTGCAGTGGTTTTCAACTCGTTTCAGTCCACGGACCACCAGGCCAATCAAAACATTTTCGTGGACCACCTCCTTTTTGAGACATGATAAAAAAGAGCAGACAACGAATATTTTGGTTTGAAATTTATTTCTTACTAACAGATTTTTGGTGCCTGCCCACGACGTGTGACTTTGGACAATGTTCCTGTGGACAACCGAAAAAGTCACCATGGACCACCAGTTGAGAACCACAGCCTTACTGGCTAGACTGTCACTTTGTAATCCACTATCTCCTATTCCTAATTAACAGCCCTAACTGCTGAAGCCAGGTGTGCCCCGTTATGCTGCCAGACACTCTACAAACACGTAGTGACAGTCTTTGCCCCAAAGAAGTTTTCAGTCTGAAAGACAGAACACAGCAGACAGGGACGACAAAAAAGGGGGTAGGGGTTCACAATGGGGAGACCGGGTAACAAATAAATATGCTGGGACGTGCATCACAGCTGGTCAGCAGCACTGATCCTGCTCATGGCTCTCCATCGACCTCCTCTTTTCCGGTTGCAGTGTACGCTGTGCATTATGGTACAAGTGAATTTCAAGCGGGGCGTTGAAGGAAGACATGTTGACGTCTCCATGGATTTTGATGAGGAGCTCTCCCTACCTGTGAGAGGAAATAAGTAGCCATGCTTTACCCAGAGCCAGGGACTGAATTGTGACTCCTCCTCTCCATTTTGCCCTTTCTTTCATGGGGGAAGCAAACTGCATTGGTTCTTTTCCTGGCACAGGTCACCGCCCCCCGCATCAGTAGGGCCGGCTTTAGGCATATGCAGCTGAGTAGGGCACCACTAAATTTGGGGCACCATGTCCTAAATTCAGTGGCTCCCTCTGCTGCACATGCCTAGGGATGAGATGTTAAGTAGCCGAAGGCAGTGCCAGGGATCTGGCAGCCCCCACCCCCAATGCCCCCATGGGCTCTGCACCCAGCCCCTGCTCACCAGGTGGCGGTGAGTGGAACAGGAGGAGGAGGAGGGGCAGCCGCGCAGCTGGAGAGAAGTGGCAGTTTCCCCTTCAAAGAGCCACTTCCCTGTGGCCGGCAGTGGGCTGCTCTCTGCTCCTCCGGCCTGCGCTCGCAACGGCCCGCGGCTTCTGGTGCCTCCCACCTGCTGCCCTGAGGATGCAGGTGAGCCTCCGTCCCTACCCTGCTCTAGGGTTCTCAGCTGTCCCAGGCCGGACGCCACAGCCGCAAATGGCATCCGGCCCGGGAAAGCTGACAGCCCCCTGGTCCCCGCAGCTTCTGCCCTCACAGCCCCCCACAGCCGTGAAGCGGCCGCTTCCCCCGCAACTGGGTGGTGGTGTCTGTGCTGGGCTGCGCATGGCACCAGCCCGGGTAGGGACGGCCCTCCGCAGCACAACTCAATTGTGCTGGCCAGCAGACTCAGATATGGGTGAGGGGTTAATGCCCGGCGGGGGAAGGCACGCCCCAGCCACGCCCCTTCCAACCAAGCCATGCCCCTTCTGTAACTTTCCTGCCCATCCCAGCATGCAACCATGCCTGCCCACAACCTGGATTACTACCCCTTGCCCTGAACACCCCCAGGCCGCTAGCTTCTGCCTCCCAGTGAGTGGTGGGTTCTGCCCTTCCTGGCCAGCCGTTGTGCCTGTCATCTGGGCAGCTGTGCCCCAGCCCAATTCCTCACAGCCGAGCCGCAGCCCCAGCTGGCCAGAGCGTGAGCAGTTTTGGGAAGACAAAGCCTTCCTTGCCTACATTATTACCCTCTGCCCATGGACTCAGATCTCCTCCCGTGACCTGCCTCGGCGCCCTGCTGAATGACATTAGGACCCTGAACATAGAAAACAGTTCTCCTGCTCTTGGAGCAGAGCTGGCATTCTTCTTCACGTCTCAGTAGGGACCACTCCATGCAGATAAAGCAGCTGTGTTTTTCCACTGGCTGGCAACGAAACTGAAGTCCCTTGGCTAGCTCGCAGAGACAGGTTTAATTCATGTATGTGTGTAGGGTGCTTTGAGGTTCCCGGACAGAAGGCAATAGAGGGGGTAGCAGTATTCAGTGATATTCATCCTTCTGCAGAGGATCAGCACGAGGGTTAGGCACCTCTTAAACACTAGTTTGAAATTCACTCTTGCACTGGCTTTTCTGCCCAAGATCAAGGTCACCCTATTACAATCATTTTTAAAAAAGACCAGCCAGCTTAGTCACTTGTCACAGGCTGAGGCAGCTCTTGTGTACTGAGCTCCCTGCACTTTTCAGGCTTCTTAAGTTGGTATTCGGACTTCACATACAGCGGGGCTCTCCGACAGGGCCTCCTCCCGCAGATAAGGGGGAGTTGGAATCAAAGCTCGGCGAGAATGGAATCAGCCACTCCTGCTTCTGCCCCGGCAGTACACCAAGAGCACTGGTCGGGGGAAAAGAGAGAGAGCGACATTTCCTTTAATCAGCAACAGCTGGAAGAGGGAAATGACCTGGCAGCTTGTTGGTATCTATTTTAGGTACCAATATGGCCCCCGTTTAGTATATCATCCGAGCCCCTCACAATCATTAATGCATTTCCCTCAACCCCTTGCAAGGCAGGAAGAGCTGTTGTCCCTACACAGAGGCTTTGGATGTACCTACCGTGCAAATATAACAAACAAAAAATCCCCTCCAGCAGTGAGTCGCACTGCCTGGCTTGGGCTCGTTCCACAGAGCTAGAAGGAGCAATGTTCCTGCTTGGGCTGGAGCCCGAGCTCTGAGACCATCCCCCGGCTTCAGAGCTCCCTCCGTCCTGAGTAGGAAGGTCAACGCTGCTATTTTTGGCTCCACAGCATGAGCCTGCAAGCCCAGGTCTGTTGACCTAGCCTCTGGGACGCACTGCCCCAGTTCTCTTTCTGCAGGGCAGCCATAGCCTAAAGGATGTGCCCACAGCCAGGGAAGAACACTGTGCCAGAGCAAGGGGTTCAGTCTGGGTCTCCTACGTTCCAAGAAAATGCCCTTCCCGCTTCCGGTGGCAGGGATCGCTGCATTCTCTACAGAAGGCAGTGATATTTTTCACACTGCCGTATTTGAAGAGGGGAGTGGAAGCTTTGCAGACTCCCACACGCACGGAAAGTGACTGTCCTCTTCCACAGATCCAAGCCCCAAAATTCTAATTCAGAGCCCGAAACCCCTCAGCATCCCAAGGTGCACTGCAGACAATTGTCAAATAAAAAAACATTTTTTTTCAAAAAGATCTGCCTTTGGAATTGTTTTGGGGAAACTCTATGGCTTGTGTCATCCGGGAAGTCCGCCCAGATGATCAGAAAGGTCCCTTCTGGCCTTGAAATCAAGGTGGAAAATAGGGGATGTCTGTAATATTTGGATCTGGTTCTAGGTTCACAGTCTGAAATGCCTCTAGAAGTTATGGAGTGTTCAGACATGGGATACGGATCGGATCCCCAAAGAAGCACACCCCAGTCTATTATTCACTCCACTGGCTCCCTCATTCATTACGAGATCTCAAGTTCAAGCTAAGGAAGATGCATGATGGTGGGTAGGATCCATCTGGTGAAAATTTGGTCATTTCACTTCTATATGCTTCTAATTCCCATCCCACCCCGTGTCTGACTTGTGTGGTTAGACTGTAAGATTTTCAGAGCAGGAGCTCTCCCTTACTCTGTGCTCAGACAATGAGAACCAGAGACCATCTGTGGCCCATGGGTGCTACAGTAACACAAGCAGGAACATGGGAACATCTGAATTATTACAATCAATCTGGAGCCTACATGTGGTGCATCTTGTCTAGTATCCTGTATAATAAATTCATTAATAGTTGCAAGATGCTCAGATTTAACCTGTATGGTCCATACCCTGTACCACTCTGTGTGCTGTTTACTTCACAGAAAAGACTCCATTCCAAAATCTGTGGAACTCTCTTTAGTACACAGCACATCAGACTGTAAGTTGTGAACTCTGGTGTAGCACCATAAACACCGAGGAATAGACACACGGCATCTGAGCCAAGGCCATTGCTAGCAAACCAATTCCCAGGCTGCACTCAATAATCGTTTCCAGAATCAGGCCCAAAGGCATAACCATGGAAGCAGCAATTAAAAGGTGGTTAATTAAAAGTCATTATAAAATGGTTAGTTAATTTTATACATTACTCGGCTATGACTTAAGTCTCCTGAATGCAGGAAATACATGATAGCAATCAGTGACAGCTGGGTTAGATGCAGTTATATTTACACTATTTGACTTCCCCTGTTTTCTTTTAAAGGGAGAGCTGAAGCCCGGGTCTCTAAGCAACCAATTCTGGGAGGACAAGTAAGCAAACAGTCTAATTAGCACCAGACTAATGTACTGGAAAGATACTGATGCATCGTGGGCCTTTGCAGGTGGACTCAATATTGCTCAGGTGTTTATGATTGTCTAGGTAAAGAAAGAGCTTGTGCTACAAGCTAATTCTCCATTCCAAGAGTAAGACACTTTTGTCTGCGGAGCAGAAGGTTATGAACAGAGCAGGCTTGAAATGTTTTCCCATCAAAAAAATGCCAATTGGTTGAAAGAAAAACATATTGCAGTTATGTGCCAATTTACACAAACTTTCATTACAATTAAACCTCAACAGAACATTTCCATTTCAGAAGGACTTTTCATGTCAATGTTTTAAAATTTGATATTATAATATAACATGAAAATGTTAACAAAGAATGAAGCAGTTTGAGCTTATTGAAACAAAATCCTTCGATGGAGTCAAAGGGCTCCAATGGTTCAGATTTTTGTTTCAGAGGAAATTTGTTTGGGTTTCAGTCAGTTTAGCAATGGGGAAAAAACAAAGCTGGGGAATTTTCCATTGTATGAAACTCCCCTGCCTGGCTCTATTCACAAGTTCTATTTCCTGTGCTGCTCATGGGTGAAACATGCAGCTGAGCCATGGGTCAGCATGTGATACATTCACAATCGTATTCTGAGGGAATAAATGGTGCATAAAACTTTGGACAAATTACAGTCTGTGTGCTGTTTACTTCATGTCCATTGTATCTGTGTACACACAGCTTCAGATGATTGCTGGGTCAGTTCAGTTAAAGTTGGAGCACATTGTATTTCATTAAGGCTATGTCTAGACTACATGGCTCTGTCGACGGAGCCATGTAAAATATTTTATTCGGCATAGTCAAAGAAGCGGGGATTTAAATAATTCCTGCTTCATTAAAATAAAAATGGCCACCACGCTGTGCTGATGATCAGCTGATCCGGCAGAGCACGGCAGTCTAAACGCGGCGTGGTCGGCAAAGGAAGCCTTTGTCGACCGCTCCGGTAAACCTCGTTTCACAAGGCATAATGGAGCGGTCGACAAAGGCTTCCTTTGTCGACCGCGCCGCATCTAGAATGCCGTGCTGTGCCAGATCAGCTGATTGTCGGCACAGTGTGGCGGCCATTTTTATTTTAATGAAGCGGGGATTATTTAAATTCCAGCTTCTTTTACTATGCCGAATAAACTATTTTACATGGCTCTGTCGATGGAGCCATGTAGTCTAGACGTAGCCCAAGAGTGCAGTAATGTTCCATAGTAGGAATACCAATAATAATGAGTCAACACATGTCCATTGGTAAAATGGCTGCACATGGGGATGAAAAAACAGTTACCTAACTTTGTAACTGTTGTTCTTCAAGATGTGTTGCTCACGTCCATTCCATGTAGGTGTGTGCATGTATCGTTGGAAGTTTTTCCCTTAGCAGTACCCATTGGGCCAGCAAGGGAGACCGCTAGAGTGGCGCCATTATATTAGCTAATATAAACCCCTGCTGGCCCTCCACCCCTCCGTTCCTTCTTTCCGGACTACTCCGAAGAAGTGGAGGCAGGTGGGATTTAGAATGGACATGAGCAACACATCTCAAAGAACAAAAGTTAGAAAGGTGAATAACCATTTTTTCTTCTTCAAGTGATTGCTCATGTCTATTCCATCACAGAAACTCCAGGAGGTGGGGTTGGAGTTCTAACCTTCCACGGAGAGGAGAACAGCCCTACCAAGAGTGGCAGCCTCCCTGGCCTGGTGGGCCAGTGCATAATGTTTGGCAAAGCTGTAGACCGAACGCTACGTGGTATCCTTATAGATGTCCAGGATGGGGACCTGAGCCACAAAGGCTGTGAATGAGGCTTGGGAGCCTACTGGAGTGGGCTGTCAAAGGAGGGGTTAGCACCCCAGCCAGACTATAACACTCCTTGATGAAGGAAGTGATCTATGAGGAAATCCTCTGAGCAGAGACCAGCTGCCCCTTCAGCCTCTCTGCGATTGCCACAAACAACTGCAGGGACTTACAAAAGGGTCTGAATAAAAGGCTGGTGTCCTTCTAATATCCAGTGTATGCAAGGCCTGTTCATCGCCAGAAGCATGAGGTTTGGGGTAAAAAACTGGGAGAAAAATGTCCTGAGAGACGTGAAACTGAGACACCATCTTCAGCAGGAAGGCCGGGTGGGGGTGGAGCCTGATTTTATCCTTGAAAAAAACCATGTAAGGGAGAGTCTGAGGTGAGAACCCCTGAGCTCTCATATACATCTGGCCGATGTGATAGCCACCAGGAACGACACCTTCCAAGACAGGTGTAGTAGCAAGCACATTGCCAGAGGTTCAAAAGGAGGCCTGGTGAGCTTGTTCAGGATCCAGTTGAGGTCCCACTGTGGAACAGTTTGCTGGACATATGGATAAATCCATCCTCTTCAGAAATCAGTGGTCCCTGGGATCCACAAAGAGCGTCTTACCATGGGAGCCCAGGTAAAAAGTAAAGATAGCCCCCAGGTGGACCCTAATGGACGAGGACGATAGCCCTTGGACCCTGAAGTTGAGGAGATAGTCCAGGACCAGGGGGACCTGAAACATCAATGGGAAGAAACCCCTTCTGAGTAGCCTAGATAGAGAAACACTTCCATTTGGCCATGTAGGTGGCCCTAGTAGAAGGTTCCTACTCCCTAGCAGGACCTCCTGCACATGTTCCGGACACTGCAGCTCTGCCACTGTCAGCCATGGAGGTTCCAAGCCAGGATGCACAGAAGCTGAGGAGAGACATGACCCTGTGCTGTCTCGGCCACACCGGCGCTATGAGAATGAGGGAAGTCCCGAACTCCTGAGCGCTCATGATCACCTTGCTTACCAGTGTGAAAGGGGGAAAAGCATAAAGCAGACCATTGAACCGGGGGGTGATGAGGGCTTTCCTCATGAAAGAGTGGAACCAGGGATACTTCCTGTTCTGGCGGGTTGCGAACAGGTCCAGGAGCGGAAACCCCCAGCTGCAGAAGATTTGAAGGGCCACATTCACCCTGAGAGACCACTCGTGGCTGATGAAGGATCTGCTCAGCTGGTCTGCCAGTGTGTTCTGAGTCATAAGAAAGGCCATACTGGGTCAGACCAAAGGTAGGAGGCAATCGGGTGAATATCTGCCCCAATGCACAGATCCCAGAGCTAGAGGGCTTCCAGGCACAGGAGAGGGGAATGAGCACCGCCCATCCTGTTTAGGTAGAAAACCACCATTGAACTGTCAAACAGGATGAGAACCGCCCTGCCCCTGAGCCGGGGGAGAAAGGCCTGACACACGAGATGGACAGCCGGCAATTCTCTCACATTGACACGCAGGGAGAGTTCCTCCCAGGTCCACATAACTTGAGTCCTGCTGTCACCAACATGGGCTCCCCAACTGGTGTCGAATGCATCCGTCACCAACCGGAGGGATGGTAGGGGCCTGGAAATGGGATTCCTGCATAGACCACATCATCCTGGAGCCACCAATCCAAGGAGTGGAGGACAGAGAGAGGAACTGTCACCACCCTGTCCCAAAGGTGGGAAGATGGGTTGTGGACCCAAGCCAGCCACAGCTGCAGCGGGCAGAGGCAAAGCCTGGCGCTCTGCACTACCTAGGTACAGGTGGCCATGGGCATGTGCATGCAGTTTCTGGCCCTGGTCATGGGAGATGCCTGTGGGGCCAGAATAGACTCCCTGATGGTCGAGACGCGGGACCTGGGCAGTGAAGCTGTGGCCGATGTTCAGTCCAGGCAAGCACTCACCTGAGTGGGAACGAGGGCAGATCTGGCCACATTTGGGAGTCCCAACACCCAAAACAGGTCCTGAACCAGGGAAATATGGGCTAGCACCTGGCCCAGTTCGTAGGGATCCCCACAGGGCAGAGGCTTCTGGCACTTCACACAGGGCTGCCTTGAGGCCCAGACATGCCCCGCTGCAAGTGCTAGGAACACAAAAGAGCCCCCATGCCAAATCCAATGACTTACACTAACAAACTATTTACAGAAGATAAGAGAACAATTAACCAGAAAACACTAACCAATCTACAAAACAACAGGCGAGAACTGCTACGAGGCGCTTTCAAAGCAAGAGCAAGGCGCATTCCAACGACCGACCTTCACCAGCAGTAAGAAGGGACCGAGGGGGCCAGCAGGGGTATATATTGACCAATATAGCGGTGTCACTCCAGGGGGCTCCCCTAGTGGCCCAAAGGGTACTGCTAAGAGAAAATCTTCCGATGACGCGTGCACGCAGCGTGCACACACCTACATGGAATGGACATGAACGATCACTTGAAGAAGAAATAACAGTGACTGAAGCAAGGAGCTAAAATTTACTGTATTCTCCTCTTCCTTCCTATTATCTCTTCAGGACAGGGCGGGGAGGGGAAAACAACTTCTTACTAGAGGTACTTTAAATAAATTACTCCATCTGACCAAGAAAACCAGCTAAGCATAAATTGCCTTGCTTGACAAATACTGAGGTATGAACGAGCTTAGGAAATATGGTAATTTAGTATTTTTCAGTGACTGTGCGAAGCTAGACACCACCTCAGCTGCACTGCTGAGAGGACAGAAATACATTAGCATTAGTTTCCACAATACCAGGAAATCATTTGCTTGCTCTCTCTCCCTTCCTCTCTGTGGCTGATCTTGCTCTAAGTTACACAAATACAGCAATGGCTGATCCAAAGGCCATCCACAGAATGAGATCACAAATGGACTTCTTTTTACTTGATAGTATCTATTTTGAGGGCTGAAAGGACTTCTTTGGTATCCAGTTCATGTGCCAGCTTTCTGCAAAGGGGTAAATTTCATCTGCACAGAGAGCACAATTTGGTCCATATTATTTGTAGCCTGAAAAGACAAAACAAGATCATCCATAGGTAAAACCCTGGTTTGGCACATAAAAATCTCTGGTGTTGATAGATTCGTATCATATTTTGCACTCCATACATTCTGGCTGGGACTTGCAAAGGAGCCTAGAATTCCAGTCTAAACAAATCAACATGCGGAAACAGCGAAAACACAAAAGTCTCACTTCTCAGTTATGACTAATATAATGTCCATTCAACTAAAACATTACTTATTTATTTGTACTTGTTCCTGAACATTATACATTGGTTAGCTCTCCAAATAGCAGCATAACTGAACTAGATGTGGTAGAAGTCCACCAACTAGCCTGGCTGGAAATTTTGAATGTGGGGAGAGTGACGGTGAATCTACATAGCAGCGTTATTTCGAAATAACAATGCGAGCATCTACACAGCAATTCCTTTATTTCGAAATAAATTCGAAATACCGGACGGCTTATTTCGAAATCTGGAAACCTCATTTCACGAGGAATAATGCCTTTTTTGAAATAGCTGTTTCAGAATAGCAGTAATGTGGACGCTCTACTGCTGCTATTTCGAAATAACCACTCCCCAGAGTCATTCAAAGTAATTACTCCCCAGTGCTTCCTGGGGCTCTAAATTGAGATAGCACATCCACATTAGGGGAGCCTGCCTCGGACCAATTTTGAGGCTTCCCTGTAGTGTGGACATGCTATTTCAAAATGAGCATGCAGTGTAGACGTACCCTGAGTGAGTGAGTGAGCGAGCAAATGAGCGAGCGAGTGAGTGTAAAAAGGGCAGCTAAGGGATTTGATGCAATGCACTAACCGGTGCCATTAAGAGGATATGCTACGATGGCAAAAGATGGAAGCTTTTTATTATTCCACAACATTTCTATATTTTATTACTAATAATTACAGAGAAGTATCATTCCCCTCACACCCTTTCTTTCATTGCCTCGAGACCTTCCAGGTTAACTACGTTGTCAAGAGGATGTCACAAACCCACCAGTAAAATTATGTTTCTCATTAGGAGACATTCTAATCAATTTCATGTGGTAGAGTTGGTCCAGCCTATCCTATCAACATATACACACTATAAATGGAAAATATCTATTTTTCTGTCGCACTACTTTATAGCAGACTGCTTGTGCCACTACATTTTAGAGCTTGTCAGCCATTCAGTTATAGCCTCTTATTTCTAGGGGTTTATACCATAGCCATAAAAAGCACTTCTGCATGACACTTGATGTGCATTTTTCTTACAAGGGTCAATTATTTATTTAGAATTTTTTTGATTAACACAAGATGCTCCAAATCCCCCAGGAATTGTTAAAATTAGAGGTGGACCATAACTCTTGAAGTTGGAAAAAGTGCATTGCTTATGAACATAAGAATAGTCATACTGGGTCAGACCAGTGATCCATCTAGCCCAGTATCATCCTGTCCTCCGATAGCGGCTAATGCCAGATGCTTCAGAAGTGAACCGTACTATGGTGTTCAGTCCAAGATTCTAGCATTCAGAGGTTTAGGGACAAGCAGAACAGGGGGTAAGCTTTGAGGATCAGGACAATATCACTTCCAATTCTGCAAACACTCACATACACAGGGCTACGAGGAATCCCTTTCAATAGAGGTTTGTAACACTAACAAACAACTCTCAGGGATGATCTAGTTGGACTTGGTCCTGACTCTGTGCTGGAGAATCTTTTGGACGCCCTCTTGAGGTCTCTTCAAGTCCATTTCTATGATTCTATGAGCTTAACTTTATGCATGCAAATTGCCGGTGATCTTCAATGGGTTGACTCAACATAGAACCATAGAGCTGGAAGAGGCCTGAGGAGGTCATCAAGTCCAATCCCCTGCAAAAAGTAGGACCAACCCCATCTAAACCATCCCAGCCAGGGCTTAGTTAAACCAGGACTTAAAAATCTCTAGGGATGGAGATTCCACCACCTCCCTAGGTAACCCATTCCAGTGCTTCACCCCCTCTCAGTGAAATAGTTTTTCCTAATATTCAACCTAGATCCCCCCCACTGCAACTTGAGACCATTGCTCCTCATTCTGTCATCTATCACCACTGAGAACAGCTTCTCTCCATCCTCTTTGGAAACCCCTTTTAAGTAGTTGAAGGCTGCTATCAAATCCCCCCTCACTCTTCTCTTCTGAAGACTAAACAAGCCCAGATCCCTCAGCATCTCCTCATAAGTCATGTGCTCCAGCCCCCTCATCATTTCTGTTCCCTCCGCTGGATTCTCTCCAATGCATCCACATCCTTTCAGTAACGGGGAGCCCAGAATTGGGTGCAATACTCCAGATAAGGCCTCACCGGTGTCGAATAAAGGGGAATAATCACTTCCATGGAGTATGTCTAGACTACAGGGTTTTTTCGAAAAAAGTGGCCTTTTTTCAAAAAAACTTCCCCTGCATCTAGACTGCCGCCACGTTCTTCGAAAGAACGCGGCAGTTTTTTCAACCACGGAAAACCTCTTTTACAAGGAAGAATGCCTTTTTTCGAAAGTGCTCTTTCGAAAAAAGGTGCTATGTAATGCAAACTGCGCTTTTTCGAAAGAGAGCATCCAGGCTGCCTGGGTGCTGTCTTTCGAAAAAGCGGCTTGCTTCTTTGAAAGTACTGGTTGTAGTCTAGATGCTCTTTTTCGAAAGAGGCTTTTTCAAAAGTATCTTTCCAAAAAGCCTCTTTCGAAAGAGGCTTGCAGTCTAGACGTAGCTTTTGATCTGCTAGCAATGCTCTTACTAATGCACCCCAATATGCTGTTGGATACAAGGGCACACTGTTGACTCGTATCCAGTTTCTCATCCACTGTAATCCCACATCCTTTTCTGCCAAACTGCAACTTAGCCAGTCGGTCCCCAGCCTGTAGCAGTGCTTGGGATTCTTCTGTCCCAAGTGCAGGACTCTGCACTTCTCCTTGTTGAACCTCATCAGATTTCTTTTGCAAACCTCTAATTTGTCTAGATCATGAATCATGTATGTATCATGTTAAGCCAGTGCAGCAGCATTTTCAAGATCAGGGCTCTAGTTACTATAGAAAGATAAGGCACAAGTAAAAGTTTTTGAAAGTACCCTGTTGTACTATAGAGGCTCTGAGACCAAAAGGGAGAGTGAAGTCTGCTAAGCAGGAAAAATTCTACATCAAGTCCTTTTTCCTATTGTTTTCAAAGGGATATAAGTGGATTCTACTGGCCCTCTGAGCAGGTTTGAGTTTCAATCGTAAAAGATAAACAGGTGGTGAAACAGGAAAGTACTATAATTGCTAACACCAAATGATGAAAACTAATGAAAATGCACAAAAAGCATTCCACAAATATTCATTCACAGTGTTAAAGGAATTCATGTCAGCCATCCAAATGTCCAGCTGTCAGGTTCACTTTCCAAAACATTCGAGAGATCAAGTTTCACTTTAAAAAAACATCTATAGGAAGGCAAATTTCAAAATGGCACCCACAATGTTTTAAAATTGGTAAGTGTAGAGGAGTAGCTGTGTTGGTCAGTATCTGCAAAAATGAGGAGTCCAGTGGCACTTTAAAGACTAACAGATTTATTTGGGCATCAGCTTTCATGGATAAAAACCACTTAGTCAGATGCATGAATTTTTAAAAATTCACATGCATACAAGATTTCGCTCCAGAACAGCCTGGGTGATTTTCTAATCAGGACCCAAATAATATGAGGTGCCTTACCAGACCTATCATAAACTAAGCAGCACTCAGCTTGTGTCTCACAAATTTGCAAACCCATCCATAGAGAAAAATTCAAGCAGCAGATCATATTGGAGAAACTCATCCTGCCCTTACAGAATTCAGCTGCTTTTAAAGGCATCATAAGTGAATTACACCTGTGTGCAGGGAGCTGGTGTGGGGGTTTTACATCACTTAAGTCTTTCTGGCGTCCAATAGTTATGAAGTGGTGCTTAGAGCTTGTGCTGCTCCTTTTCACAAAAGTGAATTTCACACTGACTGACTGAGTCTATGCAAAATGTTCTCCCAGTTGTAATTATCTTACACACATCAACAGAAGCGGGTTGTGAGTGGAGGATAGCATTAAAAAATAATTTCTTTGATCACAACAATCTCTTGCACTTCTTTAACAGTTTGCATATCCATTTAAAATAAATGCAATTTGAAACAACACTATAAGAATAATAATAATTATTAATAATAATAAATGCCATTAGAAAGCATTGGCCAAATTCTCAGTAACTGTACATCAATCTAGTTCAATTGAGTTTAATGGAGCTATGAGGATTTACACCAGCTACGGATCTGGCCCAAAATTAACACTTCTTGATTTCCACTATTGATGAGACGACAATTTTAAATTGAAGATAAAGATTCAGAGTTTGAAGAGAATTATACTTGTCCAGTTCAAATGGATTTTTACCAATGTGCTCGTATTGTCCTGCAGAACTCATTGCTGGCTGTCAAGATTACAGTCTAATTGCTTTTGCAATTTCACTTATAAATGAAGGTATCAGACTTCAGAAATCACCTACTACATATCCAAATGCATTTAAAAAATATTAGTATAAAATTACCCTATAACTATGCAGGAATTGTATCCTATATGCTAAATGGATTCCTATACACGCCCACATGTTTTCCTGGTCAAGAGCTAAGCAGCAAAAGGAAAACTGGTCTTGTGTTTAGGCTAAAGCTCCTGACTTTAGCCTCAATATCAGCAGTTCTGGGTTCAATTCCCATCTTTACCACCAATTTCTTAGGTGACCCTGGACAAGTCTTATAAACCTGATTCACTGTAGCACTTAAGCACGTGTCTTCAGTAGGATTTCATTATGTGCTTAAATGCTCTGAGAACTGGGACCTTGAGTGCTGTACTTCAGGTTTTCCCTCTGTAACACACTTTGCCTATTTAGACTTTAGGCTCTTTGGAGCATGGACTGTCTATTAATATGTGCACATTCAGCACCTTATACATGGGGCTCGTATCTTGAGGGCAGCTTCTAGATCCTTCTGCAGAATGAATAATGAATGATACTATAGCACTTCTTTTTGGAGTAATCTTAGAGGTAGACAAATTAACGAAAGACTTTCATAATGTTGGAGACTCCCAAGCCCCACAGGCAGAGAGAACAAATACCTTTGAGGTTCAACAAACTTCTTCACTTCAAAGCACCCACTATTTCTGCTGAACGAATACCTCTGCCAGTTTGAGCCTGACAGGAAATCATCGCTGCAGTGTAAACAGTTTGCTGTGTGGACTGGCTGAGCCTATCTATTAATCAACTAGATTAAAAGGATGATGGCAAATCTCCGATAATTATGCAACATAATGAAAAGATTGGGAAGCCTGATTTAGGGCTTATTAGCCTTTGAAGTTCTTCATTAGCCATATTAGTTTCATACACCAGATCCCAGAGAGGAGGTATTGCTGCTGGGCTGGAAATGACAAAGATATTTTTAACTACAATCACACCCGGACTTTATGACCTTAGAAACCCCAGTGCATCAAAACCTATAGATTTTTAGCCTGTTGTCTTTCTAGAATATATTAGATATTCTTTATCCAGTGGTAATATATTTCTGTTAAAAGCCTTCTTGGAGTGCAGTGAGCCACACTATATAGAATTCTAGACAAAATAGTGCTTGCTGAATTTCCTGAGGCATCATTCTTGTCTATAATGGAAAGACACAGTGCACAAGAGAATTTTTTTCCCCTCTCTGGAAAATGTTCTAGGACACTGGCCAGAAGAATTGTTTGCTATGCCCGGATGCTTCAGTAAGAATGTCAGTCCATGCTTACTCTGGATTACCTATCAGCTCAACTCTGTGGCCTGACAATCCCAGGGGGTTTTTTAGATTCAGAACTATTCTTCAGTATCCATATTTATTTATACAGTATCCATATCATACTCCACCCTTCTCCAGGCTGTGCTCTGTGTTGTCTCCCACATAGGCTCTTAGCACCTCCTCATCTGGATGTCTGCCCATCTCCCGGACCTTTCCCTCCATCAATAGCAGCAACTATAGGATTCTCAGCTCAACCAGCAGGACTACATTGTCCGCACACATCCATGTGCAGGGATCTCTTGTAGGGATGAGTTAATCAGTTCAGATAACCTAAAATCTCAGCCCCAAAATGCTTTTGGAAGTGTGATTTACTTTTCCCTTCTAGGGTTCATCTACACAATACCCTAAACTTGAAAAAAGATATGCAAATTGCGCTATGCAAATTGCATATCTTATTTCAAATCTATTTCAAAATAGGCTATTTTGAAATTTGGCACGTCTACACAGTGTGCTATTTCAATAATAATGTGCTATTTCAAGCCATTCCTTATCCCTCATGCAACGAGGTTTACCAGGATGGCGAAATAGATATTTTAAAATAAGAGGCGGCTTATGTAGACATGGGGTAGCTATTTTGGGATACCTCTGGTATCCCAAAATAGCTGTGTAGTGTAGACCAACCCCTAGTTATTTTATTTTCACTGTGTACCAGGGTTTGGGGCCAGAAGAACCAACTATCACAGGAATCTTTTTTTTCCACTCCCAGGACCAAAAGAACACCAAAGTGGGAATCTAACCAGAAAGCAGAACCTATTCTCAGAGTTATTGGTTTGGAGGCAGGAGAAGTTTGAATAAGCAACTGGAATTTCTGATTTGTCTATTTACATTGTAAATCCTTTTGCATGGGATTGGTTCAATGTACAATGCCTAACACAAAATAAAGCCCCCAGTCTTTTGCCAGGTCCTGACCGTGCTCCAGTAACACACCTAAATAAAATGATGATTTAATAATGCATGACCTTGTCTCCCATTCCTAGAGAATATCCACCAGTTCAGAGTGTCAACAATGAACAGAAACATAGTCATCCATATAACATAATCCACACGCTTCAAATTAACGTCCTTGGCTTCCACAGTTTGATCTGCAAGGATGATGGAATTTGGGGGAAGGCAGTGTGGCCTACAGGGTAGTGCACTGGACTGGAACTCAGAAGAACTAGGCTCTTTTACTGGCTTTACCACTGGACTGGCATTAACTGGGAAAGTCACTTCACCTTTTGGTGCCTCTCTTTCCACATCTGCAAAATAGGGATAGTGTTACTTGCCTCTTTTGTAAAGTGCTTTATGATCTAGGTTCTTTAGGCAAACTAGTTATTATTTTCCCTCTTACATATATTCACATTTAGAAGGCTTATTTTTTGGACTTGCTTTGTGTTAGAATGAAAAGAACAAACCCACCACCCGCCAGCACAGAAGCAGCTAGGTGTCCTACATTTGCATTCAGATTTTTCAGCTCTACCTAGCTGCATGCCTGTTGTTTTTGCCCTTTCTGCTGAGCCTGAGATAAACATAAGACAACGGCACTGGATACAGGAGACTGAGGATGGTTCGAACAAGTCTTGATCCCCCTGCAATGCCATCCAGTTTGCACACCTGACTGCAAGATCCAAGATTCAGCATCAGTCTCTCTCCGCCCTCCTATTCTATACAAGCTGGAGCAAGTTAGTCCTAGGAACGGAAATAGGTTATATTAAACAGAAAGCATCAGAGCAGAGTTGTCCTGGTCTCCAAGGGGCTCCAACGGCTCTCTCGCATTCTGAAGTAGACTTGGAGCTCTGGGGATTGTGCTGTCAGATGAGATGTGTAGTCTTCATGCAACAATTATCCATTCAAGTATAGCTGCTGTTTGGCACGAGTCAGGTCATCCCTTATGGATGCTCACAAGGCAGCATTGTAAATTGCAAGGCACAAATGCCAAGCTGCAGGAGCGATTATCACACAAACAGCATCTGGCACCTTTTGATGGGCTGCATACACAGATGCTGATTCATGAAATGCCAGTCCTCCTCAAGTGGCCCACCTGTTGTGAGACTCGCTGGCTATCTTCCCGTCGCACTCCCAGCTACCATTATTTTCTCCATGTGACCTTTTCTCTTACAAGCATGAAGTGACAACATTCCATAACATTAGAAAAGGTAGGGGTGTTATGTTTTAACAAGAATAGATCTGTGCTGGAGAGCGGTGATTGTTCTCTGGACCAGCATCCTTACCCAGCAGCCTGTAATTCTCCTTGCCACCTCACACCACCACTCAAAAACACTGCCTCAAACCAGCCACAGACTTTTTCCCATTGATGTTAGTAGGAACAGGATTCAGCCCCTATGGAGTACATTACTGTGGCAGAGTGGGCTGGGCCTTGACATCCCCGCTGGAGGCCCATGGCCTCGCCACACTCTGCCCTAGGAAAAGAGTGGTAGAAAAGTCCTCCAAGCTCCCTGGAGTGATGGAAAGAGAGGAACTCAACAAGCCAATATAAATAAAGCTTCTGGGCCAGAACCAGGCAGTTCCTCCTTGGAGTTTGAGGAGAGAAGGCTTGGTGCCTGCCTGGCTGAGAGAGCAGCAGTACCGTGGACAGCTCACTGTGGAGAGCTTATTGCAGACTGGACTGAGGTCCTGGGTCTGGTGCTGAAGACCAGGGCCTGGCTGAGGGGAAGAGCTGTATAACCCCGAATAGAGTGACCCTGGGTCTTTGTTGAGACAAAGCCCTGAGGCAAGGGCAAGGATGGTGCAGGGCCATGAGAAAGTGGCCCAGGGAGTGAGAATACCGGTAGGACTCTGATGAATGGGACATAGCAGACAACTGCTATTTACAGGGTCCCTGAGCTGGGACCAAGAGTAGTGGGCAGGCCTAGGTTCCCCCCAACCCCTTAGTAGCTACTAGGGGGAGAAAGAAGCCTGGTCCCAAGGCAATCCAGAGGAGATTGTTCTGGGATACCCACCTTGTCCTGGAACCAGAAGAAGTAGCAAGAGCGTGCAGGCAAATGCCTTTGGCCTAAAGGGGCACTCAGAAGAAGAGGGTGAACCTGTTACAATCGCTTAAAGACCTTCCCTACTGTTGCAGGTGTCTGTCACCCACTTACACTGTTGCCGTAGCTGCATCAGCCCCAGACTTGAAGAAGAGCTCGAAAACTTCTCTCAGCAACAGCAGTTGGGCCAATAAAAAAGGTAACCCCCCTCTCCCCGCGCCAAACACTTTGTCTCACCAACTTATACTACAATTTATCAGAGAGGCAGTGTGGGCCACCAGCCATACTCAGCCACCTTACCATAGCTGATGAATTGCTGGACATCCTCAAGTATGTTATTTCACCCGTCTTGTGCCTCTGCTTCCTCTCTCATCTCCACTTCGAACACAAACTCTTCTGGGCTGGCATTGTCTCTTATTATGCGTGTACAAGCCCACATTATTGTTGAGCCCCGATCTCTAAGCTTTTCCGTAACATGAATAATCTCCCTTGTGTGTGTATATAATGGACAAAATAGTTTTAACATGGTGCTATCACTGAGGAAGTTCTTCTAGGGGAAACGGAACAATCGGTTACATTCACAACCTTGTCAGAAGCCAGGAAAATCAGGCATCGGGCTAGACTCAGGGGCTATGGCCCTGCTATTTTCTATCCATTGTAATGGTGTGTGATGGGGGTAAAGGGCAGAGAGGAGCAAGTGGGTGTGGGATCTTGGGGTGCTGCAAGGGTGGGGCCTCAGTGGCAATGGGCAGCATGAGGGTGGGGGTTCAGAAGAAGGGGTGCGGTAGAGGTAGAACTTTGGGCGGGATGGACACAGTTCTTTCACCTGTGGTACCCCAACTTTTAGGGTACTTCTGCCCCTCCTGGCTAGATTTTCCCATGTAGGCAACTCAGGCTTCATCTACAAGACACAGATTTTAGCGACACGCTCGGGCAGTGTAAACGATGTCTGCACTTTTGCCAAAAAAATAATTCCTAGGAGCAGGGTTCATCTTGCCAACAACGAGCCATTTACACTGCCTCTTGCTTCAGCAAAATGTATGTCTCGGGCAGGGGTAGGGGGAGGGAACTAAGCACTTGTGAATGATGAATGTTTTTGTCGTTCAGTTGGCAGTGCAGGCAAAGCTTAACCCAGTGGACAGATTTTTCAAGAGTGCTCACATGGTAAGAAGACTTCGGGGGCTGAGCTCATTTCAAAATCTGGCCCTTGGCACCACAGTGGAAGCTGCTCCATGTTGCATACTTCAGAAAATCCAAATTGCACAACACAACCCACACTCACAATTACATCACAAGCCTCACCAGAGTGGTGCTTTCCTTTGAAGTCCTAGCTCCTGAAGTCAGGTGGTTATGTTGGAATCCCCTACTTCAGTTAAAGAAAAATGGAAGCATCCAGCCCTTTTGGTTAGAGAGTAAAGTTTGAAAATATGAACCATGAGCTAGTCTCATGACTGAGACCTACAACACTGTCCCTTAATGGATGGGGGCAGGGCTGAGAAGCCAGCAATGACATCAAAGAAAGTTTTGCTATTGTTTGCAGTGAGATCAGAATGAGGATGAGGTGTGGTGACCTATTTAGAGATAGATGGAATCGTGAGTCGTGTGGGTTACTCGCATCTTATTAAAATCAGGCAGCCAGAGGTGGCTTTATTGGGGTGTCCAGGTTTATCTGAATTTGCTCTGCTGTTTAACCAACCTACTTATGTATAACAGATATCAACATCCTTCCATAGCGCTCTTCATCACAGACTTCAAATGCCTTCACAAAGGAGTTCAATATCGACGCCCGCCTTTTACAGGGAGAGAGGAATGAGACACACAGAGATGAAGTGACTTGCCCAGGGTCACCCAGCACAGCAGTGGAAGAGCTGGGAAGGATAAGATTGGCAAAGGAGCCAGGGTGCCTCACAGTTTCTCCAGATTCCTTATTTTAGTAGGGTTGGAAAGCTAACCAGCGCTACCCATCTGTGCAGGGCCTACTAGTGTAGTCATTTAGGCACCATCTGCAATAAAGGCAGCTATGTTCTCCACTATGGAACAGCTGTCTGTTCTGAAGCAAGCTGAGATTAACCAGCCTGCACTTGTCCAGGGCCAAGCAGGCTCCAACCAGCAGCAAAACATAAAACTAAAACAAATTCCCAACCAACAACCTTGAGTGGAGCCTTAACCCTGTGTGCCAGGTCACAGTGCCACTCACTCAATTCTGGACCGGCTGCCTCTATATCGCATTGCAGGAACACCTGAGCCCCATCTGAATTAAAATGCAGCCCACGACCTCTCGCTCTCACTGTGGGGCTGAGCCACAGCTCTCCAGGTTGCTAGAGATGACACTTGGCTATAAAACAACACCCCTGCTGTACAAAGTACAAAAGCTCTGTTAATTAACGCAGATTGCCAGTGGCTGCCAGTGGCTCCCAGTGGAGAGGCAGCTGCACTGCATATTCCAGTGTTTTAAAAGCATCCTGATGTTTGAAAAAGTTGCTGTTATTTTCTGTGTGCCGTCTTCATGGGCACTGCTATTGGCACCACAGCTGTGTGTGCTCGTATACCACGTAGCAGGGGTTCCCCTTCCATGGGAGGGATACCACTGAACAGAATGTTGACCTCAGAGGCATCCTTCCACTCAGATACTTCTTAGTGATACTGCCCCTCCTTCTCGGAGAAGTACAGTATCTGCTCACAACTTTGGAAGCAGTTTGCTCCAGCACTGCCATCCTTTGGATCGCTCAGCCCAAACCACAAATTAAAACAAAACCAAGCAAACGAAATAAACAGTTACTCACCTTTCGTAACGGTTGCTCTTCGAGATGTGGTGCTCATGTCCCTGCCATGTAGGTGTGCACACACTGCATGCATGCATCGTGGAAGTTTTCCATTGCAGCCCAGATATTAGAGGCATAGCGACTGAGCAACACTTGCTGGATCGCTATACGGAGCTGCAGACCCCAGAGGCACAAGCCTTCCTGCCCAGAAGGTCCATCTTTTTGGCATCTCTACTTTTGACGATCAGACCCAGCTGTCCCTGCCTTTCACATTGATTGACTGCCTGGACGACCAGACACCCTAGGGAAGGGTGGGAGAAGAGGTGCTCATTCCCCTCTTGCAGCACAAAGTATCACCGCTCTAGTTTTTTGTAAGTTGACGGGTTGGAGGCAGGGGTCTGCCAGAGGGTCTTCATGATCTTAGTCATGGTCTTATTTAGGGGCAAGGTCACTCTTGTAGGGGTGTGGGCCGGAAGGATGTTAATGGTAGGATCAGAGTCCTCTGACACCTGCTCTGGCTGCACCGCCAAACTCTGGGCCAGGCGACGAAGGAGGCCCTCCCAGGGCCTCATCCGGTGATGAAGATGATGACCCTTTCAGTCCGATGTCTTCTGGGTTACAGGTATGAGAGGCTGCCTGAGAAGCCGCCGAGGAGGAAGTAGCCTTGGGCAAGACTTGCCCTGGAGGCAGAGACTGCCCCAACGGGGGGAGCAGGCCATTGGGGTCACAGATGGAGGAGCCCTGGGCCCCAAGTAGGTGGACTCCGGCCTGGAGGGGCCCTATCCTGGGTCTGATGGCAGGCCCAGGGCTACCAGAACAGCCACTGGACTGGATCTGACGAGGTTACCGGTGCTGGAGCCATACAGTGATGCCCCTCAGGGCCAGGGCTGAGGCAACCGGTGCCATAACAACAGCACGGTGCTGTTTAGAGTCGCATTCCCTCGCTGCGCCTGACACCGAGGCTGGAGACTATGTCAATTCGATAAGTTCTCTAGCAGCCTCAAATGTATCCAGAATCGAGGGTTCCGGGAGATCCTCCACCAGGCTGGGATCCTGGCACAAGCTGGGCTGCTGCCGATCCAACCTCAAGGGTCCAGGTGCGGAGCCCGCTGGTGCCACATGCCCCGCCTGAGGGTGTACTGCCGGCACACGCCTCAATGGATACCTGCCCCTACTAGGTTTCCGTTTCTTCTGAGGCACAGGAGATTGAGACCAGTACCGAGGTCTCCGCGGTGTCGAGCAGGAGCCCAAGTGGCTAGGTGCCTCATGCACTGAAACTGGTGCACTCCTGAGGCACTTCAGGCAGGCTTCATGGGGGGGTCCTCACAGGGATGCTTCTGGTATTTCACACAGGGCCCGGACATGCTCCGGTGCAAGCGCTGGGGATGGAAAGCGAGCCCCCGCGCCAAAACCAACTAGCTACTCTATCAAACTATTTACAGAAGATAAGAGCACAATTAACCAGAAAACACTAACCAATCTACAAAACAACAGGCGAGAACTGCTACGAGGCACTTGCAAAAACAAGAGCAAGGCGTGTTCCAACGACCGTCATGAGTGCTAAGAAGGAACCGAGGGGATGGAGGGCCAGCAGGGGTATATATTAGCCAATATAGTGGCACCACTCCAGGGGGCTACCCTGCTGGTCCGACAGGTACTGTTGAGGGAAAAACTTCTGACGACGCATGCACGCAGCGCGCACACACCTACATGGCATGGACATGAGCAATCACACAAAGAAGAAGAAGAAAACCTCAGGGCCCTGGCTGAATGGAGGAATAGAGAGACAGAAATCAATCTTAGAGAGAGTTAAACACACAATTATCATTGATTTTCAGTGTGAGGCAGGCACCCAACCCCCTTAGGCTACGTCTAAATTACACCCCTCTGTCGGCAGAGGGTTGTAAATTAGACGTATGGAAAGTGCAAATGAAGCTGGGATTTAAATATCCCGCGCTTCATTTGCATAATGGCGGCCACCGCTTTTTTTCAAAACGAGGCTTTTAGAAAAAACCCGGTAGTTTAGATGGGGCATTTTCAGCAGAAATGCCCCGTTTCGAAAGATCCTGTCCTCCACCTGGATGTGAGCCTGGCTAAGATGCGTGTTGAAAAGCTCCTTGCTCGCATCTAGGTTGCCGTCGTAGGGCTTCATGAGCCATGACATCAGGGGGTAGGCCACGTCGGCCACTATGCACACCGGCATCTGCACATCCCTGAGCGCGAGGTGCCACTGGGGGAAAAATGTTCCTGCCTGCAACCTGCAGTACAGGTAGGAGTTGCGGAATATGCGGGCATCATGTGCCCGCCCCGACCACTCGACACAAATGTCCATAAGCAGTGGTCACCAACCAGTCGATCGGGATCTACTGGTAGATCTTGGAGCCTCTGACAGGAGATCTTGACTGGTTTGGCCAAAAGGCTACCAAGCCCAGCACTTCAGCTGCCCCCCACAGACTCCTGCACATCTCCTGCTCTTTGCCTTGGAGCTGTCCCCTCAAGAACCTCCTGCTTGCTGTGCAGGGCAGGGGAGACAGAGGAGGGGTGCTGATGTCAAGATGCCTCCTCTCCCACCCTGTATCCTATCTCCACAGAGCAGAGAGGGGGCACAACAGGGCTTGGGAGGGAGTTTGTTGGCTGCTTTGGGGAGTGGTGCAGGGCTAGGACAAGGGTGAGCCTGCTTAGCCCCACTGCACCACCACTCAGGAGCCACCTGAGGTAATCAGTGCCCAGCTGGAGCCCAAAACCATACCCCAGTCACGAACCTCCTCCTGCAACCCAAGCCCCTGCCATACCCCGAGTACCCCTGCATCCAACCACCTCCCACAGCCTGCACCTAGATCTCCCTCTGGCATCCCAACTGCTTGCCCCAAACTCAGCTCAGAGTCCCTCTCTGAATTCAAATCCCTTAATCCAAGACCCGAGCCTGCACCCCAACCCACTGCCCCTGCCTGGTGAAAGGAGGGAGGATGGGGGAGGGAGGGAGGGAAGGAGGATGGAGTGAGCAGGGGCGGGGCCTCGGAGAAGGGGCACAGAGGAGGCAGGGCAAGGTTTGAGGTAGATCTTGGAATGCACTTAAATTCAAAAAGTGATCTCATGATTAAAAAGGTTGGAGACCCCTGCCGTAAAGTGTCCCCGGTGGTCAACGACGGCCTGCAGCACCATGGAATAGTAGCCTTTCCTGTTTATGAACTGGGCTGCTCGAAGGGGCGGTGCGCGGGTTGTGATGCGTGTCCCATCGAGGCCTCCTCCGCAGTTCCGGAAGCCAAGGGCGGCAAACCCGGCAATGATGTTGTCCAGGTCCCTGAGACGGACAAGCCTCTTCAGCAGCTCCACATTGATGTCCCTCACCACCTGCAGCACGAGACAAATAGACAGAAACCAGGGAGTTAGACAGGTTACCTAAGTGCTTGGGAGGAGAACCCTCCCCCCCAACCTACCCCTCCCCTCCCCTCCCCTTGTCTGGACACCCCCCTCCCCCGCATCAGTGCAGGGGTGGCCGAGGAGCAGCCTCCAAGTGCCACTCCATCCCCCACTCCCTCTTGCCCTTGCCTGGCAGTCCCTCTTTCTCAACCCCACCCCACTCAGCAGGGCCTGTCCCCCAAAAGTGACTTACCTCCATCAAGACAGCCCTGACGGTAGACCTCCCCATGCCAAACTGGTGTCGCATGGCGCGGTAGCTGTCGGGGGTGGCCAGCCTCCACAGGGCGATCGTGACCTCCTTCTTCAGGGGGATGGCAGGCCGCAGGTGGGTGTCCTGGTGTTCCAGAGCAGGGGTGAGCCAGGCACACAGCTCCAGGAATGTGGCCTTCCGCATCCGGACATTGCGGAGCCAGTGTTCATCGTCCCAGAGCTGCATGATGAACCGGTCCCACCAGTCCAAACTCGTCTCGTGCCTCCAAATCTGCCTGTCCCCCAAAAAGTTTGGGGGCAAGGACAGAGCTCCTGCATCCCGGAGGAGGATCTCCTCAGTGCGGTCCGGGTCCATATGGGGCAGGAGATTCATGACAGAGTCATGCAGATGCAGAAGAAGCTGCAGTATGGCAGCGTGGGGCCATCACCTGCCATGGGGCAGCTCAGGCTCCATGGCCAAAACCACAGTGAAAAGCAGAAAAAAACCCTTCAAATAAACTGCTGTGGTGTCCGAGGAAGCAGGGCAACCAGAGCAAGCACTGCAGCAGCTTTGCTTTCCCTCTAGGAGGTAGGCAAGCCAGAAGCAGGAGCAGAGCAACGGCTGTCCAGGGGGATCCCTTTAAGCACGCGTCTCTGCAAAGGGCATGCAGCAGCACCTGGAAATAAAGGCTGCCCCCATGCCCTGCCAGAAGCACTTCCGGATGCCTTCTTTTTTCGACAGAGCATCCAGCAGTCTGGACACTCTTTTTCGAAAAAGCGGATCGATTTTTCAATCTGCATAATGTAATCTAGATGCTCTTTTTAGACAGAGGCTTTTCGAAAGATACTGTCAACAAAGCCTCTGTCGAAAAAGGCGTGCAGTCTAGACATAACCACTATGTTGGGTTATGCTCCTCAACAAGTTTCTTCAACTGGACCATGAGAAAAAAAATTGAAAACCACGCTGGTGGGGGGTTCATTTTTTAAAAATGTAAAAACAAAACAAAATTTACTGAAGCACCCTGATCATGCCCTCTAGAAACTAACTAGCTCTGGTTGAAAAATTCCCATGGGAACTTTTTTTTAAAGAAAGTTGGCTCTTTGACTAAAAGGAAAGTTTGTAGAAAGTCTCTGCTTCCCAGGGAAAATGTTGATTTTGGGCTGCAAACCAAAACAATTTCAATTTTCAGTTTTCCTACGAAGAGTTGAAATTTCCCACCGGAATTAAAAAAATCCTCATTTGTCCAACCAGCTCTAGCACTAATGCAATACAAAGAAACAAACAACAAAACCAGGTTTGCAGATTTTGAGCTAGGATTGATGTAAATCAGAGCAGCGCCATTGAAATTAATAGGTTAGGTACCTCATTCTACAAGCCCTCGATGCGAGAACAATGTGATTCCCACTTAGGTGTGTCTTACATGCTCAGAATCCCACATTTCCAAGAGCCAATAACACATTTTTCTTTATTATTTGAATTAGTTATTTGTACTGTGGGAAGCCGTCGTGACTGCAATCAGGACCCCACAGTGATAAGCACTATGCACACCTATTGCCTTTGCCCTGAAGAATTTAGGGTCAGATTCTGAAAATCTGCTTGGGTGTCTAATTCCCATTGCAATCAATGGGAGTGTGGTGCATAAATAGCTTTATTTAAGTGTCTGACAAGTGGTAACAGGTAGGTACAACACAGACGATGGAGGGGGGAGCATGAGGAAACAAGCCTGCTAATGGGGGGGCAGTTGCCCTGGGGCCTGGCGATACAAAGAGGCCCAGGACTCCTGCTACTGCTGCAGAAGCAGTGGCTGGAGCCCTGGGCCCTTTTCAGTCACTGCCGGAGTGCCATGCTATGAGGCTCTGAGGGCTGGTAGGGAGGCCTGCTGCACTCTGGGCGGAGTGGAGGGCTAGCCACCCCGGCTCTGCCTCTTGCACCCTAGCCCTTTGGGGAGCACAGAGCCACCCCCCACCTTACCCAGGGGTCTGCAGAGGCAGTTGGCTCTTCTGCAGTAAGATGACTGTAATCATATATATAGTAGCCCAATGTCTGTGACTCCATAATGCTGAAATGCTGGCTGTTCCCTCTGGGCAGCACTGTTGCCTCCCACCGTGGCACTCGGCTGACTTCTGCGCCGCTCAGCAGGGCTGCCGCGTGGGAGCAAGCAGCGCAAGCGGCTGGTTGGGGACTGTGCTCCCCATGCAGCACTGGGGTGCTGCATGGGGAGTGCGGGGCCCAAACGGCTGCTTGCTCCCACACGGTGGCCTGGCTGAGTGGCACAGAAGTCAGCTGAGCGCCACGGTGGGAGGCAACAGTGCTGGCCAGAGGGAACAGCCAGGGGGCAGGGCCTGGATGAGCGTGCATCTCTGATGTCAGGAAAGGGCACCAGATTCAAAAGGAGGGAAGTGGAGCAGACACAGAGGGCGCGGAGGAAACAGAGAGGAGAACAGAGGAGGCGGAGGACAGCGAGAGAGAGAGTGAGAGAGACACAGCAGGAGGAGGAGAAGAGAAACACAGAGTGAGAGGCGGGAGGGGGAGAAGAGAAGAGAAGAGAAAGAGAGCGAGATGGAGAGAGAGACAGGAGGCGGACGAGAGCTGAGAGAGAGAGAGAGGGTGAGACAGTAGGAGGAGAAGAGAGAGAGAGAGAGAGAGAGAGAGAGAGAGTCCGTTTGTGCCGCTTGCTCCTGCGTGGCGGCCTGGCTGAGTGGCGCAGAAGTCAGCTGAGTGCCACGGCAGGAGGTGAAGGGGGGCGGGGCGGTGACGTACACGCCCATGGGGTGGGGCCTGGACGAGCGTGCATCCCTGACGGAGACAGAGGAGAGCGGAGAGAGAGTGAGAGGCAGGAGGGGGAGAAGAGAAAGAGAGAGACGGAGAGAGAGGCAGAAGGCCGAGGAGAGCTGAGAGAGAGAAGGGGAGGCAGTAGGAGGAGGAGAGAGAGAAAGAGACACGGAGTGAGAGACCGGAGGCTCAGGAGAGAAGACTGACGTGGAGGAGAGACCTGAAAATCCCATCTTATGACGGGCTAATTGGCTAGTCATATATATAGTAGCCCAATCAATATCTGTGACTCTGTAACGCTGAAATGCTGGCTGTTCCCTCTGGGAGGTGCTGTTGCCTCCCGCCATGGTGCTCGGCTGACTTCTGCGCTGCTCAGCTGGGCCGCTGCGGGGAAGCAACCGGCGCAAGCAGCCATTTGGGTGCCGCGGTCCCCATGCAGCACCCCCAGTACCCCCGCGGCGGCCCAGCTGAGCGGCGCAAAAATCAGCCAAGCGCCACGACAGGAGGCGAAGGGGGCGGGGCAGCGACGTGCGGCGTGATAGTAGCTCCAGGCCCCACCCCCTGGCTGTGAACATCACCGCCCCGCCCCCTTCGCCTCCCGCAGTGGCACTTGGCTGACTTCTGCACCATTCAGCCGGGCCGCCGCGGGGGAGCAAGCGGAGCAAGCGGCCGTTTGGGCTTCCCCATGGCGGCCCGGCTGAGCGGCACAGATGTCAGCCGAGTGTCACAGCAGGAGGCGAAGGGGGGCGGGGCAGTGACGTGCGGCGTGACAGCGGCTCCAGGCCCCGCCCCCTGGCTGTGAACATCACCGCCCTGCCCCCCTTCGCCTCCCGCAGTGGCTCTCGGCTGACTTCTGTGCCACTCAGCCAGGCTGCTGCGTGGGAGCAAGTGGTGCAAGCGACCGTTTGGGCTCCATGGTCCCCCGAGTGAGAGGCAGGAGGGGGAGAAGCAGAGAAAGAGAGAGACAGAGAGAGAGGCAGGAGGCGGAGAAGAGCTGAGAGAGCGAGAGGGGGAGGCAGTAGGAGGAGGGGAGAGAGAGAGAGATGGAGCGAGAGACCAGAGGCTCAGGAGAGAATATCGTCGTGGAGGAGAGACCTGAACATCCCATCTTATGATGGGCTAATTGGCTAGTTAGCATAATAAGCACCAGACACAGGCCACCAGCTGCACAGCAACGGCTCACGCTAAGCTCATCACCACATCAGCCCCTTGGATGAGGCATAAAAGGGCCAGAGTGGCATAACGAGGCTCTAATCCCCCGTGATTTGGCTGTCAGAGGATTTCGCAGTGGAGAACAGCCCTAAAACTGCCTACCAACTCTGAGGACCACTTAAAACAGGGGGCATGCCAGGGGCAGGGCGGAGCGCAAGAAGGGTTTACCAGCGATAGGCAGTGCTTAATTTGTGCTGAGCCCTGGGACCTCGAGGCTTGGCAGTTCTCAGCCACAGCACCCCTGGGCTTACTGGGTCACTTGCGTATTACTCATCGGCCCAAAGGAGCGCCGTTCCCTGGGCTTTGGCATGTCTTTCATTGCCACGTAAGTGCTCGGGGCAGACCTGGTGCCCGCCATGCTGCAGAGATGCTAGGAAGGCTGCAATAATTTAGACAGCTCCCTTCTCCCAAAAGACAAAATTGTGCCAGTGCCTCCAAGTGGCCTAGGATCAGGACCATGCAAAGGTGGCATAATGCCACTTAAGCCTCCCTGCTCCAAAGACTTGGCCAGTCGGTGCTCCGTCTCCAAGGTGCGTGGCCTGCCCTTCCGAAGCGCTTTGCCGCAGCTCTGCAAGAGATTTGCGGCAGAATAAAGTAGATGGCTTTGATGATTTGAGGGGAGAACTGGACTGATGGTGATACAGGCTGGAACTGAGGGTGGAGAGCGGCCTCGGGTCGAGGGCCAGCTAGTACATTAGAGAAGATAGGCAGGGACCAGCAGCAAAGGGCTTTACAAGTGAAGACAAGCAGCTTCATTTCATAGTGCCCCCTCGCGCAGGTCAAGATACTTAATCATTATCTTTGCAGTGATTGTTCTGTGACAGCAGAGACAAAACAAGTTGGCTTAGCTGCTGAAGAGACAAAAAACAGGTCTTGTTTTAGGGCTGCAGCAACTGCTGTGTGTGTATGGGATAAAAATAGACCTCTAGCAGCATCCGAATCTGATTTCTTTGCCTTCAGTCACTAGGACAAGACTGGCACTGCAGCTACGGCAATTCTAGCTTTATAGCGGTGAGATGGGCATAAATTCAGCATAGGCAACGTTAATGTGCTTTGCTGTCAACCACAACCAAAACTGTGCCATGAGTTCAAAAGGGGATCTGCCCGACAGCGGCATCTTAATGGACCCCTATCTAAGGGTACGTTTACACTGCACACTTATTTCGAAATAAGCTATTCTGGAAGAAATACTCAGAAATAGCTTATTTCAAAATAGCACATCTACACTACAGGAAAGCCTCAAAATTAGTCCGAGGCAGGCTTCCCTAATGTGGACGTGCTACCTCGAATTAGAGCCCCAGGAGACACTGGGGAGTAATTAGTTTGAATGGCCCTGGGGAGGAGCTATTTTGAAGTAGCAGCAGTGGAGGGTCCACACTAGTGCTATTCTGAAATAGCTATTTTGGAATAGGCCTTATTCCTCATGGAACGAGGTTTACAGAAGTCGGAATAAGCCATCCAGTATGTGGAATTTATTTCTAAATAAGAGAATTGTTATGTAGGTGCTCGCATTGTTATTTTGAAATAAGGCTACGTCTAGACTGCATTCCTCTCTCGAAAGAGGAGTGCAAATGAAGCTTAATACCAATGTGGACACAAGAACAAATGGATATAAGCTGGCTAGTAGGAAGTTTAGACTTGAGATTAGATGAAGGTTTCTAACCATTAGAGGAGTGAGGTTCTGGAGCGGCCTTCCAAGGGAAGTAGTGGGGGCAAAAGATCTATCTGGCTTCAAGATTAAACTAGATGGGTTTATGAAGGGGATGGTTTGATGGGATAACATGATCTTGGTAACTAATTGACCATTCATTATCAGTGGTAAATAGGTCAATGGAGGGATGATAGGAGTTACTATAGAGAACTTTCTGGGTGTCTGGCTGGTGAGTCTTGCCCACATGCTCAGGGTTTAGCTGATCGCCATATTTGGGGTCGAGAAGGAATTTTCCTCCAGGGGAGATTGGCAGAGGCCCTGGAGGTTTTTCGCCTTCCTCTGTAGCATGGGGCACAGATCACAGCTGGAGGATTCTCTGCATCTTGGGGTCTTCAAACTATTTGAAGGCTTCAATATCTGAGATATAGGTGAGAGGATTATTCCAGGAGTGGGTGGGTGAGATTCTGTGGTCTGCATTGTGCAGGGGGTCAGACTAGATGATCATAATGGTCCCTTCTGACCTTAAAGTCTATGAGTCTACATCGAAAATGCAAATGAAGTGTGGATTTACAAATCTCGTGCTTCATTTGCATAATTGCGTCTGAATGCTTTTTCATAAAAGGGTTTTCAAATAAAATGCAGTCTAGACAGGGTTCTTTAAAAAAAAACCCTCTTTTTTGAAAGAACTTTTAAACCTCATTTTTTCCTGTGAGAAGGGACACGCACAATACACAAATTAAAGTCTCCAAAACCTAAGGGGACAATGGATCTTTTCACTTAAACGCTTCCAGGGTCAGATTCTGCCATATTAAATGGTCTCTTCATGACACTCCTGCAGCAGAAATTGGCCATCAAGAAGGACTAAGTGGTCTCTATGGAACAATTCCATGAAAGGAGAGGTCAATGGTCTTAACACACTCTACTCACCTATTTTAACCAGCGTAATGACCCTCAGGGAGCAGATACAGCCCCATGTAACCTTATAACCCCACCATGCTTGCACCAGCTGCAGGAACCGAGGAATGCAAACTCTGGGCCAGAGACTAAATGGGCCAAAGAACTGAGTTACACTCCTAGTTCCCAATAATAAGGATCCCTTCAGGTGAGGGTTGGAATAATTACAGAAAAGCTTACATGACCTTGCCCGAGCTGAACCTGTTCCGTGCTAAGAACCTTGACTGTTGGCTAATAAAATGGGCTGGAGGGACAACTGCTAACATAACAAATAATTGCCTAGGAAAAATGTATTAATGTATGAAAATGCAGAGCACATAAAAGCCCTAGTTAATATTCTTTATATGTGCTTATCGTGAATTTGGTACGGGGTTAAATATATTTTCCGGTGACTAACACTGCAAGGCCGAGGATTAAAAAGGATAATGTACAATGTGATTTATGAAGTTTTAATGGAAAATCCCCATGGGTTATGTATAAATCTTATTTATAGCTTTAAAAGTATGTAATATACTTATTGTATATTTTACAAACTGTGGGAGCAGTCTCTATCCTAGTTAATCCATTAAAAAAAGCAACTCCCAGTGGCTCCTAAGGACAAGCCATTTGATATTTTAGAGAGTCAGTGTGTACAGTGTGAGATGTCCAATGTGATATAGCAAGAGGGAGAGAAAAAATCCTGAAGCAAGGGACAAAAATGGCTGATTTAAAAGGATATTGGGCACACTTGGGGAGGAATAAAGCTCCTTGATCTGCTTTGCCTTCCTGAGTGGTGCTGCTGGAGAGGAATATCTAGCAGAGGATTGGAACTCAGGCAATAGCTCTTTCTTTTCTTTAAATAGGACAGTTATGTCTTGAAGTCCCAACCCAGATCAAGTCTCTGCTAGGTGCCGCACACACACATGGGGTATGTCTACAATCCAGTTGGAAGGCCTGTTTACAGCATGTATTGATGGACCTGAACTAACTTTGATCTAGCTAGCTAGTGTGGCAAGGGTTTCTCTTACCCTTGCCAGCCTCTGCACTTCTCCCCTTGGCAGGAAGGGCCTTGGGGAAAACACCCCCCCATTTGCCCCATCTGGGCAGTCAGCCTTCCCCTTAGTAGGGGGCTGGGCTTGTAGTCTTTCCCTAGGGTAGGGAGCCCAGCCTCTCCTTTGGAGCTCCTCACTCCTCTGCTGACTTTTGCCGTACCTCCCCCTCCCACCAATAGGGGAGGCTTGTAAAAGGTCCCAGGCAGGCTTGAAGTGGAATCAGCTGACCCTAACTGGGCCACAATAGCCCTGTCCCAGCTGATCCTAATCTGCCTGAGACAACACCTTGTAAGCTGCTCCTGCTTGACCTGCACTAACCCCACTTCTTATTAACAGGAAAGTTGGCTCTTTACCCTTCTAGGGCTGCTTTTTCCCACTCTCTTGCAGCCCTCTGGTTGGACTTTGTCACACTTGGTAGAGTTGCCAACCCTCCAGGACTGGCTTTGTGTCTCCCAGAATTGTCATCAATCTCCTGGTGCTTACTGAAAGCCATCCCAGAGGTATTCATAGGATAGTTTAAGAAAATGCCATTATGTCATACTGGGGGGAAAAGCCCTCCCAGAACAGCTCCAGTCAGAGCTGGCAACCCTATAACCAGGATGTGTCTACACATGCTCCAAGCACCAGAGTATAGAGATGGTCCCTCCCCCATGGAACTCAGTCTAAATAAATAAGGGAAAGGGTGTAAATAGAGATTACTACTCTCTCTCTTCTACAGAGAGATATCAGAGCAGGAAACTAGATTAATTTACACCAGCTCAAGATCTGGCCCTGTCCAAAGTCATATGGGGAATCTGTCATAGAACCAAGAACTGAGGTCACACTTCCTGAGACACAGTCCAGTGAATTACACATAAGACCCTCTTGGCTGTCCTTATCCATATGCAGAATATGCATCTGCATAGGGCACTCAAAAATTTGGGGCACCCCTGGGTCCTAACGTCCTTCCACTCACCTCTTCCTACCCCTGTGTCATGGCTCTGCTTCCTCTAGGGAGGATCTGGTTAACTTATGCTATGTCTGCACTGGGAAGACTTGGTGACGAAAAGCACTGTCAACATACAAAATTCGCCAAAAGTGAAAACAAGTCAAACCGTTTTATTGCTTCCCGTTGTTGACATTTCATGGCCATATTGCTAAGCACCCTGTTGACAGATAGAGGAAAGCATTGTGGGTAAGCATTCTGCAGTGGAGTGTTGTGGGAAGGCAGAGATGACGCCTGCACTTCTTGGGATACCCTCGTAGGTCTGTGAGCTCTCTGTGCTGAGGAATGTCAAAGCAGTACAGCTGTCTCTTCAGCCCTCCCCCTGCAGCAGCCTGCCTGCTTCTGCGCTCCTAAAAGCACAGAAAAGAAGCTTTCCAATGATTTGCTCTTTGTTTGTTCCCCAAATGGAGCAACCCACTCAGCTGTCAGATACTTCCCAGAAGGGAAAGGGGTGCATGCCTGCAGGGCAGCAGAGATCACAAAAAACTGAGCACAGCCATCAAGGCAGACATAGTGGGGTATTGGCGGAAGCCAGTTCTCTAGACAAAACAAATTGCAGAGTCCACCCTGGCTCTTTGTTGACTATAAAGGGAGGGAGAAAGACAAAAGTCTCTCGCAGGGGTGGAAGTTTTTTATTGCTAAAACTGGGTGTTTTTCCTGGCAAGTGTCCCACTGCAAGGTCTCACTGTTTTGTTGCCAAAAGGCAGTTTTTGAAATTACTCTGTTAGTTGACAGGACTTTATTTTAAAATTTGCTTTTAAATAGTTCATTTGTGCGTTGCAGATGATTATAAACTCTGATCTCTAAAAAAATCATCCTTCCCTCCCCTAGGGCTACATAGGGGCACCAGGTTACTAATATTGCATAGGGCCCCATAAATCCTAAGGACGGCCCTGCTGGGCTCTATTCACAATTCTGATGTGCATTTGCTGTGTGAACTCAGTTAAATTAGACTCCTCTACATCTCAGCCCATATCACCTGTTCACTCTTGGCAAGAGAACCTTCTCCACTGTAGCATCTTCAGTCTAAAAAAAGCCTTGTGGCTTCTTGCCACCTCGTCAATTACCTGGCTTCTTTTAAATGTCATCCACAACACTCCCTTTTCT
This sequence comes from Pelochelys cantorii, assembly GCA_032595735.1. Taxonomy (NCBI): domain Eukaryota; kingdom Metazoa; phylum Chordata; order Testudines; family Trionychidae; genus Pelochelys; species Pelochelys cantorii. Next base: position 8,478,706 of record CM064355.1, on the reverse strand, counting down.
CCCTGTCTCGTCCTCAGCTGTTACTATTTTCACTCTCTGTCCTTGTGAAAGCCTTTTGGAGCAAAGACTGTGGGAAGATGACTAGACAGAAGAAAATTAGACAAAACAGAGTTGTGTTGGATTCTGTACAAAATGAAAGCCCCAGGTGTCCTTTTTAAGCCGTGCCTTTCACTTCCAGCCACAATGGCTCGCAAGGAAGGCAGAGAATGCTAAGAAGCTTGTGATCCTCACTTAGAAAATGCCCACGGGCAATCTGTGAACTGGGAATCCCAAGACAGACAATGGCATGGGGGGGATAAACTTGAAAAGCCACTGATTGGCTACAGAGAGAAGAATAACCCTTCAAGGTTGAAAAAGAAAACCACACCCCAGATGCTTCAAAAGATAAAAGTGGCTGAAAGTTAAGTTATGCCAATGAGCGCTAGAGAAACTCAGGCCCAAATTTTCAGACGAGGAGCACTCAAACTCAGCTGAGAATGCAGGGTACGAAACTGCCCTGGCCACCAAGCCAGGCCGGATCATAAATTAAAGGCTCCTGAAAATTATTCTCATTAACTCTGGCTTCCAGCACTGTGCAGGGTCCATTCTGAGGGCCTCATATCATCATGGGGCAGGGATGTCCAGGTCACACCTCCGTTCCTTCCAGCATCTGGGAAGGTGTCGGTATCTGCACGTCCCCATAAAGAAGAAATTTTTCAGTGCTCAGGTGAGCCATCTTTTAAGGCTGTTTTGAGATGCTACAATGTTTGTTGAATGGTGTCTCAAGCTAAGCTGGGAGCTCTAAGCATAACATATATAATAATAAGAGAGAAGATATCAGGGTACATGGATGGAAACAACTTTGATATATTTTGGTGTTAGGAAAAACAGAGACTCTTTAGCAGAGATTGGAGGAGAACCCATATCATCTCAAACCTTAGTCCAGCACGCTATCTCGAGTCTGGCATGGCTATGTTTACACTGCAATGCTATTTTGGGATACCAGAGTATCGCGAAATAGTTATCTAGCGTCTTAACAGTAAGTCTGTTATTTTGGGCTCGCTATTCCAATGTCCCTGTAAACCTCATTCCACGAGGAGTAAGGGACGTTTTGGAATAGCAGGTTATTTCAAAATGTGGTGCCGTGTAGACAGTGCCAAATTATGAAATAAGCTATTTTGAAATAAGATATGCAGTTTGCATAGCTCAAATTGTGTATCTAATTTCAAACTACAGGGCAGTGTAGACGTAGCCTAAGAGTTCAGCCGTGAAACAGTTAAATGATGTGGGCGAAGGTCACATTGCCACTGCCTGACTGACTAATTCAGACTCCTGGGCTGTCTGTCTGGTTCTTTCACAAGCTGCTATGTGTGGAATAAAATTAGTGTGTCCCCGTGTGAGAGTGTGTGCAAGATCTTTTGCTTTCCCTGAGCAATTTATGAGGGTTTCTTATAAATGACACCAGTCAAAGAGAGAACAGCAGTGAAAGATTACACTTGCCATCTAAAACAAAGCTTATTTACTTTGTTGGAACACAGTCAACAGAGGAGAAAAATCAAGAGGGGGAGAAAGCCGTTGGCCAGCTCCAAAACTGTGCTTTATTTCCAAAGCTATGGTGGTCACATCACAATTCCAGTGATGTGTGGCAGGAACTGTAGCTCCTTGACTGATAGTTTGCCAATATCAATGGACATCTGTCCCACAAAGATCATGTGAAAAGGCATACCATGGCAACACAAGGGCCATCTGCAGATGATGGCAAACTTTCTTTCCATTCCCTTTCTCCCTCCTCCCTTAAAAAAGCGTCAATATCCATTTTTTTCCTCGTTTGTTTTCTGCCCGGTTATGCAGATCTTTGAAAGATAAATGTATATTTCATGGTTTTAATCCAGCCGGAGACATCCTCACACAAGTATCAGATGAAGCGTCTTCTACAAGCGAATGAACTGGGACACAGATGAGAAGATAATGAAGGGAACTTTGCTCCATGTTCAGAATACATTATCAAACTAAACAGCGCCTCTTCAATGCAGAAAATAAATTAAAGATGTGCTAGACCATGGTTCTACTAGCTTCTCTCTTTACCTCCAGAGATACAGTATTTTAGACCTGTGTGTGCTGTTTATATAGGGAGGAGGTAGATACATTCTTTACATTGATATAATGTGGCCTCTATGAGCACATCTACACTGTACGCTTATTTCAAAATAAGCTATTCCGGAATAGTTATTCCGAAATAGCACGTCTACACTGCAGGGAAGCCTCAAAATGAGTCTGAGGCAGGCTTCCTTAATATGGACGTGCTTATCTCGATTTAGAGCCCCCAGGAGGCACTGGTGAGGAATAACTTACAATGGCCCTAGTGAGGGGCTATTTCGAAATAACAGCAGTGGAGCGTCTACACACACCTTATTTTGAAATAGCTATTTCAGAATAGGCTTTATTCCTTGTAGAATGCAGTTTACAGATTTCAGAATAAGCCGTCTGTTACTTAGAATTTATTTTGAAATAACAGAATGGCTGTGTAGAGGCTCACATTGTCATTTTGAAATAACGCTAGTATCTTGAAATAATGGTGCAGTATAGATGCAGCCTAAGAAATCTAAAAGTTATTGTCTGTGAGGTACCAATATGTGGGAACATTTAGGACTAACAGCATTTGTTGTTTGCTAATGAATGGTTCTCATTTGCCTCTTTTGACTATCCAGCCTTTAGGTATTTAGAAACTATTTGTTTTTCCTATTTCATTCCAGCTCAGCTTTCCCCTTGATATTTTTTACTCACTGCCTCTTCTTGTCCCCCCCCCCCTCCCATTTTTTCCTTCTCCCCCCACCCCCTATTTATTTTGGTCCTGGACATCCAACACTCTGGTAATCTGAAGAAGTGGGCTGTGCCCACAAAAGCTCATGATATTATCTACATGTTTTGTAAGTCTTTAAAGTGCTACGAGACTATTTGTTGGTTTTTAAGTTTATCCTGTTACAGACTAACTCGGCTACCCCCTGAAGTTTCTGAGCATACCTAATGGCACTTGAAAACATGAGGGCATTCCACCCGCATGCTGCAAGGAATGACCCAGTCATTTGCAGGGATCAGGAAGGGATCCATTCCCCAGTGTATTATTATTTAGATGAGAGTAGGCCCCAAGTGAGACCAGGGATCACTTCTGGATGTGCTGTCTATACCCAGCATGTCCTAGTGGGGAAGTCAGTAGCTTGGAAAGCAGGGGATTTGCTCACTAGTCCTGATTTTGCCATCAACCTGCTCCGTGATCCTGGGCAAGGCATTTCCCCTTGTTGTGCATCTTCCTCTGTAAAGCATTTTGGAGAAAGAAATCCTGCAAATGATTCTTTGCCTTCCCAAACCATCAAGCACAGACATGCCCACGCTCCGCCCCCCGAACGCCTACTGCAGGTGTTCTGGGGGTGGTGTGTTGCTGCCCCAGCACCTGCCCTCCCCATGCTCCTGGCTGGGGAGGCTGGAACCATGAGACCTCCTCCCTCCCTTGGTGCTTGGGGAGCCTTGCTGCAAGTATGGCCCCCTCGCCTCCTGCCCTCCCCAGTGCTCCAGGGAGGCTGGGGAGCATTCAGCATGCTGCCTTGCTTCCTCTCCTCCCCATGGGGGGTGGGGCCTCAGCAGAGGGGGCCGGGCTGAAGGTGGGGCTGGGGGCATGCCTCCCCCAGCCCCAGCTGCACCAACTGCCCATGCCTGCAGTGTAATTTCTCATGTCCTCTTTTAAACTGTTGTGAATGGTTCTACTCCAGAGGGGGCTACATTTCAGCACTGGGTGTTGAATTATTTCCAAGAACTAGTGGTCAGGGCCTGATGCCGGGATTCAAGAGATTGTGTTCTGTTCTACATGGTGATGGGCACAAAAATGTGAACTACAGGTTGGACCTCCCTGGTCCGGCACCCTCGGGACCGGTCCCAAACTAGGGAGTTTCCTGGACTAGGGGAGGTCAATGCCAGCCCCAACTGCCCAGCCACTGGCCCAGCCTCCAGCACCCTGCCAGTTGCTGAACTCCACCCCAGGCGCTGGCCACTGGCTGCCCTCTCTCTGCCAGCTTTGCTCCCAGAGGCTGGCTCTGGTCACCAGACTCTGGCCCCCAGCCACCAAGTCTCTGCTGCCAGCCCCAGCCTGGCTCTGCTCTCAGCTCCCAGCTCTAGCTAAGTTCTACTGCCCCCCAGCTGCCGGCTCCCAGACCCACCCAGACTGTGCTGCTGGTGTCTGGCCACTGGCCCCAGCCGCCCCAGCTGCCAGCTCCCAGTCCTGGCCAGGCTCTGCTGCCCACTGGCTCCCAGCCCCAGCCAGGCTCTGCTGCTAGCTGCTGCCTCTCTGGCCATAGCCAGGCTCCACTGCCAGCTGGGTTTCTGCTGCCAGGCTCCTCCCACCAGGCTCCACCCCCAGCTTCAGCTGGACTCCTGGTCTTCTGATGTACAGCCTAGTGCTCCATGATTCTGTCTAGGCTTTTCCCTTCTCTAGACAGGGCCATGGAGTTTTCCCAGGCAGAGTTTTTAATGCATAAAGCAGGGGAAGAGGAATCCGTGTAAATGACAAACCCAGCAACAGTTTCCAACTTTCTTTATGCACTTTGCCAAAGCAAAAAGATCACAGAGCCGTCTTTCCTTTGCAAGTCACCGTTCAATTTTACTTCTCCTTTTCAAAGTGCGCACACTCCGCATGACACACAAGTAGTTTTAGACTGAGTCCGTGGAATTAAATAGCTATTTTGGGTGAGGGGGTGGGGGAAGGGATGGACCGTCCTTGCTGTTAATTTGTTTGGTTAAATCATCCACCCCTTCTTGGGAAAGACATTTTTTATAATTCCATCAATATGGAATCAAATGTACATCCATCCAGGCTATCAGTTCATTGGCTTAGTGCTTAGCCTGCTTTCAAAAAAAAAGGAAGAGGGAATATCTGTTTGAAAAGCTTTGGTGCCCTCAATGTAGATAAGCCACTGAAAGCAATTGCTGCTCACATTTTCTTTTTCCAGAGCATGTCAATTTGTTCTTTTTCAATGGTAAACATTCATCCATCGGGCATCAAACCTTGATAGCCACGTAACCTAATGAAGGAGCAAGATTATCTTGCTAGATAAAATCAAGCACTTTATGAAAGACGTTGAGTAAGGCTATTGTTTAATTATCGTTAATAATGGGATAAAAATCCTTGGCTTTGTCCAGGGAGACTAAATTCCTAATCTTATCTAACTTAGGTACAGCACTTTGAATAAAGGTGCCTGAATGTTAATTTTCCTCCCCTGGATTTTTAACAAGTTCTCAGAAGCATGTTGATGTATTGGAGTTTCTAGACTAGACAGTCAAAGCCAGTGATTAATCTCCAATATGCCAAAGTGAGCTGGCATGGTACTTTGGAAGAGAATATTGCACGAAATAGGATTTTTTAATGGTATTTCTGAGAAATAATGATTCTTCCTCTAACACATTCTATTCAAATTTGTCCTAATTATATTATGTTGCTCAAGATTATTGCTAGGTGCCCTAATAAAAATGCCAGATATGCAGACATATTGCAGCCTAGCAAGGGATAAAAGGTAAAGAATGGTGAGAGAGGCTGTCATGAGGCCGGCCATTTATTGTATGTCTGAAAGGAGGCAGACGTGTTCTTTTGGGAATATATTGCTGTTTCCAGAACTTATTTCTCAGGTCAGCCTTTTATTTCCATTTCAGTAAGGCCATGTTGGGATGCAGGGCAGGATTCATCACCAGGGAAGTCAGAAATATAAAGGATGTGGTTGACGTCAAAGGGAACAGCTGTTAAAGATCATGCAAAAAAAAACCCCAACTAGTTATTGGATTGGGTCCCTGAGCTGACTCCCGAGATTACTGTGATATGTTTGTATCATGGTAGCATGTAGAGAGATTCCAAAGGCGCTGTGCCAGGCCAAGTACAGACACAAGAGAACACACCCGCCCTGATCAGATTACAGTTTCAAGAGACAATCGCACATAGAAAGCCTTAGCTGCGGCGAGGTCAGGTGATTTACTCAAGATCATGTGGGAAATCTGTGGGGGTACGTCTACACTACAGCACTAATTTGAACTAACTTAGTTCGAATTAGTTAATTCGAACTAAGCTAAATCGAATTAGTGCATCTAGACCTAAAAACTAATTTGAATTAGCGTTTTGCTAATTGGAACTAGCATGTCCACATTGAGTGGACCCTGAACTGAAGGTAAGGCTGGCCGGAACCAGTGCCGGCAGGGCATCAGGTTAGGACTTAGAGTGTTGAGCTGCTGCCTCAGGCTAGCTGAGGGCTGTGCTTAAAGGGACCCGACCCCCACCCCGGACAGACAGTTCTCAGGGTTCCCGGCTTGCTTGTCTAACTCAATGAGGGACAGCAAAGCAGTCCTGTCTTGGAGTGCCCTGAGTGCCCACAGGGACCAACCAGCTAAGTAGTAGTTCTGCAGAAAAGGACCTGGGGATTACAGTGGATGAAAAGCTGGATATGAGTCAACAGTGTGCCCTTGTAGCCAAGAAGGCTAATGGCATATTAGGTTGCATTAAGAGGAGCATTGCCAGCAGATCCAGAGATGTCATTATTCCCCTTTATTCGGCTCTGGTGAGGCCACATCTGGAGTATTGTGTCCAGTTTTGGGCCCCTCACTACGAAAAGGATGTTAACGCATTGGACAGGGTCCAGCGGAGGGCAACCAAAATGATTAGGGGGCTGGAGCATACGACCGATGGCGAGAAGCTGAGGGAGTTGGGTCTGTTTAGTCTGCAGAAGCGAAGAGAGAGGGGGGATTTGATAGCAGCCTTCAACTTCCTGAAGGGAGGTTCCAAAGAGGATGGAGAAAGGCTGTTCTCAGTGGTGACAGATGGCAGAAAAAGGAGCAATGGTCTCAAGTTGTGGTGGGAGAGGTCCAGGTTGGATATTAGGAAAAACTATTTCACTAGGAATGGGTTACCTAGGGAAGTAGTGGAGTCTCCATCCCTAGAGGTATTTAAGTCTCAGCTTGACAAAGCCCTGACTGGGTTGATCTGATTGGGGTTGGTCCTGCCTAGAGAAGGGGGCTGGACTTGATGACCTCCTGAGGTCTCTTTCAGCTCTATGGTTCTATGATTCTATGACTCGGCACATCACAGCACTCGGCCTTCAGCCTGGCTGCACTTGCCGCAGGTTGCCATCCAGGGGGGGTCAACTGGGGGGCTGTCAGGATCCAGGAGGCCCTGCAGGAGAGCTTCCACCCTGAGGAGCCCACAGAGCCACCCCAGTCCACCCCATCGGGGGCTCGTGCCCCATTCCTCCCTCACCTTCTTCCACTTACCCCTCCCCAGCCCCCCTTCCTGATGTAAAACATAAAGGACATGTGTGTTCAAAATAGAAACTCTCTTTATTTAACAAAACTGGGGGGGGGGATTAACCTCTGGGGAGACTGGGAAAAGGAGGTGGGAGGGGGGAAGAGAGAGGGTGGGAAAGGGGAGGTGGAAACCTGGGAGGAGGGAGCTGGAAGGGGGAAGCCAGGGGAAGAAGGAGGAGGGGAAGTCTAAAACTATGGTACGCCATATCTTCAGTACTGTGTACAGATGTGGTCTCCTCACCTCAAAAAAGATATTTTGGCCTTGGAAAGGGTTCAGAAAAGGACAACTACAATGATGAGGGGTTTGGAACAGGTCCCATATGAAGAGAGGCTAAAGAGACTGGGACTTTTCAGCTTAGAAAAGAGGAGACTGAGGGGGGATATGATCGAGGTCTATAAAATCATGAGTGGTGTGGAGAGGGTGCATAAAGAAAAGTTCTTCATTAGTTCCCATAATAGAAGGACTAGAGGACACCAAATGAAATGAATGGACAGCAGGTTTAAAACTAATAAGCGAAAGTTCTTCTTCACACAGCACATAGTCAACCTGTGGAACTCCTTGCCACAGGAGGCTGTGAAGGCTAGAACTATAACAGAGTTTAAAGAGAAGTTAGATAAATTCATGGAGGTTGGGTCCATGGAGTGCTATTAGCCAGGGGGTAGGAACGGTGTCCCTGGCCTCTGTTTGTGGAAGGCTGGAGATGGATGGCACGAGACAATCGCTTGGTCATTGTCTTCTGTCCATCCCTTCTGTGGTACCTGGTGCTGGACGTTGTCAGCAGACAGGCTACTGGGCTAGATGGACCTTTGGTGTGACCCAGTACGGCCGTTCTTATGTTCTTATGTTCTATGCTCAGGGCTCAGGGTCGGGGGTCTCACTGGACCAACTTGATTTTCATGCAAACCTGCTCCTGGGTTCGCCTGTGGCCTTTGGTGGCCAGGCTGGCAGCTATCCTGCCATAGACGGCCGCATTCCTGTGCCTCATGCGGAGGTCGTGGACATTGGAGGCCTCCCCCCAAACCTCGATGAGGTCCACGATCTCTGCACTAGACCAGGCGGGTGCCCGCCTCTTGTGGCCCCGGACAGGCTCCTGGGAGCCGCCAGCCTGGTCCTGGGAAGAGGCGGAGGGCTGGGTGGCAGCGGGTGGCTGGCTCATGCTGTGCCAGGTGCAGGGTCTGCTGGCTGGGTGCTGGCAGGTTTGCAACTGGCATGAGCACTGTAGCCAGACCGTGCCCCTTTAAGGGCTCCGGGGCCAGGAGGGGGGCAGAAAAGTTTCCCTGGTTTGGCCCAGAGTGGCCACCAGGGCAAGCTGGGAAGAGCTAGCCTCCAACTAGTTCGAATTAAGTGGCTACACAGCCCTTAATTCAAACTACTTAATTCGAACTAGGCGTTAGTCCTCGTAGAATGAGATTTACCTAGTTGGAATTAAGCGCTCCGCTAGTTTGAATTAAGTTCGAACTAGCGGTTTGTATGTATAGGTGCTATGAAAGTTAATTCAAACTAACTGCTGTTAGTTCTAATTAACTTTGTAGTGTAGACATACCCTGGCAGAGGACAGAACTGAGCCTGCATCCCAGGTTAGCACCCTAACACTACGCCCTCCTTCGTCCAGCTCTTTCCCCAAGCAAAACTGTGACCCAGATCACCTCCCCATTCAATCCACGTATCAATGGCCCCCTTTCTACATGGATCCCTCAACCGACTGTGAAGAACTGGGGATGATCCAGAGGCACAAAGCTTCCATGTGGATAGACCCTGTTTTCAGTGAACGTGCTGGAATCCAGAGGGCTTGTGGGGCTTCCTCAGGGAGCCAACCCTGCCCTTCCCCAAATAACGGAGCATTACAAGGACAGAGCAAGGAAGGAATTATCCATGCCTTTCCATGACATCCCTTCCCTCTATGGTGTGTCTCCCATTGCTACTTTTTAACCTCAATAAATCAGTGCAGACATTCAGCCAGCGCTAATCACTGACGAGTTTCCTCCAGTGTGGTAAATTACCTGCTTCAGTAATGGCGCCATACACCAGATGCATGCAGCATATGGCTGGTTGAGGCCTGCCAGATAGGCCCATTACGTCCCGATGTGCCACTCATTTGAGCAATCTACTCTGCAGTCTAGTCAGAGCAGCCTTTCCCTCTGTGCTGTGATCCCTGGGTGTGGGCCTAGGTGACCTGTATTGAACTGGGCCCATGCTCATTTTCTCAGGGCCCTTTTAAATGCCACACAGTCCTGGGGGGAGGGGTGGGGAGAGCAAACTGGGGAAGTGCTGCGTCCATGACTTCACTCACTGGGTTGAGAAACAGAGGATGGTGACAGCTGCACTCCTGCACTACGAGCTAGAATCATAGAATCCTAGAGCTGGCAGAGACCTCAGGAGTCATCGAGTCCAACCCCCTGCCCAAAGCAGGACCAATCCAACTAAATCATCCCAGCCAGGGCTTTGTTAAGCCAGGACTTAAAAACCTCTAGGGATGGAGATTCCACCCCGTCCCTAGGTAACCCATCCCAGTGCTTCACCACCCTCTCAGTGAAATAGTTTTTCCTAATATCCCAAGATCTTCCCCACTGCAACTTGAGACCATTGCTCCTCGTTCTGCCATCCATCACTACTGAGAACAGCCTCTCTCCATCCTCCTTGGAACCTTCCTTCAGGAAGTTGAAGGCTGCTATCAAATCCCCCCTCACTCTTCTCTTTTGCAGACTAAACAAGCCCAAATCCCTCAACCTCTCCTCATAGGTCATGTGCTCCAGCCAGCTAATAATTTTTGTTGCCTTCCGCTGGATTCTCTCCAATGTGTCTACATCCTTTCTGTAATGGGGGGCACCAGAATTCAATGCAATACGCCAGATGTGGCTTCACCAGTGCTGAAAAAAGGGGATAATCACTTCCCTAGATTTGCTGGCAATGCTTGGACTAATGCACCCCAATAAGCTGTTAGCCTTCTTGGCTATACAGACACACTATTAACTCATCTCCAGCTTCTCATCCACTGTAATTCCCAGGTCTTTTTCTGTAGTGCTACTCCCCCATATTTTTTGGAAATGTTTTTTGAGTATGAATTTGTATAACTTTAATATGCTTTATGCAAAACAGGTCAAATAACCTGTCATTGAAGAGCTGGTGACTGCCTGAGTGTGTATATTATATTTGTGTGTGTGAATTATTCTTGTTTGTGAAGTTAGAAATATGAAGTGTAAACCTATTTTATTATTTCTAGGTCTGCTAGTGAATGCCATTAGCGATACCTAAGGGCCTTAATGGCCTGGTACTCAAGACAATGATCTGTTAATGGCTTTGTTTTTTCTGTAAGCGTAAACAGTAGTTGGTCTTACAAAGACAGGTGACCATGCCACCTGGTGCTGGAATCCATCTTGAATTTGGTATTTTTCCATGGGGTCCTGGAGAACTGAACAAAGGATTCCTGCCCTGGGGAAATTCTGTCTAAGGGATGGGAAGCTATCAATGACCATCCTCAAGCTGCTTTTGAAATCTGCCTCCTAATCCTAAGAGAATACACAAGAAATTATTAGACCCAGACCAGAGAAAAGATCAGCTCTGACTTGAAGGATTTTGCCTGAGTAAGGACTAGGGTGAGAAATGTGTTGTAACTATTTCTCTTGGTATATTAGGCTTAGCTGGCATGTTTTGTTTATTTTATGTTAGTAACTTGCTTTGATCTCTGTTTTCACTTGCAATCGCTTTTTATACTTAATAAAATATCTGTTTATTATCAAACCCAATGTAAATAACTATTACAGGGGGTGCGGAGGCGGGGGGGAGGGGGGAGAGCAACAGCTATGTATCTGTCTCGTTCACTGATAAAGAGAGCAAACTCTATGAGTTTTCTCTGTGTAAAACTTTCACACAGAATAAGACACATTTATCTGGGGGTTTGCTCTCTTTTGAGGGCTGTGCTCTGGGGTGCTGTCATGTCTCTGTAGCTGAGCCCTCTCAACCCTGGTCTACACTAGGGATTATTTCGAAATAACCCCCCTTATTTCAATATATTAAGTGGAGTGTCCACACTACCAAGCCAGTTATTTCGAAATAATGGGCTGGTTATTTTGAAATCTGTACTTCTGCTTTCCTCGGGGAATAAGCTTATTTCAAGATCGTTCCTTGGGGAGTTATTATTTCAAATTTGGTTATTTCAAAATAATTTCCTAGTGTAGACATGCCCCCTGAGCTGTAATCAGTGCCTGTGTTACTCTGGTGGGAGGCTGTTACCCCAAGTGTTTGACTTTCCTGGGGGAGACCAGAGCTACTGTTGCAGCAGGACATCATCTGAAGGCCCAAAATAAAGCAAATTGCTACTGGGGCCTGGACACATTTCAACAGCAATTTGACCATGCAGAGCAACGGAACCAAAGTGCCTCATGGAAGATAGAAACATTTTATCAACCTGATTCAAAAGGTTCTAGGGGACTTGGAAATGTGCTAATTTATCTGAAAGCCGAGTCTTCAGGCATAAAATATTTACACTTCTGATGGAGTCTTGTATTCTTAAATTCAAAAAGAGAGATCTCATCAGAATATTTTAGAGTGGGAGACAGAGCTGAGCAATTCAGAGAGGCGATGACGTTTTAGCGAACACTCACAGGGAAGTTAGCCTAGCAGAGGAAGAGACATTACACAGTAAGACAATCTCTTCCCCATATCAAAATAATCCTCTGGGTGTCTCCAGAGGAAAAGTCATATAGAATTTAATAAGGATGAATGCCAATAGGGTCCTACAGAAATTAAACTGAAAAGAAAATGATGACCTGAATCATCCTACAGAATTATGCTGTGGGGGCACAATTTTCTTTTATATTCGGTAGGGTGATTATTTATTTATTTATTTGTACACAGCAACATGCTAGATCCTGAAAACATAAAGACTATATCTTTGAGAGGAGGCAAATGAGAATGGAATGATAAACTAATGAAGGTGTAGATCAGAAATTTCTATTCAGCCTCTCTCATAATGCTAGATCAAAGGGCCATTCAATTCAACTACTATTAGGCAGTATATTTTAAATTCAGGAAAGAAGTTACTTTTCCCACACAACACAATTATCTTCTGGGACTTGTTGCTACAAGGTATAATAGAAGGCAAATGATCATCAGGATTCAGAAAAGAACTGGAATTTAACAAGCATATCCAGATTTATAACAATCAGAGCTAAAAAAGAAAAGAAAAAAGAAACTATTACCAAGAGCTTTCTCATGAATATTAATCTTCATGCTGCAAGGCATAAGCAAACCTCTAATAAATGGGGGTCAGGAAGACAAGTTCTCTAGGCAATTATGGAATACAAAGATCTTACCAAAGAGTTCCTTTTAAGCAGCTAGTGGTGAACACTTTCATAGACAGGACACTGGGGCTATGTCTACACTACAGAGTTTTTTTAGGAAAAACAGCCGTTTTTCTGAAAAAACTTCACTTACGTCCACATTGCAATCGTGTTCTTTTGAAAAAAAATCGAAAGAACAGAGGGGCTTTTCCGACATTGGTAAACCTGTTTTACAAGGAAGAAGCCTTTTTTTGAAAGAGCTCTTTTGGAAAAAGGCATGTGTAGACAGGGAAGAGGGAGTTCTTTCGAAAGAAGAGGAAAGAGGAAAAAGCACAGATGCCCCGGTGGCCACTCCGTTCATAGTAATCACAGCTTAAATGCGAGATAGCGTCCATTCAGTGTGAATGCTATCTTTTGAAAAAGCAGATCAATTTTTCAATGCGCTTTAGCTGTGTGGACACTCTTTTTCAGAAGGAGTTTTTTTGGAAGATCTCATCCAGAAAAGCTTCTTCCGAAAGAATCCTGCAGTCTACATGTAGCCTGGATGATGGATCTAATCAGTATGGGAGGATATAGCTTCCATATAGGAAGAAATACATGAGGACATTCATTTAGAAGATAAAGCTGAGAAGTTTGAACCCAGTTTCTGAGGTTTCATTTTGTAAATATTTGGTGGTAAGGTTGAAACAACAGATTGGCAAAATTATGCATATTTTGCTTTCCTAGATTAAAAAACGGAAGAATTAAAAATTAGCAAAATTCTGCCAAGCAGATGTGAATTCACCACGATGATCAGGAAATGCCAACATGCCATGAGCAAAGTAGATGTCTAGACTGCAGGCTTCTTTTGGAAGAAGCTTTTCCAGAAGAGATCTTCCAAAAAAACTTCTTCCGAAAAAGAGCTTCCACATTGCTAAAGCACATCGAAAAAGCAATCTGCTTTTTCAAAAGATAGCGTAAACATTGAATGGACGCTATCTTGCATTTAAGCTGTGATTACTAGGGGCGGAATGGCCACCAGGGCACCTGTGCTTTTTCCTCTTTCCTCTTCTTTCGAAAGAACTCCCTCTTCCCTGTCCACGCACGCCTTTTTCCAAAAGAGCTCTTTCAAAAAAAGGCTTCTTCCTTGTAAAACAGGTTTACCAATGTCGGAAGAGCCCCTCTGTTCTTTCGATCTTTTTTTCAAAAGAACACGAGTGTGGACGTAAGTGAAGTTGTTACACTCTGCAGTGTAGACCTACCCGAAGCATTGTTGACTTTGTTGGTATAGCAAGTGGTGGACTCTGGGCCTGGCTCTCATTTGCACTCTGCCACCGGCCGTAAACTGGAAGTAAGTTGCAGAGTAAGCCCCCTTTATGTTGACAGAGTAATGGAAAGACGAGTTCTGCCTGCTTCTCACGTAGGGGGTGTCAATACTGTGGAGCCAGGGGTGTGGTTTCCAGTTCTTGTCGACATGCTCTCACTGAGCTAGTGTAGTGGGGCAGCGAGGGCTTCGGTGAGCAGCAGCAGGGGCCCGCCATGTGGAATATTTACCCAGGGGGTTCAAGCAGGTGTCTCTAGTTGGCATGGCTGGCCCAGACTGCCACAATCTACGGCCTGAGCTTTTCAGTGCAGTAGCTCACTAGTGTCAGTGTGTCTGGAGGACCTGGGAATCTCACGATAGTGCCATAGTGCAGACATACACAGGCAATTAGGCAGGAGTGACTGGTGACTGTGAGAGGAGGGGGGCAGGGGCAATTAACATTTTGGGGGGGGGGTGCCTCTCCTGAGTGCTGTTGTAAGGCTGACAGACCCCGGTCACCTGCGGGCGGAATTGAATCGGGGCGCCTGGGGCTTAGTGCATGAGCCTTTGCTACATGAGCTAAAATCCAGCTGGGTGGGAGCTGAGGTTGCAGAGCAGACTCCTTCTTCTCTTAATGCCACCACATGGGACCGTGCGCCACAGCCAGCGGGTTACACTACCCTGGGTCCCCTATGTAAAAAGGCCACTTCACAGAGCTCTGGAACCATATGGGCACCTTGCATCAGAGAAGGCCCCTTTATACTGCCAGAGAGGCCCTCGGTGCAAACAAGAATCAGCATCTATATTTTCTAGCTGCCAGTCCAGGGCCAAGCTTTGCCACTGGTGTATATCAGTGTAGCTGCATTAAAGTCAATGGAGGGACCCCAAATAACTCCAGCTGCATATTTGACCCTTAATATTCAAAACCAAAATGGTAAGACCCTGAAAATCTCTCCTGAGGTGAACAGTCCTCGCACACACAAGGGCTGCGTTTAGACTGGCAAGATTTTGCACAAAAGCAGCCGCTTTTGCGCAAAAACTTGCCAGCTGTCTACACTGGCCGCTTGAATTTGCGCAAGAACACTGACGATCTCATGTATGATCGTCAGTGTTCTTGCGCAAATACAATGACGCTCCCGTTTGGGCAAAAGCCCTCTTGCACAAATGTATTTGTGCAAGAGGGCCAGTGTAGACAGCTAAAAAGTGTTTTGCGCAAAAAAGCCCCGATGGCTAAAATGGCGATCGGGGCTTTCTTGTGCAAAACCGCGTCTAGATTGGCACGGACGCTTTTCCGCAAAAAGTGCTTTTGCGGAAAAGCGTCCGTGCCAATCTAGACGCTCTTTTCCACAAATGCTTTTAACGAAAAACTTTTCCGTTAAAAGCATTTGTGGAAAATCATGCCAGTCTAGAGGTAGCCAAGTGGTTCTATTGACTTCAAACGCTATGGAAAAAAAGGGCTCAGAAGCCTAAATTGTCACGCTCGTTAAAAGATACAGCCCAGATTTTCATCTCACACTGCTGTTAAGCTACGTTGGTGCCAGTGGAGTTCTTCCCAATTTACAACAGGGTATGTGAGAGGAGAATAGGGCCGGGAGGAGCTCTCTCGGAAAGAGTGGCTTAAATTAAAAGCAATCCCCTTGTCCCTCTGCTTTTCTATTGAGGTTTTACATGTGGCTTGAAATGTAGAAAGGATTTCAGTTGAAGAACTGGTAACTAAGTTTTAATACATATGGAGAGAGAGAGAGAAAGAGAGAGGAGAGAGAGGAGAGGAGAGGAGAGGAGAGGGCAAGGGCCTAGGGAGTGCGAGAGGGAGAGGTGGGAAGATGGGGGGGGGGGAGAAAAAGAGAGAAGGAGAAGGAGAGGGTGAGGGAGAGAGGGAGGGAGGGAGAGTAGAGGGCGAGGAAGAGGGACAGAGAGAGAGAGAGAAAGAAGGAGAGAGAGAGGGAGAGGGAGAGGGAGAGGAAGAGAGAGGGAGAGGAGAGGATGATGGGAGACAGAGGGACGGAGAGGGGGAAAGAGAGAGAGGGGGGAAAAGGAGAGGGTGAGGGAGAGGGAGAAGGAGAGGGAGAGAGCCTGTCTCCCTTTGCTGCCAGTGCATGAGCAAGGGGAAAAGCGACTAAATTAGGCGAAAGGGTTAAGGGATGTTCAAAGTTGCACCAGGGATCTGATTCCCCAGTATACTCCAGTACCTCATGCAGGCATTCAGAACAATGCAAAGTGAGCACAAAGTCTTGCTAAAGCAGGGAAGAACCAAGGCCTATGTTTCTAACTCGGGCGTAATCCGAACAGGCTGTGGGGGAAGCCAGGAGAGTTGTTGTGTCGCCTTGCTGACCATGCAAACCCTCATGCTGCCAGGGATGGAGGTGGCAATTTGCTTCACTCTCCTGGATAAGCCCTGCTGAATTCATCCAGTCTCACTGTTGTAAGTCTAAGTATCCTAAGAGCTCCCTATATTAAAAAGGTAAATGCTGGCATGTCATTGTGGGGTTGTACAGAACTTGTCTAGGGGACATGACTAATATAAACCTTAGGAAGCATCATGAGGACACAAAAGAACTGTAATTTAAGTAGCTTTCCTAGGAAATACATGGGAAGAGAGGAATGCAAATGCCAACCTTTGACCCTGCTCTTTGGAAGCTCGCCCTGCAGATGGGACCTTTGTCTACTTGGTCCCAGGATCAAAAGGCCCAAATACCAGAAAGGAGCATCCCACAGATTCATGAGGGATGTTGTTCTCAGCAAAAGGCATTATTTTGAGTTTGTGCATCTGTCTGTCTGTGTATCTGCCTGTGAGTCTGCTTGTTCAAGAACTCCTCCCTTCCACCCCATGTGCCCTAACTTAAAGCCAAGTCACGGTTTGGTTGTGCCAGGACAATGGGATGTGCATGGAATACGACTGTTTCACATCAAACAGAGAGGTGTGATAGCAGGGACATTTATACTCATGAATGACCATGGGGACAGCAACCATGGGGGGCAGTTATACTCCAGAATGATGACGGGGAGCAGCAAGTGCAGTAGCCCTGGGGAGCAGCCGCTGGCTAGCAGAATAAGCCCCCACTTGCCTAGGTGACGTGACTAATATAAACCTTAGGAAGCGTCATGAGCCCACTGGTGTAACTTGATTGAATTCAGGACAATCATTCCTGATATACTCCTGATGTAAGAAAGGGGAGGAATGGACCCACTAATAGAGTCACTCCTGATTTCTATTGGTGAGTGAGAGCGGAGAGACAGTTTCAGTGGGTGAAACTGCATGTAGAGTCTATGTGGCATCTACATTATGTGCACTGAGAGAGAGGAATTGAGGGCTAATCCTAAATGAACATAAGCTGACAGTAGCAACATTGGCTTCCACGCAGACCAGCTGTGGATCTAGCCCTGAAAGAAGGGAGGGAGGAAGAGAGGGTGTGTGTGTAGGGTGAAATCTATCTGAACCACACAGAAAACATTCCCTTCCAGCTGATTGCGCCAGCTGTCTGGCTCTTCCAGACACCATCAATTCATTGTCACTGTCCAGCACATGCACCCGACTGCTGGTGTGTCTGAATTGTTATTGATGGCAGGTGTAGAAGAGGGCCACTTCTGCAGAACACCAACATTTATTATCATGAGTCAGTTCCAAACCAACGGAGGTGGGGAGGAGAACAAGAAAGAAAGGCTCTTCAGATGGGAAAGAAGACAGCCAGTGAAGATGAAATAAAATGACCACTGTACGGAACTGCCTCTAATATCCTGGCAAATGGTGACATGAATGTTGGCTGCAACATACAGGCATTAGCAAGCTTTTTCTCAAGAGCCAGAAACTTTTCCATGTGTTCAGGTAGGCCCAGGGCATGAGAATTTCACAGGATAAAACATTCCTCAACTGGCCGACAGCACCAGCTGTCCTGCGTCTGCATGCACATCCCCTATTGACCTGTCATTTTGGATAGGATAGTTTTGGTTTCAGTGCTTGTGTGGGCACCCAGGAGAGATTCCAGTGCCACCTAGCTGATTAGCAGAGTACCCACAGTGCCCAGAGCCTGAAGCACGTTTGTATGTGTGGTGCACATCTGCACAAGCCTTGGTGCACATGACAAAATTTATTCTGCACATGGGTGGAAAAGCTTAGAGGGAACATTGTTTCAGATCCCGAGCAGGAGCATCTCTATGACTATTTACAGCCTCGTGAACCCGAATCAGTTGATCCAGGCTCTGCAATTCTCTGCCTCGTGTCTTTGCACTCTAGACATGAAGGGATGTGTAAGCCCCAGAATAACAGGTTACTATGAGCCTGAGGAGCCAATGAATCTGCAAGCTGCTGGCAGGTGGGCGGGGCCTATTAACAAATGCAGCCGAAACGGACACTGCAGGATTTATTCCCATAAAGAGCTGGAGGAGGCCAGTTGAGGAAGGAAACGAGGTTTACAGGATCTTTTGAAAAAGCACCCAGTTTTCTAAAGAACAGTGTCTAGACTGTGGTTTCAATTTCGAAATAGCACTTTTTCGAAAGAGCGCCATTATGTGATTATGCAAATGAAGTGCGGGATATTTAAATCCCGGCTTCATTTGCACTTTTGAAGTGCTTCATTTACATCCCTCTGCCGACAGAGGGATGTAGTCTAGACGTAGCCAAAGAGATAGTACAGCAGACAGGCTACTCTGGAAGCTTGACTGAAGACAAAGCCCTTGCAATCCCTCCCAGCTCATTATCATTCGCACACTTGATCCATGCTCCCTCTACGCCATTATCTAAATCACCGATGAAGACCGAATAGAACCGGGCCTAGAACCGATCCCTGCAGGAAGCCAATGAAAACGCCCTTCCAGCTTGACCGTAAGCCACTGATTATTGCAGTCTGGGAGAATGTTCCCAACCAGTTATGCACCGATATTACAGCGCTTCGTATTCAAATTCACCTTAGCACAGGATAATTAGCAGTGTAACCATGGTAACAAGGATAGCCACGCCGGAGGACTGGCTGAGCTATGCCAAATGCAAACCCACCGGAAGCCAGTGCTGACGTGCTCAGCATGGCTCAGTCATGCCTCTGCTGCCACTACCGTGACCACGCAGCCGTCTGTATTCGTGGGACCTTGACTGGAGCTAGCACGAATGTGTGGACATGAGCAGAGAAGTCACTCTCCCAGTTCACACTCTAGAGGTAGGGTTGGCCTCTCTGGGCCTGCCTCCCAGAGACAAAAATGGAGGCAAAAGCACTTCCCTACTCCACAGGAGTGTTGAGAAAATAAATATGTTGATGCTTGAGATGCTCCAGTACTATGGTGATGATGGGGGGGGAGAGGGGTGAAGACAGATAAACCCAACAGAGAGAATAAACAGAAATGCTGGGCATGAAGTCATGGCTGGATTTCAGACAACACTGCTGCTCTTCACAGGTAGGTATTCTGAACTTCTTTTGATGGTAGATTCCTAAGCGACAATTAGACAGCAGCTGGAGGCTGAGAAAGCATCTGCAACAGCGTGTTTCTTTAACTGAGCCCTGGTTAATGTTCCAGAACCCGCAGAGAGACCTGTAGTTGTGTGTCAGTGTCCATTAACTTGCTCTCTATGGTTTCCCTTTGCTCATTATGATTTTCATTCTTCTGAAGTCTCAGCTGAGAGGTTTTTTTGAAGGGTGGTTTTAAAAATTTTTTGAGCAGATCAATAATTTACGGCAGCAATTGGAGGAGCATCCAGTTCCCTGAGAGGCATAAAATGCTTGAAGAGAAAAAAATGAGGGAAAAATTGAGATGATGAGGCTTTGTGGCCAGCTTCTGAGCTAGGAAACAGAAATCTGCACCTAGCGTGGATAAGCCTACCCCAAATCTTAATGGCAGGGAAAATCAGGGTCTGCGGTTAATTAGACATCTTTAATAGGTTCACAAAGAAAGCCTATCATAAAACTCCACTGTGGACTATTAGTAACGCAGACTGCAATCAGCCAGCACTGGGAGACATATAACTCCTATATAGTGTTCCTCATCAGCACAGGCAGTGTCCCATTTTACAGATGGGGAAAATGAGAAAGAGGGGAAATGACTTCTGCAAGGTCTCCCAGCAGGCCAGATATTCAACAGCAAGAATATTTGAAGTGAGGGTCTGCTTTGAGAAGCAGCTAAGCAAAAAGTGTCACCTTCGTACTCATCAGCTCTGCTTTGTTTCAGCTGACACAAGCTTTGGCGCTGGAACTATTTTTAGGGTGGGGGGTGTCTGTCTGGTCTGGGAGAGTTGGCAACCTAGACAGAGCTGGAGAAAACTGTGGAGCCCTGGGCTGGTGACCGGACTCCAAGGACAGCAGAGCCCTGGACCCCTCTGGACCTTCAGGGACGACAGGCTGCAGAGCCCAAGCAGATGGCAGGTGGTGGGTCCCCACATAGTGCCAAAGCTGGTGGGGCCAGCTGGATGCCGGAGGGGCCAACCAGAGGCCAGGACCTGGGGCTGATGGAGCCGGAGGCGGGTTGGCAGTGGGGCTCGCCCATGGGTGCGGGGAAGCCCACATACCTCTAGGATGAGCTGGGTTCTGCCTCTTGCACTGTCAACAGAATTGGTAGCTCAGTTCTAACCAGAGAGACAAATTCTGCTGTAGCTGATACCCATGAACCCCCAGGCAGGCAATGCACAGGGACTAAGGATGTGCCATACCAAATCAGATTGCTGCTCCATCCGGCTTTCTATAGCGCCTTTAGACCAAAGTGCAAACCTTGCTATTATGGACGATACTGAAATGATCTGCCATAAAAGAAGTTTCTCCTAACCCAAGGGTGGGCAATAATTTTTGCAGGGGGGCCACTTAATGAATTTTGGTATTGGTCACAGGCTGGCTCCACCCCTCCATCCCTGCCCCTTCCTGCATGGGGTGGAAGGGATGGGCTTGGCGACTGCTCCCCTCCCTCTCGTTCCTCCCCCTCTTCCCTGCCCGCCAAAGTTGTCTGGGGCCAGAGGCTTTGAAGTAGAATCACAGCAAAAGTCTTTCAGCTCCTGGCCATGCCACTACTGCATTTCATGGCAGCCGCACTGGGTGGCGGTGGCTATTTAAAAGGCTTGTGTCTCCGGCCTCTGCCAGAATAGCACCATGACTGCGATCCCAGGAGCCACCGAAATAGGATCCTGCTGCCTGAGTCACCACCTGGAAATTTGGTGGCACGGGCAGCAGGATATAAACAGAAAGCAGCCAGATGCTGTCCTTGGGATGGCTCAAAGAGTTAGGTGGGCCAGATCTGGCCCCAGGCTGCATCTTGCCTAGCCCTGTCCTACCCAAGGTGGTCAGTGGTAGTGAAGCATGAAGGCTGGCTTCACAGATATTTCCGTCTTTTTCTTCTATCTTGGGACTGCAACAAAGCCTCTCCTTGAGAAAGATATCCAGTATTAATTTAAAGCCTTCACAAGGTAAATTGTTCCAAAGGTTGAGTACCTTACTGTCAAGAATTTGCACTTTATTTCTAATGTGTTTGACATTTTTGGAATTTTTGTTTTTGTTTCCCCCTTTGTTATCTTCCAGACACTGAGTTTTTTGTTAGGCCCTTGTTTGATAGAGTAGAAAGTCCTTTAGAATCCAAAAACTTTTCCCTGTGTAAACAAACTAGGATTAAGTTGCCTCTTGATCTTTTCTTTGAATAAAATGAGCTCCTTTCAACTGATTGTCAGGCTTCATTTCAGACCTCAAATCACCCTTTCAGTGCTTCTCTGAATTCTCTCCAGTTTTTAAACATGCATAATCATGCAGCAGAAGAAAAGAACTCAGATCTTGACCAGAGAGGAAAATTCCTTTGAATCTGAATAAAAAAACCACTCCATTGAAAGGTAACAGAGACAATCATTGAACATCATTATGCCACTTTCAGAACTACTTTCTAGAACACAATTTCATTTGAAAGGCTTAATTGGCTTGTTACGAGCCACCACGTTGATGACAGCACTTGATTCTTTTTTCTGTATATTTCTGGCTTAAGTTATAGTCAAGTTACAGTTGGCTCAAATCTGCATGTTCCAGAGAAGATCTGATCCATCATCGCAGGTGCTAGAAGCTTTATTGAAAATCATTAAATGACCTATACTTATCTTGGTTCAAAGTCTTGTCCAGGACAATACACAGAGACACAGGACATGAGGGTAAGAGAAAAGAGCCGAATAATCTTTATTCACTAGACTCAGCTTTGAAGTAAAACTTTTCAAAAGCATTTAAAGGTCTCAGGAAGCTAAGTTCCATTTTCAAAAGCGATTTAGGACCCTAAATAGGTTTGAAAACTTATGAAATCACTTAAGTGCTTTTGAAACTTTTACTTTAAAGCCCCCCTGGAAGCCACACAACAGGTGGCTCTGTGCAGCCTACACCATGCATTAAAAACAATGAGCAATCCTGTGGCACATTAGGGCATGTCTACACTACAGAGTTATTTCAGAATAACAAGGTGAGCATCCACACAGCAAGCTGTTATTTCAAAATTATTTCCCTTCCTTCTATGCAGAATAACACCTATTTCAAAACTGCTCTTTCAAAATAGGGTTAGTATGGATCGTCAACTGCTGTTATTTCAAAATAACTACTCCCCAGAGTCATTCAGAGTAATTACTCCCCCGTGCTTCCTGGGGCTTTAAGTTGAGGTCGCACATCCACATTAAGGGAGCCTGCCTTGGACTAATTTCGAGGCTTTCCTGTTGCGTGAATGCGCTATTTTGAAATATTTATTTCAGGAGTTATTATTTTGAAATAATTTATTTTGAAATAACCTGGTTGTGCAGACATAGCCTTAGAGACTAACAAAAACAAAAACAGTATCATGAGCTTTCGTGGGGCAAAACCCACTTCTTCGGATGAGCTGGAGTGGAGCTCACCTAAAGAAATCTGTTTTGCCCATGACAGCTCATGATACTGTATATATTTTGGTTAGTCTCTCAAGTGCCACAGGACGACTACTCGTTGTTTTGAAAGTTACAGACTACCACGGCGACCCCTCTGAGACTTTTTGCCATGCATCAAGAATGCAATCACCTTCTCCTCTCAGGGGCAAAGAGAAGCCGCTTAAAGCGATTGCTGGGACTGGAAATACGCTAGTGCAGTACGCTGAGTTCTGAATAAATGCCCACTACGATGCATCTGCCCCTTCAGTCGACTCTTCTAGGAATCGTAATTTTCTAGCTGAATCGTTCTCTGCATGACTAAAAAGGCACATATCTGGAGTTCAAAGAAGAGTGCTAATTGCATCTAGCCCAGTTCGCACTTTGCCTCAAGGTGTCTCCTCTTTGGCTGAGTGGGTTTTCTGCAGCATTTGCTACTTGACATTTTAGAGATTTTTAAAAAAGGTTTAGCACTTCACTCCTTTAGTTGTCTCTGTGAGGCTTCTGGGTTGCACAGGGATGTATTTCTAAAGTGATGCAGGAGTACAAATTACTTTAATAACAGATGAAACAGCAACCCCTACAACTATCTGCCCTGTAAACAGAGAAATAAGGAATCTAGGGAAATAAGAAATTGAGTAGGTAAACTCCTGTGAGGCAACTGGGTTTTATATAAATATGAAAAACATAGAAAACAACAAATAATCTGGTAGCACTTTAAAAATTAACAAAACATGTAAATGGTATCATGGGCTTTCGTGGGCACAGCCCACTTTTTAACTCTTATACTCTATTAGGGTATGTCTACACTACAGCATTAATTCAAGTTAACTTAATTCGAAATAGTTATTTTGAATTAAGCTAATTCGATATAACGCATCTACACACAAAAACTATTTCAAAAACTATTTCAAAATAGTGTTTTGCTATTTTGAAATAGCGCATCCACACTGAGTGGACCCTGAACCGAAGTTAAGGCTGGCCAGAACCAGTGCCGGCAGGGCATCAGTTTAGGACTTAGTGTGTGGGGCTGATGCCTGAGGGTAACTGAGCTCCGTGCTTAAAGGGACTCTACCCCCACCCGGACAGACAGTTCTCAGGGCTCCCCGCTTGCTTGTCTACCTCAATGAGGGACAGCAAAGCAGTCCTGTCTTGGAGTACCCTGAGTGCCTGCACTCGGGACATCACAGCACTCGGCTACATGGAGCCAGAGCTGCCCCTGGGCACGCTGGTGCGTCTCGTGGGGTCATTGCCATCAGCCTGGCTGCACTTGCTGCAGGCTGCCATCCAGGGGTCCATCGGGGGGCTGTCAGGATCCAGGAGGCCCTGAGGGAGAGCGTCCACCCCGAGGAGCCTGAGGAGCCATCCCAGTCCTCCTCACTGGGGGCTCGTGCCCCATTCCTCCCTCACGTCCTTCCACTGGGGGCTCGTGCCCACCCTCCCTAGCCCCCCTTCCTGATGTCAAATAAAAGACGTATGTTCAAAAATAGAAACTGGGTTTATTGAACAAAACTGGGGGGGGGGAATGAACCTCTCGGGAGACTGGGAAAAGGAGGTGGGACAGGGGAAGAGGGAGAGGGGAGGGGGAAACCTGGGAGGAGGGAGCTGGAAGGGGGAAGCAAGGGGGAAGAAGGGGGAGCGGAAGCTCAGGGACCAGGGTTGGGGGTCTCGCTGGACTAACTTGATTTTCATGCAAACCTGCTCCTGGGTTTGCATGTGGCCTTTGGTGGCCAGCCTGGCAGCTATCCTGCCATAGACAGCCACATTCCTCCATCTAGTGCGGAGATCATGGACATTGGGGCCATCCCTCCCAAACCTGAATAAGGTCCATGATCTCCACCCTGGACCAGGAAGGCGCCCACCTTCTCCAGCCCCTGTCAGGCCCCTGGGAGCTGGCAGACTGCTCCTGGGGAGCGGTGGAGGGCTGGCTGCCAGTGGCTTGCTGGCTCATGTTTTGGGGGTCCTGGGTCAGGGGCCCCGGTGGCCACTGCTGGCTCTGGGCTGGCAGGCTTGGAGCTGGCACAGGCACTGTGGCCAGGGTCTACCCCTTTAATCGCTCTGGGGCTGGGAGAGAGGAGAGTAAGTTTTCCTGGTTGTGCCCAGAGTGGCCACCAGGGCTCCCTGAAAAGGGCTGGAGGCCCCCTATTTCGAATTAAGTGTCTACACAGCACTTAATTCGAAATAGCTATTTCAAATTTGGCATTACTCCTCGTAGAATGAGGTTTACCAAATTTGAATTAAACACTCTGCTATTTCAAATTAATTTTGAAATAGCAGTTTGCATGTATAGATGCTATTAAAGTAAATTTGAAATAACGGCTGTTATTTCGAATTAACTTTGCAGTGTAGACATACCCTTAGATGGATACCATCTTTAAGCAGGAATTAGGAATTTTATTGTGATGATATTATTCTAGTAAGAGGTCCCACCAGAAGACACACTGCATTAGGTGCCATAGAAACATGAGAGATGGCCCTACCTGAAAGGCTTTACAGTTTAAGTTTCTTTGTGAAGTTCACAAAGAAACTTGCACAGAACCAAACTGACATCATCTTCCTTTACAGTTTAAGAGCTTTTCACACTCCATGGGGGTGTGAGCAGCAGTGTGCTGTAACATGTTGCATTGAACTGAAGCTAGCTAGTGCATATTAACATAGTCCATTAGAAACAAAGTGTTAACACAAACGGGGTACCTTTAGGTTGCACCCGCAGGGCCTACACAGGGCAGTTCCAGGCGTAGCTTGTTAGTGTTCCACAATTCACACCCAGTAAAGCGTACAACACTACTGCAGATGCAAGCCCTAGGTTGGCACCACAGACAAAGGGAAGGAGAAAGAGAGCATTGGCTTTCACGCTCCATAGGGGAAAGCGCCCAGCGCCCAGAGTCCCAGCTGCTGCTACGCACCAGGGTGCCCTGCTGCCAGCCCCACACACTGGGGTTTTGCTCCCGGCCTCAGCTGGGGGGCTGGGCAACGGTAAAGGGGCTTGATTTCAACACCTCCACTCCTAAAAATGTTCCTGTGCCACTGTCCCTCCCCACCCCCTTCTACAAAGGCCCAGAGGAATTAAGGGTCTAGCCAACAAGGCTGGATCCTGTGCTGACCTGCAGCAAAATCCGTGCCTGGGCTAGCCTGCCTAAAATCCAGCTAGAATGGGCAGCAATGGCAGGTGAACACAGCCCTGAACCGGTTTAGGTCGGGGTCAGTATCAAAGGCCCATACTGCCTCACAGAAACCCACTTCCCTGTTCTTACCCTTGCTAGCTGGATACACATGACCTTGGATAGGGTTAGCCCATGCACAGCTTTCTGATCTATAGACATCCCCTACGCAGTGCTACATAGCACTTGGAGCCCAGGCAGAGAGGAGACAAAGGTGCTTTTCAGACCCCTTTGTTCCTGTGTGTCTCTCCCACCCTCCCCCTGAGTCTGGCAGTTTCTGGGGCAGGAGAGGCCATTGGCGTAATTTAGAAAGCACCGTCTACTTTATGGATTACAGCCTGTTCAGAATCAACCGCCTGCGAGGGTTCTTAGAAGGCAGCCATGCGGCTGTCTCGCCCACTTCCCACGCTGGGGCATTGCTTCCCCAGCCCAAGCAGGAACTTATCTCTTTGGTGCTGCTCCAGCACAAAGGGGTCAATCCGTGATGAGAATTTTACTCAGCGTTTCCATGGAAAACGCCCGAATCACATGACTGTCCTTTCCAGCCTGCATCAGGCACAATGTCCATCTTGTCCGACCTCCCTTCTCTGGGGAGACAAATGCCAAATGTTTCAGAGGAAGATGCACTGGACTATTAACAATAACCTCAGGCTTCCTGTCTGCTCCTAGGGGAAAAGAGCCTTCTATGTTTGTACAGCACCTAGCATAATTGGGACCCTCCTCATTGATGGGGGTCTCATATGTTACCCTAATCTCAATCTTTTCTGTGTCTTCAGATATCACTGAAGGCAGGAACAAGGCTCCATCATCCCTGTCTATCCTGAACTGTTCTTTGCATGACCCCTATGTTGTTGAGTCTTAAGTTTTCTCTCTTTGAGGCTATGTCTTCTCTATGGGCTGGATCAACGGGCAGCAATTGATCCAGCAGGAGTCGATTTATCGCATCTAGTACAGACATGATAAATCAATCTCTGAATGCTCTCCTGTCAACTCCAGTGCTCCACCAAAATGAGAAGAGTAAGTGGAGTTGATGGTGAAACAAAAGACAGGACTATGCAGCACTTTAAAGAGTAACAAGATGGTTTATTAAGTGATGAGCTTTCGTGGGCCAGACCCACTTCCTCAGATCAATTTGTGGAAGAAAATTGGCACGACCATATATACCAAAGTGATACAATCAAAAAAAAGTGAACACATATAAAATTGACGAATCAGATTTAAGAACAGAGGAGGAGTGAGGGGGGGGAAGGTTAGTGTCTGAGAGGTAATGACATTAGGGGTGATAACTGGGGAAGCTATCTTTGTAATGGGTGAGATAATTAGCATCTTTGTTAAGACCCATAAGTAAAGTGTCAAATTTAAGCATGAATAACAGTACTGAGGCTTAGTGATAGAGATGCAGCCGTGTTAGTCTGGTGTAGCTGAAACAAAAGACAGAACTATGTAGCACTTTAAAGACTAACTGAGGCTTCTCTTTGAAGTCTGGAGTTAAAATCTCTTTGAAGCAATATACATGTTTTAAGGTCATTGAGAGAATGGCCAGTCTGGTTAAAATGGCAAGCAACAGTTTTCTCTCTGTGAGAGAGCCTGATGTCTGTTTTATGTGCATTGATTGTTTGGAGAAGTGTCTGAGAAGTCTGTCCACTATACATAGCAGACAGACACTTTAGGCACATGATAGCATAAATTATATTTCTGGATGAACAGGAATATGTGTTCTTGATCTTGTAACTGGCATGGTTAGGTCCAATAATAGCGTCAGCAGAGTAAATATGTGGACAAAGCTGGCACCAGGGTTTGTTGCAAGGGAAAGTTCCAGGGTTGGTATTAGTGTGGTATGTCCTGTGGTTGTTGGTAAGAACCATCCTGAGGTTAGGTGGTTGTCTATAGGAGACTATGGGTCTGTCTCCCAGAGCCTCTTGGAGGGTAGTATCCTGTTCCAGTATAGGTTGTAGTTTATTGATAATTGATGGGAGAGTGTCAGCTGTCAAATTGCTGGCATGAGGAGCAATAAGCTCACCTACATACATTGACCTCAGCTACGTTAGTCACATCGCTCAAGTTGCATAACTTAGGTTGATGGCCCGTGGTAGAGTAGGCCAGGCCTGAGTAGTGATCAGTAGAGTGATTCTTTCAGCTGGCCCCTTGTGCATGTTCCTTGAGATGCCCAAGAGCATGTCTGCCATGGAAGAGTATCTGGCTTCATTCCTAATACACCATAGACGTTCCCATCTTTCCCCAGATTACCTTAGAGAGAGAAAACCCTGAGAAATCTTGGCATTTGTTACCAAGTCACCCCATTTAATACCTTGCATTTTTCAAAGGCATTTAGATGCCTACCCATATCTCCCAATGTCCCGTTTTCACATCCATTTATTAAGATGGAAATAACATTTGGATGAAAGATTTATAGCTTACTCCTTGAGCTATAGACTTTCAATGGCCAGATTTTTTGAAGAGGGTTGGGCGCACCTGCCGCCTTGCCAGTTAGCTACATTATTTCCTTCTGGACACCCCCACTGACTTGCACGTCACTGCCAAGGTATGCAAATTGATTTGTCACCCGCATTCCTTTGCCTTGTGAAGTAATGTTACCATAACACGAACTCTACCTCCAATAACAAAGCTTCTCCGTGCGAAGCACTGCAAGCAGCCCTGCTCACAGGAGGGGAAGGGGGCAGCTTTTCCAAGGGGCTGGTGATTCAAAAGGACCCAGGGCTCCCGGCCAGCAGTGGGGGAACCCCAAGCCTTTTATTTCACTCTTGGGAGCCCAGTGCGGTGCACTCTGGGCAGCTCCCAGGGCAGGCTATGGTGAAGGGAGCTCTGGGTGGTGCTGAGGGCTAGCTGTTCCAATTCTGCCCATTCTGCCCAAAGCTCTGCCCCTTCTGGGGGTATCCATGCTGTTAATTGACAATAGCCTGACAGATAGGATGGCAATGCTCTCTAGGACATCTGGAGAGCCCCAAGAATAAGGAGCAGAGCATTCCAGACGGCCTCTTGCATCTCCTAGATGCAGATATTGTATCCGCTGAGTAGCCAAATCATGCTAAGTACATCAGATTTGGCTTCTTTCAGCAGACAGGCCCTGAGTATTTGCTGACTCATAATGAAGGTGCTTAAAACAGTTGCTGTTTATCCCCCAGGGCCTCATTACTTGGAATATTCAAGCCTTAAACCACCTGCCTTTGGGCACCCTCTCTAGAAATGAAATCAGATTCATTTCCCATCCCAACAAATTGCCATTAAGTACTACTTTATCTGAAAATGGGCTGGATAATTAGTATCTTTGATTGCACAGGGAAAACTGTTGAATTTGTTAGAATACATTTTAAATGCAGGCTTTCACGTTCAGTGGAAGGCAGGAGAACGGAAATTCCCAATGTGCCCATGTAACCACAGTTACCGTTAAGATATTCATGACTTTCTCAGGCCACCTGGTGCTTAAAAAAAAAAGTGAGTCATGTCATCAGCAACTGTGTTTCTTTCCTTGTGAGGAAGGATGGTCATATTAAGCCCTATGATTGGGACACAGGAGATTTGGGTTAAATAAATATTATTAGTTGTAAATATTTATATTATGACATTACATTATGGCCTCAGTTGCACTAAACACTGGACAAAGAAAAGAGACAATCCCTACCTTGTAGGGCTTGTGATCTGGAGGAAGAAGAGGGAAACAATCTTTTGCTTAAGGCCCGGGACTGGGAGACAGCACTAAAAACTGATTATGATGTACAAAATATAATGTAAGAGATATAGGTTCTGTTCCTGGCCCTAACATTGATTTCCTATGACATCTTCAACATATCACTTAATCGTTTTGTGACTCAATTTCCCATCTGTAAAATGGGAATATGTATACTTCCTACCTTAGCCTCTGAGGTCAGCAAGACACACCACAGCTGGTTTTCATGACAGGAGTGGGCCTATTGATGTTAATGGGACATTAACATAAGAACCAGGAGCTTAAGTACTTGCCAGAACCTGGAATTAAGAGGGGTGTTGTGAGGGTAAAAGTGAATGAAATATTTTGTTTCATCCATACTGGAAAATTGTGTTTTAATGAAGGGACCTGGATCATTGTGTCTCTAATCTATTCAGAAACACCCTGGCACATTGCTTTATAAGAGTTGTGGTTCAGGTCCCATTGTCTCTTGTAGGACTGGCTCCCTGGGGAACTAAACCTCCCACAATGCAATGCAGACCCAGCTGACCAAGCGCTTGGTGCACTGCATTGGAGAAGTAAGCCTCCAGGGCGTTTAGCTTTGGATGTTTAAATTACAACTTCTCTAGAGCACGAGAAATGCACTTTAACCCTCATAACAGGCCAAAACCCACCCTATTACTTCCCTATTGAAATCATGGGGTGTGTCTAGACTACAGGGTTTTGTCAACAAAAGTGGACTTTTATCGACAAAACTATACCTGCGTCTACACTGTCACTTAGTTCTGTCGACATAACGTTGACAGAACTCAGCAGTTTTGTCAACGGCTGTAAACCTTATTCTACGAGGACAGAGTTCTGTCAACAGAAGGTGTTATTGCATCTACACTGTCCTTTGCGTCTACACTGTCATGTCGACAAAGCAGCTTGCTTTGTCGACAGAACTGGATGCAGTCTAGATTCTCTTTGTCAACAGAAGCTGTCGACAGTATCTGTTGACAAAACTTCTGTTGACAAAAGCCTGTAGTCTAGACGTACCCTTAGAGACTCCTAGTATGTCAATTGGAAAAAAGCACACGGGATGAATTTAAGACTGCATTTATTTGGAACTGGTGAAATATATAAATCTATGAACATGTTAAAATGTTCCTAGATTCAGAAGCACACTCTGCAGTACATGTGCTGGAGTCTATCTGACCCCCGGAGCAAACATATTTTTTAAAACGCTACACATTGCACAGGTAGGGGGGTTGTGGAATTTAACTGGCCCCATGTTTAGACAATACAAAGAGATAGCTTCACAGCAAAATAAAAGGCATAACACACAGCATACTTTCAAGAAATGGAGCAAAGAGGTGACATATTTTGAACATACCTTTCTTCACACTTGGATGATTTCTGATGTGTTTTTCGGTTTCGTTTTTTGGAACAGATGCAACATCTTCCCCCTTTCTTACACTTTGTCTCGCTACCCAAAACGCTAGATGTTGCTGCCCTACAATCTGAAGAAAAGGCTCTAATGTTCCTTTCCTGCACCAGAGGTTTCAGCATTTCTGTGCCCTGGTCCCTTGGACACATACATCTCTTACTCAAAGATTAATGACTTGCTATGCAATTCAACAAAATCCAAACCAGATATGCATTCAAATGCGCATTGTCCATGTGCCATGAAACAGCGAGTCTTTGCCCCAGCATCATTAGCTCTCAAGTGTGGGCTTCTGAAAAAATGTATTTGACAATCGTGACTTCCCCAGAAATTCTTCCTAGCAGATGCTGGCATCCCAAAAAAGCCACATGATGGTGTGGTCTTCAAAGAAACTCATTTTTCTGAACAATTGTAATGAAATAATAATAAAAAAAAACCTGTTCTCTGGGGTCTCTCAGATCCCCACCAAACACTTTTGATAGGGTTTTTTTTGGGGGGGGAGGGGAGAGAAGAGGGATGAAACAATGACAAACATAGCACTGATCGACTCCTATGATCATATCATAACTGCTGCCTCAAAACAAAACAAAACAAAAATCTGATACTAGAATGCCTCGATAATGAACTGACCCTGCTACCTTTCAAAGGACTTCTTTTCACAACACTGAAATTACAGCAGAAATGCAGACACGACCAGTGCTCAGAACTAGCCCTCATTAATAGTTTGAAAATATCAAAAGAAAGAAGAAAATTCAAGACCTGAAGAAGAGCATTGTGTAGGACTGAAAGCTTGTGTCTCACCAACAAAAGTTGGTCCAACAAAAGACATAGCCTCACCCACCTTGTCACTTTGGGTATGTCTACACTACAGCGCTATTTCGAATTAAGCTAAAGCAAAATAACGCATCTAGACACAAAATCTAATTCGAAATAGTGTTTTGCTATTTCAAAATAGTGCAACCACACGGATTGGACGCTGGATGGCATTTAAGGGCAGCTGAAACCAGTTCCAGCAGGGCATCAGGTCAGTAGTTGCTTTGTATGGCTGCTGTCTGAGGCTATCTGAGGCTCGTGTTTAAAGGGACCCCCTGGACAGCCAGTTCTCAGCTTTCCTGCTGGCTTGCCTACCTCGCTGAGGGACAGCAAAACGTTTTCCTCTCCGCCTGCTTTGGTCGCTCTCATTTGGGACACCACAGCACTCAGCACCATGGAGCCAGAGCCGCCCCTGGGCATTCTGGTGCTCATGTTGAATGTCTTGCTGCAAGCCTGGCAGCAATTGCTGGAGGCTACCTGGCACCTTCTGCTGCAGGCCAGCCCCCTGGCCCTCCCCCTGCTGCCCCTGGGGGCTGTGGAGGAGTGGTGCCCAGACGCCAGTGTGCCTCGACACATCTGGCATCTGGACACCAGCGGCGACTGGTGGGACCACATCGTCCTGGAGTGCTGGGGAGACCAACAGTGGATCCAGAACTTCAGGATGAAGAAGGACACCTTCCTTGAGCTTTGCGAGTGGCTCGCCCCTGCTCTGCGGTGATGGGACACACACATGAGGCCCGCCATTCCCCTCCACAAGCGGGTGGCCATCGCCCTTTGGAAGCTCTCCACACTGGATAGCTACCGATCCATCAGCAACCAGTTCAGTGTGGGGAGATCCACTGTCGGGGTGGTGCTCATGCAGGTACAGACTCACCGGCCACTAGGCTAGGAGCAGCGGGGGATTGCAAGGAGGACATGAGCTGCCCCAGGAAAAACATGAGGAAGGTGGTGTAAGTGCCTTCCCAGGGAGGGTTCAGTCTGTCCCAGCAGCCCTACAGACCACCCACGGAGGCCAAGATTGCAGGGGGGGTTGCTCCTGGGAGTGGGACACGGGGAAGTGGCGGGGAATGAACACTCCCCGCCAAACGGGCACCCCAGTGACCCTCGGTTTTGTGTGTCTCTCTGCAGGTGGTGAAGACCATCAACAGGGTGCTGCTCCGCTGAGTCGTCCGCCTCACCAACTTGGACGCGGTCATCCAGGGGTTCGGCACCCTGGGCTTCCCCAGCTGCGGGGGGGCAATTGACGGGAAACACATCCCCATCTGTGCCCCAGACCACCAGGCCTCCCTCTATATCAACAGGAAGGGGTACTTCTCTGTGATCCTGCAGGCCGTGTCTGACCACCGGGGCCAGTTCATGGACATCAATGCGGGCTGGTCCGGCAAGGCACATGACGCGTGGTGTACTGCAACTCCTCTGTGTGCTGCACACCGGGACTTTCTTCCCCGACTGCCGCATCAGGGTTGGGGATGTGGACATGCCACTGTACCTGCTGGGGGATACTGCCTACCCCCTACAGCCCTGGCTGATGAAGCCCTACATGGGACACCTCAACCCCTCCCAGCAGGCCTTCAATGTCAGGCTCAGCAGGTCCCGCATTGTGGTTGAGGGGGCCTTCGGCCGACTGAAAGCACATTTTAGGTGCTTCCTCACCCGCCTCGACCTCTCCCAGCACAATATTCCGCACATGGTGGCAGCGTGCTGTGTGCTCCACAATTTATGTGAGAGGAAGGGGGAGGCTTTCCTGCCAGCCTGGATGGCAGAGGCTGACCACCTGGCTGGCCAGTACGCACAGCCCCGCATGGCTGCCAGCCGGGAGGCCCTTTGGGGGGCTGTCCACATCTGAGAAGCCCTGTGGGAGAGCTTCCAGGTGGACAAGGACTGAAGTCCCCCTGGAGTGCCCCACTGGAGCCTTGTGCCTTACATTCCACCCCCACCTCCTTCCCCTTTCCCCTCCCTAACCCCTCTTCCTGATAGACAATAAAAACACCTGTGTTGCCACAAAAAACTCTCTTTATTAACATAACTGGTGTGGGGGGAGGGGGGAACGAGAGTGGGAGGGGGAGGGGAGAAACCTGGGAGGAGAAAGCTGGAAGGGGGAGGCCAGGGGAGGAAGGGGGAGGGGAAGCTCAGGGTTGGGGGTCTTGCCGGCCCTCCCGTCTCGCAGCACTGCGGGTGCAGGGGCCTCAGCATTCCCGGGTGGGAGTGGGTATGGGGGGTGGGGGTGGGGGAAGAAGTGGGAGGGGGAGCAGGGGTGGGAGGAGGAGCAATAGCTGGGGTGGCCACAGGGCTGGAGCAGCAGGAGGCAGCAATCGGTCCGCTGGGGCCTGCAGGTGCTCACGGAGGGCACGGACCTGCTCCCTCAGCTCCTGCAAGCTCTCCCGCCGCAGCTGCAGGTCCTCTTGCACCCGCTGCTCCTGGCTGTGGACCTGCCGTCCCTGTAACGGTAGCTGCTGCCTCTGGAACTCCTCCTGGTTGCGGGAGCGCCTGGTGGCCCGGGTTCGGGTGGATGTTCCAGGGCAGGGTGGTGTGTCCTGCACTCGCAGGTGCTGCAGCTGCGGTGAACATAAGAACATAAGAATGGCCGTACTGGGTCAGACCAAAGGTCCATCTAGCCCAGTATCCTGTCTGCCGACAGTGGCCAGCACCAGGTGCTCCAGAGAGGGTGGACCGAAGACAACGATCAAGCGATTTGTCTCCTGCCATCCTTCTCCAGCCTCTGACAAACAGAGGCCAAGGACACCATTTTATCCCCTGGCTAATAGCCTTTTATGGACCTAACCTCCATGAAATTATCTAGCTTCTCTTTAAACTCTATTATAGTCCTAGCCTTCACAGCCACCTCTGGCAAGGAGTTCCACAGGCTGACTACATGCTGTGTGAAGAAGAACTTTCTTTTATTAGTTTTAAACCTGCTACCCATTAATTTCATTTGGTGTCCTCTAGTTCTTCTATTTAGGGAACTAATAAATAACTTCTCTTTATCGGCCCTCTCCACACCACTCATGATTTTATTTCCCTCTATCATATCCCCCCTCAGTCTCCTCTTTTCTAAACTGAAAAGTCCCAGTCTCTTTAGCCTCTCCTCATATGGGACCCGTTCCAAACCCCTAATCATTTTAGTTGCCCTTTTCTGAACCCTTTCCAAGGCCAAAATATCTTTTTTGAGGTGAGGAGACCACATCTGTACACAGTATTCAAGATGTGGGCGTACCATAGTTTTATACAGGGGCAGTAAGATATTCTGGGACTTATTTTCTATCTCTTTCTTAATCATTCCTAGCATCCTATTTGCCTTTTTGACCGCTGCTGCACACTGCGTGGAAGTTTTCAGAGAACTGTCCACGATAACTCCAAGATCTCTTTCCTGATTTATCGTAGCCAAATTAGCCCCCATCATACTGTACGTATAGTTGCGGTTATTTTTCCCGATGTGCATTACTTTACACTTATCCACATTAAAATTCATTTGCCATTTTGTTGCCCAATCACTCAGTTTGGTGAGATCTTCTTGGAGTCCCTCACAGTCTGCTTCTGTCTTGACTATCCTAAACAGTTTGGTATCATCTGCAAACTTTACCACCTCACTGCTTACCCCTTTCTCCAGATCATTTATGAATAAGTTGAACAGGATTGGTCCTAGGACCGACCCTTGGGGGACACCACTAGTTACCCCTCTCCATTCTGAAAATTTACCATTTATTCCTACCCTTTGTTTCCTGTCTTTTAACCAGTTCTCAATCCAAGAAAGGACCTTCCCTCTTATCCCATGGCCATGTAATTTACACAAGAGC
Source organism: Pelochelys cantorii (assembly GCA_032595735.1). Classification (NCBI taxonomy): domain Eukaryota; kingdom Metazoa; phylum Chordata; order Testudines; family Trionychidae; genus Pelochelys; species Pelochelys cantorii. The sequence continues at coordinate 8,443,157 of CM064355.1, read as the reverse complement.
CTTTGGTGAGGGACCTTGTCAAAGGCTTTCTGAAAATCTAAGTATACTATATCTACTGGATCCCCCTTGTCCGCATGTTTGTTAACCCCTTCAAAGAACTCTAATAGATTAGTAAGACAGGATTTCCCTTTACAGAAACCATGTTGACTTTTGTCCAACAAATTATGTTCTTCTACATGCCTCACAATTTTATTCTTTACTATTGTTTCGACTAATTTGCCCGGTACTGAAGTTAGACTTACCAATCTGTAATTGCCCGGATCGCCTCTAGAGCCCTTTTTAAATATTGGTGTCACGTTGGCTACCTTCCAGTCATTAGGTACAGAAGCCGATTTAAGGGATAGGTTACAAACCACAGATAATAGTTCAGCAATTTCCCATTTGAGTTCTTTTAGAACCCTTGGATGAATGCCATCCGGTCCCGGAGATTTGTTAACATTAAGTTTTTCTATTTGTTCCAAAACCTCCTCGAATGACACTACAATCCGGGACAGTTCCTCAGATTCATCACCCACAAAGGACGGTGCAGATTTGGGAATCTCCCCAACGTCCTCAGCCGTGAAGACTGAAGCAAAGAAATCATTTCGTTTCTCCGCAATGGCTTTATCGTCCTTGACTGCGCCTTTTATAGTTCAATCGTCTAGGGGACCCACAGGTTTTTTAGCAGGCTTCCTGCTTCTAATGTACTTAAAAAACATTTTGTTATTTCTTTTTGAGTTTTTGGCTAGCTGTTCCTCAAAATCTTTTTTTGCTTTTCTTATTACATTTTTACACTTAATTTGACAGTGTTTATGTTCCTTTCTATTTATCTCACTAGGATTGGACTTCCACTTCTTAAAAGATGCCTTTTTGTCCCTCACTGCTTCTTTTACATGGTGGTTAAGCCACGGTGACACTTTTTTAGGTCTCTTGCTATGTTTTTTAATTTGGGGTATACATTAAGTTGGGCCTCTATTATGGTGTCTTTAAAAAGTTTCCATGCAGCTTGCAGGGATTTGGCTCTAGTCACTGTGCCTTTTAATTTCTGTTTAACTAGCCTCCTCATTTTTGTGTAATTCCCCTTTTTGAAATTAAATGCCAGGGTGCTGGACTGCTGAGGTGTTCTACCCACCACAGGAATGTTGAATGTTATTATATTATGGTCACTATTCCCAAGCGGTCCTGTAACGGTTATTTCCTGGACCTGATCCTGCGCTCCACTCAGGACTAAATCGAGAATTGCCTCTCCCCTTGTGGGTTCCTGCACCAGCTGCTCCAAGAAGCAGTCATTTAGGCCACTGAGAAATTTTATCTCCACTTCTCTTCCTGAGGTGACATGTACCCAGTCAATATGGGGATAATTAAAATCCCCCATTATTATAGAGTTCTTTATTCTGGTAGCCTCTCTAATCTCCCTCAGCATTTCAATGTCAGTATCGCTGTCCTGGTCAGGTGGTCGGTAATATATCTCTACTGCTAATTTCTTATTATTGGAGCATGGAATTACTATCCATAGCGATTCTATTGAACATGTTGATTCACTTAATATTTTTATTTCATTTGATTCTACATTATCTTTCACATACAGTGCCACTCCACCACCCACCCGGCCTGCTCTATCCTTTCGATATATTTTATATCCCGGTATGATTGTGTCCCACAGATTTTCCTCATTCCACCAAGTTTCAGTGATGTCTATTATGTCAATCTCCTCATTTAATACTAGGTACTCTAGTTCACCCCTCTTATTAGTCAGACTCCTAGCATTTGTGTAGAAGCACTTTAAAAATTTGCCACTGCTTATTTGTCTGCCCTTTCCTAGTGCATTGGATTCCTTTGTATGCGGTTGTTTGTCTGCTCTGGCCCATGGTTTGCCCTCTCCCCTCCTCTCTTTCTGACTACAGCTTAGAGAATCTCTATCAATGGATTCTCCTCTAAGAGAAGTCTCCCTCCGATTTACATGTATCTCCGCTCCAATCAGCTTTCCCCCATCTCTTAGTTTAAAAACTGCTCTACAGCCTTTTTAATGTTTAGTGCCAGCAGTCTGGTTCCACCCTGGTTTAGGTGGAGCCCATCCTTCCTGTATAGGCTCCCCCTCTCCCAAAAGTGTCCCCAGTTCCTAATAAATCCAAACCCCTCTTCCCTACACCATCGTCTCATCCATGCATTGAGACTCTGAAGCTCTGCCTGCCTACCTGGCCCTGCGCATGGAATTGGAAGCATTTCCGAGAATGCCACCATAGAGGTCCTGGATTTCAGTCTCTTTTCTAGCAGCCTAAATTTGGCCTCCAGGACATCTCTCCTACCCTTCCCTACGTCATTGGTACCTACATGTACCATGACCACCGGCTCCTCCCCAGCACTACACATAAGTCTATCTAGATGCCTCGAGAGATCCGCAACCTTCACACTAGGCAGGCAAGTGACCATACGGTTCTCCCAGTCATCACAAACCCAACTATCTATGTTTCTAACAATCGAATCACCCACTACTAACACCTACCTCTTCCTAACTGGCATTCCCTCCCCCTCAGAGGTATCCTCAGTGCGAGAGGATACCGCAACATCCTCTGGGAGGAGGGTCCCAACTACGGGATGCTTTCCCTCTGCTCCCATTGAATGCTCTGTTCGCTTGAGACTTTCATCCTCCTTAAGAGCACTGGGGCTCTCAGACTGGAGGTGGGACAGTACTACAGTGTCCCAGAAAGTCTCATCAACATATCTCTCTACCTCCCTTAGCTCCTCCAGTTCAGCCACCCTGGCCTCCAAAGCCCGAACCCGGTCTCTGAGGGTCAGGAGCTCCTTGCAACGGGTGCACACATAGGCACCTGCCCACAGGGCAGGTAATCATACATGTTACACTCGACGCAATAAACAGGATAGCCCCCACTCTGCTGCTGGGCTTCTGTCTCCATTTTTCTAATGAATAAGTTTAAGCAGAAACTGGGATTCTTTTTAAACCTCTGGAATATCGATTATTATAAGAGTTATGTTTTAAAGAAGGTCAGAAGTCCCTCGTGCCCTCTAACCTCCCCCTCTAAACTCCCTCTCCAAACTCCCTGTTAGCTGCTCCTGTTCGCAAGCTCCCTGGTCGCTGAGTCACAGGCTTATATAGCTCTGGTAGCCCCTCCCCCTGACTGAGGCTCAGCCAATTAACAGAGGCGTCTAGATTTCAAACCTTTTAGAAGCTCCTTCAAACAAACAAACCAACCAACCAACCAAACACACAAACACAAGCTCAGCACACAGCAAATAACTCCCCCGCACACAAACACACACTCCAGACAGACTTCTCCAACAAGAGAAGTGGTCAGTTCTCCCTGGGGACACAGTGGGTGAAACCCAGCTCCCTTCTGCAAGGCGGAAGGGAGGACGGCAGGTCTCCGCACCCTCACGTCCTGCTATCCCCGGGAGTGTGAGCTGGCCCAGGACTGCACCTGTGCTGCCTATAGTGTGGTGTGTGTGGGGGGAGGGGAGATGTGCCCTGCTTCTGTGTAGAGGGGGCGTCTGTGTAGAGGAGGGCAGTGTGCAGTGTCTCTCCCTGGGGTCAGGAGCCTGTCATGTGCCTTCATGCGTAGACGCGTGTGGGGAACAGGCCAGGGCCCCTGCATGGCACCCAGTGGGGGCTACATGTCCTGGCTGGCACGGCAGATGCACAGGTTGCCGCCTGCTCCGTGGTCGGCAAGGCCAACGTGCATGGTCCCTGGGCTTTCCCTCACCTCTGCCCCACATAAGGGGACCATGGTGGCACTCACATGTGGAGGCCTCCCCGGCCTCAGATGAGGCTGCTGATGGGCTCGGGGGTCCTGGGTGCAGGGCATGCTCCCTGAAGGCTCCTGCAGCTCCTGGCTGCCGTCCTCCTCCTCTTCCCTTGTGTCAGGGGCAGGGCCCTCTGCCCCAGGGTCAATGACCACCAGGGGGGTACGGACCGTCTGACCCCCCAGGATGAGGTCCAGGGCCTCGTACTGTGGGCAGGCCTCCAGGTCAGCCCCTGGTTGGGAGGCCCTGGCATAGGCCTGCTGCAGTTCTTTGATCTTGCTCAGCACCTGCTCCTGGCTGCGCATGTGGCATCTGGTGGCCAGGCTGGCAGCCATGCGGCTGTAGACGGCCACTTTCCTGCACCTAGTGTGGAGATCGTGGGCATTGGAGGCCTCCCCCCAAACCTCAATGAGGTCCACGATCTCCGCACTAGACCAGGCGGGCGCCCACCTTTTGCGGCCCCTGGCAGGCTCCTGGGAGCCGCCAGCCTGGTCCTGGGGAGCGGTGGAGGGCTGGGTGGCAGCGGGTTGCTGGCTCATGCTGTGCCAGGTGCACGGTCTGCTGGCTGTGTGCTGGCAGGCTAGCAACTGGCACAGGCACTGTGGCCAGAGTCTGCCCCTTTAAGGGCTCCAGGGCTGGGGGGGAGCAGACGAGTTTTCCTGGTTGTGCCCGGAGTGGCCACCAGGGCTCCCTGGGAAGGGCTGGAGGACCCCTAATTCGAAATAAGTGTCTACACAGCACTTATTTGGAATTAGCTATGTTGAATTTGGTGTTATTCCTCGTAGAATGAGGTTTACCAAATTAGAAATAAGTGCTCCACTATTTCAAATTTATTTTGAAATAGAGGCTTGCCTGTGTAGATGCTATGGAAGTTAATTCGAAATAATGGCTGTTATTTTGAATTAACTTTGTAGTGTAGACATACCCTTCAATATTCTAAAACCAACCCAGCTGGAACAGCGCTTCATAAAGAAAAGGCAGTGATTTGCCCATCAAGTTTTATTTAAATGTATGTGTGTATTTAGACCAAGAGACCCACAAGACCTTATATTACTTTCCTTTTCTCTATTGACTCACACTGAGTGGTGTAAAAGTCTCAGACAGGAAACCATGTTAGTCTGTAACTTTAAAAACAATGAGTCGTTCTGAGGCATCTTAGGGTATGCCTAGATAGCGGAGCGTCTTTGACACAGGCACTATTCCGGCCTCCTTGTAATCTTCGTTCCATGAGGATTAAGGGATGTCTCGAAATAGCGTGTTATTTTGAAATCTGGCATTGTGTAGACAGTTCCAAATTTTGAAATAAGATATTTTGAAATACATTCAAAATAAGCTCCATGGCGTATTCCGAGATAAGGGTGCTGTCTACATGTTACATACACAGTGACATTTTTTGCTATACAAAAATCACAACAGGTAGATTGACAACACCAATGGGGAAAGATTAACCACATCCTGATTTGAAAATGCTTAATGTATGAAAAGGCACAGTTTTGGCATGAACATTTTTATTTATATTTGTGCGTGGATTGGTTCAAAATATTAAGAGGCGTTCTGATAATCTGACTTTAAAGGAAAGCAAACAAAGGAAAACAAAATCTTTTGATTTCAAGACTATACAAATATTTTCTTTCATTCAAAAAAGGTTGAAATGAAACATTCTTAGGTTTTTTTTAACAGAATTGTTCTAAAATTGTCTGTTCCATGAAAAGTCACCATTCCAAAGTTGGCAAGTTGGAGTTTTCCACAGGTCAGAAACTGAATTTCACTCAGCTCTAAGATAAAACAGGCAAATGTCAGAAGCAAGGAAGGGTTGTTATCCTCATATTACAGATGGGGAATTAAGGCTCAGAGAGATATTGTGACTTGCCCTAGGTCACACGGGAAGTCTCCAGTGGAGCCACAGATTGAACCCAGTCCTTCCGTGTCTTAGTCTAGTGTCTTAACCATAAGAACATCTTTCCTCTCAATTTGCGTCTTATTAACCTCTAGAATATGAGGTGGAAATGAGCGGCTACTTTAGCTGCAACCATTGGGATAGAAAATCTTTTTAAGCTCTAGCAGGGTCACCAACTCATTATAAAACACATTAACTGAAATAGAAGGTTGAATGATGGAAACTGCTTGAGTAAAATCAAGACAACCACACAACAGGTAGTGTAGGCATTAAACTAACCTGTAGTCAATGCAGTCTAATTGCTCTTCTGATTTCCTCTTCTCCAGCCCTACAAGTCAGCACACTCAGAGGCTGGTGCCTAAGCTCTTTCAGATAGGAGGTTGTGACTGGCAATCAGTTTTTGCAGCTTTTTAGAATAGACAACACATTCTGCTGCAGTCTCATCAGGGTGTGTGGGGCACTAAGTTATAATGCATTACAGGATAAATGCAGTATTTGATATGTGGCTATTTTGACAATATCTTTTGCTTTGTGGTTCAAAATCAGATATAAACTTCCCACCCTGTTGCACCTCCATTGGGCCTGATTTTGATTCTGCAACACCGTGACATTGGGGCAATTCCATGGTTTGTGATGGAGTTACACCACAGTAAATCAGAAGTGCATGAGATCAGAATGAGGCTTGAGATTTCAAAGTTACCGTGCACCCATGGCACCCACTGAAGTCAATGGGAGCTGACTAGTCAGTGTCCTTAAAAACTCCAGGGCCTGAGAGGGTGAGTAGGGCTACATCTACACTGCATAGCTATTTTGGGATACCAGAAGTATCCCAAAATAGCTACCCCACATCTTAACAAGCCACCCGTTATTTTGAAGTATTTTTCGAAATAACGGGTGCACTATTTCGGCATCCCTGTAACCCTCATTCCACAAGGGTTAAGGGATGTCTCGAAATAGGGCATTATTTCAAAATGCGGCACTGTGTAGATGTGCCAAATTTCAAAATAAGCTATTTTGAAGTAGAATTGAAATGAGATACAATTTCATACCTTATTTTGACTTTAGGGTGCTGTGTAGATGCACCCTAATGGTATAATGAGAGACGTCAGCAGGTCAAACTATTTCATTTATCCAAGACAGTGTTAAGAATATAAATGCAAAGTACTCCGCTTAGGAAGGAACAATCAGTTTCATACATACAGAATGGGAAATGCCTATCGAGGAAGGATCACAAGCTAAATGCGAATCAACAGTGTGACACTGTTGCAAAAAAAGAAAACATCATTCTGGGGGATGTATTAACAGGAGTGTTGTAAAACAAGGCACAAAAAAAATTCTTCCGCTCTACTCTGCACTGATTAGGCCTCAACTGGAGTCCTGTGTCCAGGTCTTGGTGCCACATTTCAGGAAAGGTGTGGAAAAATTGGAGAAGGTCCAGAGAAGAGCAACAAAAATGATTAAAGATCTAGAAAACAAGACCTCTGAGAGAAGATTGAAGGAATTGGGTCTGTTTAGTCTAGAAAAGAAAAGACTGATAGGGACTTGAAAAGAGCTTTCAATTACCTAAAAGGTTGTTACAAGGAAGAGGGAGATAAATTATTCTCCTTAACGTCTGAGGATAGGACAAGAAGTAATGGGCTTAAATTGCAGCATGGGATGTTTAGGTTGGATATTAGGAAAATCTTACTGTCAGGGTGGTTAAACACTGGAATACATTGCCTAGGGATGTTGTGAACTCTTCATCACTGAAGATTTTTAAGAGCAGATTAGAGTGCACAGCCCCTGACTGATTTTTCTGTGGGTCAGTGACCCTCAACCCAAAAAAGGTTCCCAGCCCCTGGTTTAGATGGTGCATGGTCCTGCCATGAATGCAGGGGGACTGGACTCAGCAATCTCTTGAGGCTCCAGTTCGAGTATTCTATGGTTCATGAGGAAGAATTGCCCGATAATAGACGTGTGTTGAATCTAGCAAAAGAAAAAAAAAAGAAGAAAATGAGAGCCAATATTTGGAAGCTGAAGACATATTCAGACCAGAAATGAAGCGCAAATTCTTTTTGCCACTGGAACAACTTATCTAGAGGTGAACAATTCTCCATCACCTGAAATCTTTAAATGGAGTTTGGGCAGCCTTCTAAAAGATATACTGCAAGTTCAAACAGAAGTTATAGGCATACGGCAGAAATTACTGACGGAGGTTCTGTGTTATAAAAGAGGTCAGAATAGATCATCCTAATGATGACACATGGTGTTGGAATCTATGAATAACTAACATCCTGATCCAATGGCCACCAAAGCCTGCATGAATGATGATAGAGAGGCTGGTTTCATGAAACCCAGAAGGACAACACCAAATTTCATGGCTGCAGGTAAATTAAAAATCTATTGAAGAACATGAAAACAGCATTCCACGTGAGTTGGGAACACACGAGACAGGATGAAATGTCAGTCTTGCAGGCTGGTCTGCATGGGTGGAGATTTGCAACCATGTACTAGCTCAGTGATGTCCACCTGCATAGAGCAACATGCAGGATAGGGCCTTAGTTGATTGGGGGAGAAATCAACGGCTAAGTCTTTTGCTGTTTAATGCACTCCCAAAACAAATGTATTTACATAGCATAGGGAAAGAGAACGAACCCTATCCAATTGATAGTGGAAGTAAATTAATAAGGACTTTTTTATAGTAACAGGCATATTTATATGTTTAATATTTTGCTTCGTTTCTCAGTGCCATTTATTCTCTCACATCCCGGCTGCTAACACACTCACACACGCTCATTAATGGCACTGAAGGATGGCCTATAGAAGGTCAAATAATGGGCCATGACAATGCAATTATGTTCCCTACTATAAAGGTCATTCTTACTCATCATACTAATTATCTTGACAGGACGGCATTTCCAGCTACTGATTTCAATACGAAAACTTCAAGCTCTTGGCCTTTCTGCTTTTTGTGTGGTAGTTCCCTTTATTGCTATATTAATGTATGTTTCTTGATATAAAATGTTTGTAACTAAAAGTTGGCTTGGTAAAAAGCTAACGTGGGGAGATCGAGGGACACTTTTTCCAGATGTGTTCAGAAAGCATCATTCAGCAGCTTCCAGTGTTACACTGAGGGGCAGATTTTTCAGGACCTGGTGTGTGGAACCTTTGGGGAAATCCAACCATTTATCCCCACAGAATGGGGGCATGAACAGACTGAGGCTGAGATTTTCACAGCAGCCAAGGGGGGGTTCACATCTCAACTTCTGTTGCAGTTCAGCAGGATGTGGGTACCTACTTTTCATAGCATATGGCGGTTGGTTTCTTATTCTGAGTGGCTGTGTCTAGACTGGCCAGTTTTTCAAGAAAATCAGCCGCTTTTCCGGAAAATCTTGCCAGCTGTCTACACTGGCCGCTTGAATTTCCGCAAGAACACTGACGATCTCATGTATAATCGTCAGTGTTCTTGCGGAAATACTATGCTGCTCCCGTTCAGGCAAAAGCCCTCTTGAGCAAATGCTTTTGCACAAGAGGACCAGTGTAGACAACGTGGTATTGTTTTGTGCAAAAAAGCCCCGATGGCTAAAATGGCAATCGGGGCTTTCTTGCGCAAAAGCGTGTCTAGATTGGCCAGGGACGCTTTTCCACAAAAAGTGCTTTTGCGGAAAAGCGTCTGTGCCAATCTAGACGCTCTGTTCCGAAAATGCTTTTAACAGAAAACTTTTCCGTTAAAAGCATTTCCAGAAAATCATGCCAGTCTAGACGCAGCCAGTGTGTTTTTTCAATCTCAACCTAAGTGACATCATCAAGGTGACAAAGTGAGTGTGTGGCAGAGCTGAGCTAGAACCCAGAGCCTTCTTCAGCCTAATGACATAATCTCAAGACTCCTGGTTTTCCTCTCGCTTCGGTGCTCTTCTCTCAGTACAATGGCCCTCAAAATATTTCTTAATAGTTCCGTTTCTTCCTAATACACTACAGTGCTCTGCAGTTTTTGGCCCACACTGCAAAGGTGAAGCCTGGATCTGAACTAGTGCCCCAGGTTGGTTTGGGTCATGTAGAAATACTGACTGTCACAGGGCGTGCTCACCACCATAGCGCCTCCAGCCAGCAGTCCTGGCAATTAGCTTGTTTGTCTCATTGGAGGCCTCCCTCTAGCTGGTTTCTCCCCGTGTTTCTCTTTGACTATGCTGTCCTCTTTAGGACATTGCCATCCAACAGTGACCACTTCAGTCTCCCTGTGCCCCCTTCCAGGGGGTTGGTGTTTATCCCGCTTCCAGTCCAGGGTCCTCCCTTCCCCAGGACACCCTGTTCTCCTCCCAGGGAACACCCAGTTCCCCTGAACCAACCTTGCCTCAGTGAGCCACTGCCAGTCTTTATCTAGCCCCTGCCTCAGGGGCAAACTGCAGTCTGAAATAGCCATTCATCATGGGCAAAGGGGTGTGGACCTGCTGCCCCTGCCTATCATGGCTACCCCTTGCAGCCCCAGTAGCTTCAGGCCTTGCAGCCTGCTTGGCCTCAGCCTCCCCTGTCCTGCCTTCCTGCCCCAGCACTACTCTGCCTCCTGCTTCCCTGGCAGTCAGGTCCCTACTGCTGTCTGTCCAGAGCAGCAGTCAGTTCTCCCCTCTCTCCAGGAGCCCTTCTTTATATAGCCCCCAGCTGGGCTCTCATTAGCCAGAACTGCCTCAGCTGGGGCTTTGCTCTCAGCCCTTGCTCAGGGCTGGGTTTTTGCCTTTAAGGGGCCAGTGCAGGGCAAACACCCTGTCACACTAACCTTGGGACACAGGCTAATCCTTGCCTATAGACAGCCTCCAACCTGAAGGAAATACTTACCAGCAGCCACACACCACACCACAGATACACTTACCAGGAACCTGTTCCTGCAGCAAACTCTGTTGCCAGCTCTGTCCACACATCTACACAAGTGATGCCATCAGAGGCCCTAATTACATCAGCCACACCATCCAGGGCTCATCCACCTGCACATCTACTAATGTCATCTATGCCATCAAGTCCAGCAATGCTCCTCTGCCATGTATATTGGCCAAACTGGGCAGCCTCTGTGCCAAAGGATAAATGGACACAAAACCAGATATCAAGAAAAGTAACACACAAAAACCAGTAGGAGAGCACTTTAATCTCCCTGGACACTCAGTAACAGACTTAAAAGTAGCCATCCGTCTACAAAAACACTTCAAAACAGATTAAAAGAGAAACAGCAGAGCTGCAAGTCATTTGCAAAATTAACACAATCAAATTAGAATTGAATAAGGACTTAGAATGGTTACCTCACTTCAAAGGCAATTTTCCCTCTCTTAGTATTCACTCCTCCCATTAGCTGCTAGGAGTAAGCCACGTGCACCCTGACTGATTTGGCCTTGTTAACGCTGTTTCTACACTTATGATATCATAGAATCACAGAAGACTAGAACTGGAAGACACCTCGAGAGGTCATCAAGTCCAGTCCTCTGCCCACACAGCAGGACCAACCACAATCTTGATTATCCCTGATAGCAGTGTTCCCTCTAAGCCAGTGTTTCCCAATTGGTGCTCTGCAGAACCCTGGGGTTCCGCGAAGCAAAACTAGGGGTTCCGCGAGGAGCTGGCACTCCCCCGCCCCCTCTGAAAGAGAGAGAGAGCCAGATAGCCAGCAGAGACATGGGTGGCGAGTTGTATGGGCTCATGGTGCCCATGCTCCACCAATATTTGGAGCTGGAGCAGGCCCTGCCCCCCCCCCACACACATCCTCCCGCCCTGGCCCCAGAGCATCTCTCCCCCGTCCCCGTCCCATCCCTGCCATGTGCAACCTTAACTGAGCTCCCCCTTGCTTGCTGCTGCTGCCATGTGCGACGTACTCAAACCGGTGGGCAGGGAGATACCCGGGCGTGATGTAACGTCACGGCCTGGGATTTTAAAACTGCTGGGCGCTGCGTTGTGCCACGCAGCTGAGTTGCGGGTTCAGAGTCCAGGAACGGAGCGCAGACTCCGGCCGCACAAAGTGGAAAGCAGAAGGTAGGGGAAGAGGAAGGGCTGGGAGAGGAAGGGGCTTGTGCAGAGGGGGAGGGGAAGGCACCAAAGGGACAGGGTAGAGGAGAGACAAATGCCAGGAGGCCAAGTGCAAACAATGAGGAAAAAGGCAGGAGGGGAGGTGTCAGTGGAAGGGAGACAGGGTGATGCTGGGAGAGGAGAGGAGAGGGGAAGGGAATTGGTGGCTAGAGGGGGGAGGGAGAGGTGCTGGGAGAAGGCTTGAAAGAAGGGGTGGGCATGAGGAAGGTGGGGATGGAGCAAGTCATGTGTGAGGGCACAGGGGCATGAGGGGAATGGGGGCAGAGGGTGGTGAGGGGGTGGGCATCCAGGAAAAAGAGGGCAAAGGGGGTAGGGTCAGTGAGGGAAGCGGGAGGCAACAGGAGGGTGCAGGAGTAAGAGAAGGTGCAAGTGCCAGGGAATTCTGGGGGTGAAGCAGAAGGGCAGACACCTGCAGGGGAGGGACCAGCACCAGAGGAGAGAGGCAGGGCAGGTGTGTAGAGGGAGGTGTTAGAAGAGGGAATGAGGAGGGGTAGCTCACATGATCAGAGTGGGGCTACTGGAGGAGTGGGCACAGGGAGGAGAGAAGGGCTGGTGGAGGGGGGCAGGTTGCAGGAGGGCTGAGGGCAGTGAGAAGGGCAGGAGTCAGGACAGCAGAGGAGGGTGAGGGGTTGGGGGGCAGCAGTCACCAGAGGAGCTGATGGAACAAGGGGAGGAGACATGGCAGCAGAGAGAAAAGGTAGAGGTTTATAAATATTTATTAATAACTTGGGTGCCACAGTGGCACATCCAAACAAGCCACATGAACTCAGTACTGGTACACAACACAAAATTCATTTTGCTCATGCAAGGAAACTCTTAGGCTATGTCTACACTGGCGGTTTCTTGCACAAGAACATCTTGCGCAAGAGTTCTTGTGCAAGAACACATCCACACTGCCATGTGCGAGATGTGCTTTTGCACAAGAGCATCTATGGCAGTGTGGACGCTCTCTTGCCCAAGAAAGTGCCGATGGCCATTTTAGCCATAGCCCTTTCTTGCGCAAGAAATTCATGTTGCCTGTCTACACTGGCCTTTTGCGCAAAAACAGTTGTGCAAAAGGGCTTATTCCTGAGCGGGAGCATCATAGTTCTTGAGCAAGAAGCCCTGATTTCATACATGAGAATATCAGTGTACTTGAACAAGAACACATGGCCAGTGTAGACAGGCAGCAAGTTTTTGCGCAAGAGCAGCCGCTTTGGCGCAAGATCGCGCCAGTGTAGACGCAGCCAAGGGGAGGGAAGGAGGAAGGCAGGGGCAGGGAATCAGCACTGGCTCAGCATATCTGCATGGTTTGGGGGAAGGTGCAGGGAAATTGAGCTCAGCTGGGTTGCAGAGTGGGGAGGTCTGGGGAGCTGAGCTGGGCTGGGCTGCGGGGTGTGTGTGTGTGTGTGTGGAGCTCAGAGCTCAGTTTGGCTGCAGGAGGAGGGAGGTGCCAGGAACTGGGGCTAGACTCAAGGGGAGGGAGGGGCAAGGAATCGGTGCTTGGCTAAGCAGTTTTGTGAGGCTTGGGGGAGGTGCAGAAAAACGGGGCTCAGCTGTGCTGTGGGGGAGGCATGCAGGGAACCAGCACAGGGCTCAGCTGGGCTGAGGTGGATGGGGGAGGGCATATGGAACAGATGGACAGCTCAGCTGGGCTGTGAGGGGCTGCAGGGAACTGGTGCTGCACTCCCTTGGATTGTGGGGGATGGTTTTGGGGGAGGTGCAGGGAACCAGCAGGGGTGGGCAGCTCAGTTGGGTTGCAGGGGATAGAGGTGCAAAGAAGCCTAGTGGGGAGGGGGGGAACCAGGAGACCTGAAATGACCTCCTCTGGTCCAAAAATCCCTCATCTGGGACCAGTCAGGTCCAGAGGGTGCCAGATCAGGGAGGTCCAACTCCTACCCAAGTCCCCTCCTTGCATCCTCCCTCGTAGCCAGACACCCTACCCCCAATCTGCTCCTGCTCCCTCCACCTGGCCAGACACCCTACATCCAGCCTGCTTCTGCACCCTACCTACCACCCAGACCTTGCCCCCTTCCGCCCCCCACTTCCCTCCCAGATCCTGCACCCCATCTCTATTCCGCTCCTTGGAAGCCCTGCCATCCACCCTAGCACCTAGCACCACCCTGTCCCTGGACCCAGCATCCTGCCTCACACCCCAGGACTCAGCACGACCCTGGCCCTGGCCCCAGCACCCTGCCATCCACACTAGCACCCAGCAGCACCCTGTTCCTTGTCCCAGCACCCTGCCAGTCACCCTAGTGCCCAGCAGGACCATGTCCCTGACCCCAGCACCCTGCCACCTGCTCGCCCCAGCACTTTGCCCCAGCATCCCGCCACCTGAGCCAGCATCCTTCCACCCAGCAGCACCCTCTCCCCAGCCCCAGCACCCACTTTCACTCTGTCCCCTGCCCCCACCAGCACATTTGGGACCACATTAGTGAGGCTTGGGGGTTTTTGGAGGGTTTGGGGGTTTTTTTGTTTGCATCTCATTTGTGTGGCCCCAACTGACTTTTCTGTGGGTCAGTGACCCTTGACTCAAAACAGGTTCCTCGCCCCTTTCATAAATAAAGACAATGCTAAAACCTTTTGAGTTTGACATAATATTTTATTTCAAGATGAAGCCTGGCCAACAAGCCCGCAATTGGGGCCAAACCCCCATCTCACTGCAGCATCATAACACTCCTGCACCACCTGACCCCAAATCTGAGCCTATCATACATTGGAACCCCCTGTCCTGAGCCTCTTACATCCCCAAACTCCTGCATCCCCACGTCCTCAGTCTTCTGCCACAACACTCCTGCACCATCCACACATCACAAATCTGTGTCCTGAGCCCATCATATTCAAAACCTTCTTGCCCTGAGCCCCTCACATATGCAGCCCAAACTCCTGCACCCTCACATCCACAAGCCCATGGCTTGCTCAGCACCCCAACCTTCCACCTGAGCCCAACACTCCCGAGCCTGGAGCCCCCTCCCCGAGCCAACACCCCCTTCTCCTGCATCCAAATTCCCTCCCAGAGCTTGTACTTCTCACCCCTTCCCACACCCAAATCCCTCATTCCCACCCCACACCTCCTGTCTCAACCTAGTGAGAGTGTATAAGGGCTGGGGATAGCAAGTGATGGAGAGGAGGGGAACAAAGTGGATGAGGCCTCAAGGAAGGGTGGTGGGGGTCTTGGGGAAGGAATGTGATTTTCATGCATTGGTGGGGATTTTCATGAATTGGTGGGTCCCTCTCTCTCCCCGCCCCCCCTCTTTTTTTTTTTCTTGACAAACCTAAGGGTTCCTTGAAATTCTGAAAAGCTGAAAAGGGTTTCTCGGCCAAATAAAATTGGGAAACACTGCTCTAAGCTGTGCGCCTGCATGGCCACACACTAAAAATGTTAGGTCTGCTCATGTCTTTTTAAGAGCCATGAAGCAGCCCTCACCACACTGCTGGAATGGAAGGTGAGTGGTGGTCGGTGGCCTGGTTGGTTACTGGCAGCAGGTGACGGGCAGCTGCCTTTTGCTCCACCTGGAGCTGGGACTCATGGGGTGAGGCTGTTCTAGGGAGGCTGCTCCAGCTGGAATGGGCCTTGTGCAGCTGTCACTTGACCCCAGCTGGAGCTGGGACCTGTGGGGACTGGGACCATGGTACTAAAAATAGCACCATGGGCAGCTTCTGCTCTAGTCCCAGCATGTGGTCCCACCCCGGGAGCAGATGGGGTCAGGGCTGGGTGGGCTTCTGGACCCAGGACCACAGTACTAAAAATAGCACTGTGGCCCAGGCTCCAGCCCCCTCAAACTGCTTTCCACATCGAAGATAGAAAGTTAGGGAAGGGGCACGGGGAGAACTAAGGAGAGGGTGGGTGAGGAGAGGAAGGGGCTTGTGCTGAGAGGAGGGAGGGCAAGGCAGGAGAAGAAAGAGGCAGGCACCAAGGGGTAGGGTGGAGAAGAGACAAATGCCAGGGGCCAAGAGGAGACAATGAGGAAAAGGGCAGGAGGTGGAAGGGTGGGAAGGTGTCATTGGGGTGGGAAAAGGGAGGGGACAAGGTGATGCTGGCAGAGGAAAGGGGAAGGAGAATGGGGGCAAGAGGAAGGAAGAGGAGAAGGGAAGAGTGGGTGTCAGGAGAAGAGACATAAAAAGGAGAAGTGGGCATGAGGAAGAGAGAGGATGAAGCAAGTCATGTGTGAGGGAGCAGTGGTGCATGAAGAGAACTGTGGCAGAGGGTGGTGAGGGGGCTGCACCAGAGAGAAAGAGGGCAAGGAGGAGAGGGGCAGTGAGGGAAGGGGGAGGCAGCAGGAAGGTTCAGGGGTAAGGGAAGGTGCTGGTGCACAAGACAAAACTCACTCCACTCATGGATGGAAAATCTTAGAGGGAACACTGCTTGGCAGCTGCCTATCTAACCTTCTCTTAAATATCTCCAGTGATGGAGAGTCCACAACCTCCCTTGGCAATTTATTCCAGTGTTTAACCACCCTGACAATTAGGACGTTTTCCCTAATGTCCAACCTAAACCTCCCTTGCTACAATATAAGCCCTTTGCTTCTTGTCCTATCCTCAGAGGTCTAGAACAATTTTTCTCCCGCCTCCTTTTAACACCCTTTTAAATACTTGAAAACTGCTCTCATATCCCCTCTCAGTCTTCTCTTTTCCAAATTAAACAAACCCAGTTCTTTCAATTTTCCCTCATAGCTCATGTTTTCTAGACCTTTAATCATTTTTGTTGTTCTTCTCTGGACCTGCTCCAATTTCTCCACATCTTTCTTGAAACGTGGTGCCCAGAACTGGACACAATGCTCCAGTTGAGGCCTAATCAGAGCAGAGTATAGTGGAAAAATTGTCGTGCCTTGCTCACAATGCTCCTGTTAATGTTTGCTTTTTTTCCAACAGTGTCACACTGTTGACTCATTTTTAGCTTGAGATCCAGTATGAATCCTAGATCTCTTTCTGCAGTACTCCTTCCTAGACAGTCGCTTCCCATTCTGTATGTGTGAAACAGATTGTTCCTTTTTACGTGCAGTACTTTGCATTTGTCCTTATCAAACTTCATCCTATTTGCCTCATACCATTTCTGACTCTATCCTCCAAAGTATTCGCAACTCCTCCTGACTTGGTATCATCTGCAAATTTAATAAGTGTACTCTCTATGCCAATATCTAAATCATTGATGAAGATATTCAACAGAACTGGTCCCAAAACTGGCCTCTGTGAAATCCCACTTGTTATGCCCTTCCACAATAGAGTCATAGCTCAGGTCTGCGCTAGGGAGTTAGTTTGAAATAACTCCCCTTATTTCAAAATAACAAGCAAAGCATCCACACTACCAAGCCTGTTATTTCAAAATAACAGGCTAGTTATTTCAAAGTAATAACTCCAGCTTTGCACGAGGAATAATGCTTAATTCGAAATAGTTATTTTGAAATAGCGGTAGTGTGGATGCTCCACTGCTGCTATTTCAAAATAACTACTCCCCAAAGTCATTCAAAGTAATTACTCCCCCCATGCTTCCTGGGGCTCTAAGTCATGGTAATGAATCCACATTAAGGGAGCCTGCCTCAGACTAATTTTGAGACTTCCCTGTAGTGTGGACACACTATTTTGAAATAGTTATTTTGGGCATTGTTATTTTGAAATAAGTTATTTTGAAATAATTTCCTAGTGTAGACATGCCCATGGAATCACAAAGTTGGAAGAGACCTCAAGAGGTCAACAAGTCCAACCCCCTGACGAAAGCAGAACCAACCCCAACGAAATCATCCCAGCCAGGGCTTTGTCAAGCCAGGACTTAAGAAACCTCTAGCGATGGAGATTCTACAACCTCCCTCAGGAATCCATTCCAGTGCTTCACCACTCTCCTAGGGAAATAGTTTTTCCTAAGTGAATGACTGTGAACCACTAATAACTACTCTCTGAGAACAGTTACCCAGCCAATTATGCACCCACCTTATAGTAGCCCCATCTTGATACGTAACTCTCTTCTTTTGATTGGCTAGTACATATATATCAACCTCCATGATTTCCACTCCATGCATCTGACAAAGTGGTTTTTATCCAAGAAAGCTTATGCCCAAATAAAACTGTTAGGACTCCTCATTGGGTTATTAGAAATACAGAGCAGCCATGACATTTGAATCAATAGTTGAACCTCTCAAAGTGGGTATTGGTATGGGCCTATCTGTCTCTCATTTGGATCAAAACTGACTAAGATACATTTTCTCTAGCCCCAAAAATTGCTTTCTTAGAGGCAAAAGAAATTTAGCTCAAGGAATGGGCAATTGCTACAATGAATGGGGGAAAATAGTCCATTTCACTAACACTGTGTTCCGTTTTTAATTAATTTCCTGACACGGTGGGTTGGAAACACATTCATAATTGCAGTTGACCTTTAAGCCTGAAGGAGAAACCAGGCTAAGAGGGAAGATTGTGTTGCAGATGGCTGTGAATAAAAGAGATAATTAATTAGAGAAAGTAGATTACTCATGTTACATGCTTTAATTATGTAAAGAATGTATGGTATAAAGGCATTAAATAAATTATGTGAAAGTAATTTAGAAATAGGATGGGCGAGAGGGAAAAAAAGGAATGAGATTTTTAAATGAGCTCGGTAAAGTGCCTACAACTCCTGTGCTCTGAAGTCTCTTTGTGGGATGGGTCATGATTTAGAAAATAAAGAATTCCATGTGAACTAGATGAGTCATGTCATCTACTGGTGTAAATCTGTGTAGCTCCACTGAATTCAATGGGCCAAGGTTACCAGCTGAGTGGCCAGTGGAGAGTCTGCCTTAATAAGTATGTCTACACAGCAAAGTTATTTCAGAATAACGGACGTTATTCCAAAATAACTATGTTAGCGTCTACACAGCAATTCCGTTATTTCAAAATAATTTCAAAATAACAGACGGCTTATTCTGACTTCTGTAAACCTCATTCTATGAAGAATAATGCCTATTCCAAAATAGCTATTTTGAAATAAGGCGAGTGTAGATGCTCCACTTCTGCTATTTCAAAATAGCCCCTCACCAGGGCCATTCTAAGTTATTCCTCCTGGGGCTCTAAATCAAGATAGCACATCTGCAGTAGGGAAGCCTGCCACGGATTAAGTTTGAAGCTTCCCTGCAGTGTAGACATGCTATTTCATGGAGCGTGTGCTGTGATTGGCTGGTGCTGTGATTGGGAGGTACAGACTGTTGGCTTCTAATTAGAGTTTGAATTCTAGAAGCCTCTGCTGATTGGCTGAGCCTTGGTAGGGGGAGGGACTTTCAGGCAGTCCAGAGCTTTATAAGGCTCCTTGGGCAAGCGACCAAGGAGCTTGCGAACAGGTGAGTGCTAACAGGGAGTTTAGAGAGGGAGTTCTCCAGGTAAAGGAGAAACAGATACAGGACTCTTGAGGGAAGTGTGTGTTATTGGGGCTTTCTTACTGTGGGATTAGTTGGGATTGGTCCTGCCTAGAGCAGGGGGCTGGACTTGATGACCTTCTGAGGTCTCTTCCAGCTCTATGGTTCTATAATTCTATGATATTTCGAAATAATTATTCCAGAATAGTTTATTCCAAATTAACTGTGCAGTGTAGATGTAACCAAAGTGTCCAGAACCTGCACATCAGCGGAGGTTGGGTGGATGAAAGGTTCTCCGCTCGTGTCACCATGCACTATTAGATTGGAGAACACAGAGCCGCCCTGTGAAGCAGAAGGACGGAGGCATCTGTAACATGCCCAAGTCAACAGGAAAAGAAGCTTTTTAGAGGAGACCAAATTATCTCAGACGTGCCAGGCAGCCTGAAGCAGGTGGGATCCCTGCCATTCAGTCAGCAGTCCAGCACCTGCACTGAGTGTCCTGCTTGCAGCTCAGCAGGTCCCTATTGCTCCATGAACCTGTATCCTGGCAGCTTGGCCTGCATGGCTCCTGGAGTAACACCTCACCCAGGGTCGTCCCCATGGGGGAGCACGGCAGCTACCTTCCCCCACTCCAAGGGCGGGGGAGCTGAGCAGGCTGGAGCAGTCTGATTTCCCCATCGCGGTGGAGTGGAGCAACCCATCTGGGAGATGGCAGCCGAGCGGAGCAGGCTGCTACATCACTATGATTCCCACAGCTCCAGCCACCATGGTGAATGCAGGGGGCCCAGCCTCTGCTGCTGGCCCCAGGCTCTCCAGGTAACTCACTGGGCCACCCTAGCCCCATGGGCAGACCTCAGTATGGGGCACCAGCCTGTTCATAGGATAGTTGGGATGGCCTCCACAGGGTTCCCCACATTGCAGGGCCCGGGGTGGCTGCCCCAAAGCATCCTATAGACCTGTCATGAATCACAGCCACAATGCACACATAAGCAATAACACACAAAGCTGCCAACCCCACCCAGCTCACAGGCTGTAGCCTAGTATGGAGTATCTTGGAGAGACACACTGTATTTCTTTGCTGCATACTCTCTGACATCCCCTGAACAGCAGGATAAGAATAAACATTCAAGAACTTAAACACAAATAACTGAATTCTCAGGATCTGGCCTCTTTCCCTCACCCTGGCAATGTGAGGGGTAATTGGCACTAATTTTAAAGCCAAAGTGGTGGAAAAAAATAGAGACCCAGGTCTATGTTCAAAGTCTTTTGTCCCTTCTGTGCCACTAGATTCATTCAGTATTGGGCGCTCCAGTAAGGAGCCTCTTTCTTGAGGCATTAATTTTTGATTGGTACATCTCTTCTTTGCCAACTCACATGGGACTCTATTTGTAGGCTTTGCTTTATCCTTCCCCTTGAGTGACAGTGGCTTCTGAATTATCTGCAGTTGCGGGTGGATTGATTAGGCCTAACTTACCAGGAATCAAATATTATATTTATAGCCTTTGTAATGCACAATGGGCCTGATTTTCTGAGGTGCTGAGCATCTACTGTTCCCACTATGTTCATTTGAAGTTTGCATGTTGAATTTTCCTGAGAAAATCAGACCCTCTATTTCTAATCCACTTTCAGTTTCACTTCTGACCTAAGCTCAGAGCCACCAAAGGTATTTAGACTCTTAACTTTCATTGATTTCAATGAACATTAAGAGCCTAAATGTTTCTGTTGGTCTGAGCCACAGACCTTTTCATTCGGATTCTCCCTGTCTCCCTGTCTCTGCTCCTTGCAGCCTGTTGTGCAGTGGGAACGCTGAAAGAACTGTGGAGAGCCAGTGGCGACGTCTCTGGTTTGGTACTCAGAAGCCTTGGGTGCTCTTTGAGGTTGTGACCGGCTGAGTGAACTTGGGCAAGTTGCTTCACCTCTCTGTAACCAACAGTGACACTGGCCTTCCTGTATAAAGTGCTTGGAGGTGTGCAGAGGAAAAGTGCTTTTACCCCTTTTCAGTCACGTCATTAGCTAAAAATCCGGGTTCTTTCCATTGTTCCGGTTCGGAGGAGAAACTGAGGATGAAGACAGGTGTTTCTTTCCCACAGTGGATTTTATTTGCAAAGAGTGTACAAAGTCTTGTTTCTGTGCACTCAGCAGGAATCAACAACAGGGGAACAACGACAGAACTGCTGGTCCCCACGGCAGGGGGGAGGGGTGTTCCATGCTCCCGGAAGGGGCGGAGCCTTAGGTGGAAGGGGCGGGCCTGGCCGATAGCCTCCCCCACAAGCCCTTCAGTGCCACTCAGACTGTGCCATCTGAGACTCCAGCGCTGATTTAAAGGGCCCGGAGCTCCAGCCGCTGCAACTATCACAGTAGAGGCGGCAGCAGCCAGGAGCTCTGGATCCTTTTGAATCACCTGGCCCCGGATCAGTTGCCCCCTTTGCCTGCCCCTCTCAGCAGGCTTGGGAATCAAATACCAAACCCTTGTCTAATCAGCACTCCTCCAAAAGCTCACTCTCTGTCTCAGCTTTTCTCAGGGCCACTTCTCAAGTGCTCACGGGGACTGTGTCCTACGGTTTCTGCTTTTTCACAAACACAAACAAATCTTCACAAAACAACAGCCAGCAAAACCTCCCCTCCCCCATGTGCCTTGGTGTTGGGTGGTGATGTGTGCATGGGGTGGAGGCCGCTGTCATATCAACTCCCTGGTTCCACTCTCCTGCTAGCTTCCCTGTTCCTGAGAACGATCTTAAATGAGGGTTGGCAGTTACTGCCACTCGCTAACAGTCTTCTTTGGTCCTAAAATGGGTAACTGTGTCAACCAGTAGTCTCTGACATGCAAGAACCACATCCTCTCTCTCTTCTGGTGGATGGTTTATCTTAAAAAATGGGATTTCAGAAAGAGACTTGGATTTTGTGGGCACTGGTGAGAGAAATCGTAGGCTGCATGAAGCCCAAGTAGGTAAGATAACTTCAGATAAGCAGTCCTCAGTGTGGGCAGAAAAACACTCATTGGCCTCTCTAAGCATCTTATGCACTGCTAGAAAATATGGGATCCATCAAATTGACTAGCCCTGGAGTTCAGTGGGTACCCACTCCTTGAAAAGGTTAATGATTTGTTTACTGCCTCCCTGGCTCTGTATCAAGCAGGCCACTTTGTAAGAAAAAGAACAAATGTCATATGTATGGGTCCATATAAATCATTGTAACTGAAGGACTGACCAGCTTTATGAAATGCACCATGGGCTATGCTTTCCCAAAAAGCGCACCTGCTCTCCTTACCAGACAAGAAGCCCATAGGAACTGTAAGCCCAGCTCCAAGTACTCGACCTTTTGGAATCCTAACCCTAGGACAAGGAGCCCTTCCCATAGGGACCCTGACTCCAGGATGGCCCTTTTATAAACATGCTGTGGTTGTGATCACATAAATATGTTATAGCTGAGATTGTTTTAAAAGTATCTTTATAAGAATGCTGCACGTTTCTTCAAAGCCACTGAGAAACACGTTTGAAATGACCAGCAATTCCAAAAGAAGAAGGGGGCAATATTTCTTCTCCCCCTACACACAAAGAAAAGGAATGAGGAAGGAGAAGTACTTGTGGGTTATCAAAGACCCCTGAAAAATGAGTTGGGTTACATTTTTCATACCCATTTTTCATCTCTGGCCGGTAGAAAAATGCAGATTTGTCAACATCTGAATGTTTTGTTTTGACATTTTCAAAATCACGTCTTTCAATTTTTCACATTTCTTTGATTATTTCAAAATTTCCTTTAATTTCAGTAAAAAAAACCAAATATTTAAAAATGCTCCACAATCAAAATAAAAACCTGCATTTTTTCAAATTAAACATTTCCCTTGACTCCTGTTTAAAAAAATCCTAGAATCCTAGGCTTGGAAGAGACCTCAGGAGGTCATCGAGTCCAATCCCCTGTTAAAAGCAGGACCAACCTCAACTAAATCATCTTTCATGAAATAAATAAATGAAATAAATCAATATATTTCATTAAATCCCTTTATGAAATTGTTAATGAACCAAACATGCTGTTATTTGTCCATTCTCCATATCATATGCCGCAGAGCTAGTTTAAAAAAAAAAAAAGCAGTTCAGCTCCCATTTAAGCACCAAAAAAAAAAAAAAAAATGGCCAGGCTTGAGTAGGTTCAAAATTTGGCCATAAAGTATCAGAAAGGAAATTGCCAAACACCGAGCACGTTGGAAAATCTGTCCCTTGCTTAGGTACTTAAATCTGAGCTGAACCTTAAGAAAAATCCTGCCTCCAGGTAGAACAGCTGAACCCTTTAGAATCTGGGCCTTGGCTCTTTCCATAATCTGTTCTCTGTGACAACTTGAGCAGCTACAAAGATACAAAACAGATCACGAAACAGCGTGAAGCGGGGGAGGGGAGAGATAAAAACATGGCAGCATTCTGATTTGCAAAGGCTGGCAGAGAACGAGGGGTAGTTTGTATCAGTGTTGTATTCTGTCTGAGCAACTGAAATTCAGGGGGTGAGGACTTCATAGAATCATAGAACACTGGAACTGGAAGGGACCTCAAAAGGTAATCAAGTCCAGTCCCCTCCCCTCATGGCAGAACCAAGAACCACCGAGATCATACCTGATAGGTATTTGTCTAACCTGCTCTTAAAAATCTCCAATGACGGAGATTCCACAACCTCCCTGGGCAATTTCTTCCAGTGTTTAACCACCCTGACAGGAAGTTTTTCCTAATGTCCAGCTTAAACCTCCCATACTACAATTTAAGCCCATTGTTGCTTGTCCTATCACCAGAGGTTAAGGAGAATATTTTTTCTCCCTCCTTCTTGTAAATACCCTTTTAGGTACTTGAAAGCTGTTATGTCCCCTCTCAGTCTTCTCTTTTTCATACTAAACAAACCCAGTTCTTTCAGTCTTCCCTCATAGGTCATGTTTTCTAGACCTTTAAACATTTTTGTCGCTCTTCTCTGGACCTTCTCCTAATTGTCCACATCGTTCCTGAAAAGTGGTTCAAATAAAGGGCTGAATCCATCTTTCTTTAGTAGCTAACTAGGGTATATTCCTAGGGTTGTATTGGTCTCCCCCCCCCCACACACACAGAGTCATGCATATACCATCAGTGGGGTGAGATTTGATGACAAAAAAAATAAGTAAGATCAAAGGGAAGGTCTGCAGGAGAGAGCACAAAGCATTGATCTTGATTATGTCAGTCTTCATTCAACCCAAATGGTTGCCTGTCTCTCTGGATTTCCAAGTGCAGCACACAAAGCATAGCTAATTAAAAAGGAAACTCATGGTTTCTCACTGCCTCCAACTCTCAAAATTGTATCTCATGCAAGAAAGCTTCACAGATGCTTTGACATTGGATAGCAAATACCGTTTCTCTCCCCACCTTCCAAAAAAACCCTCATTGTTTTGGGGGGGGGCTGACTCATGATTTCTGAATGCTGGGGGCTGGTAGTTCTGACCGATTGGGTACATATGTGCCCCCATGATTGCAGAATCTGAGCAACTCACAACCTTTAACGTGTTCATCTTCATAACACCTGCCAGGAGGGAAATGCTATTACCACAGCATTTACAGGATGAGACACAGAGACGCTCAGGGTTTGATTACACAGAGAGTTACTGCCCCAGCAGCTGGGGTGGGAAAATACAGTGCCCAAAGTGGCCACGCAGATCCTGCTACTGCATGCTAAAAATTCCTTTGTAAGCTTTCATTAACAGAGTCCACACAACAACTTAGTGTGCTGCAAATGTATATTTTGGCTTGACACACACGAGGTCTTCATGTAGACAAGTACTAAGTCATTTAGGCCTTGTCTATACTTTAGAGGAAGATCGATGCTCCAGAGATTGATCTTCCGGGGTTCCATTTAGCAGGTCTAGTAAGGACCCGCTAACAGGGGCGGCCTGTGAACCTAGGCAAACTAGGCAGTTGCCTAAGGCGCCACTGGCCTGGGTGCCTGATGATGACGTCATGGGGCACCAGGGTGCCCAGTGATTACGTCACGACCATTGAAGGCACAGATCGCGCCTTCCGCCTAGGGCGCCAGCTGATGCAGCCTGCCTCGGACCGCTCCTGCCCGCTAAATTGAACTCTGATGGCATCCCTGTCATCCCTGGTAATCCATGGGGTTGCAAGGAGTAAGGGAAGTTGATGTGAGAGTTTCTCAAATTGACCTCCCACAGTGAGGCCACCGGAGAAATTCGATTTAAGGTACATTGACTCCAGCTACACAATTCTCATAGCTGGAGTTGCGTATCTTAAATTGAACTGATTGCACAGTGTAGGCCTGGCCTTAGCCAACATCGCACAAGGAAATCTATGGCAGAGCAGTGATTTGAAGCCAGATCTTCTAAGCCCTTGGACAATGCACTAGTGCCACACAGCCCATATTATCTGACAGAAAAGGCAGGAGCGTGGGTAATATTTTGCCCTGTTTCTATCCCAACAAAACTAAATGTTGTCCACATAAAGGAAGTAGGGAGAATGCAATTTACTCAGCTGAACAGGGAATCTTCCACTGCAATAATACATGTTAGGAGACGAACCCAGTTTGGGCTAGTTTGTTTTTTTCATACGAAAGGAATTCCAAAAATATGAACTCAAGGAAAAGCAGGATCTTGCCTGCAAATACACTAACCAAACCCCTCCCCACCTGCTAGAGCTCCAGCAAAATCTTTCTCAAACCCAATCTTCTGCCTATTATCACAATCCTGACACATACTGTCATTAGAGTTAATCCTTCCACAGAAGCATTCACAGTTTATACTTTGCTTTAAATAGAAAAAAGGAAAGGAAAACAAAATCCAGATTTCTCATTTCATATCTCCATCATTGCAGCACTGGCAATTTGCATATAATGCTACATATAAATGACCCTAGGGAGAGTGAACCTGATACAGTGAACTGATTAGCTAGCTGTTGCACCTTCCTTTCTGCTCTGAAAACAGTGTTTAAGTCAAAATAAAAATTCAATAAAATAAAATGTGGAACAAATTAGTAATCAATCCATCAATTCTTAGCATATTTATAGGGGTTGCTGCATCTCTGGTTATATTCCACAGGTTTCTTGTCAATGACTTCAGAGAGTGAAATCATATTGGTTATTCCTTCCATCCAAACCATCCAAGTGCTTTACATCCATTAATTTAAAAAGGCTTAGAACTTCCTTACGAGGTAAATGTCACTGGTTATTTCACAGTCTGGGAAGTTGTGTCAGAGATCGGATGGGTGCCTTGCCCAGAGACGCAAAGCAAGAACCTGAAAAAAATATAAAAAGAATTCAGGAGTCCAGGATCCAGTTCCATGCTGTAAAAACTGAAACATGCACCCTGCCTTAGAACTAAAAGACTGTGAACTTTGCTAAAGAAGGAAAGAGAAAAACCAACCCAACAGCTCAAAGCCCACATTAAGGAGACAAACTCCTTACTGCATGGATATTTGCACCTAGTAAAGTTATACACTCAAAGCTGGGGGATAGGATGGGGCTTTTCCCTCATAGTGAGGTCCCTTTATGCCATTCAGACAGTGAGCAGAAATATTCCCTGGGCAATTCCAAATAAAACTGATGTAAGGGCCCAGTAGACCCTGGTCCAAGTTCCTGGGGCAGTATGGTCCAGACTGAGGGTGTACTGGGGACACAATCCCAAACAACTCAACACTCTGACTCTCCTTTGCTTCCCAAGGCTCATGGGAAGCAGAGTGTAGGTCAGAGCAAGCCCAAGGCTGTTCTGTTTCACATCAGGTGACATTAAGCCCTTCCATAGTTCTGGAAGACAGGACTCAGAGGGTTATCTCAAAGCCAGCTCTGATCTCTCCTCCAAGCACAGGGACAGAATAGCTGACAATCAGGCCCTGCACAACCAAGCATTCAATGCTAGACCTATTCAGTAAAGCCTGCTGTTTTAAACAGCCCAAAGTCTCTATACAGTAAGCGACTGCAGAGGTGCAGGGACAATTTTTGGAGTGGGGGTGCTGAGCTCCATCACCCCTCTCCCTCACTCCTGTCAGTGCCCATCTCTGCCCCTTTGGGCTACAGTCAGGGTCTTGCATGTGGAGCTAGTAGGCAGGACCCTGGCACCTGTCGCAGGTCAGGACTCTATATGTGGGGCTTGGTGGTGAGGCCAGTAGCTGAGCAACCAAGACCCTTTGGGAACATCTACACAGCAACATTATTTCGAAATAACTTCGTCTGTGTCTACCCAGCAGGCCATTATTTCGAAATAATGTCGAAATTCTGTCAAGCCGGAGGACTTCTTACTTGGACTCCTAGAACCCTCATTGTACAAGGAATAAGGGAAGTCGGAGGAAGAGAGCTCGATTTCGAAATAAGTGCTGTGCAGACTCTCCCAATTTTGAAATAAGCTATTTTGAAATAAGCTACGCAACTGACGCAGCTCAATTTGCGTAGCCTATTTCGAATTAAGCCCTGCTGTGTAGACGCACCCATAGTGTGGGGATGGCAGCCCAGTGGGGCCTGGGCTGTTGGCTGAGCCTCTGAACACAGGGATGGCAGATTAGCGGGACCCATGCCTGGCTGGAAATGGACACCCTAGGCAAGGAATAGCATTGTTGGTGGCTGGAATAGCCCAGCTTCTCTTGTCTTCAGGCATCCAGCAACATCACGGACAGGCTATTTCTTAATCTGAGTTTATTTCCCCGGCCATCAGTTCAACTTCTCAACTTCATACAGTTTTCGGAATTCTCTGTTGACATCAGGTCAACTGATGATTCTCTCTACCACTTCGATTTTCCTCCCAAGCTTCTTGTAATTTTAAGGCGATCCCTCTCCTCTTCAACTCCCCTGTTTTAAATTTAACTGTTCTAGCCGTTATACTATTTTGAATGGTCAAATGGTTTTTATTTTATCTCTCCATATTTGGTCGGTAGTTAGCATAAACACACATACATATTTGGGAAGTCAAACCTGTAGTTCAGTGTGCAGCAGCAGTCAAAAAAGCAAATAGAAAGTTAGTAGTCACTAAAAAAGGGATAGAGAATAAGACAGAGAACATCTTATTGCCTCTGTATAAAACCATGGTACGCCCACCTCTTGAATACTGTGTACAGATGTGGTTGCCTCATCTCAAAAAAGATATATTGGCATTGGAAAAGGTTCAGAAAAGGGCAACAGAAATGATTAGGGGTTTGGAACCGGTCCCATATGAAGAGACATTAAAAAGACTTGGACTTTTCAGCTTAAAAAGAGGAGACTAAGGAGGGAGATGATAGAGGTCTATAAAATCATGACTGGTATGGAAAGAGTGAATAAGGAAAAGTTAACTAGGGGTCACCAAATGAACTTAATAGGCAGCAGGTTTAAAACAAACTAAAGGAAGTTTTTCTTCACTCAGCGCACAGTCAACCTGTGGAACTCCTTGCCAGAGGATACTGTGAAGGCTAGAACTTTAACAGGGTTCAAAAAAGAGCTAGATAGATTCATGGAGGTTAAGTCCATCAATGGATATTAGCCAGGATAGATAGGAATGGTGCCCTAGCCTCTGTTTCTCTGGAGGTGGGTGACAGGGGAGGGATCAAGTGAGGATCCCTCCCTCTGGAGCATCTGGTATATGCCACTGTCGGCAGACAGGATACTGGGCTAGATGGATCTTTGGTCTGACCCAGTATGGCCGTTCTTATGTTCTTATTACACTTTGGATTAACAAGCTATCAAGGATCCAGAAAAAAAGGGTTACAAAATAATTGCTTTTCAAAGCAAAAGAATTTTGATGCAATGACACCAAAAGGGAGTGTAAGAGGGAGAGAGAAGGAAGTGAGCAAAGGGGCATTTTCAGCTGCAATATGCATTGACCTCACTCTGCTCCCCTTAAAATTTAAACACCGACTTCAACGGGAGCAGAGAGGAGGTCCAGGCTGAGTACTGTTTCATTTGCTAAGTGCAAAGCTGAATGCAGGTGAAACTGAATTTTATTGAACCCTCTGCACCGTTTTGTTTATTTGGCTCACTTACTTCTATCTAACACCACAGGATAGGTCCATCAATGGCTACTAGTCAAGATAGGTAGGTATGGTGTCCCCAGCCTCTGTTTGTCAGAGGCTGGGAATGGGTAACAAAGGAGGGATCACCTGATGATTCCCTGTTGTGTTCATTCTCTCTGGGGACACCTGGCATTGGCCACTGTTGGCAGACAGGACACTGGGCTAGTTGGACCTTTAGTCTGACCCAATATGGCCGCTCTTATATTACGCATGCATTGTTTGGGATGATGTGCAATTTGTAAGTCATTTGCCTTTTTGTACTTCTCATTGTTTCTTTCTAAAAGTTAATCAAGGAAGGAAGAAAATCACCCACCACAAGAATTTACAACACAGCAGCTCCCAGCATGCATAAAACCCTCAAAACTGACTCAATTATTTAGGTGATTTTGAAAATACGACCCGTTTCCACTTACAGATTTTCAGAAGAAATGTGCTGCCAACAGGCTGTATGCTGTTGAAAACCTGGCCACTTATTTTGATGCTTAGTTGGGAGCTGGGCACTTCGGAAATTCCATCCCCATAGAGAACAACTCAGATTTATATACAAAAAACATCCACTTCTCACAGCCTCACAAACAGGCTCTCAAGTCATAACCAGCTTAATCAATGAAACACAACCTAGCAACATCCCACTAGCAAAACAAAATTGTCACTGGCTGATATACAATCCTGATGGCAGGATGCTGTCCAAGATAAGTGGATCTTTTGTAATAGGCCATTAATGTCAATAGCCCTTAGATGTATTTGCACTGCCACAATAATTCCGGCTTCCTCCCATATATTGCAAATCGTATGATGTCAAAATACCCACATTATCAGTTACAATTTGCAGCCCTTCTCCTACCCATGATCTCTTCTGTATTGACTTTTATTGTCAACCTCTATTGTGTTATGTTGGTATCAGATTGTAAGCCCCTTGATGGGAAGAAGCATCTTTTCATTTGTTGTGTAACAAGTCACGCCTCCCCATCATGAGATATGGCTCTGATTGGATGCAATGGCACCTGCATTTTTTGCTGGTATACATCACTACTCAGTTGCTATTATTCATTATTTGTATTTATGTATCGCCTGGGCACATGAGTCAAGGTGTGTTTGGTTTTGGTTTTGTAGGCAAAGAACATTAGAACATAAAAAAGGCCACACTGGGTCAGACCAAAAGTCCATCTAGCCCTGTATTCTCTTCTCCATCAGTGGCCAATGCCAGGCGCCCCAGAGGGAATGTACAGGACAGGGAATCATTGAGTGATCCATTCTCTGTTGCCCATTCCCGGCTTCTGACAAATGGAGGTTATGGAATCCATTCCTGCCCATTGTGGCTAATAGCCCTTAATAGACCTATCCTTCCTAAATATATACAGTTCTTCTTTGAGCCCTGTTAGGCTATGTCTACACAGCAACATTATTTTGTAAAAACTAATGTTATTAGTCCATACCTACACTGCTGGCAGGTTTTTTTGACATAATGTCAAAATACTGTCAAGCTGGAGGACTTCTGACTCTGACTCCTGTAACCCTCATTTTATGAGGCATAAGGGAAGTCACAATGCTCTATTTTGAAATAAGTGCTGTGTAGACAGCCCCAAAACTTGACATAAGCTACACAATTAACGTAGCTCGTTTTGAGTTAAACACTGCTGTGTAGACATGCTCTTAGTCATAGTCTTTACAGCATCCACAGCTGTTCCCAGGGTGGGGGGCAAGGAGGAAAGAACAGGACTAAAACCCACCAGCTAAGGGTCGCCAAGAAAATGCCCAATCCCCTAGGCCACTCCAGAACTCATGCTACTGGTTTGTCTTTCAGGCGTCCCTTATCCTGCCTTCCATGGGTTGACTATGCGCTGTGTGAAGTACAGTACTTCCTTTCGTTTGCTTTAAACCTGCAGGAGAGTTTTAAGGAAAGTTTGGAAGGGGGAAAATTAAATGGCTTTGTAGAAGAGTTTTTTTCCCCCCAGACTGCCTGTGAAGCTTGGGGGGAAGTATGACTGTGCTTGAATATTTAACAACGGAGTGGGCAGCATAGTGAAGATTCAGGCCTTTGGAGTATCTAGCATGTTGTACCAGCAAGCAACTAGTCAGCCACCTCATGATACTAATCTGTTTAGTTGAGAATGAGTTGCTGGAAGTTTCTTCAGTAAGCCATCTGAAAATAGTATGTGAAATTAGGCAGAATACATGCATCATTAGAATCCATGTTCTTCGATTTTCTTCAATTATATTTTTTTTCTAAAAGGCTTTCACCTTATAAGTAAGCATAAGAAAGGGCTATGTGGTAACTTTTAACTGCAGGAAATTACGAGAACATAAGAACGGCCATACTGGGTCAGACCAAAGATCCATCTAACCCAGTATCCTGTCTGCTGAAAGTGGACAATGCCAGGTGCCCCAGAGGAAATTAATGGATCAGGCTGATCTACCCCCTGTTGCCCATTCCCAGTTTCTGACAAATAGAGGCTAGGGACACCATTGCCTCCCAACCTGGATAATAGCCACTGATGGACCTATCCACGATGAATTTATCTAGCTCTTTTTTGAACCCTGTTGAAGTCCTGGTCTTCACAACATCCTCTGGCAAGGAATTCCACAGGTTGTTATTATGTTGTTCATGGCTGCTGAGGACAAAGTAAAATAGGCCTGTTGAGGCAGCCTGACTTGCCTTGGAACTCACAGTTTAGGTAGGGAACTGAAACAAACAAACAAAAAAACCCCTTGTCAGTAGGTAAAAAGACACAGGTGTCTACCTGTGATGGTTGGTGAGACGCTGGGAGTCTAGAGAAGGTGTCATTGCTGGAGCACAGAGGAAAAATTGAGGTGCAGTTGTACTGAACTGTGACATACTTTCTCTTTGGAAACTCTTGAAGGATTGTAAGTTGTGTGTGTACCCTCATTGCTTTGTGAGAGCTAGGATTTAGATAGTCAAGTTACTATATGTGACAGAGCATTCCATCACTTTTATTTACCAACAGATAACTCGAGAATACATGATAGTCTTTGCAAGGCCGGTAGAATTGAGGCTGTGATGATAAAACACAGTGCGAAGGCTAAATTCAAGTTAAGGTAATTATTTAATTGGTTACATGCCCTAAAGAATTTGATGGATTTATATCTGTTCCACTGAGTTGTTGCTTCCCTGTATTCTGTGAGAGAGATAAATTACACTAGAAGAAATCTGGCCATTTTCCAAAACAGCGCTGGGCAGAAACAAAGTCCACTTATTTGCTATTGACCTACTACTGTATTGTTTCAAATTGATTACTCATAGGAACTAACAGTTCATCAGTCATTTCTTAGGGGGACAGGATCTTTCGTTATACACGAAGCATCCAACTTTAGTGCTAAAAATATTTTGTGGATGGCATCCTCTTCCTTCCACTCTCCTTACTCCTCATGAAATGAGGGTTAGAGAAGTCAGAGTAAGAAGCCTGTTATTTCGATATTATTTCAAAATAACACACTTGCTGTGTAGACGCTCACTTTGTTATTCAGAAATAATGCTGCTGTGTGGACCTGCTCTTAAAGTCAGACCTGTGCTTAAATACCGTGCCTCAAAGATTAAGGTCTGGCAGCATTCCCTATAAGGAAACTGAATCTGTATTCATAGAGGGCTCTTACTTATACTGGCAAACTAACTCACACAATTATTCCCAGGGATCTACTTGCCAGAGTGATGCTGCCATGGGCGGTGAATATCGTAGGCAGGGAAAGGCGTTGCCTTCCCAAACTGCCTCACCTGGCCCTGCCCATGCTCTTCCGGAGTCCCCCAGACCTCACTCCTCCAGCCTGCTATGGTGATGCCAGAGGCTGGGGCAGGCAAGTTGGGGGCTGTGACCACTCTGGCCGTCCAGCGCTGGGGCTGGTGGCTCAGCTATGGGGAGGCCTTTCTGGTCAGGGGTGCGGGCAGTGCAGCTCCAGCCCTGTGCCATGCCTGATAGCCGGCTCTCCATCCTTCAGAGCTGGGGCTCCAGGGCTGGGGGAGGTTACAGCCGTGTTCCCCACCCGTTCTCTGGGGCTCCGGGGCTGGGGGAGGTTCTCCAGGCTTCTGGGGCTGGGGTGTAAGCTGCAACTGCACTGCCCACTGACTCACTGGAGCTCTGGGGATAGGGGAGGCTGGGAATGCTGCCAGGGGGCAGGGAGGGGGCAAGGGCCAGCAGCTATATTGCAGGGGTGGGGAAGGATGGGCAAGGGGCAGCAGCGGCCACAGTGGGGCAGGAGGCCTGGGCTCTGGTGGGTGGGGCGGGGGGGGGCTTAGCTCACAAGCTATGGGGTCACCCACCACCCACAGACATACCAACTGGGGGAGGCAATTGCTCTGGCATCCGGCAATCTAAAAGGGCCGGGGATCCTTGATTGCTGCCACATCAGCTCTGCCGAAAAGCATCTCCTGACTGAAAGAGGCTTTTGATGTGCAGGTTCTGGGGCGGGACTGCTGCCCCTGCATAGGGCATGTCAAAAGGTGCGGCTTTTCCCCAGCAGGCAGGTTGGGGAGGGGATGGGGGGATGGGGATGAGGCTGGCCAGCCCAGAGCACCTCTTGTGGGGGCGCAAGCGCTTCTCAGGGTGGGCAGGAGGCTTGTGGCCCTGGACAAGGGAGGGGGTCAGGGGCCCACTGATTTCTGTCCTGGGGTCCTGAATTGCTGTCGGTGGCCTGGACAGAGTAAAAGCTCTAAAACCGGCCTTCAGCTAGAGGCTAACAGGTTGAAGGGCTCCTTCCAATTCTTGACATAAATTGTGATTGATTGATCTGTCAGAAGTGGAGACGCCAAGCACACTCGTTTCATTACCGCCCAGCTCAAAACAACAATATACTAGCCCATGTCTTCCTTTTATCCAGTTCTCTCTCTCACTGGCTTAACGATTTTGCACAGATGCAGCAACATAATTCCAATTTTGCAGGTGCAATTACACATGCATGAATATTGATGGGCTAAAAAACAAACAGGGTTTTGACAAACGTGGACTGATTCCAAAGAGCTCAGGAATATTAACATGGGGAAAGCATGACATCATGGGGGTGGGAAGAATGGCATACAAATTAGTATGTCTCCTTTATGAAAGAATGATTTTTCCTCAAGGAGGGGGAAGAATAAGAGAAAATTTTGGACCTGATATTTAAGGGCGCTGAACAATTATAGCTTCCATTTGGCTTCAAGTGCAATTGAGAGTGCTGAACATTTCTGAAAATAACTTTTTACTTTAGGGGCTGCTGATTTTTCAAGAGGAGTTTGATGAAATCCAGGACTATTTGTCTCAGGAAGTTGCAATTACATGAGCAGATATTCTTTGTAATTATGTTTACTGGTAATATATTATTCAACCAGCAGATATCTCTGTGGTAAACAGTTCCACATGGAATTTGGTTCATGGTCAACAAATGGGACAAAGCCAGAATACAAGCTGTGTAGAAGCCTGTTTGTGGAGATAGCTTTAATTATCTTTTTAAAGAAGTATTGCTTATTTAGGAAGGGCCGCAGTCGCATAGCCCATGGTACCCCACACTCTCTGCCCCCTGTGTAATATGCAGTGTCTCTCATTAATGTTGAGAGCTCTGCATTTCCTGCACTGAATGAAGAACAGAGAATCTCACAGATTGATTTTCCAGAGTGCTGAGCCTTTAAAGCTTTCATTAAATTCCATCGGACTCATAGCTACGGCAGAAAACTCTTCCTATTCCCCTATTGATGATAGAATCATAGAAGCATAGGGTTGAAAAAGACCTCAGGAGATCATTGAGTCCAATCCCCTGCTAAAAACAGGACCAATCCCAACTAAATCATCCCAACCAGGGCTTTGTCAGGCTGGGATTTAAAAACCTCTGGGCAGGAGATTCCACCATCTCCAAAAGTAACCCACTCCAGTGCTTCACCATCTTCCTAGTGAAATAGTTTGCCCTAATATCCAACCTAGACCTCCCCCACTGCAACTTGAGACCATTGCTCCTCATTCTGTCATCTGTCACCACTGAGAACAGCCTCTCTCCATCATCTTTGGAACACTCCTTCAGGGAGTTGAAGACTGCTATCAAATCCCGCCTCACTCTTCTCTTCTGTAGACTAAACAAGCCCAAATCCCTCACCCACTCTTTGTAGGTCATGTGTTCCAGCTCCCCTAATAATTTTTGTTGCCCTCCTCTGGACTCTCTCCAATACATTCACCTCTTTTTCTGTAATGAGCACCCCAGAATTGGACACAATACTCCAGATGTGGCCTCATCAGTGCTGAATAAAGGGGAATAATCACTTCCCTAGATCTGCTGGCAATGCTCCTACAAGTGCACCCCAATATGCCATTAGCCTTCTTGGCTACAAGGGCACCCTGTTGACTCATATCTATCTTCTCATCCACTATAATCCATTGGTCTTTTTCTGCCCAACTGCTGCTTAGCCAGTCACTCCCCAGCCTATAACAATGCTTAGGATTCTTCCGTCCCATGTGCAGGACTCTGCACTTGTCCTTGTTGAACCTCATCAGATGTTGCTCAGCACCTTTAGAAAACTAGGCTCCCAACGTGGCCTTCACAATGACACATCATAAAGTTGGTCAACAATTTGTCAATGAAATGGCTCTTCATTGAAAACACAATTTTGTCAAAATCAAACTTTTTGAAGGACTGTTTTGCTATAAATTATCAATGGGAAAATGCCAAAACTTTTCAGTTCAATAGTGTCAAAATATTTTGTTTAATTAAGATCAATACTCATTGAGTTACTGTTGAAACTTGTTCATTTCATTGAGATGTTTATATGATACTAATATAGTCTTTGTACATTATATGTAGATCCAATGGTTTAAGAATATGTATCCATAACATATATTTAACATGACACCAAAACAAAATTAATGAGAACACCATCAAAACAAATTTTTAGTCATCCTGAGTCAATTTTCCTCAGATTTTTCAGTTTGTAAAAACGTGTCAGCTTTTTCTTCTGAATTGGAAGATTAAAAAAAAATGTTTTGTCATTCCTGGACAGAAATTCTAGTTCCCAATCAGTTCTAGTATAATATAAACATCATGCCAAAGTTAACATGACAGCCAAGATTTTAAAGAATCACACAACACACAGTTCCAACAACCTGTGGAATTCCTTGCCTGAAGATGTTCTAAAGACCACAACTTTAACAGTCTTCCAAAAACGGCTAGATAAATTCATGAAGAACAAATCCATCAATGGCTATGAGCAAGGATGAGTGGGTAAGGTGTCCCTATTCTCTATTTGTCAGAAGCCAGGAATGGGCAACAGGGGTTGGATCAATCGATGATTATCAGTTTTGTACATTCCCTCTGGGGCACCTGGCATTGGCCACTGTCAGATACTGGGCTAGATGGATCTTTGGTCTGACCCAGTATAGCTGTTCTTACATTTTTAATGATCAGTGATTTGGGGTACATAACACAATACATTTTATAGCACTCTGATTTCCAGAAGGTACAGACTCAACATTTACTTAAAATCAGGCGCTACAGCTAAGGGACTGAAAATCACTAGCATCTCTTGAAAAGCTTGCCTGAAATATGAGAAGCAGGTGAATGCAATGTGCTCTTATGTGCTTTGTTATTGTGACCAGTGTTCATCACGCTGGCCCTTAATATTGACAAGTACAATTCATCTCTGTGCAGAAAGACCAGGTGCAAGTACTATCATGATGCAAGGTGATGTGCCTAGTTTCTCTGCTCAGAAATTACCTTCACCCACAGCACTACTCAGGCCATGTCTCCACTTGTGGGAAGATTGACACCATGGTGGTTGATCTTCAGGTGTTTGATTTAGCGGGTCTAGTAAAGACCCACTAAATCAAACACTGAGGGTGCCTCTGTCAGCACCGGTACGCCTACTCTTCATGAAGAGCAAGGGAAGCCGATGGGAGTGTTTCTCTCATCAAACTCCCACTCTGAGGACGGTGCCAAAACTCGGCTTAAGGTATGTTGACTCCAGATACATTTTTTACATAGCTGGAGTTGCATACCTTAAACCGCCCTTCCCCCATAGTGTGGACCTGGCTGCAGTGTGAACTTCTTTAATCACTAAAAGCAAACGCGGTATGCCATGGAATACGAAAATGCTTGTTGGAAACTATATTGCACTGCAAGCAACATCTTTGGGAGAGCTATTGCAAGTGGATTGGATTTACAATCAGTGCTGCACTTGAGTCTACTTAAAACGTCATAGCAGCAGCTCTGTTTTATTAACTTTTCCCCCCTTTGCCCATGATTTTTGTTTTGTGAGCCAATCTTGCTGCATTTCCCCAGCAAAACAATCAAGCCACAGGGTCAGCTGCTCGGCGGTGTAAGCCAGCAAAGCTCCATCGACTTCAGCGACGCTGTCCAGATTTATTCCACCTGAGGATCTGGCCTCTATTATAGCAGCAAATAATAATAATAAATCTACTGTTGAGGTGGAAGAACAGAAATCTGTAAAACATGTTTTAAGGCACACTCAGTGTATGGCATCCTTGGATCCTCTTGGAGTAAGCATTCCAATCAGATTGCTTTTAGACGAATGAAGTAATATATATTACCTAATCCGTTCTACCTTTGGGATGCGGGTCACAGAACTTTTTAACATATTAAGTGAACAGGCAGTCACCCAACTAATAAAGCAGTTGCCCTGATGTGCCTGTGCCTGATGTTTGTTGTGGAATGACTGGACTCGCTGCAAGAGCAAAAAAGATTTGTTCCCTAAACTCCTGCTTGATAATAGCATGGCTAATGACACTGCACAGTGGCAGATGACATCAGCGCCCACTCCGGCACATCTGGGGCAGGTTGGAGGTGCTTACAAACAGCTGCTTGGTGGCTCAGGAAGAGGCTTGGGAGGAGGCAGAGAGCACAGAGAGGCAGGCAAGCAGAAGCCTCTGAGTGCCAGGTGGGAGGACGTGGGAAGTGGAGGAGTGAGGGCAAGATCTCAGGGGAGAGAGTGAAGAGGGAGCAGGGCCTCGGGAAGGAACAGTCTGGAGAAAAACTCAGTGCCTATGGCCAGGGAAATATACCAAGGTTAGAAATGTAGTAAGCAGGAGGTGATAGAAGAAAATCTTGTGTGCAACTTGGGAGAAGGAAAAAAGAAAAGTTGCTCAAACACATGAGGTGGGGCTGGGACAAAAATTTTGGTGGAAGCTTTGACCAATCCAACAACCTAGCAAATTTTAGCAGGTTGCCATGGTGGAACCTGGGGTTTAGAACAGGTACCATATTAAGAGAGATTGAAACACTGGGACTTTTCAGCTTAGAAAGGAGAGGACTAAGGTGGGGGGTATGATAGAGGTCTATAAAATCATGACTGATATGGAAACATTCAATAGTGCACAGTCAACTTGTGGAACTCCTTGTGAGAGGAGGTTGTGAAGACCAGGACTTTAACAGGGTTAAAAAAAAAACTAGATAAATTCATGGAGGTTAGGTCCATCAATGGCTATTACCCAGAATGGATAGGAATGGTGTCCCTCACCTCTGTTTGTCAGAGACTGGAAATGGATGACAGGAGATGGATCACATGATGATTACCTGTTCTGTTCACTTCCTCTGGGGCATCTGGCATCGGCAACTGTTGGGAGACAGGATACTGGGCTAGACAGACCTTTGGTCTGACCCAGTATGGCTGTTCTTATGTTCTTATGTGGAGAGCATGCTGGGTGGGACTCTGGAGACCCTGACTCTGTCTTCAGATGTTCCACTCCACTGCTCAATAACTTCACCACTGGTATCTTTCCCACAGTTTGTCTGCTTTTCCAGCTATACTGCAAGCTTTCTGAAAAAGAATCTGCTTCTTTTGGTATTGACAGTCCCAAGCTTTCAAAATCATGAGTCGGCACTCCCAGAATCATGAGACTGAATATCATGAGGTATTTTAGGAATGCATTTTGGGTTCTTTGTCTGCTGGTTTGGAGCCTTGCAGAGGAACTTGGGTCAAACTGTTAAGCTTGAGATTTTCATTAAAAAAAGAAGATTCCTGTGCAAAACTTTTGTTTCTGGCAACTGTGAATATAGAAAGAACAGCAGCATCATACAACTTGCAATAAAATTGTGAGCACTGGCAACATTGCTCATTATGGGTATAAGTAAACATAGCAGGATCGGTCCATCAGTGTCTATTAGGTGGGACGGGCAAGGATGGTATCGCTGGTGTCTGTGTGCTAGAGGATGGGAATGGGTGACAGGGGAAGGCTCACTTGATGATTCCCTGTTCTGTTCATTCTTTCTGAGGCGTCCAGCACTGGCCACTCTTGGCAGACAATATACTGGACTAGATGGACTTTTGGTCTAATCCAATATCATGGAATCATAGAAGATCAGGCTCGGAAGAGCCCTCAGGAGGTAATTTAGACCAACCCCCTGCTCAAAGCAGGACCAACCCCAACTAAATCATCCCAGCCAGGGCTTTGTCAAGCCAGGCCTTAAAACCCTCCAAGGATGGAAATTCCACCCCCTCCTTAGGTTACCCATTTCAATGCTTTATCACCGTGTGGCTGTTCTTGTGTTTAAATTAAGGCCCTGATCTCAGTGGAGCTCTGTGGAGGCTACCGTAGCAGAAAATACAGTGCTAAACTCATGAGAACACCATGGGCCATGCCCTGTGCTGCACATAGAGGCTACGTCTACACTGCACAGTTACTTCGGAATAAGCTCTTCTAGAATAGTTATTCCGAAATAGCTTATTTCGAAATAGCACATCTACCCTGCAGGGAAGCCTCAAAATTAGTCCGAGGCAGACTCCTCTCGAGGCCGTGCTCTCTCGATTTAGAGCCCCAGGAGGAATAACGTAGAATGGCCCTGGTGAGGGGCTATTTCAAAATAGCAGAAGTGGAGCATCTACACAGGCCTTATTTTGAAATAGCTATTTCAGAATAGGCATTATTCTTCATAGAATGAGGTTTACAGTAGTCAGAATAAGCCGTTCGTTATTTCGAAATAACGGAATTGCTGTGTAGATGCTTGCATAGTTATTACGGAATAACGGCCGTTATTCGGAAATAACTTTGCTGTGTAGACACACCCAGACAGACCTGAAATCCAGAAGGAACCACTAGATCATCTAGACTGACCTCCTGTATATCACAGGCCACTAACACCACTCAACACAGGCAGACTGAGTCCAACACTCAAAGTGTCCTATGTCAACATGACTAGCTGTAGCAGAAACCTCTAGGCTCATAGAGTTGGTATAGCAACTTCCATTCCCCTATTGATGATGGAATCATAGAATCCTGCGGTTGGCAGAAACCTCAGCAGGTCATTGAATCCAATCCTCTGCTAAAAGCAGGACCAACCCCAACTAAACCATCCCAGCCAGGACTTTATCAAGCTGGGACTTAAAAACCTCTAGGAATGGAGAGTCCACTGTTTCCCTAGGTAACCCATTCCAGTGCTTCACCACCCTCCCAGTAAAGTAGTTTTTCTTAATATTCAACCTAGACCTCCCCCACTGCAACTTAAGACCATTGCTCCTTGTTCTGTCATCTGTCACCACTGAGAACAGCCTCTCTCCATCCTCTTTGGAACCCCCATTCAGGAAGCTGAAGGCTGCTATCAAATCCCCCCTCACTCTTCTCTTCTGTAGACTAGATCAGCCTAAATTCCTCAGCTTCTCCTCATAAGTCATGTGCTCCAGCCCCCTAATCATTTTTCTTGTCCTCCGTTGGCCTCTCTCCAATGCGTCCTCATCCTTTCTGTACTGGGGGCCCCAGAATTGGATGCAATACTCCAGATGTGGCCTCACCAGTGCCAAATAAAGGGGAATAATCACTTCTCTAGATCTGCTGGCAATGCTCCTACTAATGTAGCCTAATATACAGTTAGCCTTTGTAGCTATGATAAAGGTGGGGGTTAAAAAAAAATAGCAGAGCCAGTGCATGACTACTCAAATGACCCTTTGAGGATACAGGCCACTGCTGATTAGTTGTCATTGTCCCAGGCACCAGTTTTATTTGATCAGTAAGGGAAAAGAGACTATTATCTTGCCACATGGCTGTTTTTGGCCAAACATAAGCCAGGATTCTTCTCCAGCATATAAAAATAGTTCTTTATTCTACATAACCCATGGATGTTGTGATGCCTCATTTCTTTTTATTAAAAATGTTGAGATACTCAGATGAGAGGATGCTAATATAGTCTAAGAGTGAAGAATTATTATAAATTGCTTGCATCTGTTACTACCGACCATGTGAGCTCAATAGCTACTAACTGAAGTGGGCACTCACTTATACACTGGAAGAGAGATGGAGCAAGCAGTGTAAGAGAATGAAGAATAAACATGACAATAAGTCAAACAAAATGAGGTTTAGCTTTAGCAGCACCTTCATGAAAAGTTATTAGTTAATCAATTGGTCTCCCCGTTATCAATAATAATGCTCTGACCCTATCTGACTTTTCATAATGAGAAAACAGGCAGAACGGCTAGGAATGAAGCAAGCAAGTTGTGTTCAATGAGTTACCATGGAAGTCACTGTTGTGACATGCTAGAGGGATAAGTCACATTGTAATCCAGCATTGTTAAGTGGCTCATTCCAAATACTTGGGCCAGATGGTCAGCAGGTATAAATCACAGAACTCTATTTATGTCCACAGAACTACGCAGATTTCAAGCAGCTGAAGATCTGGCCTCGTATTTTACTGTCTCTGTAAAGCCAAAAGATGTGACTTTTAGTGTAAAGTATCCCACTGTGAGAAAGTATTTGAGACAAGCCTAGAAGCCAAACCCATCAGCCTGGATAAGGCAGGGATAAGGGATTATTTTTAGAAATCTTTTCCTTGATAGCTTACGTTAGAGAACATTGGTTCCCACTGTTGAGAAAGGATAAGAAAATGGGAATGTTTAGTACACTGCTGTTTCTATAAAAATAAATAATAATAATAATCTACTCGCTACAGGTAGCGTCTCTCTGGCTTGGAATCTCTGGTCCAACAGGACCACTGGTTTTGCTGGACTAGAAAGCCCTGGCAGTGGGAAGTGGGGGCCAGCCAGGAGTACAGTGGCAGAGTGGTCAGTGGCTGGGAGTGGAGACACGCCGAAGGCCAGGGCCAGGAGCACAATCGGTCTGGTGTCTGGGGCCGGGGTTGGGAGCATGGTTTGGAGGGGAGCCCAACCAGGAGGCTTGCGGCCCCCCAGGTGAGCCTGAAGGCTGGCAGCAGGGGGCTAGAATTGACCTCCCTGGTCCAGCAAACTCCCTCATTTGGAACCAGTCAGTTCCTGAGGGCGCCGGACCAGGGAGGGCCAACCTGTAGCAGTGACTGGAAAATTGGACTCTCTTCCTCCCCCCACCTTTGCCTAGTTCCACCCCCCCAAACCTGAAATCAAAATTTCAGGGTGAGTAATATGCCTGAATTTGTTGACCTCCCAGGCACATGTTGCAAGGCCCATTTGTGTGAGCTGGGATTAGTGGGAGGCTGAAGGGTAGGAAGGAAGGACTGAAGTATGATGAAGAGGCAAAAATTTAAAGGACAGCTGGTCAGAATTTTTACAAGTATGTGTTTTTAAAATCTAAAATAGCATACATTGGGACATTTTCTTGGTAACATTTTGGGCCTGATAATTTTTTGGTGGCACAAAATAAGTTAAATTATTTGTGAAATATTTGCTGATTTATTTTTTGCAAATAAAATGTTCAGTTATTGATTTGCTGCTTCAACTTTTGATTGGGAACAGGTTGTCATGGGGTTTTTTTCCTGCCTCATTGATTGGATGAGTGTGCAAATAAATACTTGATATACTCACTGCAGCTGTCTCTCATGCACAAGGATCCTTTGCAGTTTGGAAAGCTGTTGGTTTCAAACCTTTCCCCCACCACAAAAAAACAAAACTAAACAAAAACATACAAACCACCAAGCCAATATAGATATTTCCAATTTGGAACTCCAAACTGGAATTATTATTCATATACACACAATTTTCAGCTGACTCTAATTTTTAGTTTTACTGGTTTGCTTGCTAAGTGAGGTGCTGCAGACTGGGAAAAGAAGCCACATTGCTCCCTGAGACTATTTGTGGTGAACAGCTGCAATGTCTCTGTTTCCTGACTTTTTCCAGTGCTCTGCTGTCGTAGGCTCTGCCTATCCTGTGGTGCCACCTGCTGAGACAGTGCAGCAATGTATGTATTGCCTGCCTCAGTTTCCCTTCCCTAGGAAGTCAGTGATTCCACTTCTGGTGCTCTGGATGCTTGACTCAATAATACCCTCGGGT
Organism: Pelochelys cantorii; assembly: GCA_032595735.1. Taxonomy (NCBI): domain Eukaryota; kingdom Metazoa; phylum Chordata; order Testudines; family Trionychidae; genus Pelochelys; species Pelochelys cantorii. Next base: position 8,400,026 of record CM064355.1, on the reverse strand, counting down.
TGCACTTCGTCATTACCAAAGCTTGCACAAAAGGGGCCATAACAAAAAGTCCCACTGAAGCCTGTCCTCCCTTCAGTCCTCAGTGCCCCCAGGGACTCAGTCTACAAGTCTTTTCTCATGGCAGGAGCCCCAGCTCTCCTCTTGGAACTGGGTGATTCAAGCCATTATTATCCCTCTTCTAACCAGGAGAACCCTGCTCCCCTCCTGGATCTGGATTGTGGTTTGTCTGCTGCAACCGGCTCCTTAGTCCTTTGCTCTCTGCTAACTCAGGGCCCTGCAGGAGCCTTCTTACTCCTTCAGCATCTCCTGGTATCTGCCCTGCTCTGAAGGAAGAGACAAGCATTTATGCAGGCCCCTTCCCCCGCTTATTCCTTCTTGACAGTGTGGAAGGGGAGCCCTGCCCCACTCTCTCTTCAAGGCTCCGGGTCTCAGGTCTTTGTTAGACTCACTGGAGTTCTTCTAAATGCTACTTCTTCCCGGCACCCCTTTCCTCTCTATTTCTCCTATGGCTCTGTATCAGGCCACCTGAAACTCTTAAGGGGCTATACTTTATGATGGCAGACTCCCCCGCCATCCCTACACAGCAATACACTGGATCGAAGTCTGTCTTGTAACGAGCGCCTCACATTTATATGGCTGCAGAACTCCAGAATGTTTATTGTCAGGACAGTGAATTGTTTGTCCATTCAGCTATAAGTCACATTCCTTTGGGTGTTATTTTTCTCTTGGGCTTTGCTTTAGTCTGCTAAAACTTTTTCCCCGCAGTGAAAATCAATCTCAAAAAAAAAAAAAAAAGGAAAGAAAAGGAACCTCTCTACAGTCTCTTCTTGTTCAGAAGAGGCTATCGAATGCTTTTGTCCAGTCAAGTCTCCTGCAGGCGGGAAACCTATGAAATTATTAGCACCATCTCCATTGACGTTTGATTAGGAGCTAGACTCCACATAACACCGGCTTCTTAGAAATGCCTAAGAGGCTGTTTGCAGCTAACTGCTGTTGATAATCTGCTTCTTATGTGTATTTAAATTCTCCATTGATTCCTAGGGGACATGACTCTGCCTAACCTCCACTTCTTGCCTTTTTCCCCAATATTTGACACAAACATTGCAAGTCCTGCATTTGTCCTCTCGGTCCCCTCTCAGGACTCTGCACACGCAGTGAGTCACCTCTGAATCCGCCTCTCCTCCAAAGAGCACAGAGCGACAGTAGCTCTTTTATCCTGTGTAACTCGGTTCTGACAGGCATCTCTTCATGGGCGGGGGCTGACGGAAAGCCCCCAAACCCCGCTACCAGTCCCACCCCTTCACTCAGGCCCTCTCCCCAGCATCACGGGGAAGAGGGGGAGAGTGTGGCCCAAATCTCCCTGGCCCTGGAGCACAGGAAGGGCAGAGGGTATGTGACCGCAGCCTCTCTGCCTCCAGTAGGCATTCTGGGGATGGAGTGTGGGCGGGGCCAGGCTGGCAGTTTGGGTAGGCAACACCTTCCCCTACCTAGTATCCATGCATCTCTTTAACAGCCTTCCACAAGGACAGTGGCCGTGGTGAGGCTGGTGAGTGAGCTTTGTCTCCTGCTTATCCTGCCTGCCCCCGTTTTTCTGTATGTACACTTGGAGCCTGATCCAAAGACACTGCGCTCCATGTGAGTCTATCTAGGGCAGTCCTGCCAACTTTTATAAAACCAGAAATATTAGTGTAAGCAGAGGCTGAACTACTGCTTGTTATCAGCCAGCTAAAAGGAGGGAGCTGCTCTGGGGGTGGGTGTGCTCACTCTAAGGCTGTGTCTAGACTGGCCAGTTTTTCCGCAAAAGCAGCTGCTTTTGCGCAAAAACTTGCCAGCTGTCTACACTGGCCACTTGAATTTGCGCGAGAGCACTGACGTTCTAATGTAAGAAATCAGTGCTTCTTGTGCAAATACTTTGACGCTCCCGTTCGGGCAAAAGTCCTTTTGCGCAAAACCTTTTGCACAAAAGGGCCAGTGTAGACAGCTCAGTTTTGTTTTGTGCAAAAAAGCCCCGATGGCTAAAATAGTGATCGGGGCTTTCTTGCGCAAAAGCGCGTCTAGATTGGCCACGGACGCTTTTGCGCAAAAAGTGCTTTTGCGCAAAAGCGTCCGTGCCAATCTAGACGCTCTCTTGCGCAAATACTTTTAATGGAAAACTTTTCCGTTAAAAGCATTTGTGCAAATTCATGCCAGTCTAGAAGCAACCCAATTGTTTAGCTCTGTAAGATAATTAACTGTTAACTGTTGATATGCCAGGAGGGGGAAGGAATCTGAGGTGTGGCCATGTAAATCCAACTCAGCCAGGGCTGATGGAGGATCAGTGTTGGAATGGAAGGTGATGTATTGTAAATAATTTGGGGCTGTTGTGGGGGTCACAAATCATGCTACCCCTAAATGTGCAAACTGTAAAACATGACACCAGTGCTTGCAGGAGAGACACCATCACTGTAAGAGGTCTCTGAGGAACAAGCCTCCCTCCTTCCAGAGTTGAGTGAACTGAGTTGGGGAGAAAGGGCTATAGGGCTTGAGTCAGCCTGCTTCATGCCTGCCAGGTGTGAGCTGCAAGACTGGCCCAACCTGCTTTTTTCCCCCTTTTGTTTTAAGCCCAGATCTGCAGCAGACTCCATGACTACGTCTACATTCGCGGCTTCTTGCGCAAGTATGGTTGTTCTTGCACAAGAATACCCAGAGCGTCCACACTGCCCACTCACTTTTGCGCAAGAAGATTTACAGTACAGTGTGGTAAGAGAGGGCTTCTTGCGCAAGAGCTACGCTCTTTTTTAATAGGTGTAAGCCCTCTTGTGCAGGAGCTCTTGCGCAAGAGGGCAGTGTGGATTCTCAGCAGGGATTTCTTGCACAAGAAAGCCCTATGGCTAAAATGGCCATCAGAGCTTTCTTGCGCAAGAGAGCATCCACACTGCCATGGGCGCTCTTGCGCAAAAGCACAGCTCGCACATGGCAGTGTGGACATTTTCTTGCGCAAGACTTCTTGAACAAGAACCCTTGTGCAAGATGTTCTTGCGCAAGAAGCCACCAGTGTAGACATAGCCCATGAGGAGTCGTTTTGTTGCTAGTCCAGTGGAAGCTGGAATCTTTTGCCAGTCTAGGTGATGGCTAAAGAGTTGAAATCACTAAGGCTGCATCTAGACTGGCATGATTTTCCGCAAATGCTTTTAACGGAGAAGTTTTCCGTGAAAAGCATTTGCGGAAAAGAGCGTCTAGATTGGCATAGACGCTTTTCCGCAAAAGCACTTTTTGCGGAAAAGCATCCCTGGCCAATCTAGACGCGCTTTTGCGCAAGAAAGCCCCGATCGCCATTTTAGCCATCAGGGCTTTTTTGTGCAAAACAATACCACATTGTCTACACTGGCCCTTTTGCGCAAAAGCTTTGCGCAAAAAGGACTTTTGCCCAAATGGGAGCAGCATAGTATTTCCGCAAGAACACTGATGATCATACATGAGATCATCAGTGTTCTTGCGGAAATTCAAGCGGCCAGTGTAGACAGCTGGCAAGTTTTTCCGGAAAAGCGGCTGATTTTCCGGAAAAACTGGCCAGTCTAGACACAGCCTAAGAGCTGAAATCACTGGTTTGGCCGGGAGCCAGACCCATTGCAGCCAGCGGAGCGGCTGGTGGGAATGACCGGTGGGTGGCTGGTAGGAGCGGCGGCAGGCGACCAGCGGAGCAGCCGGTGGGAATGGCGGGCGGCCAGTAAGAGTGGCGGCAGGCAACCAGCAGAGTGGCCGGTGGAGTGGAACAAGACAGCTGTCGGAATATGGTGGAGTGGCTTGGACCCATTGCACCAGCGGAGCAGCTGGTGGGATTGACCAGCGGGTGGCCGGTAGGAGCAGTGGCAGGCAACCAGCGGAGCAGCCGGTGGGAACGGCGGGCGGCTGGTAGGAGCGGGGGCAGGCAACCAGCGGAGCAGCCAGTAGAGCTGTTGGAGCATGGCGGAATGGCTCATGGTAAAGGCTGCAGCAGAACCGTACGGAGAGGTGGCGCCATCAGCCTCGGACCACGTAAGGTGCCCCTACCAATCCCCTGCCCCCCTTTCCACCCAGGTTGGGAGGTAGAACCCTGCAGGCGAACTTTTGAACTCTGGGCAGCACTGACCAGGGACAGAGACTTTTGGGCTGCTGGACTCCAGAAACTCTTGGGCTATGTCTACACTCGTGGTTTCTTGCGCAAGTACCACCGTTCTTGCGCAAGGAAATGTACAGTACAGCATGGTAAGAGAGGGCTCCTTGTGCAAGAGTTACACTCTTTTTTAACAGGTGTAAGCCCTCTTGCGCAGGAGCTCTTGAGCAAGAGACCGTCCACAAAAGCACAATGCACACAGGGCAGTGTGGACATTTTCTTGTGCAAGACTTGTTGCACAAGAACCCTTGCGCAAGATGTTCTTGCACAAGAAGCCACCAGTGTAGACATAGCCTTGGGGTGTTGGACTTTGCTCATGGTTTGGGCTGTGAACTCTGTTTGTGGTATTTTCCCAAGTTAATGCCATGTGACTTCTCTCTCTGTTTCATTAAATGTTTCTTTTCTACACTCAGACTCTGTGCTTGCGAGTGGGGATTCATTGCCTCTCAGAGGTGCCCATGGGTGTGTGAATTTCCCAGGCTACTGGGTGGGGGCTCGAGCCAGTTCTGTGTGAGATGGACCCCTAGATATAGAATCTGGCCCTGATTGCTGCCGGGCCTACCCGGCACAAGGGTTACATTAGGAATATTTCATAATGCTCCATGGCCTGGATTGATGTGAGCACAGGAGAATCTCAGCTTTCATTTCAGAAGAGAGACTCTGGCTTTCACGGTTTTGGAGAAAAGCTTGGAAAAGTGCAACAAAGGCTAAGAAACTTAAAAGACAAATGAAAAGGACCTTCACTTTATTATTTTTCAAAATGTCATAATTATAACGCTAATTTCCTGATGTCTGGGGAGTCCAACTCATGTTTGATGAACACCAGGGTTAGTAGTTGGGTTGGGCCCAGATCATGTATTAATGAAATGCCAGCTTGTTGTCCCTTTGGTGCCGATTGACTTTGAGTTTACTTAACTGCATAGGGCATCTAGTACCGTTGTGCCTATTGGCATCCTTCAAGCACCCTCACAATAGATATAATAACTAACAGTAAATACGTAAAGAGTTTTTAGAAAATGATTAAAGGGAAGCAGAACTTATCAAAGAGAGTCTCCCATGCCCTTCTCATATTCAGTTTCCTGGGGTCTGACTTTGCATTCCATGCTTCCGATTATTCCAGAGTTGCAGTTTGTTGGGGGAGCTGGGACTTATATCAAGAGGAGCTAAGGGCACTCATTAAGACCTTTATATTCAATGTTCTGCTCCTCTTAACTTCAATTTGCACTCTTAAAAAACAACTCATTTACATGTATAGGCTTAACCTACATGCTTTTTGCACCTATGCTGTGGCATCTTACCTAACCTGGGCAAAATAATCATACTGGGAAGATATTTCTGAATTAGTCAGAATGTGAACATTTGCTTTAATAGGCTTAATTAGCATGACACAATTAAAGATAAACTGCAGAATAACAAATCAGTACTTCAATTTCAAGTACTTAATGACAATCTCTCTCTCGCTAGTGTATTAAATAGCACTTCGGGGGAGGGAGGGATCTGTTGTTTAAAAAAGAAACAAACATTGAGTTTGATCAGAAAGATGCTTCACACCAGAACCATTATTTTCCTTACAAAATAATGAAAGAAATAGAAAATCTTCAATCTCCATGAGGTGTCCTTTTAATGAAATAATAGGGCCGGATTCCAATGATCAGAAACATCATTCCACCACTGGTGGAAAGTGGTGTAACTCCTCTGATTTTAGGAGCAATGCTTCTGATTTAAACTGGTGTCAGAGGGATCAGAATTAGACTCAGTCATTAGTGGGCAGAATTGGAAAAGAGCTTAGCATGCAGCCGCTCCGACTCACAACAACGGGAACCGTGAGGTTATTTTTAAAGCCTGCCTCCCAGATGTGAGTGTCAAGGATCTGAATGATCAGATCCAAACACAACTGAGGTCAGTGGATTGACCTCTAACTTGCCAAGACCTGTGCACATGCATAACTTTATGCAACCTGCAGCACCATTGACTTCATATTCTTGACATCAGTCCCACTGCACACCTGAGCTGAGTGAGTGTGTGTGTGTGTGTGTGTGTGTGTGTGTGTGTACCTGCACAGTGCAGAGGGTCAGGAGGGGGTACGAGAAACAGTGATCAGGGAGCTATGCAGGCATTAGTACTAACTAGTGAAAAACGACACTCACAGAACGGAGGCTAGTTGAGGCCTAAATTGTTTGAGTCAAAGCTAATGTAGTCATAAAAAATGAGGATTGCTGTAGCACCTTAGAGATAACAGATGTATTATGGCATTCGCTTTCATGGGTAAAACCCACTTCATCAGATGAATTGGACTGGAAGTTACAGAGACAGGGGTATATATATTGTGTTAATGAGGCTAATCAAATCAGGGTGGAAGAGGCTCATTAACAGTGTCAGCTACTGGGCAGTTTACCCTGTACAGTATAATTGTGTTAGGGTTAAGGAAAAAGTAGAAAAATCAATACAATATTTATTTTTATTTCTACATTGTTCATTTCAAATGCCAAGCAAATAAAGAAGGTAAAATTTCATTCTAGACTGCTCATTGAATGTAGGGAGAGGGGACCCAAAGTCACAGTTCGCCTAGGGCAACAAAAACCCTTGGGTCAGCCCTGAAGGAAATGTTACTGTGGGCTGGCTATGAATGCAGGGGTGGGGAATTGATTTTGATCGCAACTGTGTGTCTGTGTACAGAAGAAGGGGAAGAAAGACCACAGAAGCACACAGAAAAAAACAACACAGAAGCCCCTGACACAGTCAGAGAAACCTTACTAGTGTGAGCTTAAGAGAGTGCTTTTGAGTAAAATGTTATCTAGAAAGAGGCTTGAAGTTGCAAACAAAGGCCCAGTTTCCTGCTGTTCATTCCTACTATGTTCAGGGAAACAAAGCTTTCTGTTCATTCCTTGCAAAGAAACAGGGGTTGTATCAAAGAAATGCCTAACTCCATCATCCATTTCTTCTCCTAGCATGAACGATGACCCACCCGATACCAATTTTTTGGCTAACCATCTAGGCCAAAAGGGCTAATTATATTTACATTTATCTCACCAAATTGTTGATAATATGTATCCATGCTCACACACATTCTCTCTCTCCCCCACATAACGAGGGGACGTGACAGACTCTCTAGGCCCCTGGGCAAGCTGAGTAGGAGCAGGCTCCACCCTCCCGGAAGGGGTGGTGCCTCAGGTGGAAGGGGTGAGGGCAGGGCAGCCAGCCCTCAGCGCCGCCCAGTGCTCCAGCTGCGATTAAAAGGACCCAGGGCTCTGGCCACTGTCAAAGCAGCAGCAGTGGTGGCCAGGAGTCCCAGAACCTTTTGAATCCATGGGCCCTGGGGCAGTTGCCCTCTTTGCCCCCTGCTTCATTGGCAGGCCTGCACACAGCAGGTAAGTTCCCAGAGGATTAAAGGAGAAAAAACACACTTCCTGTCTTAAAAAAAAGGAAACAAAGAGAATCTGGGAAGTGATAGTCAGCTTGTACTGGAGAGATACCAAAACAAATTCTGAAACAATCAATTTGTAAGCACCTAGAGGTTAATAAGGTTGGTTAATAAGGAAGTAAGAAATAGCCAGTGTTGATTTGTCATGAACGAACCATGCCAAATGAACATCGTTTCCTCTTTTGGCCAGATTGCTGGGCTAGTGGATGGGGGAGAACAAGTAGATGTGATATATCTTGATTTCAAGAAGGCTTCTGACACAGCTCCACATGGTAGTCTTATAAACAAACTAGGGAAATGTGGTCTTACTATAAAATGGACGTGCAAACTGGTTCAAAGACCATACTCAAAGAGTAGTAATCAATGGTTCAATGTCAAACTTGAGGGGAACATGTCAATCAGAGTCCCTCAGAGGTCTGTCCTCGCTTTGGGACTATTCAATATTTTCATTAATAACTTGGACAACAGAGTGGAGACTATGCTTATAAAATCTGCAGATGACACCAAGCAGGTAGGGTTGCTAGTACTTTGGAGGACACAATAATGATTCATAGAATCCTAGGATTGGAAGACAGCTCAGGAAGTCATCAAGTCCAACTCCTGGCCCAAAGCAGGACCAACCCCAATTAAACCATACCAGCCATTGCTTTGCCAAGCCGGGTCTTAAAAACCTCTAGGGATGGAGATTCCACCAGCTCCCTGGGTACCCTATTCCAGTGGTTCCCTACCCTTCTAGTGAAATAGTTTTTCCTAATAGACAACCTAGCCCTCCTGCCTTGCAACTTGAGACCATTGCTCCTAATTCTATCATCTGTCACCACTGAGAACAGACTCTCTCCATCCTCTTTAGAATTCTCCTTCAGGGAGTTGAAGGCTGCTATCAAATCCTGCTTCACTCTTCTTTTCTGTAGACTAAATAAGACCAAATCCCTCAGCCTCTCCTCAGAAGTCGTGAGCACAATGGAGCCCTGGGCTCCTTTGAATCACTGGGAACTGGGGCAGCTGCCCTCTTTGACCCCTCCCCCCTCTTCCCACCTCCCAATTGGCAGGCCTGACTGTGGACCAAATTGCTCTTCTTTGGACACATTCTCCAACCAAAAATGATAAAAGCTTTGGAGAACCTGATCTATGAGGAAAAGCTAAGAAAACTGGGCATGTGCAGTCCTGAGACAAGAAGATTGAGATGAGTCTTGATAACAGTCTTCAAATATGTTAAAGACTGTTTATTGAAAAAAAGGACAAATGACAAATTGTTCTCCAAGTCCACTAAAGGTAGTACAAATAGTACAGGTTGGACTTCCCTGGTCCGGCACTCTTGGGACCTGACTGGTACTGGATGAGGGATTTTGCTGGACCAAGGGAGGTCATTTCTGGACCTCAACCACCCGCCCCCAGCCCGTTGGCCTCTAGAATGGCTCCTCACCTCCTGCTGGCCCCGCTGCCCTGCCTATCCCACCAGAACCTGCTGGGTAGTTACGTGTGCCATACTGGGGCTCCAAGATCCGCCATGCATCTGGGCATGCTGTGCTAGGGCTCCAGGACCTGCTGGATGCTGCTTCCTGCCCCACCAAGCTACCGTGGATCCTAGTTCCGCTGGGAAGCCACACGCCAGTTCTCCCAGCCCTGTTGGGCAGCCCTATGCCACGCACTGGGCGCCCAGCCGTCAGCTCGCTGCGGGCAGCCCCCTCCCCTGCCAGCCTTGCAGGGATCTTTGCCACTGGCCTTTCACTGGGACTCTGTGGTCCTGCAACATTTGTGTCAGACCATGGATGTTGCCGGACCAGAGAATCCTGGTTAAGAGAGTTTCTTAATGGGCTTAATCTGCAGCAAGGTTAGAGGTAGGGGTTTTTTTTGGGGGGGGGGGAATTCTAACTAAGCTCTGGAATAGATTTCCAAGATAATTTGTGGCATCCCTATTAATGGAGGCTTTTAAGAACAGATTAGACAAACACCTGTCAGACTTGGTATAGATATATTTGATACAGCTTCAGCCGGGGGGGGGAGGGGTGGACTAGAATGGCCTCTCGAGATCCCTTCTAGCCCTCTATTCTTGTCATTCTATACTATGTATATGTTTTTGCTCAAAATGCACAGACGAGAGCCAAGTGGAATTTCTTTTTAAAGCAAATTCCCCTCACTGTCATTTTTACAGGGATGCTGGGAGGGTCATCTGAGCCTGGGTAAATGCCTGCCCATATTCTTCCAAGCTCCTTCTAGTTTTTGTTACTAACTTACTGTGGAAAATACAGTTGCTGAAACATCTCATTACATCGGATGAGTCCATCAAACAATTTTCTTGTCAGTAAGAGCTTTGTAAATGTTCTTAATGGGCAGCGCTGTAATGCTAACAGAAAAAATGGTTTCCCCTCCCCAAAAACCTAACACCAAACTAGTTATTTATGTACTTAAAAGTGTCTATATAATAGCAGATATTGCAAAAATGCTATCCAGGGAAGGAGTATCTCTTCCCTAAGAAAAGACCAAGAGAAAAGGAAGCTGTTGCTAATACTATTTTGTTTGTGGACTTCCTGCTACTTATGCTGTCTCCCCATAATGTTACTTTTCTATCTGGACAAGAAGATCAACTCACAATCATACCTTACAATCCAGTTTATTTCTCTATTTCTATGATGCTGCCGTAAAGTAGCATCTTCATGTTTCTGGACTATGTGAGAGAAGAGCCATCAACAACCCATAATAACCCATAATCAACAACACATAATAACCTCATCTCTCAGAGTTCAGAAAGGTTAAAAATTATTTTCTTCATAATGTTTATTTCACTCTTATGAGATTCGTACTGACATTAGTAGGGTTTAACTGGACCAAGCCTTCAGACCGCAGTGAACCTCATGCTAGCATTTCAAATTGCCCTTGATTAGTGGGGATAGACTTTTCAAGCAGGCAGGACTCTGAAGGGGTGCCATGTTTAGCAGCATGGTCTGAGCTGGCATTGATCAGTGACTTGCAGTTGGTGAGATGTAAGGAATATGGGGTTACACTCAGATGCATGGGGATTCTGAACTGGGCTAGACACTGTCAGAAAGTAGGCATGCTTGTGAGATTTCCTGTGTATCTAATCCCGATCCCACCTGGAAAATCTGCTGCAAAAATAGATTGTCCCATGGTTCATCAGCAACTCTGCTTGTAGTCCCAGCTAGACCCTGGATAGGACTAATAGCAATGGCCCTCTCTTTTCATCAGTAGGTCTCAAAGCCTGTCACAAAGATCAATGTAATTATCCCCACATTACAGTCATGGAACACAGGTAGAGTGAGGTGAAGCCCTCACACACGGGGAACGCCAGAGCAGATCTGGAAATAGAACACAGATCTCTGAGCCCCAGTCCAGTGGTTGGTGCACTCGGCCACTCTGTCCCATGCACCCACATATGCGCATTCCTCCTCGCTCCTACTCAACCACATCAACGCCTCTCTAGCTAAGTCCGTCAGTACATAACTAAAGGATGGCTTTCAGAATGGACAAAGATTCCAGTTCTCAGAAGACACCAGCTGAATCAGGTTCCTTAGTGGTGACTCAAATAAAGTTGGCCACAATCATGATGCTCACCCAAGTATTCAGTACCAAACTGTGCCATCCTAATTCTGGAAAACAGTGAAACCCATCACTAATATGAAGTGCCACTGAAGCCAATGGCAGTTACATTCTTTCCCAAATAGGAATTCTTTCCCAACATCAGCATTATGATGGAGGATTATGGATTGTTGGCCTGGCCATTTCAAACATTGAGATGCTGCTAAACCATAGATGGACCCTTTGTTATTATCACTTTGTGTGTCTAGACTACATGGCTCCATCGACGGAGCCATGTAAAGTAGTTTACTCGACACAGTCAATGAAGTGGGGATTTAAATAATCCCCGCTTCATTAAAATAAAAATGGCTGCCACACTGTGCCGACAATCAGCTGATCCGGCACAGCGCGGCAGTCCAGACGTGGCGCAGTTGACAAGGAAAGCCTTTGTCGACCACTCCTGAAAGCCTTCCATGTCGACCGCGCCATGTCTAGACTGCTGCGCTGTGCCGGATCAGCTGATTGTCGGCACAGCGCAGCGGCCATTTTTATTTTAATGAAGTGGGGATTATTTAAATCCCCGCTTCAATGACTATGTCGAGTAAACTACTTTACATGACTCTGTCGATGGAGCCATGAAGTCTAGACGCACCCACTGTTACCATTACTAATGTTTTGTGGTAACATCCATGTCATGGACAAAGTCCCCACTGTGCTAGCCGCAAAGTCCCCACAGTCCCTTGCCCCCAAAGAGTTTACAATGTAAATACCATTTTTGTACTTCCTCCTCAGCCTGTTATGGAGAAGTATCACATTCCAGTGTGAACATGGTTTGTCTCTAGGTGGTCATTGCATGAGTGTGCAGTGGAAGTTTTGTTTAAAACCTTAACATAAATAGGTCTCATTCTATTATCTGCAGGTACATAAAAAGAAAGAAAGGAAACGTGAGATAATCTCTTCCCTGGTGAGTTTTTCAATCCTATTTGGAAACGTTTAAGCATCTAAAAATTTTTGTGGCTCACAGCAGTTCATTTCCTTTTCATCTTGACGAGGACTAACAAGTCCATTATTTGCATGGCGCAGCACCATGCCTCGGCCCAGAACAAACACTGTCAAAGACAAGCCTGCACTTTATTGGCCTATTTATTATCCTCACAACCCAACTTCTCTCTCTCACACACACCCTGTCATTGTTCTTTCTTCTCTGGGGAGAGACTGCCCTGCCGTGTAACCCTTTTCCTAGTTCCTGGGGAGATGTGGGAAATGTGCCGGCTATACTGTAATTTCAAAGCTCTATAATCAGTTCTGGGGTTTCACTTCATCGCCTTTGAGTTCAGTGAAATCAGTACAAAAGTGTCCTAGCAGGCTAACCCATGATGTCAACTCCAATTACCTGAATCTAAACCCAGGCCTGTTCTCAATGATCTTTTGTCTCCGGTAACAGCACTGGAGACAAAATTCAATTGCCTGGCCAGCAGTGCTTTTGATTTAACACGTTACATTTACATTGCATGGGCCTACCACTCAGCATTCTTTCGCCTTTTCACGGGCCATCGTTCAGCTGTGGCTCTTACCCTCATTGAAGGCTTGCTGGAGTCTAGAAAAATCCACAGACCAAACCACAAATATGTTAAACAATCGAGACAGATCCTGGATTCCAAAAGTGAGTCTGAGTCTTTCTAATATTAATGGCTGATTATTTATTTAATTAGATAGTAAAGGAAGTTGCTAATAAATCCATAAGCAGGTCTGACAGAAATAAAAAAAACCCACTTCCTTCCCACTTTGTCTTTTCCTGCCTCAAACTTACATATTTGTTTATTTTAACTGGCACATAACTAGGGATAGCAAGGTTCACCATGCATTTAAACCAGGGCTACTCAACATGCGGCCTGCGGCCCATTTGTTTGCAGCCCGCAGTGTGGTTTGGGTTTACACAGGGCTCAACACATGGCCCACGGGTGGGATCCTTTGAACATGGCCTCCACTGCGAACATGCTCCACAACGGTGAGGTGTCTCCCAGGTGGGGTGAGCGTTGAAAGATGCAAGCGAATGGGCTGGCTGGAACAGGCAGGTACAGAGTGTTGGTGTTTCTAGCCCCCAAGGAGGAGGTGCCGGGAGCGCTGGGGCATTGTGGGAAGTGCTTTGTATTCATGCTCGTCAGGGTGAAAGAAGCTATTTGCATATATTTGCATAGATATGCAACCATTCTTAAGTTGCAGCCCTCGGCATTGTCTGTGAGTATCACTGTGGCCCTGGGGCTTCCACTGTTGAGTAGCCCTGGTTTAAATGCTGGTCTAGGATTATGGTGATTTGGTTTCCATTTTCAGCTCTGCCAGAGACTTCCCATGCAACCTAGAACAAAGGACGTCTTCTCTCCACGTGTCAGTTTCCTTCTGTGAACTGGAGATCATAAGGTTTCCTTCCTCCCATCTTTTGTCTGTGCTGTGTACTTAAATTGTAAGCTCTGTGAGGCAGGGACAGTTTTCTTTAAAGCTATGTCTACATGACAGATTTCTACCAGGGTGTAAAATGGTGAGATCCCCGACCAACACACCTGTGCTAGCAGCAACCTCTTGTGTGAACACAGCTCTAGGAGGAAACTTGTGCTTTCACAAGCATTGTTTTTTTTCCCCTTACCCCTGGGGGTGATTTTACCATAAGATACAAAGTGGAATTTTGCCAGCACAGATGCATCAACAGTAGAAGCACTTTGCCAACGTAGTACACCCATATTGCTATCCCTGTACAGCGCTCTTATTGTAGATCTAACCTATGTGTGACTATCTAATACAGGAGGATGCAGATCAAAGCTGGGGCCTCTAGGTGCTACTGAAAAATACTCAACACCCCACCACTGACATGCATCCAACTGCATCGAGGCTAATTTGTTTAAGAAGCCTTACTCATGTCTTACCTACAGTGCAAAAATAGCTCATCCAGGCTTCCCAATCACAGATCTCTAGTCCCCTGAAGTACCGTATACTCTGCCTTTTAACGATGCCTTCAGAACATGAGCCGCCATGTTGACACAAATTAAATAGACTTTATGTAACAGTGGTAAGTGACCTGTGTCAATCTGTGAATTACACAACACAACAGCTGGGTCCATTAGGATGAGTCCATTTTACATCAGATCTCCCTAATCAACCTATTTTCCATATTCCCCTAGCTTGTTCCCCTAGTGCATGCAACCCAACACCCTCTGAAAGCTGTTTTCAGGTGCTGTATGCTTATGTCAAATGGGAACACAGATATGGCTGAGATCTCCAAGAAGTCCTTATGATCCATCAAGGCGTACCATTATTAACCCTAGGAAATGCTGTACATAGCAGCCAAAATGCCTGCTCGCTTAAATAATGTAGCTTTTGGCAGTGCATTTGGGATCGCTCCATTTCCATAAAATTTGTGTTAGCTCCCTCTCAAAAACAGTTTTTACCTCTCTTGCTGCCTTTGCCCATGAGCTTTGTTTAAAGAACTCTTTGTATGAGGAAATTTTGCCTGTATTGTTTATAATTTAATCCTTTTCCCCCTTGAATAGTTATCCTTTCATGTTTATGAATAAGTCAGTCATGAAGAATTTATTGGCATCAGTCAGCATCTTCCATTCATGCTCCCCTACTCTCTGATCTTTCCTTAATATTCCCCCCTCCTCAAACCATTTTCATTCTACAGTTCTGCTTCTTACTGTGAAATAAATCAATGGAGTAGAGCTACACAGACAAATCTAAACCATCTTTGACCAGAGCCACATTTTTTCTTATCTTCAGTGCCTACTAGACTCCTTATTCCACATTTAGGGCTTGTCTACATGAAGACATTCAGGAAAATGAATCCAGAGTAACTAATTGTGATTTGTCATATGCAAATTGCAGGAGGTAACTGCCGATCTACACAGTTGTGGTGAGGTGTCAAAAGGAGAACTGTGTCCAGTTCTGAGCACCACACTTTTGGAAAGATGCTGATAAATTGAAGGAACCACAAAAGTGATATAAGATTTTGAAAACCTGATCTATGAGGAAAAAACTGGCCATGTTTAGACTTCAGAAAAGAAGATGACTGAGGGGAGACTAGATAACACTCTTCAGCTATGTTAAGTGCTGTTTTAAAGAGAACGGTGATCAACGGTTGTCTGTCCACAGAAGATTGGACAAGAAATAATGAGCCTCATCTACAGCAAGGGAGATTTAGGTTAGATATCAGGGGAAAAAAAACCTTTCCAATTATAAGGGTTGCTAAGTACTGGAATAGGTTGCCAAGGGACAGTGTGAAACTCCACTCATTGGAGGTTCTAAAAAACAAGTTAGACAAATATCATCGGGAGCTGGCTCTTCCTCATCTTCCTCATCAACAGAGGTTGGCCCAATAAACGATATTACTTCACCCGTATGGATTCTCTAATATCCTGGGACCAACACTGCTACAACACTGCATACAGCATAGTTCCATGGCCTTCAGTGGAGCCACACAGCTGAGACTCAGCCCTATATTCAATAACAATGTGTTCTATTGACTAAGGCCTGGCCAATGGCAGGGGTGGGCGGTGCAAAGGGGGCAGTTGCACTGGGGTCCCAGCCACTGTTGCCAGTTCCAAGGAAAAAGAAAAGGAAAATAAGGGGGGCTTTGATAGCAGCCTTTAAGTACCCGAAGGGGGTTCCAGAGAGGATGGAGAGAGGCTGTTCTCAATGGCAGCAGATGGCAGAACGGGGAGCAATGGTCTCAAGTTACAGTGGGGGAGGTCTAGGTTGGATATTAAGAAAAACTATTTCCCTCGGAGGGTGGGGATTTCACCTCATCCCTAGAGGTTTTTAAGTCCCGGCTTGACAAAGCCCTGGCTGGGATGATTGAGTTGGGGTTGGTCCTGCTTTGAGCAGGGGGTTGGACTCGGCAGCGTCCTGAGGTCTCTGCCAACCCTAGGATTCTAGGATTCTAGGAGTGGCAGCAACTGGAGCCCTGGGCCCTTTAAACCACAACCAGAGTGCCCCAAGGCACACGCCAGGCAACTCTGAGGGCTTGCTGAAGGGGGAGCATCGTGCAGCGCATTCTGGGCAGCACTGAGGGCTGGTTGCCCCTGCCCCGCCCCTTCGGGGAGCACAGAGCCAGTTCTCCCCACCACTCCTTGCGCATGGGCCTGGCAAGTCTGTCAGCCTCCCTGACTAAGGCCAGGACACTGAAAAATGGAATTCTTGTTAACTGACTTGAACGGTGCAGGATTGGATTCTAATTAAAAGAAGTTAAACCTCCAACATGGCTTCTCCCCTCCTCCTTGATTAAAGCTTAAAAATGAAGCCAAGTTTGTAGAAAATCAATTCAGTAGTTTTCAAGTTGTAGGTTCCATTTTCCAGTTACACACATAGACATCAGAGGTGTTCTGTATCTTTTTTGTAATACATTTTCAGGATACATTTACTAAGGGTGCCTGAGGACAGCCGGCCAAATTCACCACTGATGTAAGCCCAGCACTTCAATGGGAATTGTGTTTTGTTAGCGCCTCATAGAAGTGTCTCAGCACATTCCAGGATCTCGCCTTTAAAATTTCAGGGAAACAGCAGCAAATGAGAAATGACAATATATTACTTTGTTCTGACAATCACAATGGTAACTTACATCAGATATTGAATATCTGCTTCCTGAAAATCTCCCCAAAAGTGAATATACCATATGCAGTTTGTGGATTTCAGCACATAACAACTGACAACACCAATAAGCTCCCTGGAGGAAGAGCTGCCTGGAAGAACTATATATTATTTTGCTTTATTTTGACACCCCTGCACTCCAAATGATAGAACTCAACGTATATTAGAACTCATGTGCATAGATGTTTGTCATTCAAATACCACAAGAAAGATATGCTATCAAAGCAATTATGTTTCTGATTACGCAAAGGCTCATAAAATAGATTCCTTATACAAATGCACCCGTACCATGCAATGAATGAATGGGAAATCATATGGGTTGGACAACAGAGGGGATTTTCCTTTGCAATTTTTATTACCTATATACATTTTGTGATTGGCCTTCTTGTTTTCCCTTTGCAAATAATAAGCAATACGTCACTGAAGCAATACATTATGTCACACAAAGACTGGGATGTCAGCCTCTTTTTATTAAAATATCCTACTGAAACAACTCTCTCACTACTATGCAAGGTGCATGACAAGTAAAGTCAGGCTCTAGTATTATACTTTCGGTAGCTAAAAGGAGTGTCCAGATGGGCCGGATTCTACTCCTCCTCATCCCCGTGAGAATCAGGAGTAACTGAGCAAATCAGCAGCTACCACGTGTCTAAACTTGCGTGAGAGCAGAATCCAGCCCATTATCTTCCACGGTCATGTTCAGAGTCAAACTTCTCCTTAGCACTCTGAATCATTATAATTCAATCTGCATGCACTGCTAAGGTCAGAGAGCAGATAACTCCCAAACATTTTGCCGTATCTGACTATGTAATCTTATTAGACAGCAGGCATGAAACTGATGTTCCCATTCACAATCTAATCTTCCCCCCCTACCCCGCCCATTAAAGGGCTTTTATATTGTGTTATTAGCTCAAAGCAAACTTCAGGAGTTTAAAGGGACATGTGAAGTTCACTGCAAGAATGGATTCAACTTTACACTTGCAGAACACACTAAGCATAAATAATAACCCTACGTACTTATATTGGATTTTAAATCTCCAAAGCACTGTACAGATATTCATTAGTTAAATAAACAATTATTTGTTCTCTTAAAGAGCGATCCTCCTATTCATAGTTTTATATTGGAAAAAATATAAAAGGTCATTCGAATGTAAAGCCAAGGGACTTACCACTTGGAGGTATGCTTCTCGGAAGCAAAGCAGGCCGACGCTGATTCAGTACATGGCTGGGCAACTGGGAAGTGCTTTTGGTGATTCAGAGAATAATTCTCTTCTTTCTGAATCAGTACAGAGTCACAGTGCTGTGGGAAGGACCATCATTTTGGATAACAGGGAAGATGAAGCTTCTCACCCACTCACGGTCATGAAAGGTTCTGTAGCTCTACTTTTATTTTAATATATTTCACTGTGTAGGGAGCAATGTCATTAAACAACTAACAAAACTGAAGCCTGCTTCTTGGGGAGAGAGCTTTCTGGGTTAGTTCTCTCTGGCCTTCTCTTTTTAGAGCTAGAAACTCACTTGGGGCCCTTTCCTGTCATATAAGTGTAGGTCTAATCCTGTTGGAATAATAAAGAGTCCATCTCATAAACACAGCACTGTGGCCTTCACTGATGTCTCTTCTCACGCTGTACACATCCTCTTCACATATTCCCAAGGTGGCACTGTGTCTCCACATAGCCAGATCTTTCTGCTTACAGAGGATGTGAGCTCTGTGTCAAGGTAAAAGTCAATTTCATCTTCTGGCAATGCAGCTACAGGAAAACAAAGGGCAAGCATAAAGCTAGGTATTTTATTCTCATCCCCAGATATTGTCATTAAAATCATTCCCGCTCATTTGTAAGGGGATAGGCATGTCAAACCTCAAAGGTGGTGAAAACAGAGATTTAACAGGTTAAAATCTACTTGTCAGACAAGTGTCTAACTTTGTAGCTTGGCAGAAAAAGAGAGAGAGAGAGAGATGGAGAGAGAAAGAGAGAGAGAGAGAGAGAGTCTTTTATAAGAAATTGCCTTGCCATGGCTCTTTTCAGCTACCTCTCATAGTTGGAGTTTGTGGTATTATTCTTCCTCCTCACATATGCTACTTAAAGGAAGAAAAAGTTCTTATATCTGTAACAGATTAAAACATGGCAGTTTGTGTCATTAGACTCTGTTGCTTCCTCCCAACACACGTTCAGTTTCTAGACAGTGACAAAATACCTCAAGGGACGTAATAATTGCTAGCTAATAGCTCCCAGAACTGTGCTAGCTCCCTTCTTGAATGGTAACGTGTCATGTCCCCTTTTAGCAGCCAGTTGCACACCAGATAACAACCGACTACTGGTGCCAGTTGGTGAAGTTGCATCTTAAACTGGAGTAGTAAAGATCTTTGCTTGGTTGAAGAAAATTCAGATTCAAACTTGAGGATGACTATATTGGGAGCAAGGGGTCAGTATCCTTGCAAATTAGTTGCCTAGCTACTGCAACACCACACTGAGGAGTGGGAAGGAGAAGAGATACACTTATAAAATTACATGGTGGAGACACATGCATCGCATGGATGGATCTACACACAATGTTCTGTATTAATTCTCTGCCATTTTGACATTGTATTTCCTCGGTGCACACTTCCCCACTGTGATTTATCTCAGTCTGCTACACAGGGCCATTCCCAGGTGAAATTAATCTCCATACAGAGGTCTGGCATAAGCCCCTATGTCCTGCTTAGATCCCATTCTGAGAGTTTAAGTGGCAAATAGAACTTGTGCCAACCCTCTACAAAGGGTGTTTGTCTATGGTTTTCCTTTGCTTCTCTTTACAAAAATTAAAAAACTACTTTAAAAGTGGCTAATTGCATTGTTCATTTAAACAATGCCCCTAAATTGCTCACAAATAATGAAAGAAATCATCAGGCAGTGTCAGCCCATGCCTACAGTTAAAGACAGACACATTACACGGTATCTGGAGCCAAGGGAGTTCAGTGAAATTAATGGCCTTGTCATTGGCAGGAACTGAACATCAATTCAAAGCGGGGAGGAGGGGAAAGTGAACGGGAAAGGAAGAAGGAGAGTCTTTGGCCCAGCTCTGGTTAGGCTTTTAACTTCCGCTTGCTTACTAAGTTAACCCGCATGGACTCCTTCCACAACATGAATAAGTGTCCAGACAAAATGTAGCTTCCTTCTGATGCTCCCATTGCCCTTGACTCAAACTACCCTTTTGCTTTTCCTCCTTACTAACACAAGACCTGATCCAAAGCCCATTGAAGTCAATGGAAAAACTACCAAATGCGCTTACTTTCAGGCAGAATGGCTCTTGTGCAAAAGCCCCTTGCACAAAAATGGCAGCTCATTAGGTATGCAAATGAGATGTGGTGATATTCATTGCCGCACTTCATTTGCATATCTTCTTGCACAAGAATGCACAATGTAGATGTAACTTAAGTGATTGCCCACAATCACACAAGGGATTTGTGGCAATTCTGGGAGCTGAACACTGATCTTCTAGTCAGAGGTAAGTGAATAACAGAATTTTCAGTTCACTGATTATTCTGGCCAATCTGAAAAAAATCATGGGGTGAAACAACAAATAAATAGATAAAACCAAAATAATTTGAAATCAGAAAATCAAAGAGAAAAACAGTTTGAGGTAGAATAAAATGTTTTGTCTGACACAAAAAAAAAAGCTCAAAATTGAAATGACAATTTCAAAGAGCTCTGAATGTGTTTATTTTATTTGGGGTTCTTTTTTTTTCCTTAAGGAAAATGAAGGGAAATTTTGAAACAAAATGTACTTACCTGAAAAATCAAAATGTTTTGTTTCAAAAAGATCAAAACAAAATGCTCCATTTATCAGAATGTGTCTGTTTGTTTCTCCAAAATGAACAGGGTGAAATGGATGGCAATTGCTGAATCTGCTTTTTTTTTTTTGGTCAGAAGAAGGAAGTTTCAGTCAAAATATGTCACCCCATACTTTTGCCCGTCTAGGGCACCCTGCCACTGAATCCCTTAAATGGGCCAAAGTATAACTAGTTCCAAAGGAAAGGAATAGAAGTTTGATGCCCCTTCACTCATACACACCCAGCATCCCACACAGGAGGCTCCCTTAGTTTACCTGCAAAGGCTGGGGAGCATCTGTAAAGGGCTAGCTAATACTGGAGACACTGTTACCTGGCCTGGCTTATTTTGATCGTTTTGATCAGTGTTCCCTATAAGCTGAGCTCTTGGCAGCCACCTAGAGGAGATTAAAATGCCGCCCAGTTGATTAGCAGAGCGCACACAGCCAGCAATATGTTTCTACTGGTGGTGCACATCCGCACATGCCACAGTGCACATAACAAATGTTATTCTGTGCATGGATGGAAAAAGCTAGAGGGAACATTGTTTTTGATTTTATATTTTTATTACAATCTTACATTCCAAAACAAAACTATTTCTGCCCCCAAATAGAAATTTTTATTCGGAAAATGTCCAAATGAGGTATTGTGACAATTTCAAAATTATTTCACTTTTTTTCAAAACAAGTAGTGAGTGAAAATTTTCCCTTTCCCAGAACATTTGAATGTCAATGAATGTCCAGTGAAAAACAATCTTTCCAAAAATTGTTTAATTCTGCATCTTTTGGTGTCTACTAACAACCAACAAAAAAGCCCTTCATTGTCATGCAAAGTCCTTGGTGCTGCCTTTAATTACAGCCTGATTCTTCTGTGGTGCAACCTTAACAGGCTAATTTGGCAAACGCTACAATTCCCTTCACTCATTCTAGTCTGAACAGCACTGCTTGCACCACTTGAAATACGATGATTTCTTCTGCACAAGAATATTAATGCTGCTTTCCCTGAGTCACCCATTCACTGCCCAGTCTTCATGAGTCATTGAATAGCCTTGATGGCGCACTGAGGTCACACTCATCCTTCGCTTTCCCACATGACGTGTGGTTACTCACATTTCTCCTTTCTTTCATCTCAGCAATATTTGTTTCAGGCACCAGTGGAGTCAATCTCTATGCCCACTGCATCATTGACCCCACCCCTGTTTTGGAATGGGGCGCAGTGGGCCAGTTGCAAGTTGCAACTGCCCATGATCCCAGAGCAGCTGCAGAAAGCAGTCTCTTCCCAGGAGAGGATTGTGATCTCTGCCTCATCTAGCTCCATCACCCTCCATGCACCCTACTTCTTGGTGCTGGTACTTGGTACCTCCTCAATGCTGCCTATGCTGTGCCTGAGAGGGTACGTCTAGACTACAAGCCTCTTTCAGAAAAGATCATTTAAACAGCCACAAGACTTTCCGAAAAGCGATCCACTTTTTCGACAGAGAGCACCCACGCAATCTGGACGCTCTCTTTCGAAAAAGCCCTGTTTGCATTCAAGAACGCCTTTTTTTGAAAGAGCTCTTTTGAAAAAAGGTGTCCTTCCTGGTAAAATTAGGTTTACCGATTTCGAAAAAAGCCGCGTTCTTTCGATTGAATTTCGAAAGAACGTGACGGCAGTCTAGATGCAGGTGAAATTTTTTCGAAAAAAGGGAACTTTTTTCGAAAAAACTCCTTAGTCTAGACACACACAGAGGCTGAAGGAATTCCCACCTCTTGAACTGAAATATAAACTTTGAAAACAAAAGCGGCTCACTGTAGGCCAGATGAGTCCTTAGCAGAGCTTCACGGCGGCAAATATATGTTGTCTATGTTCATTCTCAAAATATCAGAGACAGGCCTGAAACCATCAGCCCCACCCTCCACCAATTCAAGCCTCCGAAGCTTCCTGACTGTCAGAGGTGGGTTGATCTCTGCAGCGGTGCAAACCAAAGCGTTGGATCCATACCGCTCTCAACACACACATGGAGATAAACTCTGCAGTTCGGCCCAGCCCTGATAACTAGAATCTGCCATTGCCAGGCACGCCCCTTAGTTCTGTGGATAGCCCTCCCAGGGTGTGTCTACACTGCTAAGTTATTTTGGAATAATGGCTGTTATTCTAAAATAACTATGCAAATGTCTACACAGCAGTTCCGTTATTTCGAAATAATTTCAAAATAACGGATGGCTTATTCCAACTTCTGTAAACCTCATTCTACGAGGAATAACATCTATTCCAATATAGCTATTTCAAAATAAGGCATGTGTAGACGCTCCACTGCTGCTCTTTTGAAATAGCCCCTCACCAGGGCCATTCTAAGTTATTCCTCCCAGGACTCTAAATCGAGATAGCACATCTACATTAGGGAACCCTGCCTCATTTTGAGGCTTCGTTGCAGTGTAGACGTGCTATTTCAAAATAAGCCATTTCAGAATAACTATTCCAGAATAGCTTATCCTAAATAATTGTGCAGTGTAGACATAGCCTCAGGGTGCCTATAACGTGACACAGTGCTGAAGTAGGTGGAGCTGGGGGGGCTCAGTCCATCCGTAAAAATAAATCAGACCTCAACATTTAATGGATATTTTAATTATTTAGCCAATAGTGACCAGATGGCCCGAGCCGGTGAAACACATTGTACTGAATTCAGTGGGAGATGGATCGGTTCTGATCTATCATGCTCCTGGCCTCCTTTACCTTGATGTGATAGTAACACACGACTGTCTACTGAGAAAGCAGCAGCAGGGACCAGGGCAGAAGCAAACAGACACATTTCCCAGTGACTGGCATTGAGAGAAAGGGTTTGTGTAACAGCCAGCTGCCTAGACTGTGATAGCTGGCATCATCCTTGGCTGACTTCCTACAGGCCACAACTTCCCATTACTTTCCGATCCCTTGTCATCAAAACCTTTTCATCAGCAGCACATCATCAGCTGGGCCAGTATCAATGAGTTACAGCCGGTGGCTGGCAGGCTCCTCTCCACTACTTTCAGTTTCAGCTTAAGCTTGACGAATAGACAGATTTAATAAAGCTCTTATGAGACCAGAGAAACCTGGCCCTGTATGGAGTATGCCCCAGCAGAGATGTGGTGACATCCTTACTCCTCTCTCAGCATTAAACCCAGTCCCTGATTTCACTCTGCTGTGCTAAATGGGTATTGTCTCTTCTTACTAGCCTGGTGCGCTGGCCTTTCCTCTCTCTTAGGGGTTACTTTGTCTGTGATGACCCATGACTTCCCTGGGACAGCATTTGTCAATTGCCGCGTCCTCTTGCACACGTTTCAATTTGCACTGTACTATCTAGCACTGTATATTCACAAATTCAGTGCAGACGCCAAAGGCTGAATGGTCACAGAGACCCAAGTACCATTCCACCCTTTGAAATGGACCTTCCAGGTCACCGATGATGTCAACTAAGGGGGTTCTTTCGTCAGTGCTTCCCTGTAAGATGTATCCAAGAAGCAACTAATTAAAAATTGCTGTCAAACCATCTGCGCAGCATGACACACGAGAACAGCTTTATTCCGGGTGTTCTGTTATGACGTCCAAAGCACAGTTCAAATATTTAGATCTGTAGGCTAGCGTTCCTTTCATCTTCACATGCGCCTCTTTCCCTCTGACAGCAATGCTAACAGTACACACGCTAATGTTCTGACTCGATCGAAGAGGTTTTTTAACCCGTTACGGTCGGTTGCAAATCTTTTCCCCGAAAACACCAGACTGAGTTTTAATCAGTGCAAATTGTACAGTGGTTAATTTATGAGATGCGAGTCTGGCTTTCTCTCATCCTCTCTGTATTCATCAGTACAGACAGTTTAGCCATTATTCTGGATCTTGGTCAGCTACAGAGACTGGAGTTGTGGATAAATAATTTGCTTGACACATGTTTTGTGAAGGCTTCCAACACTAAAGATCTGCCAAACTATTTTCCCTTAGTCATTAAGGTGGTGCATTTTATTTTCTGTGCACTGAAAGAGGCTGAGATATATACAGTATTTATATACTGCTCCCTGTATGTGTATATTTAAAAACAGAGAGCACAAAGTTCCTGTGGCTAAAATTATAAGAATATGGCAAAAAAAAAAAGTATCATAATGCACAAGGAAGCTGAATTAAAGGTTGCACGGCATACATAATTCTGGCAGAGTCCAACTTTTCAGTATTTGATTATGCACTGTTAATGATCTTTGTATGTGGATCGGTGGGTTTTTGTTAGTGTGCATTTTAGGGGGAGAGGTACATGGAGGAACAGAAATATGCTGCTGAAATGCTCTGGGAGATCTTATTAATGGTAGCCCTAGTCCTCGAGTGATCAGTACTGGCTTGTATTAACACTTGCCCAGCTGGAGCATGGAAGACACATACATATACAGTAATCCTCATGTAAAAAAAAAATCCTATTTCAAAATAGGAGGGACATGAGCAAATATCAAAGCACAGATCCAAGTGTCCTAGCGCACTCTAGGGAAGACAGCTCAATCTGAAGTGTCCTTTAGGTAGAACCTGATATCTTTGATAGCTCACCATATTTGATCAAATAAACCTATTGATCCTTAGCATGAAAGTTCAGTGCAGGCTATCAGTGCTGCAAGAATAGTACAATAAAACCCTCTGGTTTTTTGATCTCTGCAAAAGCATTTCATCTTGACATTTGTTAAATGTATCAGTAGATTGCTTAAAATGAAAATAGCGGTTTAAAAGCTTTCTGGAAAAGGAAAGCACACATTAAATATTCAACTTTTACATCTGGTAACTTTCACTTTGGGTACTTTTCATTAACTATACTGTACAGTCAAGTATTATTATCCAATTCCATTTTAAGCAAGATGGTGAAAACCTAAATGGACTTCTAAATATATATTCAGAGCTTCATTCTTACAAGTGTCTTGTAAGAGTGTATATCAGCTTCTGCACCTTCTCAATCAATCAGTCCTCAGGAACACCTTATAACCCTAGTTTCAAAATAGGAATTTGTATGGGAATAAAGATCTATGCTAAAAATTCCAGTCCAGCACTAAGGCCCAAATGGCAATGTTACTTGACAAATAGAAGGAAGGAAGGAAAAGAAAAGAAATCAATATTCTGATACACTGTGTGACTCAGGGCCAAACTCTGACTCAGAGATACCATTGTAAATCCCAAGAAAATGCACCAAATTAATTATAGTGACACTTGAAGATATCAAGAGGGTGAGTAAGATCAGAAGCCAGACCCATATATCCACATACACTCTACAATTAAGGCATGCACTTTTGTATCTTTAATTAATCATGATTTATAAAGATGAGAGGTATTATACAATGGTAAAAAAAAAATCTCAAAAGAAAACTGCAAAACCAAGTGTCTGACCCAGTCCCTCACACTGAAAACTTCTGCCTCAAAAACATGGAACCACTACCACCTCTCCTTCCTTTCTTTTCTCAAAAACCCAGAGGAAAATTTACAAGTTTTGCAGAGTGCCTGGAAACGTAACCAATCCTGGATCTGGTGGACAGAGGCAGGGAACAAGCTGGAAAGCCCAGTCCCTTTTACACAAAATATGGACTTCCGAACAGCCACTTCCTGATGCACGTATGTTAATTGGGTTGGAAGGTAGAAGGGACCCTCTCTCAAGTACCTTCATTGATCTCCGCTGAACACAGCCTGTGGCAACATCATGTGATGAGCAGAACATGGCAAAAATATTCAGATTAAGGTTTTTTTCTCCCTGAAAAAGGCACAGTTAGGCGGACAAATGTTTTGTGAATTCGTGTCATATTTGTCAAAATAGTTGCAAACAACTCCTCTCTCCCCTCAAATTCCAAATGAAATTTTGTTATGACATTTTCCAAATGATGCTTCGTTTCAATTTATACTTCAGCACAATGTATTTTTCTGTATAGGTAAAGAAAACTTCAAGAAGAAACAAGATGTTTAGTTTGGGGTTGAACAAAACATTTCATTCAACTCTTTTTTTCACCTCTGTGGTTATTCCTTAATTTCATAGAAGTATTGTTTCTGATAAACGCCACACTGATTCTCTCTCCCTGCATCATTTTGGTGGCCAAACTGTTTATCCACACGACTTTAGTAATGATTCCCAACTCCCATTCCCTATGGATGATCAGCAAGGATTGACCTGGGTGACCATCAGCACTAAAAATAAACTTTCTAACTGACTACTCGGCTCTGGTAAGGCCACAGCTGGAGTATTGTGTCCAGTTCTGGGCCCCCAATTACAGGAAGGATGTGGATGCATTGGAGAGGGTCCAGCGGAGGGCAACCAAAATGATTAGGGGGCTGGAGCACATGACCTACAAGGAGAGGCTGAGGGAGTTGGGTTTGTTTAGTCTGCAGAAGAGAAGAGTGACGGGGGATTTGATAGCAGCCTTCAACTTCCTGAAGGGAGGTTCCAAAGAGGATGGAGAAAGGCTGTTCACAGTAGTGATGGATGACAGAACAAGGAACAATGGTCTCAAGCTGCGGTGGGAGAGGTCCAGGTTGGATATTAGGAAAAATATTTCACTAGGAGGGTGGTGAAGCACTGGAATGGGTTACCTAGGGAAATAGTGGAGTCTCCATCCCTAGAGGTGTTTAAGTCTCGGCTTGACAAAGCGCTGGCTAGGTTGAATTAATTGGGATTAGTCCTGCCTTGGGCAGGGGACTGGACTTGGTGGCCTTCTAAGGTCTCTTCCAGCTCTATGATTCTATGATTATGAAACAGTTGTAGTAGACTCTCATCCCTTTAAAGGAGCCAAGCTATTGAAGGAGGGCGAAAATCCATTCTTTCCTACAAATCACAGAGCCCTGGTCTACACTGGGACTTTATTTCAAAATAACTCCCCTTAGATCAAATTAATAAGATGAGCATCCACACACTACAAAGCCCATTATTTCGAAATAATGGACCACTTAATTCAAAATCTTTACTCCTGCTTTTCATGAGGAGTTACGCTAATTCTGAAATAGTTATTTTGAAATAACGGTAGTATGGACACTCCGGTGATGCCATTTCGAAGTATTTACTCCTCAGAGTAATTCAGACTAATTACTCCCCAGTGCTTCCTGGGGCTCTAAGTCCGAGGTAGCAAATCCACATTAACAGAGGCTGCCTCGGACTAATTTCACTAGTTCAATTTTGTTAAATTGGGAGTTAAGTCAAATTTAGTAATTTCAAAATAACTTCCTAGTGTAGACATGGCTAGAGAGAAAAACGAGGAATCCAGTGACACTTTAAGGACTAAAATTTATTTGGGCAGAAGCTTTCATGGATAAAAAGCACTCCATCAGATTTCTCTCTTCATCAAAGAGAAAAAGCGTATGCAGTAAACACAAACAGCTCAGGCAGCATATGTGGTTGTAACTATGGATTAGCAAACAGAGGACAAATTATATGCATTGTCTACCTTACACATCCTCCCTTGCACTCTGCCCACTAACTTCTTCTTCATTAGACTCCTCCTACCACCTTAAGCCCCTGCTTTCAAAGAGCAGTCTGGTTCTGTTCCTAATTTATAGCACAGATTCCTTCTTAGCTGGAAAAGCCCAGTGTATTACTAGTAGATTGTGAAGTTATCTTTGGAAACAATAGGGTTTAAAATTACCAGGGGTGGTGGGGGAAGGATTCTATGATGTCATTTTATTTTTGACATCCCCCACCCATAGAAAAATAGCTGCAATTGTATGCAAACAACCTGTATTCCAGAAGACTCCCCCCACCATTAGGAAAAATATCTGAAGCTCTGGAAGGAAATGTTACTGAGTAATTTCAAGTGAAAGTGATTTCCCCCCTTCTGGTCAGCATACTAGAAACCCCTGCTGAAGGACGCAACAGAGAGATCAAGCTGAATGATGGAGAACAGCAGTACTCAGGGGAAAGAAGGCCAAGAAACAAGAGAGAAGAAAGATTTTTTTTCTTTCCTTTAAACTAAATTTATAATGCAGCAGTGGAAAGAACAATCAAAAAATTGCTTTCAAGATGAGAGAGCAGGGATTTGGGCACATGGGGGGAGGAGGAAGGAGAGAGGCCAGAAGAATATTTTAAGAGATGGTCAGTGAATTTAGTTCCTATAAGAGTTTAGTAGTGAGGCAGAAATTTTCCCCAATACAGGGGGTAGGGCAAGATCTGTGCATTATTTGAGCACCACAGAGTTTAAGGGGAATGTAAATGGTCTACGAGGCCCAGACTGTTTCCCTGTATCCTGGTAGAGCCATGCATAGGACATATGGAGCATTTCCTCCTAGGTATAAAGCATTCTAGGATCTATGGATTCCAACCAGTGCTCGCTGGAAGCTGAGTGCTTGGGTGGCCACCCAGGAGAGATTCAAGGGCTGCCCAGCTGATTAGCAGAGCACCCAGAGCTTCCACAAACGGCAACATATGTGTCTATTGGTGGAGCACATCCGCACATGCCTCGGTGCATATAACTAAATTTATTCCACACATAGATGGAAAAAATTAGAAGGAACATTGGTTCCAACCAGAACCCCCTTTTCCATGTGGTGCCCATCTGTGGGCATTCTCTCATCAAGCTGGGATCTAACCAAACTCTGCTTCCATTTAGCATCATGGGAAGGGTAGGGTGATACTTTTATGTGATACCCATGTTAGGGCATCTCCTAACCTTGCAGGGAAAAGGCTGGAGGCAGGAATGGGAATGCAAATGTTCCAGCCATGATGCAGCAAGAAGCAGGTAGAGAACTGGTAAGAGGGTTCAGGAAAACCCCCCTGCTGCCCCCATGTCGCTGGGCACGTTATGAAATCTCATCTCGCCAGAAGATGGCTATTGATAAAGAGGGCATCAGGAGTTCTTCCCACCAGCAGGGGTACTGCAAGCATCCAGAAAAGTGGCAATCTCAGATGTAGCCAGGCAAACATGTTCTGTGCTGCCAAAGTTTCCAAGTGATTTTCTAAGGTAGCCTTAAGAAGAATGCATTGAAACAGGTTAGCGTGGAGATAACAAGGTCTGCAGAGCCTCACAGAAATTTAGCAAGGAAGCAAATGAAATGAAACTAAATCCTCACAGTGGTTTCAAGCTTATTTTATGTTTATCTAGTACAGTGTTTTAAGAACAAAGCTCATCACAGACCCTTCACACGCCTTAAATCTTTCTGCTCCCATATTGGAGCACAAGGACAGGTCAACAATATGGGGACAGGTCCATCTAAGCTAGGCAAATTGAGTAGCGTTAGTAGTGTGAACTCAAATTGAAGTAGATTAGATCTACTTATTATGGGATCCTCACCATGCTGCGTCAACAGAAAAAAAATCTCCTGTCAACTCTACCTTAGTCATCTTGTTCTGGTGGAGTACTGATGGGAGAGTGATCAGTGGTTGATTTATTGCATCTGGACTGCCCATAGTGCAGACATGCACCACTTAATTCCTTCTTAATCCTCTAGCATGGTGCTAAAAAGAGAGAATAATACACTCTGCACTGGGATGAATCAGAGCACAGCAGGGCACAAACACAACTGGAGAAAATAATCCCTCAGAGCAAACAAAAAGCTGTTAAAACTTTCTGCAAAATTCACAAGGCTCTATTGTTATTAATGTATATTATAGTAGTACATGGACACAGCCCCACTGAGACCAGGACCCTGGTCTTCCAGGCACTAGAAAAACACACAGTAAGGGACCATCCCTGTTCCAAACAGCTTCAAATCAAACAGAGCCCTATTCCTTGGACCACACTGCATCTGTTGGCAGCTTTGTGAAGGGATAAGCTGATTGGAACCAACTAATTGTGTCATTTTTAACTGGTGTTTTTCTTCTGGGATAATCCTTTTCCATTGTTGCTTGGTTGGCTTTGGAAAAGCTTAGTTAGAGATGATACTGTAAATCTCCTCTAAGCAACATTCCTAATCTGTCTATTATTTTCATGCAAGAGCTCAGCCCTGGTAGGATGCCTGACACCACAAAAATGCTTAATTACACTATTTCCCTTGGTGGGCGAAGCAGAGGCAGAATCGTAGCCATTGTGAAAGCTGCAGTGTGGTCTAGGGAGAACACACGTTGGACAGAAAACAGAGGAACTACAACCTAGACATGATTTCTTTGCCCTCCTGACAAATATCGGAGGCAATTTCCTTGCCCGGGAATATGTCCATTAGTGGACAGCAGGGGAGGCAGTATTTTGCACAGCGGAATAATGCAGCCCTCTGTTATTTGAATTTAGCTGTTGGGAGGGGGGCCGAAAAACACTACAGACCCTCGGCTGTTAACATTTGCCTGTTGTTCGGTCCCTTTCACCTCATTACCGGGACCTATCTCTATTTGAACAATTAGGCCACAGCCAGTGTCCCCCATGGGCATAAAGGGCTGGTACCCAGAGTTCAGGGAAGACAACAAAGGGACAAGGCAGAACGTATTAGGTTTCATTCTTATCTCCTAAGTCAGGACTCACTGTTCAAGGCAGTGAGATTCATGGGTGTGAAGTGGAGTGAATCAGGCCCAGAACCACTCAAGGAGCCACAGAGCCAGAGAGCTCTCGACAGTATGCTATCAAAGGGATTCAATTTCTCTCTCTCTCACATACACGCCCGCCCCACCCCCACCAGAAGACCTAAAAGATTCAGAAGATGGTTTTGTTTTTAACGAGCTGATCCTGCAACACTGTGAAAGTCAAGATGATTAAATGGCCATTTCCATTGTGCATTTCCACATTTGTCACTCCCCTCATGTGTTTTATTTGCAGATTTGAATGTGCTTCACCAACATTAATGAAGCAATACACACACCACCCGTGTGAGGCAGGGTAATCGTCATATTGTCATTTTACAGATGGGGAATGGAGGCAAAGGAAGATTAAATAACTCTACAGTAAATCACACAACAAGCGTGGCAACTGCACTAAGATCAAGATTAGCCTTGTTCATATGATGACGACTTTCTTTCTTTGAACAACTGCAACCTAGAGCTTAACTTAAAAACCTCCATTCTGTTACACTGTTTTTAGATCCCTTTTATATGAGAGTGTTTTTTTAATGTATCTGTCTCCCTTAGATACTTATGCAGATGATGTATTTATCCTCACTACACACCTGTGAGGCAGGACAGGGTTATCATCACCATTCTACATATGGGAACTAAGTGCCTTGCCCAAGGTTCCACAGCAAGTCTGTGGCAGAAGAGGGACTTGACCCATGGCCTTCCAACTGTTAGGCAAGTGTCTTAGAACTGGTATACAGAAGCAGCTCTTTAGACTTCCAACAAGGGGCTAAACAATCCCTTCTTAAATGCACTAAGGTCTTCATTGCATATATTGCACTTGATTGGAGTACCCCAAGGATCGGTTCCAGGGCTGGTTTTGTTCAACATTTTTATTAATGACCTAGATGCGGGGGATGGATTGCACCCTCAACAAGTTTGCAGATGACAAACTTAGGCAAGTTTGCGGATGATAGCTTAGGATGCCCCTGAGCTAGGGGGAGAGGTAGATACACTGGAGGGCAGGGATAGGGTCCAGAGTGACCTGGACAGATTAGAGGATTGGGGAAAAAAGAAATATGATGAGGTTCAATAAGGACAAGTGTAGAGTCCTGCACTTGGGACGGAAGAATCCCAAACATTGTTACAGGCTGGTTAAGTAGAAGTTCTGCAGAAAAGGATGTGGGGATTACAGTAGATGAGAAGCTGGATATAAGTCAACAGTGTGCCCATGTAGCCAAGAAGGCTAATGGCATATTAGGTCGCATTAGGAAGAGCACTGCCAGCAGATCTAGAGAAGTGATTATTCCCATTTATTTGGCTCTGGTGAGGACACATCTGGAGTATTGTGTCCAGTTCTGGGCCCCCACTATAGAAAGGACGTGGACACATTGGAGAGAGTTCAGCAGAGGGTGATCAAAATGAGTAGGGTGCTGGAGAGCATGACCTATGAGGAGAGGTTGAGGCATTTGGGTTTGTTTAGTTTGCAGAAGAGAAGAGTGAGGGGGGATTTAATAGCAGCCTTCAACTCTCCGAAGGGAGGTTCCAAAGCGGATGGAGAAAGTCCAGGAGCATCCTGAGGCTGGCTGCAGCAGCTGGCGCCATAGGCAGAAGGCATGATCGGCGCCCCCGCCTGCACGGCCGTCAATGGCCGTGACGTAATCATGGGGCGCCCCGGCACCCCGTGATGTCATCACTGGGCACCCGGGCCCGTGGCGCCCTAGGCAACTGCCTAGTTTGCCTAGGTCCATGGGCCGCCTCTGAGAAAGGCTGTTCTCAGTAGTGACAGATGGCAGAACAAGGAGCAATGGTCTCAAGTTGCAGTAGGGGAGGTCTAGCTTGGATATTAGGAAAAACTATTTCACTAGGAGAGTGGTGAAGCACTGGAATGGGTTACCTGGGGAGGTGGTGGAATCTCCATCCCTCGAGGTTTTTAAGTCTCGGCTTGACAAAGCCCTGGCTAGGTTGATTTGGTTAGGATTGGTCCTGCCTTGGGCAGGGGGCTGGACTTGATGACCTCCTGAGGTCTCTTCCAGCTCTATGATTCTATGATCCCTGTGCATATTTTCTACTATCCTTGGAGAGTGCACAAAAATAATGCACGAAACCGAGTGTAGTTCTCGCCTGCCAGGTATTGTTCTACAAACTCACATGAGACTGAAAAGACGTTGACAAGAGTCGGTTGCAAATGGTTCCCCTTCCCCCAAGGAAACTGTTGATTGGTCTCGAAGAGGGAGGTGGTAGTTCATGGGAGTCCCTGTCTGTGGTGCATCATGGGAAATGTAGTCCAGCCAGGGACACTTGTGTATAGAGAGGAATGAGACAATCAAACTCCGTTTGCCTCTGAGGGAGAGACTAGATGACACTGGCAGTGGGTCACTGAAGCAAAGGAGGTTGGGGGTTCCTGGAGCAGGGAGGACCCCAGAGTATCGGGGCACCATGCCAGGGCAGTACCCTGAGGGAAGGGTGCCTGTTGGGTATTGGGTTGTCATAGTGCTAGATCTTGTTGTTATAGTAACTGAGTTAGGTCATTAGTGGTCAGCCCAGCTAGTCTTGGCTGGTTCCAATTAGTTCTGTGTTAAGGAACAAAATGGAAACTTGCAAACACTGCAGCGCTCTATGTTTCGAGTGATTTCTTCCTAAACTCGATAACTCCAAACGATATAACAAAGTGGCGACGAGGGTGGGATATCTGTGCTGCCTCCAGCAACAGAAGAACTAGGAGTCATTGTAAGAAAACAAACCTTTTTGTTGTTCTGGAAGGTGGGGGTGAGAACTGACTGTTACATTGACAGTGCTAATTGAAACTAGAACCAGGGTCTGCTTCGTTCTGTCCAGAGTGAAGGCCAGAGTCTGGGGGAGAAAAACAAAAGAGAGAGAGAAGGAAGAAAAGGAAGAGAATAGCAGGACCCATGGCTACCCTTACGGGGCCACTGGGACCTTTTGAGGAGACAGTAGAGCAATGTCAGGTATGTACTGAGCATTTTGAGCTGTTTGTTATTGTGAATGACACTAAGGAAGAGAAGAAGATGCCAATATACTTAAGTGTTGTAGGGGATAAGATCTACTCTCTGCTACACAGAAACCAAATCTTACAGCGACATTGTGGAAATCCTGGGGTCACATTATGCTCCAAAACCATTGGTAATTGCAGAACGGTATTGGTTCCACACCAGAGACCAAAAAAGAAAGTGGAACAGTTTGTACAATTTGTAGCAAATTTGAACAAGCTTGCAGAACACTGTGAATTTCAGAAGATGTTAAAATGGACGCCATATGGGACAGGTTAGTGTGTGGCCTGCACAGTGAAGCTATACGGACACATCTATTAACAGAGGCCCAGCTCACCCTACTGAAGGCTGTTGATATGGTGGTCTCCATGGAACTGGCCACATGGGAGGCGCAATATCTCAGGGTGCATAAAGTGTCCCAAGAACCTACCCACAAAACTGTGGGGAGCCAGGAATGTTACCACTGTGGTAAGTCAGTTTACCATATATCAGAATGCTGGTGTAAGGACCTAGGCTATGTCTATACTGCTCTGTTTTGTGCAAGAAATATGCAAATGAGGCAAAGTGTGGAATATTGCCACATCTCATTTGCATAATTAATGAGCAGCCGCTTTTTGCGCAAAAACCCCCTCTTGCGCAAGAGCCGTTCTTCTGCATTCTTTTCAGCACTCCCTCCTCCTTCTCTTTCTGATAGAGGCAGCAGGGTGTGGGGGAGTGACTAGTCAACTAGTGTGTCGATTATCCAATAAGCTTTTGCTTATCGATTAGTTGCTTACATCCCTATTTCACGCTAATGTAATTTTGGATGGATTCAACTGAAGTCAATGGAGTTACACTGGTGGAAGGAATGGGAATGAAGTTCAATGTTAGGGGAAGGCTTGCAGAATTTTAGCTATTTCATCATTTTGACTTGAAACTAAACAGCCACAAAACTAGTTTTGTATTTGGATGTGGCCAGAAATAGCTATAAATCAAGCTATAGGAAACTCTACTGCTATTCTTTGTAATGGCTAGATGGAATTGCTGAGCTCATGAGATAGATTTTATGATATGTATCCGGAAAGACTCCCCCGTCTGTCTCTTTCTGCTTTTTAAAATGCTCTCGTGCATTGTTTGGGTAATTTTAAATACTGGAAACCACAGCACAGGTCAGTGCTTGTTGGAATTTCTCAAACAGTAAATAAAAAGCCTCTTATGAACTCAGCAGTTCTGTCAAGCACTAAGGAGAGTGTCAAAGGAGTCATTGCAGAGCATTGATACACAGACAGATATATAACATCGTCCATCACAAAGTGCTACTACCCTCGTACAGGCCCTCGCAGAACTGGACAGAGTCACATTAAATCAGTTTCACAAATTCGATTTGCATAGATCTTGGAGGGTCATGATAACATCATATTATGTTCCCCCATAACTGTCTTTTGTGGATCTGCTTTTTCAAGTCCTACTTCCTCAAGGTGCTCCCCTGTGACTCCAACAACCTACCGAACCCCTCAACTCCCTCAACCCAGCCATATAAAACATTTTCCCCCACCATGAACAATTAAAAACCTTCAAAAAATTACAGCAAATTTCCAAGTTTTATTTTGATTCAAAATTTCTTTAGTTGCCATTTGAATCCAGATTTTAGTTTTGCAACGCCAAATGAAATGAAAATATTTACTGTCATTTCAAAATTTTCCATTGAAAAACTTCCATTCTGAAATGGGAGAAATAGCATTGCTGTGCCACACAGAGGTGCTGTGTGGTTAAAAACATTAAAGAATGTGAGGCACTCAGATATTATGGTGGCACATCCATATATGTACCTTTTTTCATGTCAAAATACAGGTAATGCCAATACTGAGTTATTCCTGCATCAGACAAATACTTGTCTAATTGAAAAATAGGTGGTCCCAGCTCAGTCACAGTTACAGATGATTTGGGCGCCACAGATCCAGATAAGTTTGAGGAACAGGCAGCCTCGTTATTTACTGGGGATGACCTAGGACTTCATGCTCTCCATCTTCTGTCACTGAGGTGATGCACAACCTTGGGTTACTGTAGTGGGGCAGTCACCCCATCACAGAATAAAAAGGGTTAAAACACCTCTAGGAGAGGTCTATGGCTAGGAGCCAATCGCGAGAGGGTTTATGCCAGCCAGTTGGAGCCCAGGATGGCTGCATAAAATTGATGACTGGGCAGGCTGAAGATGCTCTTGCACTAGCTCTGGAGGAAGAAGGACCTACCTGCCTGCTAGTTTCGGTACCACTGGCAGAACAGTGCTAGGGAAAGGCTGGGTGAACCAGGGGAACCCTGGCCTGAGCAGTTCTAGGCTGAGGCCCAATGGCAGGAGGCGGAGGGATACTAGGACTGCTGGGAGACAGCCAGGGCAGGAGGAGGCAGCAGGTCCACACCCCCTTGCCTATGATGAGTGGCCGTGTCAGACAGCAGTTCGCCTCTGAGGCCAGGGCCAGATGATGACTGGCAGTGGGTAACTGAGGCAAGGTGGGCATAGGGGGTTGGAAGTTCCCTTCAAGGGGAGGACCTCAGAGTGTGGGGGGCACTGCAGCAAGGCAGTACTCGGAGGGAAGGGTGCCATGGTCTGGGAGGTTTGCTGTATTTGGCGCTGAGTGCCCTACTGCTGGCACACTGTGTCCAGTTCGGGTGTCTGCAGTGTAAGAAAGATGTTGATGGATTGGAGAGGGTTAAAGGAAAAGCCATGAGAACGATTAAAGGGTTAGAATGCCTGTCTTGTAGGACGGCTTCTAGGAGCTCTATTGAGCTTAACAAAAGGAAGGTGAAGGGGTGAGTTGATGAGTCTATAAGTACCTACATGGGGAATAAATATTTAATAATGGGTTTGGGGGAGATGTGCAGGGGTGCGAGGGGGCTCATGCTACCAAATGCCATGGGTGGGAGGGGTAAGGGGCCAGCAAAGGGACTAGCTGGGGGAGCTGCTGACTGCAGCAGAGGTCCAGCACCCTGCACTCACTGGTGGGAAGAGGAGCGCTGCAGCTGGCAGAGCAAGCTGGGACCATGCTGCACCGCTTTGCCCCACCACTGCCAGTGGGGGGGGGGGGCCTGCTGCAGGCACCAGCTGCTTTGCTCAGGGGTGGGCGGGGGAAGAGAGGCAGGGCAGGGGTGGAGCAAGGGAAGGGAACAGGAGGGAAGTGGATGGAGCAAGAAGTGGATGGAGCAAGGATGGGGTGGAAGCAGAGCAGGGGTGGAGAGAGGCGGAGTCTGGGGCAGTGGGGGTTGTCCTGGCTCTTCCCCAGGCTGGGAGGGGGGACATGACTGGTAGTCCCCCCCATGAGTCCCCTTACCAGACACGCCTGAATGGGTTCTTCAGTGTAGCAGAGTAAGTTACCTATGGGCTGGAAGTTGGCGTTAAGAGAAATCACACCAGAAACAGAGCATGAATTTCTAACAGTGAATATAACTAACCTCTGGAACAATTTACTGAGGGTCATGGTGGATTCCCCACTGCTGGCAATTTTTTAATCAACAGTAGGTGCATTTCTAAGCTAGTTGTTCAAGGAATTGTTTTGGGGAAGTTGCACAGACCGTTATACAGGATTTCAGACTAGATGTTCACTCTGGTCCCCCCTAGCCTGACAATATATGAATTTAGATTGCCTAAGTCTCTAGATCCTGTATTTGCCAGTTAATAGCTTCACAAAAAAAGAAATGAACCTAGAAGCTGTGGAAAGAAAGAGCATCAGTTATTATGTGCACCACCTTTTAAATAGTACTAGAGCCAGCACTTCACTATGCAGCTGCACACTACTAACGAGCAAATGAAGGTCAGGCCTGGCAAGATGTCTGCATTTGTCATGTGTAGTTTGGCGTGGCAGGTATTGTTTGCACCAGGAGGCCTTTGGATTTTATTCTGAAGCAAGATTTGAGCTTATGACCTAAGATTTCATGCGACAGTCCTGTAACAGAGTGGTGAGAAGCTGCCTTCCCTGCTATTGGGAGCAGATCTTCTGATCTGACACTGTGGATCTGTTTTTGAAGGCTAAAAACAACAGCAAGTGTTCTGTTGGCTTTGTCTGAGAATGAGAGATAAACCAAATCCAATTGCTGTGTTGGGGATTCCTCCTCTCCCATCAGACTCGGCTCAGATCTTACTCACTGAAAGGATTTATTGCAAACCACACTTTTGTTTTAAATGCACTTGCTGGATTAACCAAAGCAGGACAGAAGTGAATCTACATGGTAGCTGTTTATCACACATCAGCGGATACAGCCTAGAACACCTTATTCCACTGATAGTGAACAAAGCAGCCCCATCTTTGTGAGCCTGCTAGACACAAATAGTCCACTACAAATTCAATGAGATCTGCCATGTGAACAAGGACAGCTCTCATATGTCAGATTTTGTGGGCTCAGGGACAAAATAATCAACTGTAACAGACGTTTCTAGGTGGTGCCAGGGACAGAGGTAGGAGCCTCAGTTCAAAAGCCTCACATCACAGAAGGGAAGGGAGTATGCGAGGGCTACGCTCTATAAATGTTAGACCAGAGTCCGTCATGAGTTCTGGCCTTTTGTTGCTCAAACGGGCCGGGAAATGGTTAGCAGAGAATTCCCTCATCGAATGGGAGTGTACATGCATAGGATCTGAGCCCTGTGCCCAGAAGGGCTAATAGCCTTGCTGGGCCCATGGGTAAGATGGGGGGGTGCTGCTCCATGCCCCCAGTGGGGGCGGGAACTCAGCCAGAAGGGGCAGGGCTCAGGCTAGGTAACTCTCAGCACTGCTCAGAACACGCCATGCAGCTTTCTGGCAGCGATTTATAGGCCCCAGGGCTCTGGCTGTTGCAGAGCTGGGAGCTCCTGGCCCTTTTGTACCATAGAATCATAGAGCTGGAAGAGACCTCAGGAGGTCATCAAGTCCAGCCCCCTGCCCAAGGCAGGCCCAATCCCAACTACATCAACCCAGTCAGGGCTTTGTCAAGCTGAGACTTAAAAACCTCCAGGGATGGAGATTCTACCACCTCCCTAGGGAACCCATTCCAGTACTTCAGCACCCTCCTAGTGAAATAGTTTTTCCTAATTTCCAACCTAGTCCTCTTCCACTGTGACTTGAGACCATTGCTCCTTGTTCTACCATCCATCACTACTGTGAACAGTCTCTTTCCATCCTCTTTGGAACCTCCCTTCAAGAAGTTGAAGGCTGCTATCAAATCAATAAGAACATAAGAACATAATGGCCGTACTGGGTCAGACCAAAGGTCCATCTAGTCCAGTATCCTGTCTGCCGACAGTGGCCAGCACCAAGTGCCCCAGAGAGGGTGGACCGAAGACAATGATCAAGCGATTTGTCTCCTGCCATCCCTCTCCAGCCTCTGACAAACAGAGGCCAAGGACACCATTTTATCCCCTGGCTAATAGCCTTTTATGGACCTAACCTCCATGAAATTATCTAGCTTCTCTTTAAACTCTATTATAGTCCTGGCCTTCACAGCCTCCTCTGGCAAGGAGTTCCACAGGCTGACTACATGCTGTGTGAAGAAGAACTTTCTTTTATTAGTTTTAAACCTGCTACCCATTAATTTCATTTGGTGTCCTCTAGTTCTTCTATTTAGGGAACTAATAAATAACTTTTCTTTATCGGCCCTCTCCACGCCACTCATGATTTTATATACCTCTATCATATCCCCCCTCAGTCTCCTCTTTTCTAAACTGAAAAGTCCCAGTCGCTTTAACCTCTCCTCATATGGGACCCGTTCCAAACCCCTAATCATTTTAGTTGCCCTTTTCTGAACCCTTTCCAAGGCCAAAATATCTTTTTTGAGGTGAGGAGACCACATCTGTACACAGTATTCAAGATGTGGGCGTACCATAGTTTTATACAGGGGCAGTAAGATATTCTGGGTCTTATTTTCTATCCCTTTCTTAATAATTCCTAGCATCCTATTTGCCTTTTTGACCGCTGCTGCACACTGCGTGGAAGTTTTCAGAGAACTGTCCACGATAGCTCCAAGATCTCTTTCCTGCTTTGTCGTAGCCAAATTAGCCCCCATCATACTGTACGTATAGTTGGGGTTATTTTTCCCGAGGTGCATTACTTTACACTTATCCACATTAAATTTCATTTCCCATTTTGTTGCCCAATCACTCAGTTTGGTGAGATCTTCTCGGAGTCCCTCACAGTCTGCTTCTGTCGTGACTATCCTAAACAGTTTGGTATCATCTGCAAACTTTACCACCTCACTGCTTACCCCTTTCTCCAGATCATTTATGAATAAGTTGAACAGGATTGGTCCTAGGACCGACCCTTGGGGGACACCGCTAGTTACCCCTCTCCTTTCTGAAAATTTACCATTTATTCCTACCCTTTGTTTCCTGTCTTTTAACCAGTTCTCAATCCAAGAAAGGACCTTCCCTCTTATCCCATGGCCATGTAATTTACACAAGAGCCTTTGGTGAGGGACCTTGTCAAAGGCTTTCTGAAAATCTAAGTATACTATATCTACTGGATCCCCCTTGTCCACATGTTTGTTAACCCCTTCAAAGAACTCTAACAGATTAGTAAGACAGGATTTCCCTTTACAGAAACCATGTTGACTTTTGTCCAACAAATTATGTTCTTCTACATGCTTCACAATTTTATTCTTTACTATTGTTTCGACTAATTTGCCCGGTACTGAAGTTAGACTTACCGGTCTGTAATTGCCAGGATCGCCTCTGGAGCCCTTTTTAAATATTGGTGTCACGTTAGCTACCTTCCAGTCATTAGGTACAGAAGCCAATTTCAGGGATAGGTTACAAACCACAGATAATAGTTCAGCAATTTCCCATTTGAGTTCTTTTAGAACCCTTGGATGAATGCCATCCGGTCCCGGAGATTTGTTAACATTAAATTTTTCTATTTGTTCCAAAACCTCCTCTAATGACACTTCAATCCAGGACAGTTCCTCAGATTCATCACCCACAAAAGACGGTGCAGATTTGGGAATCTCCCCAACGTCCTCAGCCGTGAAGACTGAAGCAAAGAAATCATTTCATTTCTCCGCAATGGCTTTATCGTCCTTGATTGCGCCTTTTATAGTTCGATCGTCTAGGGGACCCACAGGTTTTTTAGCAGGCTTCCTGCTTCTAATGTACTTAAAAAACATTTTGTTATTTCTTTTTGAGTTTTTGGCTAGCTGTTCCTCAAAATCTTTTTTTGCTTTTCTTATTACATTTTTACACTTGATTTGACAGTGTTTATGTTCCTTTCTATTTATCTCACTAGGATTGGACTT
Organism: Pelochelys cantorii; assembly: GCA_032595735.1. Taxonomy (NCBI): domain Eukaryota; kingdom Metazoa; phylum Chordata; order Testudines; family Trionychidae; genus Pelochelys; species Pelochelys cantorii. The sequence continues at coordinate 8,358,830 of CM064355.1, read as the reverse complement.
CCACTTCTTAAAAGATGCCTTTTTGTCCCTCACTGCTTCTTTTACATGGTGGTTAAGCCACGGTGACACGTTTTTAGGTCTCTTGCTATGTTTTTTAATTTGGGGTATACATTTAAGTTGGGCCTCTATTATGGTGTCTTTAAAAAGTTTCCATGCAGCTTGCAGGGATTTGGCTCTAGTCACTGTGCTTTTTAATTTCTGTTTAACTAGCCTCCTCATTTTTGTGTAATTCCCCTTTTTTAAATTAAATGCCAGGGTGCTGGACTGCTGAGGTGTTCTACCCACCACAGGAATGTTGAATGTTATTATATTATGGTCACTATTCCCAAGCGGTCCTGTAACGGTTATTTCCTGGACCTGATCCTGCGCTCCACTCAGGACTAAATCGAGAATTGCCTCTCCCCTTGTGGGTTCCTACATCAGCTGCTCCAAGAAGCAGTCATTTAGGCCATTGAGAAATTTTATCTCTGCTTCTCTTCCTGAGGTGACATGTATCCAGTCAATATGGGGATAATTAAAATCCCCCATTATTATAGAGTTCTTTATTTTGGTAGCCTCTCTAATCTCCCTCAGCATTTCAATGTCAGTCTCACTGTCCTGGTCAGGTGGTCGGTAATATATCCCTACTGCTAATTTCTTATTATTGGAGCATGTAATTACTATCCATAGCGATTCTATTGAGCATGTTGATTCAGTTAATATTTTTATTTCATTTGATTCTACATTATCTTTCACATACAGTGCCACTCCACCACCCACCCGGCCTGCTCTATCCTTTCGATATATTTTATATCCCGGTATGATTGTGTCCCACAGATTTTCCTCATTCCACCAGGTTTCAGTGATGCCTATTATGTCAATCTCCTCATTTAATACTAGGTACTCTAGTTCACCCCTCTTATTAGTCAGACTCCTAGCATTTGTGTAGAAGCACTTTAAAAATTTGCCACTGCTTATTTGTCTGCCCTTCCCTGGTGCAGACAAATAATCCCCCCTCACTCTTCTCTTCTGCAGACTAAACAAACCCAAATCCCTCACTCTCTCCTCATAGGTCATATGCTCCAGCCCCCTAATTGTTTTGGTCACCCTCTGTTGGACCCTCTCCAGTGAATCCACATGCTTTCTATAGTGAACACATTACTCCAGATGTGGCCTCACCAGAGTTGAATAAAGGGGAATAATCACTTTTCTAGATCTGCTGGCAATGCTCCTCCTAATGCACCCTAATATGCCATTAGCCTTCTTGGCTACAAGGGCACACTGTTGACTCCTCTCCAGCTTCTCATCCACTGTAATCCCCAGGTCCTTTTCTGCAGAACTGCTACTTAGCCAGTTGGTCCCCAGCCTGTAACAGTGCTTGGGATTCTTCCATCCCAAGTGCAGGACTCTACACTTCTCCGTGTTGAACCTCATCAGATTTCTTGTGGACCAATCCTCTAATCTGTCCGGGTCACTCTGGACCCTATCCCTGCCCTCCAACATATCTACCTCTTCCCCTAGCTTAGTGTCATCCACAAACTTGGTGAGGATGCAATCCATCCCTTCATCCAGGTCATTAATAAAGATGTTGAACAAAACTGGCTCTAGAACCAATCCTTGGGGCATGCCGCTAGAAACCGACCACCAACCTGACATCGAGCCATTAATCACTACCCGATGGGCCTGACAGTCTCGTCCATTTACTCAATCCATGCTCCCTTATCTTGCCCTCTTTGCCCTCCCCATTGCCTGCCTGCCTGAATCGCTGCAGTTGGGAAATGTTAGGAACAAGCAAGGAGCAGACAGTAGCCACGGCAGTGCTCCATTGTGTCTAAGCTCCACTGTGTTGTAGGGTTCAGTGATGCAAGCTAGAGCTGGTCCTGAGACTCAGACACCCCATCCCTACCCACCTGCTCTGAGCCGAGCCCAGCCAGAGGATAATCAAGCCCATTCTTTGCTCCTCCAATGCAGGAGTCAAGCCACTGGAGTCAGCGGAGTTAAATAAATGTAAGAGGAGACTCAGTCCTTCTTGAATGCATTCAAATGAGGATTTATTGAAGCTACGACAGAAGCTATAGGATGTAGCATATCTTAAAACATGGCCTAGGGATGTTTCTGCAATTTCTAGGGATGATTAAAAGATGAAACCAAATACAGCGTTAGCAGAGGATCTTAGACACTGCAGCACCCAATTTAAATCTGCGTGGGAAAGTTTTGATGGAAGAGTTTTCTGCAGAAGAGCTATTTCGACGACATCCCACTGTCTCACAGCACCATGGCGATTTCAATGACATCAAAATGAAGCCCTGCAACAGTGTTAAAATATTCTGCTTCACTGTTACTGGAAGTTTAAATAATTCAAACTATTCCAAATGAAAAGTCATTTTTGAAAGAAAAAAAACCATGTTTTTTAATGTCGAGTTGAGAAAAATGTTTCAGTCATCACAAATTTCTTCAAAATATTCCACCAGAAGTTTCAAAAATTTTCATTGTGATTCCAATTCAGAATGAGAATAAACTTTGAAATCCTGGAATTTCCCACCACGTGGAAACTTTGGTGCCACCTCTGTTTTTGGCACTGCTGCAAACCCTGAAGGAATACTGCGTCCAGGCATGGGCGGCGGATAATGTAGGCAAGGGAAGGCATTGCCTTCCTAAAACTGTCTATACTGCTCTGCCACCCAGAAGGGGATGGGGCTGCACTGCATAGCAGCCTAGCAGCTGAGGAAGACGTTTAAGATGATGTCAATAAACTGGAGAGGGTCCCAACAAGAGACACAGGAATGATTAAAGGACTCGGAAGCATGCCTTACAGCTATACATTAAACAGCTGCTTGAGTCTAACCAAAAGAAGATTAAGGGATGACTTCAATGCTGATTGGTCCATTGGAATTAAATTCATCTAATCCAGACAGACGAATTTCTTTGACCTTGCCTTCATTTAATTAAGATCTCCAAGCGCTGTATACATATGAGACAGCCTAAACATACGGGTGCTACAGCAGCTTCCCCTATAAAATTTGTCTAACACCCCACCAAAACAAATTGAATTCCCTACTGAAACAAGAGTCTCCACTGAACATAATCATCCCCATGGAGAGAGGATGAGAAAGAACATACACATGAGAGATGTCAGTCACTTGGCTTAATGAACTCAGATGCTACAGTGATTGAGGGGCATGTAAAAGTCAGGGTGGAACAGATAGAGAGGTTCAGCTAGAGGAATCAGAAAGAAAACTTTGCTCCTTCACAGAAGACTTCACAAACCACATGGATGTGCTGAGCAAGGTAGCAGGACAATTAAATAATAAAATTGATACAACAGAGATAAGCAATTGGTTTATGGAGCAGGCCAGGCAATCTGTGATTAGTTGCGGCTAGTCAGCAAGGAGAAAAAAAATATAGTGGCCCAACCTTTGGAAGAGGTAGCAGGTTTAAAACAAACAAAAGGAAGATGTTCTTCATACAACACACAGTCAACCTGTGGAACTCCTGTGCTGTCCCTAGCCTCTTTGTCAGTGGCTGGAAATGGATGACAGGAGAGGGATCACTAGATGATCACTAGGGTATGTCTAGACTACATGGCTCTGTTGACGGAGCCATATAAACTAGCTTACACAGCATAGGCAAAGAAGCGGGGATTTAAATAATCCCTGCTTCATTAAAATAAACATGGCTGCTGCGCTGTGCTGACGATCAGCTGATCCGGCACAGCACGGCAGTCTAGACACGGATCTGTCGGCTGGGGAAGCCTTTGCTGACCGATCCTGTAAACCTTGATTATTTAAATCCCCACTTCTTTACCTAGGCCGGGTAAACTAGTTTACATGGCTCCGTCGACGGAGCCATGTAGTCTAGACATACCCTAGACGATTACCTGTTCTATCCATTCCTTCTGAGGCACTTGGCATTGGCCACTGTGGGCAGTCAGGATACTAGGCTAGATGTACCTTTGGTCTGACCCAGTCTGGCCGTTCTTATGTTCTTTAGAGAGTGCAAGGATTCAGAGAGTGGGCAAGAGTTGTGTGGATACCCTGTATGCTCAGCGGAAACTGCCATATGCTAGAGTGCGCTTTATCAGAATCCACATGCCTACTGAAATCAGTGGGAAACCCATGTGTGAACTGAAGGCAGCTCATGTGGCCCTGATTTCCTAGGGGGGAAATAGCTATCAGACCAGAGCAGGGACTGAGGCATATTGCCCTTTCCCTACCCAGGTCAGCCAGGGGCTGAGACCCTATACTGTGCCTGTGCTTTAGTGGTCTCCATAGGGCTTTGGAGGACTTGCCCAAGTCATGCCCACTCCCATTATACTACGAACCCTCCCCTCCTCCAACCTGACCAAGGCCCATTCCTGAGCTGAATCTGCCCCGCCCCTTTGCCCCAGCTGAAGCAGTTCAGTTCACAGGGATTATTCCTCTGGGGGCCTTGAGCCTGCTGATGTACAGCACCTGTGAGCACAAGGGGTTCTTGGGGCTACCAAGCTTTGGACCTCCACTATCGGCCAGCAGCAAGACGAGACGCATCCTTGAGCCAACACTGTGCTACTGCGCTGACATTCATGTGGCATGTGGGTGATCCCGAGCAACTGTTAAACGCCCTTCTGCCTTCAGCCCAGGGCAGGGAGTCATTCACAAACTGTGCTTTACTCACTTCCTGCCAGAACCTTGCTGCTCCCAGCAGCTCTTGTCCAGTCCTAAGACCAGACCATTTGCATGGGATGCCCCTGCCACAGAAGACAACCTGCTCCCTGTAGGGCTTGCACATGCCCCCTTGCCGCAGCATCTCCTGCAGAAGTCCTCCTGCTCCGGCAATCACCTGATCCCTACTTGACCAGTCTCAGCTGGGATGTAGATAATCCATCACAGGTGGGGCTGGGCCCAGCTCCCCTTAAAGGGCCAGCCATCCTGTGAGTTCCCTAACCATGTGAGGATAAAATCCATTAATTATTGAGACAATCATATTATGGGGATGAGAGCCAGACAAGTACCTAGATAGAATTCCATATAATTATTTTTATCTGCATTTTTCACAGCCATTTTCTATATATGCCATGTCCCTGTTATAGGGGCATATATAGATCCTGGATTTGCAGCATCTTTCTAAAAACAATAGATAAAAAAAGAATAAGCAGATGCTGGCTCTTATTGGAAATTTCCCTGTTTTCTCCCCCCATTTCTAACCACTGGAGAACACAGTTATCTCCCCAAAGGTCTGACACCTAAAAGCTTATTGAAGGAGAAAATTCAGTCTCTCCAAGAGGCTGGGTTTTGTTGTGATGTGTCTTGCTGTATGAAAGAAGTGTTATGCCTTGTATAAAGGAATGCAAAAGGGTCAGAGATGCAGTGATACTAGAGGCGGGAGGGAGGAAATCTATCTGCATGCAGTCCAGAATTTTTTGTTGAGATGAACTTTTTCAAGACCCCTGAAAGCTCATCTCAGCCAAGAGAGACAACATGGAATTTCACAGCTGATGAAGAAGCCAGTGGATAAAAACAAAGGGGTGGATGGAGAACTGGGATTAGTGGGCATGAATGTGGATTACTGTTCTGTCCACACTGTAATCTGGATAGCTACATTCTATCTACCTATAAATATTTGGCTTGGTCACTTACTAGGCTGCTTTCTGATCATTCCTGCTAGCAGACTCAACTGCTGGAAAGGTGAATTTCACCCCAGGATAAGATCTAATCACCATTTATGTTTTGCATTGGCATTTCCGATGGCAATTAACTATGTAGAGCTTCTGACTCCCTGCAGGGGGCGGGGGGGGGAGTCCATATCCACTGGGTCTTATGCTTCCATCATCACAGTACTGAAGTGCCTCAGAACAATTAACAAATGTATCTTCTTAGCATTCCGGAGAGTTAGGGAAGTATTTTTTCCCCATTTCCAGATGGGCAGCTGAGACAAAATGATTTAGGGCCATAATCTTGCAAGCGCCAATGCACACTTTAGTCACATGAAGTCAGTGGGGCTGCTCACATGCCACAAGCAAAGCATGTGGGTAAAGGTCTGCCTAGGATGGTTGCGGAAGTCTGCATGAGCTAGAGATTGCACTTGGAATTCTTGAGACACCAGCGTGTATCTCAGTAACACTGCCATCTGGCAGCCCAGCTGATAACTGAACCCCAAAGAGGAAGGAGCCCAGTCTATTGCAAATGAATGTAATGTCCACAAGATTAGTCTCAGAAACCACCCCACCCCCGCCTTCTCTGCCCACCTCTTCTCCTAGGCCAGGGTACTAATCAAATATTGGTTGCTCTGAATCAATACACTGGTCCAATCAGCCAGCCACAGCCATGGCATAAAACAAGCGGCTCTTCCTCTTCTCCCCAGTTTCTAAACGTATCCCTGTTAAGCCCAATTCATTACATTTTGCATAAGAGCTGCTGCCACGCATCCAAGACACAAAAGAGTCAGCAAGGAAGATATGAAATGACAAAAAACAATTCCAAAGAAAATCTAATTAGCAGGTAAAGACACAGGGTGGCCTTTTTTGTGCCCTCCGCTAATGATGAAAACATATCAGAGAAACTTTTGAATGGTTATTAGGAAATAGAAACCCCCATTACTTTTAATTGAGGCTGACTCGCATCTTGCAGTTTATTTGGACAAAAAAACACCCACGTGAAGCTCTATTCTGAGGATAGCTACGTTAAAAGAAAACACATTAGAGAGAGGTGAATAAATATAGGTTCACTCACTAAAGAGGCTAATTAAGTCTTAGACACAGGCAATGGCAGCGTTAACAGAGTCTTGGTATTTTTCCTTTATTGACTCAAAGTACTTTGTCCTAAATAGCTGGAGCTAGAAAACTGTCATGTCACTTGCCCAAGGGCTGGTAAGAGTCTGATCCAAAGCCCTGAAAAGTCAGGAGGGGTCTCCCCCTGATTGCAGTGGACATTGACTGGCTCTGAGCAAGCCACGGGGAGTTTAAGGCCAGATGGGAGGAGTAAATAATCAAGTCTGACCTTTATCTCACAGGCCACCAATGCCACTGAGCACCTGCATTAGGCTCGCTGATGGGGGGAGGAGGGGCGGGCAAAGGGGCAGTTCCCCCGGGACCTGATGATTCAAAGGGGCTCAGAGCTCCAGTAGCAGTGGCTGGAGCCCCAGAGCCTTTAAATTGCTGCTGGAGTGCTGCATCACGTGCTCTGTGCAGCCCAGAAGATTGGGTAGGGCTGCACTGCGCTCCAGGCCGCATGAAAGGTTGGCTGTCCTGGCCCCACCCCTTCTGGCCAAGGCCCCGCCCCTTCTGGGAGCATGGAACCAGCCCCCTTCCACCTACCCCAGGAGCTGCAGAGGCTGTTGGTTCCCCTGAGCTGCACTAAACCAAACAACCAAAATGAGACCTAGACTATGATGTGTTACAGGCAGAGTAGAGAATAGGAGTGACTGAGGTATACCTGTTCCCAAAGTCCCTACATGAGAGAACCCAGATAATCCTGGCAAGTGACCTTCATCCACGCACTGAAAGCCCTCCAAGGTCACTGCCAATCTGATCTGGAGCAAAATTCCTTCTTGACCCTACGTATGGGGATCCGTGAGACCCTGAAGATGTGAGGAAGAGCAGGCTAGCCAAGCACCTGACTGCTCATTGCCACCTCCGAGATGTTGCATCTCCAGCTGTGGCCATCCTTAAGCGTGTTAGCTATGATACAGTACACAGACTCACCACAGAGATCACCATCACTGGCCAATGGAAGAGTCTTAGCATCATTTAAACTTGATAGTGGGATGGAATAACATCAGAATAGCTGTAGAAAATAATGCTGTACCCTGTGAATGCTCCAGACCAGATCCATGCAAGTCTGGCTACCTAGGTTTCATCCCACGTTTGTCAGGGGTCAGGGCTCTCTGTTTTGTGCTCAACTCCTTTTACAACAGGGGAGAGGCGTTGTAACTACAACACTTGTCCAGAGACTGAAGCAGTAGCCAAATGGGGAGAGAGCTGTTTTGCAGTCAGACATCCTACCCTGTCATTCTAGTGCAAAAAGAACTTTACTTCTGTATACCTCCTGCATTTAAAGCCAGATTACTCTATAGCTGGAGAGCAAATGCTTTTTCCCGCTCCGTGGGGATTTTCACATTTCAAATTTGTTTCCTCTTCACACATTGGGACAAAAGGTGGATGTCTCAAAAATTTTGGGGGCAAAAACACAGAACATTTTGTTTTGATTTTGACCTTAACCTTTTTTTAAAGTACAAATTTCCCAAAACTTCAAATCAAAACTCATTTCAACTAAAAAAAACCCCAAACCACTGTCAATTTCAAAACATTTTAAACAAAATATTTTCAAGTGAGACATTTTGTTGAACTAATGAGCAATTTGACAAATCTGCATTTTCAGCCAAAACATTTTCTCTTGGAATTTTCCAATAGCTGAACCAGACTCATTCGGTATCTAAGCACCATTCCAGAATGGTCTTGTACAGGCAAGAAATAAGCCAGAATCATAGAAAAGCTCTCAGGAGGTCATCGAGTCCAACCCTTTGCTAAGAGCAGGACCAATCCCTACCAAATCATCCCAGCCAGGGCCCTATAAAGGCAGGACTTAAAAACATCTAGGGATGGAGATTCCACCATCTCCCTAAGGAACCCATTCCAGTGCTTCACTACCCTTCTAGGGAAATTGTGTTTTCCTAATATTCAACCTAGACCTCCACCGCTGCAACTTTAGACCATTGCTCTTCATTATGTCATCTGTCACCACTGAGAACAGCCTCTCTCCATCCTCTTTGGAACCCCCCTTCAGGGAGTTGAAGGCTGCTATCAAATCCCCCCTCACTCTTCTCTTCTAAAGACTAACTAAGCTCAAATCTCTCATCTCTCCTCATACGTCATGTGCTCCTGCCCCCTAATCATTTTTGTTGCCCTCCACTGGACTCTTTCCAATGTGTCCACATCCTTTCTGCAATGGGAGGCCCAGAATTGGACGTAATACTCCAGATGTGGCCTCACCAGTGTCAGATAAAGGGGAATAACCACTTCCTTAGAAAATCTTTTCCTCTTGTTTCCCTTCTTCTGAGGGGGAGAGAGGAGATCTGACATACAATTTAGAATTATAGAATCATGGGGTTGGGAGAGACCTCAGGAGGTCATCAAATCCAACCCTCTGCTAAAAGCAGGACCAATCCCATCTAAACCCCAGATTGTTTGCATCGGCAGCCAAAATTTAACTCAGCATTTGTACCAATGCCATTTCTGGGCAACAAGCTTTTAAATTCTAGAAGTTTCAAAAATTCTATTCTGATAAAAATTTAGTTCCACATCAGTTTCGTGTTACTCAGCAATTCTGTGCCCAAGTTCTCATCAAAGAGAAAGACAAATGCATACAAACTATTTTCACAAGGAGCTCTGATACCTCGATGACAAGCAGACTGATTGACCAATCAATTCAGAGTTTGTACAGAAAATAGAGCATTAACAGACTCCAGAAGTCCTTTCTCACTATCAGTGATCAAATTATATTGCGGTTGAGAATATGATGCAGCTGAACTTCAGAAATGTTGGTCCCAAGTGTTCTTCACATAAGCAGGCCAGGCAAAAGAGAAGGTAAATAAAATGGAAAATAAATGAAGAGCTTAGAAAAGTAAAAACAATTCATGTCTCTTTTCAGTTGTGTCCTAAAAGCCTGTCATTAAAATAAAACTCAATTCTCAAAATGAACTATTTCAATCTAAGGCATCTTGGTTATTTTGTGTATATTGATCTATTGACCTGCATGGAAGCACAGCATTATAAATGATATTTACACTGTCTAATTGGTACCATTAACAATATAAATAGCTCCCCTTTGTTTAGCTGCAGGATAAGAATATAAATAGATTCTAGCAGGAATGCTGTTACAAGTAGATGCAAGATGACAAGGAATCCTCAAAGCAGCTTCTCACATTAAGCCTACCCATTTGAATTTCTCAGAAACACCACACTTTCTTCCAAATCATTACTAAGGGTGTCAGATAAGATGTTATTTATGGTATTTTTACCAATTTTCAATCCGCAGCACAGTGTTCCTCTTCAACCCTCTCTGAATGAATTTTCCAATTAACGTTTAACAGGAGACAGTATCAAAGGCTTTGCTGATATGCAAATATGTTGCATCTACTGCACTGTTTTATAATTCTGTTTAAAATGTATGTTTGCTTAGTAATGATGATCCTTTATAAACCCAAACTGTTTATTGCTCGTGGAATCATTAGCCTCTGAATGCTTAGGAGGCTCCCCCTCCCTCATTCTTCTGTATGCACATACGGTATACATTTAAACTGGAGGACAGGCCTTCAGCTGGTAAGTCTGTACAAATTCCCCTGACATCACTGGAGCTCAGCCATCCTACCCCAACTGAGGAGCTGGCCTTGGGACTGAAACTGGATATCTAAAGTCCTAAGTGCTGACTCCATGGGTGCTCCAGGTGGGAGTTTAGTACCCACTGACAGCCAAGCTCACCCCCTCCCCTCCAGCACCTCCTGCCCACTGACAATGATGCAAATCAACTCCTTCTCAGTATCTCCTGCCTTCTATGTATCAGCTGTTCTATGGCATGCAGGAGACCCTGGAGGGTGGAGGTGGAGGAGAGGGGACAGGGCATGCTTAGGGGCAGGAAAAGGTGTCACAGTTCAGGACAACAGCACTTGTATTCCTCTTCTTTGCTCCAGCAAAAGCACGCACATTCAGGCTCCTGGACCTTCATCTACAGCTTTCTCGCCCAGTTCCTTGCCTACGGTGTGACATTCCTATCAAACGGACTGCCTCACCTGGCTAGCATGTCCATACTGCTTACTGTTCAAAGGCTATGAGCACTGGAATTGCTGGCAGTTTTAAGGGTATGTCTACACTAGCCCCCTAGTTCGAACTAGGGGGCTAGTGTAGACATACCCTAAGTTATCACCCAGCCTTCTCTAAGCAAGCACATGTATTCCTAAGGCAAAAGCATTGCAAAGAAAACTTTAAGAACAAATGACAGGATTGGCCTATATGCTGAAAGTCTTACCAGAAGTCACCCTCAACCCCAATCTCTGACACGTGCCAATCCTTTCAAAACTTCCCTAAGGAAGGACACTTTTCACAGACACTTTTTGGAGAGAGTCCTGAAGGTTTGCTGGATCAGAGAAAAGGGCCTGAGCCAATTTAAAGTTGGGCTATTTATTCAAAAGTCCTTTCTTTGTCTGTTGGTCTCCAGAGAAGCCAGTCTGAACCAGCATAGGCAAGCCTCTCCAGGTTGTGGTACTTCCCTCAAGTTGTTATAACTTGAGTGAATTTGGCTGATCATTCCTCAATGTTCTTAGCTACTGGAAGGCTGCAGTCATGCTCCCCCATGGAATTACATACAATCTCTGGCCCGCCGTGATGCAGAAACTTAATACATTCAAATCTCCCAAAGTTATTGCAGGAAACTGGCATATCTGTCACATTAGGTGTCTTAAAAGACTGCTCTTATTATAGAGATTTATTCTATCCCTTTTACAGACGTGTAAATTATAGTTTCCAACAAGTTAAAGCTGTGATTTCTGGAGGGGCGAATGGAATTAAGTCCCTAGTTCCCATTGAAAGACCGAACAAAACTGCAGTTCTAAACCTATCACAAGTGATTTTCCCGACTGCACAGTGATTCAGAAATCACACCTGAGAATAAAAATCCCAACTCTTCTTTAAATAACAGCCTACACTCTTTTTTTACCCCTACTTACCAGTGCCATATCTCAGCTTCACAACAGTTTTCAGCTTTATAAGCAGTACTGTATATTTTAGTACTTAAAAAAGAAAAGAAATGCAATTAAATACAATAGGTCCAATTTTCCACTGCCTGTTACCTTGGGGAATCATGTGCCCCTGTGGGATGTACAAAGTAAGTGGGTGTAAATGCTACTATTTTGATTGGGCCGCATTCTGCACTATGATAACTAACTTTGCACAGACTTAAATAACTGTACTAGATGACACACAGTAAGAACAATCCCATTGACTTCAATGGAGCCAAATCACTCCCAAATCACATTGATGTAAGTTGACCTGAATCAATCTTCTGTCTCTCTTCCATTCCGATGGTTCTGAGCTATTCCTAGCCTCCTATCCACCCCCTTCAAACAGTTGGCGGCAGAGTCTTGTGGATAAAATACTACCCAGGAATAAACCATAATTGCACTACGGAAATCTCAGAAGGCTGCAGTGAATACATTTCCTTGGAAACCAGGCCTGATCCCCAGCTAGAGCCAATCAACATTGGCTGCACTAGAGTTTAATGGAAATATTTCATTTACAATCCTTGAGGATCTAGGATAGGGATGTAAGCGACTAATCTACTAGTGACTCGACTAGTCATCCGCCCTCCCCCACACACACTTGCTGTTTCTATCAGAGAGAGGCAGCAAGGGGGGGAGCAGGACCCAGTGTTGGGGGGAGCGGGCTTAAAACCTGGTTTCCCCCAGCACCATCTTCCCAGGGTGCAGGGAATGCAGAGGCGTAGTGGGGGACCAGGCACAAGCTGGAAATCAGCTGATTCCCAGCTCGCACCAGGTTCCCTCTGCTGCGGTTTAGCTTTTTAAATGTATTAAAAGCCTCGTAGCAGTTAATACATTTAAAAGGCAGAGCTACAGCAGGGTTAGCTCCTAGGGCTGGGAGCCAGCCCTGCTGTGGCTCTGCAGTTTCCCTCCCTTATCAACTAATCAACTAATCAACTATTCAATGGAAATTCCATCGAATAGTCGATTAGCTAATTAAACACCATTTAATGACCCTAATCTAGGACACATAAGAACAGCCATACTGGGGCAGACCAAAGGTCCATCTAGCCCAGGATCCTGTCTACCGACAGCGGCCAATACCAGATGCCTCCAGAGGGAATGAACAGAACAGGGAATCAGCAGGTGATTCCCACCACTGTCACCCGTTCTCAGCCTCTGACATACAGAGGCTAGGAACACCATTCCTATCCATCCTGGCTATTAGCCATTGATGGACCAACCCTCCATGAATGTATCTAGCTCTTTTTTGAACCCTGTTAAAGTCCTGGCCTTCACAACATCCTCTGGCAAGGAGTTCCACTGTTGACTGTGTACTGCATGAATAAATACTTCCTTTAGTTAGTTTTAAACCTGCTACCTATTAATTTCATTTGGTGACCCCTAGTTCTTACGTTATGGGAACAAGTAAATACATTTTCCTTATTCAGTTTCTCCATACCAGTCAAGATTTTATAGATCTCTATCATATCCCCCCTTAGTCTTCTCTTTTCTAAGCTGAAAAGTCCTAGTCTTTTTAATCTCTCCTCATCTGGCAACACTTCCAAATCCCAGTCATTTTTGTTACCCTTTTCTCCAGTGACAATATATCTGTTTTGACTATTCAAGATGTGGACATACCATGGATTGATATTATCTGTCTTATTCTCGATCCCTAACATTGACCTTACATTGATTCTTAACATTTGGTTCCAACTGTCTGAGCAATCAATCCCTGTGTGGTGGGTGGGGGGAGAGACTAAGATCCAACTTTCCACAGAATTCAGCATCACTGAAGAGGTGCCAGTCCCAGGATGTGCCACAGAGTTCTGTCCTTAAAACAGGCACACATGGCCAGTGCCCATTCTGAGCTGCAACCACAGGGGTTAAAGAATGACTGGTTCCCCCATGACTGCAAGAAAAATGAAGGCATGCATAGCAAAAGCAAGAAGGAAGCATCTCAAGCTGTTCCTAGCTCTGAGGTTCCAAGTGATGTAGGGGTGGGATTGCGAGAAGGGGGTGATGAGTTCCAATAAAGCGATGTAACCACCAAACTGCAGCAGATGGGTTAGTGGCCTATGCTACAGGTTTAAAGAAACCTACATCCTGATTCTCTTGTGCACCTCATAGAGCAGGGGTTGGGCAATAATTTTTGACAGGGGTCCACGCCAAGATTTTGGAACATGGTCAACAGCCGTGCTCTTCCATGATATTAATGGAGGAGGTGTGGGGTCTGGGATGGAGGTTGGGTGCAGAAGGAAGGTCGGGGTAAGGGATTAGGGTGCAGAAGGGCATGTGGGGTCTCGGAGGGAGTTTGGGTGAAGGAGGCAGTTACAACTGGGGCCCAGAACTGGAGTTTGGGCTGTGACATAGGGCAGGAAGGGGTTGTAACCAAGGGCATGATATTCGGGTACAGGATCTGGGAGTAGGTATGGGTTCAGGAGGGGGGCAGAGGGTTTGGCTTATGTAGGGCGGCAGTGAGTTGGGGGGAGAGAGGGGTTGGGGTGCCAGAGGCAGGCTGTGACTGGAAGACTTACCTGGTTGACTCCTGGCCTGCAGCTCAGCAGGATTTTCAGGCAGTCTGCCTGCCTGCCCCACCCCTACACAGGTTGCAGGGGCCATGTGCATCTGTGAATAAAAGCCTGAGGGGTGGTGGGAGTGGTGCTTCACGCACTGCCTATTCTTCAAACAGGCAGCTCCCATTGGCCAGAAACTGGCCAATGGGATTGTGCTAGGGGTGGGGACAGTGCATGATGCCTCTCCCCCTTGCTCCCCTATAAGCTGTGAAACACAAATGGCCCAGCAGCTGCTTTTCTTAGTGGCTTGCGATGGTGGGGGGGAGGGTTGCGGGAAGCAGGGAGTCTGCCTGAGGCTTTCTGCTGTGTTTGCGGGCCAGATCAAGTGGCTTGGTGGGTCAGATCTGACCCGCCGGCCCTATTTTGCCCAGGCCTGTCGTAGAGTCACATGCACTGGTGCAAAATGGGTGTAAAACGCTATCCGAGCATCAAGGCAGCATTTCCTACTCACTGTGCACAGGGGTAAATGGTTCTTCCGGATGCAAGGGGTGGATAATCAGGCCCACAGAGCTCAGTTTTGAACTCATTGATACCAGCCTAAGTCTCAAATGCATAGGACTTACTGTGGATGGGAGAAGGAGTAGAAGGGAACTCAGACTCAGGCCCATCAATCCCCCGAAACAGCACAGTGCAGTCCCTTCTCAGCAAAGATCATTGAGCCCTTTATACTTAGCGTGCAGACAAAGTAAGAAGAGACTTAGACCACTGGTGGGCAACCTGCAGCCTGAGGGCTGCATGCAGCCCATTGGGGTTCTGTACATGGCCCACAAGACATTTTGTTTACCATTGCCCATGCACCGAGTTGCTACATTCCACTGGGTTTCATCCAAGTAGTTTTTTTTCCCTTACGGTATTGCTAAAGCAACATGCACACAAAGCAGGGGCATGTGAAGTGAGGTGTGTGCTGATTCCACACCACGATGACTGTGAAAGCCATGTGGTCCCTCTACATCCAATCAAAATTTTGCTATGGTTTAATTGGCACCCTCCCACAAATTCTGACTCTATCCCGGGAGACTGCCTTGGTAAAGACAATCTTGCGACCCACTGAGATGAAGGACAACCCCTCATGTGGTCCACTCCCTACCCCAAGTTACCTCTCAATGATTTTAACCTTCCATTTCACTGGTGTAGATCAAGAGTAACTCCAGTGATATCAGTGGAGTTATACTGGCATAAAAAAGAGGAGTTCTGAGTCTATGGGCATTAAATATCTCACAGCGCTTTCCGTAAGTTCTGGGGTTTATCTTAGTATCTACAGCCAAAATTCCCCCTATCCCATCATTATATTCTTTTGTGGGCTACATTTCATTGGTGCTGTACATAGCTTAGCATATCCTCTTGCATCTTGCAGTATGAATAGTCCTGTATAAATGTACAGCCTGAATACACAATGGATTGGAAAAGTAACTATGGAGAAGGCTTCTGTTTCCTTCATTAAACAAGGGTTTCTGTGCCAGCCCATTTAATCAGGCCATTAGTGATTTCGTTAGTCTTGAGTATGTGGAGTAACTCTAATGAAATCTAGGGCATTGACAGGATTTACTCCTGTGTAAAGTGAGATGTCAATCAGATCTTCAGCGTGTAAACAAAAAAAAGAGTACTATTTTAAAATCCAGTTTGAGGGGTGAGTGGTGTTTGCCTGAAACAGACAATTATTATTATGAAATATATGAAGATATATGGTATCTTTGAAATATTTGATTGAACAATTCCAGCTAACCAAAAATGCTACAAAAACGAACGCAGTTAGCAGGGATCCAGTTCTCAAAGATTTCTGATGTATTACTCTCAACTGCCACGTTCTTTAAAAAAAAAGTAAACTTTGTTCTTGAGCGCAAGTGACTCAGTGGAGCAGAGGAGCAAAGAAGCTACCAATAGGAACAGTCAGAACAATTCCACTTGCCATTGTGAAATAAGGCTTTGCACATGGATCTGAGAGGGTCTGACATGCGTCAGGGAGTCAGAAAGCAGCACATCAGCAGCATATCTCTGAGGCTAAGTCTATACTACAGAGTTTTTGTGCAAAAACTCGCGGAGCATCCACACCTCAAGTGCTTTTTTGCACAAGTGAAACAAAAGAACAGAGGGTTTTTTCTGGTGTAGGTATTCCTTCCTCTTCAAGGAATAACTCCTTTTTGCCGCAAGAGCTCTTGGGAACAAGGTTTTTTTGCTCAAAAAGAGGCAATAGAAAAAAGCACGGGTGCCCTGGTGGCCATTCTGTAAATAGCAATCAGAGTTTCCTTTCAAGAGAGCATCCATGCAGTTGGGATGCTTTCTTTTGCACAAAAGTGCATTGCTTTTTCGATGCACTTTTGCAGAGTGGACACGCTCTTGTGCAAGTAGTTTTTGTGGAAGAGCTCTTCCGCTAAAACCTTCTTGAGCAAGAAGCCTGTAGTTAGACATAGCCTGAGACTGCTGCAGAGGCTGGCGGTCTCATCTGTGATACCATGTTTACCCACCCAATACCCTTCCTGAAAAACTAATTGCATCAAAAGCTGTGACGAGGAGCTGCAAGAAAAATGATTGGAACAGGCTCTATCTACAATGATAGGCAGCTGTCTACCATAGACAAAGGGTTAGAGGTGGAGGGTTAGCTAGAACTGTGAGTATGGCTAGCACTGGTGATGTGATTGGTGAATGGGCTAAGGACATTGAAGAACTAACACCTTCTTTTATTCCTTCCCTGTGACAGACTGTTCTACTACTCTACGTTTAAAAGTAACAAGTAGCCCTTAGAGTGGCACCTTAGAGACTAACAAAAATATACAGTATCATGAGCTTTCATGGTCAAAATCCACTTCATCAGATGTTTGTACAGCACCTGTCACAGTGAGATCCCATTCTTGGCTGGTCCACAGGCACTACTGTAATGAACAAAGTCAATACTCACACACACAGGGCTGGATTGACTCTGAGTATGTCTACACAGCAATTTAACCTGAAGGCTCTGAGCATTTGGGCTCAGGCTGGGGCCTGAGCAATGGGATCTCCCAGCAATGTTTAGCTTCAAACCCTAACTCAGCTGACCTGGGCCATACATCTTTTGCCACACGTCTTTTATTCCAGTGGAGACATTCCCCCCTCTGAAAGCCCCATGGGCACATGTAATTCATCCAACAGGCTGATGCTCAAGAGACCACAGGTTCCATTCCCAGGGATCTAATCTCAGTGTTGTGTTTCCCCAGTTCACTTGACTTCTGCCCCACATACTGTCCCAAACTGCTCCAAGATGATTATTTAAACCCCAACACCTTGCGTGTTTCTTACCATGCAAGTTCATGTTGCAATTTACAAGCATTTTTCAATCGACACATGGCTCAGTCAGTTGAGTTTAATGCCTCAGAAGGGTCAGAACAACTACTATGATGAAAAGGAAAGCTCCAAAAAACCAAGCTTTCCAAACCTTGCCAGCAGCAGGCAGTAAACACCACTTAGAGAGAATGGAAGGAATGTGACCAACACTTCAATCCACCATTCCTGACACATTCTTCTAGCATTTGACTTCATCTTATTTGTTGTGACCTAGGTCACATGCCACCCAAATTCATCGTCTAGTTTGAAGCACTGTGCTAAAGGGTATGTTGGTGAGAGAAAATGTGTTCTAGAGCACAGGAGTGAAAATTAGGGCTCTTGGATTCTGATCCTGGCCATACTGCAAGACACTGTGTATCCTACAGCAAGTCCCTTTGCTTCTGTGTACCTCCATTCACCCTGCTGTGAAAGACTGACTCCACAGGTCCACAAGATAAGCTGTGGAAATAGTCAAGCCCCAGTTCCACATGGAAACCCTCAAACCAAATGCATAGATCTCCAGACCTATGCAAGGACCTGAAGACTTCACCCATGAAAAATGAAAGTGTCCTGATCCTGCACCATTAAGGTGAACAGAAACTTTGCTGTTGACTTCAATCAGCATAGGATCAATCAAAGCCTCCCTTGATCTTGCCATACACTTAAGTCCTGTTTTGAGGGCATAAATATTTACTCCATGAGTAATAGCACCGATATCCATGAAACTACTTAAGGACTAAGGGTATGTCTACACTGCAAAGTTAATTCGAAATAACAGACGTTATTTCGAATTAACTTCAATAGCGTCTATACATGCAAACCCCTATTTCGAATGTAATTTGAAATAGTGGAGCGCTTAATTCAAATTTGGTAAACCTCATTCTACGAGGAGTAACGCCAAATTCAAAATAAGTGCTGTGTAGACACTTAATGCAAATTATCTGGCCTCCAGCCCTTCCCAGTTTCCCCTGGTGGCCACTTTGGGCCAAACCAGGAAAACTCCTCTCCTCTCCCCCAGCCCCGGAGCTCTTAAAGGGGTAGACTCTGGCCAGACTGCACGTGTCAGAGCCAGGCCTGCCAGCAGTCTCTGCCCCTGACCCAGTGGCCCCAGGATGAGCTGGGCAGCCAGTGCCAGCCAGCTGTCCCCCGCCCAGTCCCCCAGCACCCAGGAGCCAGCCAGGGGTCGTAGACACTGCGCTCCCTCCTGGACTTGTGAGATCATGGACCTCATTGAGGTTTGGGGGCAGGCCCCCAATGTCCATGATCTCCGCACTAGATGGAGGAATGCGGCTGTCTATGGCCGCATAGCTGCCGCCATGGCCCAAAAAGCCACAGGCGCACCCAGGAGCAGGTGCGCCTGAAAATTAAAGAGCTGCGGCAGGGGTACGCCAGGGCCACTTGGGGTAGCTCCTCAGCAGGGGCAGACAGCTGTCCCTACTTTGAGGCACTGGACTTCATCCTGGGGGGGCAGGACAGTCCGTGCCGCCCCGGGGAGCAGCAAGCCAGGACCAGAGGGCCCTGACTAGGGTGCAGAGGAGGAGCCGCCACGGAGGTTGCCACACCGGCTGGACCCCTGAGCTCTCCCAGCAGCAGAGTCACCAGGGTACTCCGGGGAGGCCACACCATGTAAGTGCCATCATTGTCCCCTTCCCGGGGCGGAGGGGGAAAGACCAGGGACCGTGTGCGTGGGCCTTGCTTACCACGGATCATGCAGCAACCTGTGCACATGCGGGCACGTGCGGTGCCACCCCTGGGCAGGTGGCTCCAGCTGTGTGCCACACAGGGGCTGTGGCCTGATAGCCACACGCGTGTGTGAAGAGACCCGACATGCTCCTGACCCCGGGGTGGGACACAGCAGGACGCCCTCCCTTTAGAAGCCCCCTCTAACATCTCCCCCCACCTCGCCCACACTATACACAGCACATGGGTGCGGTCTCGGGGCAGCTCCCACTCCCGGGGATAGCCGGACGTTCCAACCATGGCCTCTGTGCAAGCACAGCGGCTCTGACGGTGCAGGGCGCGGACATCCTCAGCTCGCAGAGGGGGGGCTGTCTCCACTGCGTCCCCAGAGAAAACTGACCACTTCTCTTCTTTCTCCACTGCCGCACCGGCTGCATGTGCAGGGCGCACCACCCCGCCCGGGACATGCTTCTGCACCTGAGGGCTCCACAGGATGACCACAACACGGCAGGGGTACTGAGAGCAGCAGCTGGGGGCCCTGCGAGCCCTGACCCGCATCATGGAGCAGCAGGCGCAGGAAGCACGGGAGTTCCAGAGAGAGCTGCTTGCCCAGGGTCGTGCCATCTGTACCCATCTGCAGACCCTGGTGCAGAGTGTGCTGCCTCGTGCCGCTCCAGTGCCTGCTGCCCCCCCAGCTACCATTCCTCCTCCCACCTCTTCTCCCCCTCCCGCCTCTCCCTCCTCAACCTCCTCCTCAATCTCCACACCCCCCACCTCAACCTCCGCACCCTCCTCCCCATCCCCCCAGGGATGCCGAGGCCCCGGCACCCGCCGTGCTGGGAGACATGTGGCCCAATGAGACCACCAATCCTGAGAGCTGAGCTTCCCCTCCCCCTTCCTCCCCTTGCTTCCCCCTTCCAGCTCCCTCCTCCTAGGTTCCCCCCTCCCCTCTCCCACCCTCTCTCCTCCTCTCTCCCACCTCTTTTCCCCAGTCTCCCCGGAGTTTCATCTCCCCCCCCCCAGTTTTGTTAAATAAAGACAGTTCGTGTTTATGAAAAAAAGTGTATTTTATTTGACATGAGGAAGGGGAGGCTAGGGAGGGGAAGTGGAAGGATGTGAGGGAGGATGGAGCACAAGCCCCCGGTGGGGAGGATTGGGGTGGCTCTGAGGGCTCCTTGGGGTGGACGCTCTCCCACAGGTCTTGCTGGACCCTGGCAGCCCCCAATGGACCCCCCGGATGGCAGCCTGCAGCAAGTGCAGCCGGGCTGATGGCAATGACCCCACAAGATGCACTGGCTCCATGTGGCCGAGTGCTGTGGTGTCCCAAGTGCGGGCACTTAGGGTACTCCAAGACAGGACTGCTTTGCTGTCCCTCACTGAGGTAGACAAGCAAGCGGGGAACCCTAAGAACTGTCTGTCCGGGGTGGGGGTAGGGTCCCTTTAAGCATGGAGCTCAGTTAGCCTCAGGCAGCAGCCCCACAGACTAAGTCCTAACCTGATGCCCTGCCAGCATTGGTTCTGGCCAGCCTTAACTTCGGTTCAGGGTCCACTCAGTGTGGACACTATTTCAAAATAGCAAAAAGCTATTTCAAAATAGTTTTTGTGTATAGATGCGTAATTGAATTAGCTTAATTCGAATTAACTATTTCGAATTAAGTTAACTCGAATTAATGCTGTAGTGTAGACATACCCTCAGTTATTACTTCACATGCATAACAGTGACTAAATCCAGATGTGTACTAATAATCTAACTAATGTTTTCACACATCAGGAAGATTTTCAGATGAGTCTAATTTCATATCTTTTTGTCCCCAAAAAATCATCAGACCTCTTTTATAACAATTGCTAGTTTTTAAATGTGAAGAAAATTAACACAAAAATAAAAACCCAAGGTTCAGATAACATTTATAACCTCATAACCTTTAATATCTGCCATAAAAATGGGATTTGGCACTGTAATTGATCATTTTTGTCCAAGTAACAGCCAAGATTTATGTTGGTACTTATTAATTATAGGGAATAATTGTAAGTTTTAGAGGCTGCCTGGCTGGAAGGACACTGTCTGTTTGCAAAGTTAATTAAAAGCCAAATATTATTTTTTCATGTGCCCAGGAAGGTAGGTCCTAAAGATAAAATACACACTAGGCTTCTTTCCATAGCACTGTCATAGTCTTTATCCCACCCAACAAAGTGAATTTTCTGGCATTACAGAAACAGGGATGTACTTATCTAAGTAGTTATATGGCTCCTATCACAGATGTATCTGAATACCACACTGTCTTTAATGTATTTATCCTTATAATCCTTCTGGCTTGGTAGGGAAGTGAAGAAACACATATACATTTTGCTCATGTGGAAACTGAGGCATAGAGAGACTGAAGCCCAGATCATTAAAGGTACTTTGGCACTGAGTAGTGTAATGTCTAAATACAAATCAGGGTTTACAGTGTCAGCCCCGGGTCACACAGGAAAGCAGGGAATTGAACATAGCTACCCAGAGTCCTAACACAGCATCTTACACTCTGGACATTCCTTCACTCCAAGGAGCGTGGTGAAGGTTCAGTGAAATTTTGATGGAATCCAGATTTGGGGCAAAAACTGCTTTGGTCCCTAAAATTATGCATTCAGATTGGATTGCCTGTCCTTTTTGCACCCCTAAAACACAGATTTGTACATGCAAACACATGGTAAATGGCCAGTAGACTAATCAATGAAGAACTAAAGGAAAACATCCAACAACTACAATGTAAATCAAGCTATTTCTCCTATAGCTGGGAGGAAAGAAAAGAGAAGAGAGATTTTACTGAAAGACAAGTATATTAGGGTATGTCTACACTACAGCACTAATTCGAACTAACTTAGTTTGAATTAGTTAATTTGAACTAAGCTAATTCGAACTAGTGCATCTAGACCTAAAAACTAATTCGAATTAGCGTTTTGCTAATTCGAACTAGCACGTCCACATTGAGTGGACCCTGAACCAAAGTTAAGGCTGGCCAGAACCAGTGCTGGCAAGGCATCAGCTTAGGACTTAGAGCGTGGAGCTGCTGCCTCAGGCTAGCTGAAGGCTGTGCTTAAAGGGACCCAACCCCCACCTCGGACAGACAGTTCTCAGGGTTCCCCGCTTGCTTGTCTACCTCGATGAGGGACAGCAAAGCAGTCCTGTCTTGGAGTGCCCTGAGTGCCCACACTCGGCACATCACAGCACTCGGCCATCAGCCCGGCTGCACTTGCCGCAGGCTGCCATCCAGGGGGGTCAATCGGGGGGCTGTCAGGATCCAGGAGGCCCTGCAGGAGAGCTTCCACCCCGAGGAGCCCGCAGAGCCACCCCAGTCCTCCCCATCGGGGGCTCGTGCCCCATTCCTCCCTCACCTCCTTCCACTTACCCCTCCCTAGTCCCCCTTCCTGATGTAAAAAATAAAGGACATGGGTTCAAAAATAGAAACTCTCTTTATTTAACAAAACTGGGGGGTGGGGGGATTAACCTCTGGGGAGACTGGGAAAAGGAGGTGGGAGAGGGGAAGAGAGAGGGTGGGAGAGGGGAGGTGGAAACCTGGGAGGAGGGAGCTGGAAGGGGGAAGCCAGGGGAAGAAGGAGGAGGGGAAGTATAAAACTATGGTACGCCATATCTTCAGTATTGTGTAGAGATGTGGTCTCCTCACCTCAAAAAAGATATTTTGGCCTTGGAAAGGGTTCAGAAAAGGGCAACTAAAATGATTAGGGGTTTGGAACAGGTCCCATATGAAGAGAGGCTAAAGAGACTGGGACTTTTCAGCTTAGAAAAGAGGAGACTGAGGGGGGATATGATCGAGGTCTATAAAATCATGAGTGGTGTGGAGAGGGTGCATAAAGAAAAGTTCTTCATTAGTTCCCATAATAGAAAGACTAGAGGACACCAAATGAAATGAATGGGTAGCAGGCTTCAAACTAATAAAAGAAAGTTCTTCTTCACAAAGCAAATAGTCAACCTGTGGAACTCCTTGCCACAGGAGGCTGTGAAGGCTAGAACTATAACAGAGTTTAAAGAGAAGTTAGATAAAGTCATGGAGGTTGGGTCCATGGAGTGCTATCAGCCAGGGGGTAGGAACGGTGTCCCTGGCCTCTGTTTGTGGAAGGCTGGATATGGATGGCACGAGACAAATGGCTTGGTCATTGTCTTCGGTCCATCCCCTCCAGGGTACCTGGTGTTGGCCGCTGTCGGCAGACAGGCTACTGGGCTACATGGACCTTTGGTCTGACCCAGTACGGCCGTTCTTATGTTCTAAGCTCAGGGCTCAGGGTCGGGGGTCTCACTGGACCAACTTGATTTTCATGCAAACCTGCTCCTGGGTTCGCATGTGGCCTTTAGTGGCCAGGCTGGCAGCTCTCCTGCCCTAGACGGCCTCATTCCTGTGCCTAGTGCAGAGGTCGTGGACGTTGGAGGTCTCCCCCCAAACCTCGATGAGGTCCACGATCTCCACACTAGACCAGGCAGGCGCCCGCCTCTTGCGGCCCCGGGCAGGCTCCTGGGAGCTGCCAGCCTGGTCCTGGGAAGAGGCGGAGGGCTGGGTGGCAGCGGGTGGCTGGCTCATTCTGTGCCAGGTGCAGGGTCTGCTGGCTGGGTGCTGGCAGGCTTGCACCTGGTATGGGCACTGTAGCCAGACCATGCCAGACTCCGGGGCTGGGAGGGGGGCAGAAGAGTTTCCCTGGCTTGGCCCAGAGTGGCCACCAGGGCAAGCTGGGAAGAGCTAGCGTCCAGCTTGGTCGAATTAAGTGGCTACACAGCCCTTAATTCAAACTACTTAATTCGAACTAGGTGTTAGTCCTCATAGAATGAGATTTACCTAGTTCGAATTAAGCGCTCCGCTAGTTCGAATTAAGTTCGAAGTAGTGGTTTGCATGTGTAGCGCCTATGAAAGTTAATTCGAACTAACAGCTGTTAGTTCGAATTAACTTTGTAGCGTAGACATACCCTTAGGTACCAGACATGGGCAACTCAGTCCCAACCAGCTTCTCCTGAGAGATCAGCAGGAATGGAAGGAATTCAGCAGTTCACTGGTTTGAGCCTTTATTTGGCTGTTCAATGACTGTCAGTCTAGGGACTTACCATATATAGTCTCTAGCATGGCATCTGAGTGCCTCCAAATAGAGGTCAGAAGCGGGTCCATTCTAGGAACTTGCACTACCACACTATACACTCTCCTCAGTGGTGATAAAGGAGTACAAGTTGAACCTCTCTAGTCCAGCACCCTTGGGACATGACTGGCGCCGAACAAGAGAATTTGCTGAACCACAGAAGGTCAATATTATCGAGCAGAATTACCAACACTTCCACTGCTTCCTGAGCTCTTAGAAGACATTTTAATAAATTAGAGCTAACTGACAGCACAGAACACTGAGAGCCAGGACTGGTGGCAGTAAACAAACTTTATGGAGCCACTGGAAACTTGGCCACACCCATGATAAGTTAACATCCAGCTAACTAAAATCATGTTGGACCACGGATGTTGTCAGACTAGAGAGTGCCAGATTAGAGAGGTTCAGCCTGTGATACTTTCCAGTGGAATTTTGGAGAACAAATCTCAGCACCACCCTCTATTGTGGGCTCTTTGGTAATGCAACTGAACCTTTGCTTTCTCTTTCAGGCTCCATCCTTCATCTTTCAAATCCAGGGGAGTTTTGTCATTGGAAGCAGAAAAGACTTTTAGTTTGGTACTCCTGCTAGATGAAAAGCCTTCAGATGCCTCTCTCCCAGCTACACAAATCATTTATTTTCCTGTAGGCTTTCAGAGTCTATTGAATTTTACTTCCTCCCAATCCCCCAGCCCCTGCTGACTCTCCAGCCTTTTCTAGAAAGTGTTACTTAGAAGTTTACAGGCAGAAAGAGAATTAATGAGATGAACTCAAGCAGACTCCAATGGTTTCTTCATTCAATGCAAACTTCATTCTGTAAGGAGTAGTCTATTTCCGCTTGTCAAAATCAATTACCAGTAAAAACAACAGGCTTTGGAACCAATAATGTCCTGCTATTTTTTCTTGTCTTCTTTTAAAATGTCAAAATATTTATTATCTTATATTTTCTTTTATACCATCACCATTGATTCTGCTTTTCCAAACTGCTATGTCATGGGACGAGCCACAAGATACACTTCCATGCTTTCTCATACATTTTTCATTCTCTTGGGAAGCAATTTGTTTTCGTGCAGAGGGCCACCACTTAAGTCCTGGTGGGTGAGTTTCATCTTTGGTTTAATACCCGGATCTTTCACAGATTCCCTGTGTGATCTTGGGCAAGTAATCTAACCTCTGTCTCAGTTCCCTATCTGTAAAACAGACATCATGCGTCCTTTCTCTCACACTTTGGGCATGTATTCACTCCCTACTGGATCAACGGGCAGTTATCAATCCAGTGGAGATCGATTTATCATGTCTATAGACATGATGAATTATCCTCCAAGCACTCTCACATCGACTCCGATTAAGCGGTAAGTGTAAGAAGAGTCAATGGGAAAGTGTCAGCCGACAACTTACCACTGTGAAGATACCATGGTATGCAGACCTAAATACATCAACTTCAGCTGCATTGTTCACATAGCTGAAGTTGCATAACTTAGGTTGATAACCCATGGTTGAATAGACAAGGCCTCTGTCTTGTCTAGTTAGATTGTAAAATCTTTGCTGCAGGGGCTTTCTTACCACATGCTTATATAGAGGCTTTGATCTCTCAGC
Organism: Pelochelys cantorii; assembly: GCA_032595735.1. NCBI lineage: Eukaryota > Metazoa > Chordata > Testudines > Trionychidae > Pelochelys > Pelochelys cantorii. The sequence continues at coordinate 8,332,869 of CM064355.1, read as the reverse complement.
TGAAGGCTCAAGGAACTACAATCCAAATACATATAATAATCCTAATGAATAATAATCATTTCTCAGGGGCCTATACATTATGTTCAATATAAATATATGATGCTGGTGGAGCTATAAACACAGTCACACAATAGTTAAATGTTGCTTTCCCTCCATAGCCTTTTTTAATGGAAAAAAAATAAGCTGCTCCGAGGAGATATGCAATACCAAAACCAATTTACTGGGGTCTTTTCCATGGCCTTAGTACAGTACAGAGAACATGTATTGGATTCTGACTTGATACCCTGGGGCTCAGAGTGCTCTCCAACCATTACTGTATTGTGGATTGCTCACCATAAACTGTTCCACTGAAAATATATATATATATATATATATATATATACACACACACACACACACACACACATATATATATATGTAATTGTTCTGAATGTATCTGTTCTATTTTTTCAAACCTTCTAAATATGTTGTACAAGTTAAGAAATCTATAATTTGGTACTTATCTGGGGAAGGGGGAGGAAGATAAGGAACATTACACCAGATGGCAAGTACAAAAACTCAAGAACAAAACTATTCTTGAAGTCAAGAACACATTTCTGTATAATGGACCATATAATTAATCCATGAGCGAGATGACAAAGTCCCTAATCATACATATAGTCAGCTGGTTCTTTGTAGATTGGGTTACTAACTCAACTGTTTCATTTAATACTCAGAGCTAATGAGGGGTCTCGTATTCTGACGAGCTGAACATTAGTGAATTTCTGCACTGAGTATAAGATGCTCAGAAGGTTTAGTGGCAAGTGCAAACAGCAATTATAAAAATTAGAAGGGGATAGCCATTTGAGGAGCGCTTATCCAACTCAATGGTGGGAGATGGTTCTCTTAGTTGATAGTCTTATTTGGAGCTTATTTACCAGAAAAAGAACACACTTCTTCAGTTTGCTACGTCTCAGAGAGAAAGCTCTCGTGCATTTAAAAAAACCCTTTCTCATCTTGCTCATCAGCAAAAACCTGTCTAAAACAAGGGGTGCTGCCTTTGAATCCGTCAGTGAAGGCACCACACTGCTCATTTTGCTTGGCCCATAATAAAGCTTTTAACATTCTTGACGCCCCTTCTGGCATTGTTAAAATGCAGCTTAGCACTTGGTATTGAAGGCACAGTTGTGGCATCATGTAATCTCTGCCCCCAAACACATGGTATAATTACACTGAATGTTACTGGGTCTGACTCATTTAGAGGAAGCCCCCTTTACACCACTTTACTAAAAGGGAACCTTTAATGGGTGTAAGTTACAGCAAGGAGCTGTTGTTTCCATGCACACCTATGCCGCTCCATTATTAGTCTTGGGCTGGGGCAGCTGCTAATCTTCCTATGATATGGAAGTGAAGATAATATATGTTAACAATATTTACAGGCAACCAATGAAGGGTGCAGGAGTTTGGAATGCAACTTAAGTAAAGGATATTGACATCTGCGTGTTATTTAGGATGTTCTAAAACATTCATTTAATTTAATATGTTTAAAGTGAGCATTTCAGTGGTTCTTTGGACTGTACAGCTATCTGTAGAAAATTAGTACCAGATCTATTTACAGCAAGAAACACACTGGTAAGAATTAAATGTCCATTTACAAATTATGTTATGATTATAGTGCAAAGGTGAAAAGTTAATAGTGGGTGATGAACTTCTGTCTTTGGGGGGCACACTTTCAATTTGGGTAACTAGGATTTTTGGATAAACGGAATGCAGATAACAGGAGTTATCTGCTTGTGTTGTCATCTAGATTTTGAAAAACTTTATGTGCAACACCACATGGGACAAAATTCTCCTCCAGCATACATCAGCGCGGTTCCAGCAAAGTCAGTGGAGTTGCACCAATGAATAACCAGATATTAGCTATGGTAGGACCATCCTGAAACAAAAACACACAGGCTACGTCTAGACTGGCATGATTTTCCGCAAATGCTTTTAACAGAAAAGTTTTCCGTTAAAAGCATTTGCAGAAAAGAGTGTCTAGATTGGCACGGGCGCTTTTCCACAAAAGCACTTTTTGCGGAAAAGCGTCCGTGCCAATCTAGATGCGCTTTTGCGCAAAACAATACCGCGTTGTTTTGCGCAAGAGGGCTTTTGTCTGAACGGGAGCAGCATAGTATTTCCGCAAGAACACTGACAATCTTACATGAGATCATCAGTGTTCTTGTGGAAATTCAAGCGGCCAGTGTAGACAGCTGGCAAGTTTTTCCAGAAAAGCGGCTGATTTTCCGGAAAAACTGGCCAGTCTAGACACAGCCACATTTATTTGGAACTCAAGGATGGAAAGATCCAAGGCAGCACATGAGAGACAAATAGGTGATCAAATATGTTGAGGTTTACATACATTGTGCAGAGCAAGTCCTTACTTCATCCTTTTCACTCATGCATAGTGTAAGGCAACAGTAGAATCATAGAATCCTAGGGCTGGAAGAGACCTCAGGAGTCATGGAGTCCAACCCCCTGCCCAAAGCAGGACCAATCCCAACTAAATCATCCTAGCTAGGGCTTTGTCAAGCCAGGACTTAAAAAAGCTCTAGGGATTCCACCAGCTGCCCAGGGAACCCATTCACCACGCTCCTAGGGAAACAGTTTTTCCTAATATCCAGCCTAGACCTCCCCCACTAGAACGTGAGACCATTGCTCCCCGTTCTGCCATCTGTCACTACTGTACAGTGTCTACATTTGACCTACTCTGCACCTAAAAAATGTTTAATGCTCCTTTCTCTCCAGGGATTTCCAACAAAAATCCTCCAGTGTCATGCTTTGGGGTCAGCTGGGAGCTGATCTATTTAGAATAATCCAGGGGTGGGGTATGAGGGGAGAAATGTCTACAGCACTTTTCCTAACCTAATATAACTGCCACTGAGTAGATGTGAACCTGGGGCCTCTGGAACTTAGTGTAGGAATCTCTGTATCTTGAGCTATAAAACTAGATGGTGGCTTGCCTGGGATTGCAAGTGGGTCTCTGAAGCTTGGGATATTCTTCCTCAGCTAGGGGAAGTATGTAACCCTCACACCTAGGCTATGTCTACACTGCAGAGTTTTTGCGCAAAACCAGACATTTTTGTGTAAAAACTCGTGGAGCGTCCACACTACAAGCACATTTTTGTGCAAGAAAAAGTACAGTAGATCATCAGAAGACAGGGCTTTTTGAGCAAGAGTTATTCTTCTTACTATGAGGAGTAAGCCTTTTTGCTCAAGAGCTCTTGCCCCAAAAGACGTGTGTGGATGGACAACCGGGGTATCTTGCACAAGGAACCCCTATCGAAAAAAGCACAGGTGTTCTGATAGCCATTCTGTGAATGGCCATCAGAGCTTTCTTGTGCAAAAGCGTCCATGGCAGTGTGGACATGCTCTTGTGCAAGAACTTTTTGTAGAAGATCTCTTCCACAAAAAGTTCTTGAGCAAGAAGCCTGCAGTGTAGACGTAGCCCCCATGTGGTTCACTATCCTACGTAGTGGCACTTACAGTGAGAGATAAGAACAAGGAAACTCTACAGCCTGAGCAATAAAGCCAGCTTTATTGTTCTTATCCCTTGTAAGTGTCACTACGTGGGACAATGAGCCATACTGGGGCTACGTCTACAGTGCAGCAATTTATTGGAAAAGGAAATGCAAATGGAGCACTTGTTTGCAAATCTCATGCTCTCATTTGCATATTCTCTTCTGATCCTTTTTGCGGAAGAGGTTTTTGCGCTAAAAAGCCCTGTGTAGATGGGGCCATTTGTCAGAAAAACCCTGTTTTGCACAAGATCCCTTATTCTTCAAAAAATGAGGTTTACAGGATCTTGTGCAAAATGGGGTTTTTCCGACAAATGGCCCCATCTATAAAGGGCTTTTTACCACAAAAACCTCTTCTGCAAAAAGGATCAGAAGAGAATATGCAAATGAGAGTGTGAGATTTGCAAATGAGCGCTCCATTTGCATTTCCTCTTCCGACAAACTGCCACAGTGTAGATGCAGCCTAGGTGTGTGGGTTACAGTAACTCACTGGTTCTTGTTTTCCAAGTGATCCATGGGGGGGAAAAACAGCAACAATAAATACAAAATCCCTAAAACACTACCTTATTTTCTACCCATTTAAGGCATTAAAGCATCAGTATTTGAAACCATAAAAAGTTAGGCAATATGACTACTGCAAGCTACTCTAAAGCGTTTCCATGTCAATTATATTATGTCCACAAGTGCAACACAGATTCCCTCAGCCTTTCGAGGTTTATAATATCCATTTCTGAAAGTGATTGAGAGCACCGTGGCTCATGCATTAGTCCCCATCAATAGCCTGATTAGATTTTGTTTTCTAGCCTCTGCTTCAGGACACAGGCTGTCTATTTGTGGCACATACAGTATCTGCCACACTGATTCAGGAATATAGAGGGAAGATTTCACATAAAAGTCTGCAGGAATACAATTAAAATCTTTAAAAATAGAAGGCTTTACTGAGAGGGAGGGAAATGCACATTTGCAGCTTCTGATGGGCCAAGGTGTAGTGGCCTCAGAGAGGCTAATAATAAAATAATGAATGTTTCTTGATAGCCCATTTCAGCTTTGGCTCTCAATGTGCTTTTCAAAGGAGCTAAGTGTCCCATTCTCCAATCACAGCTGAGGCAGCAGAGGCACAGAGATTTAATATGATGTGCCCAAGATGACCCAGCAGGACAGGTGATGCAACCCACTGTGTCCTGGAACCCTGTCCAGTGCCCTTGAGCAGGGAGGCAGAGACCTATTAGGATCAATGGGGCTCTGTAAGGATGCAGCCACTCACCCTGGTGGACTGTATTACAGGATTACAGCCTGTACTGGAGGAAAATTGGAGGTTAGTTAAATAGAAATGAAAAGGGACGGTGCCAAAAGTAAAATTCCTGCAAGCTGCATGGAAACTTTTCAAAGACACCATAACAGAGGCCCAACTGAAATGTATATCCCGATTTAAAAAACACAGTAAGAGAACCAAAAAAGTGCCACCATGGCTTAATAGCCAAGTAAAAGAAGCAGGAAGAGATAAAAAGGCATCGTTTAAAAAGTGGAAGTTAAATCCTAGTGAGGAAAATATAAAGGAACATAAACTCTGTCAAATTAAGTGTAAAAATATAATAAGAAAAGCTAAAAAGGAGTTTGAAGAACAGCTAGCCAAAAAAAGTAATAGCAAAATGGTTTTTATGTACATCAGAAGCAGGAAGCCTGCTCAACAACCAGTGGGGACCCTGGATGATAAAGATACCAAAGGAGCACTCAAAGACAATAAGGTCAATGAAGAGAAATGAAATGAATTCTTTGCTTCGGTATTTACGGCTGAGGATGTTAAGGAGATTCCCAAACCTGAGCCATTCTTTTTAGGTGACAAATCTGAGGTATTGTCCCAGACTGAGGTGTCATTAGAGGAGGTTTGGAAAAAATTGATAAACTTAACAGTAACAAGTCACCGAGACCAGATGGCATTCACCCAAGAGTTCTGAAAGAACTCATTTGGGAAATTGCAGAACTATTAACTGTGGTTTGTAACCTGTCCTTTAAATCAGCTTCCGTACCTAATGATGGGAAGATAGCTAATATGATGCCAATATTTAAAAAGGGCTCTGGAGGTAATCCCGGCAATTACAGACTGGTAAATCTAACATCAGTATTGGGCAAATTAGTTGAAACGAATAGTAAAGAATTAAATTGTCAGACACATAAATGAACATGATTTGTTGGAGAATGGTCAGCATGCGTTTCTGTAAAGGGAAATCATGCCTTATTAATCTGCTAGAATTCTTTGAGAGGGTCAATAAACATGTGGACAAACTGGATCCAGTGGATATAGTGTACTTAGATTTCCAGATAACCTTTGACAAGGTCCCTCACCAAAGTCTATTAAGTAAAGTAAGTTGCCATGGGATAAGAGGGAAGATCCTCTTATGGATTGATAACTGGTTAAAAGACAGGAAACAAAGGGTAGGAATAAATGGTAAATTTTCAGAGTGGAGAGAGGTAACTAGTGGTTTCCCCAAGCATCTGCACTGAGACACTTGAATACTGTGTACAGATGTGGTTACCTCATCTAAAAAAAGATATATTGGCATTGGAAAGGGTTCAGAAAAGAGCAACAGAAATTATCAGGGGTTTGGAATGGGTCCCATATGAAGAGAGATTAAAAAGACTGGGACTTTTCAGCTTAGCAAAGAAGAGACTAAGGCTACGTCTACAGTGTAAGGTTTTTGCGCAAAAAGGGCTGTTTTTGCAGAAAAACCTGCGGAGCATCCACACCTCAAATGCACTTTTGCACAAGTAAATCATCAGTAAAACGGCAGAACAGAGGGCTTTTGCCAGTGTAGGTCAACCTCCTTCTATGAGGCATAACTCCCTTTTGCACTACAGCTATTACGCAAAAAGGCAAGTGTGGATGCTCCAGAGGGGTTTCTTGCACAAGAAGCCCCTATGGGAAAAAGCAGAGGTGTTCTGATGGCCATTCTATGAATGGCCATCAGAGCTTTCTTGCACAAGAGCGTCCATGCAGTGTGGACACTCTCTTGCGTAAAATCACATCACTTTTGCGATGCGCTTTGAGGTGTGGTCATTGCTCTTGCGCAAGAAGTTTTGCGCAAAAACTCTTGCGCAAAAGGTTTCTTATGCAAGAAGCCTGCAGTGTAAACGTAGGCAAAGGGGAATATGATACAGGTCTATAAAATCATGACTGGTGTGAAAAAAGTGAATAAGGAAAAGTTATTTACTTGTTCCCATAACGTAAGAACTAGGAGTCACCAAATGAAATTAATAGGTAGCAGGTTTAAAACTAACAAAAGGAAGTTTTTCTTCACACAGCAAACAGTCAACTTGTGCAACTCCTTGCCAGAGGAGGTTGTGAAGACCAAGACTTTAACAGGGTTCAAGAAAAAAACATGATAAATTCATGGAGGTTAAGTCCATCAATGGCTATTAGCCAGGATGTGTAGGAAAGGTGTCCATATAGGGCCAGCTTTAGGAAGTGCGGGGACCAATTCAAACTTTTTTTTTTGCGGGATCCACCACCATCCAGGATTTTTTGTTGAGCAAAAAAAAAAAAACCACACACACACACGTTTCGGTACATTGCGCCATATATTATAAATATCAAGTTGGTTAAGCTGTTACCCGAGAGACTTAGGTAAGTAATTGCTGTGGAGCTTAAGCAATTAATCAAAGCCTATCCCCCCACAGAAGCCAAATTCGGCCTGGTGTTACGTATCTATCACCGCTGGACTGACAGTCACAAATCAAGCCAGACAAGGTTTAGGGCCAAACCATGTATTTGAAAGTTAAAGGCACACAACAACAAGCAGCTGCAACAAACCCACCCTATCCCAGAAGAAAGAAAGATAGAAAGGTCCCATACACAAAAGGGGTATACTTTACAGAATAGGAGACGGCGATGGATGCCTGCGACCTACAATCCCTTGGCTAATTGAAAGCCTTAGGAGAGGATCAGCAGGGAGATCCCTCCATGCGATGATCTCGCGATTGATGCCTGCGACCTACAGAGACATGTCTACATCTGCTGCAGGGAGACACCTCTGCCTGCCTCCCTCCCTCTCCCCCAGAGTCTACAGCCCCATTGCAAAGCGGGGGAGTGGAAGGAAAGAGGCTGAGGCCTATCAACGGGACTGAAGCAGTCATGAGCAAGCCATGCCCAGGAGCCATTCTCCTGTCCATTGCCGGTGCAATGTTGCTTCAGGCACACTGAAATGCAGTCACCTCTAGGGTGGGCTGGACAGCTGTTTAACACCTGCACAAGGTTTCAGGCAGGGGGCAGTGCGGGCTGCCTTCCTGCAGAGCCCCCATCAGAACTACCGTGCCCTCCTGGCTTAGGAAAAGAATAAACAGGAGGATTGGAAATTAACCTGCCCAGTCTCACGTCCCCTAGGCAGGGAATAAGCCATCTACATTAGACCCCAGCTGCAGTATCATGTCCAGTTCTGGGCGCCACATTTCAAGAAATGTGGAGAAACTGGAGAAAGTCCAGAGAAGATCAACACAAATGATGAAAGGTCTAGAGAAAATGAGATATGAGGCAAGGCTGAAGGAATTGGCCTTGTTTACCTTGGAAAAGAGAAGACCGAAAAGGAACATGAGAGCAGCTTCCAAGTATCTAAAAGAGTATCATAAGGAGGAGGAAGAAAAATTATTCTGCTTGGCCTCTGAGGTTAGGATGAGAAACAATGGGCTTAAATTGCAGCAAGGGAGGTTTAGGTTGGACATTAGGAAAAACTTCCTGCCTGTCAGGGTGGTTAAACACTGGAATAAATTGCCTAGTGAGATTGTGGAATCTCCATCACTGGAGATATTTAAGACCAGGTTAGACAGACACCTGTCAGGGATGAGCGAGGGCAACTCAACTTCGGAAGCCCCCAGGGGCCACACTGATACATACAGAACATGCTGAGGGCCTGAACTTAAGTGTGGTTGCATATGCAAGCAAATATATACAAATAGCTTCTCTCACACTGACAGGCATGAATACAAAGATTAAGGCAAGACTACACAACACACAGGCCCCATTTAAGTCAGTTCTGCTGATAGTAATAAAATGCAATATTTACCCCATTTCTACCCATATGACAGCATTTTTCATGAGCAATGACAATCTAAGAATTTAGCTACTAAAACACATATCAACAGAAGATCATTACACTGACTACTTTTTTGTTTTGGCTCCCACTCATCGGCCACGTGTTGATCCCCACATAAACCCAAACTGCACCGTGGGACGCAAACAAAGTGGCCATGGGCAGCATACAAAGTTATTAATAAATATTTTATAAACCTTTACCTTTTCTCTCTGCTGCTACATCTCCTCTCCTTGCTCCATCATCTCCCCTGGTGCCTGCTGCCCCCCAACTCCTCACCCTCCTCTGCTGTCCTGACTCCTGCCCTTCTCACTGTCCTCAGCCCTCCTGCGACTTGCCCCCCTCCACCAGCCCTTCTCTCCCCCCGTGCCCACTCCTCCAGTAGCCCCACTCTGATCATGTGAGCTACCCCTCCTCATCCCTTCTCCTAACACCTCCCTCTACACACCTGCCCTGCCTCTCTCCTCTGGTGCTGGTCCCTCCCCTGCAGGTGTCTGCCCTTCTGCTTCACCCCAGAATCCCCTGGCACCTGCACCTTCCCTTAGCCCTGCACCCTCCTGGTGCCTCCCCCTTCCCTTGCTGCCCCTCATGCCCCTGTGCCCTCACACATTCCTTGCTCCATCCCCACCTTTCTCATGCCCACCCTTTTTTTCAAGCCTTCTCCCAGCACCTCTCCCTCCCTCCTCTAGCCCCCAATGCCCTTCCCCTCTCCTCTCCTCTCCCAGCATCACCCTGTCCCCCCTCCCACTGACACCTCCCCTCCTGCCCTTTCCCTCATTGTCTGCACTTGGCCCCCTGGCATTTGTCTCTCCTCCACCCTGTCTCTTGGTACCTTCCCCTTTCTTCCCCCTCCCCCTCCCTCTTCCTCTCCCCCCCTTCCTTCTCGTCCCCTCTGTACATGCTCCTTCCTCTCCCACCCCTCCCCCCCGCAAGCGCCCACGCACACCCGCGCTGGGGCCAGCAGAGCCCCTCCCCCCCACATCATCCCTGTCAGGCTGGGAGCCAAGGCTCTCCACCGCCAGTGTCCCCCGCCCCCCAGCGCTCCTGTTTCAGGATTGCACAGCCCGCCTCCCCACCCAGCCAAGCTCGGGCTGGCCCCACGGCTGCCAGCAGAAGAGATGAGCCGCGCTGGGCTGGGCAGCATGCGCAAAGGAGGCGCGGCTGGCGCTGGCCTGGCCAACTGGAGGCTGGAGCACGCTGCCGCTGCTCAAGCTGCCACAGGTGGTGGCCGTGCTAGCGGCCGGTTCCGCGCGTGGCCTCAGCCTGCAGGGCCTGGTGGTAGAGCCCCACAGGTAAGAGACAGCAGCCAGGGGCCGGGCTGGGTCGGGCCCGCCTCTGCAAGCAGCCCAGGTCCCTGTGGGGGAAGCACGACCCCGTCTGGTATGACCGCGCCCCGCAGGGCTGCTCTGCGCCCCAGGTCCACGTGCTCAGGGTAAGTCGCCGCTCCCCAGGCTGCAGGTGGCTGAGAGCTGACTGCGCCTCCCACCCCTCCCCCCCTAGTTTTCCCCCTCCCTTACCTTCTGCCTTCTACAGTGCGGGGCCGGACTCCGAGTCCGAGCCGCCTGCAGTTTTCAGTTTTAAAAATCCCGGGCTGTGACAACGTCATGTCGCGCCCGGGCGTCTCCCCGCTGGCAACAGCAGCTGGTAGCATGCGCAGGCAAGGGGGAGCAGCCGACTTCCGGGTGCAGGGCACGGGGCCCGCTTTTCGGCCGAATTGGCCAAATCAGCTTAAGGCCGGCCCTGTGTCTGTAGCCTCTGTCAGAAACCGGGAATGGATGATGGGAGAGGGATTGCTTTTGCTTGAAGATTCCCTGTTCTGTTCACTCCCTCTGGGGCATCTGGCGTTGGCCACTGTTGGAAGACAGGACACTGGACTAGATGGACCTTTGGTCTGACCCACTATGGCCATTCTTATGTTCTTATGAAAATGGCCCTTTCCAAAGTTTGGTGTCAAGGATGTTTTCTTTTTCAATCTTAAGCATCTGTAATGCCTTGCTAAAGAAAAGTAAGCAACATAATGGATTAAAGCAGTGACAGGTAAAGCTCCAAAGAGTTGATCTGAATAATAAGAAGAAATAAGCAATACTAATAAACAAATTATAGAAATGGAGGGTGTCATTTATCAAGAAACAATGAGGAGTCCTATGGCACCTTAAAGACTTTGGGTATGTCTACACTACAGCACTATTTCGAATTAACTTAATTCGAAATAGTTAATTCGAATTAAGCTAATTCGAATTAACGCATCTACACACAAAAACTATTTCAAAATAGCGTTTTGATATTTCGAAATAGCGCATCCACACTGAGTGGACCCTGAACTGAAGTTAAGGCTGGCCAGAATCAGTGCTGGCATCAGGTTAGGACTTAGTGTGTGGGGCTGCTGCTCGAGGCTAACTGAGCTCTGTGCTTAAAGGGACCCTACCCCCACCCCAGACAGACGATTCTCAGGGTTCCCTGCTTGCTTGTCTACCTCGATGAGGGACAGCAAAACAGTCCTGTCTTGGAGTGCCCTGAGTGTCTGCACTTGGGACACCGCAGCACTCGGCCACATGGAGCCAGAGCTGCCCCCGAGCACGCCGGTGCATCACATGGCGTCGTTGCCATCAGCCTGGCTGCACTTGCTGCAGGCTGCCATCCGGGGGGTCCATCGGGAGGCTGTCAGGATCCAGGAGGCCCTGCGGGAGAGCATCCACCCCGAGGAGCCCTCAGAGCCACCCCGGTCCTCCCCACCAGGGGCTTGTGCCCCATTCCTCCCTTACGTCCTTCCACTTACCCTTCCCTAGTCCCCCTTCCTGATGTCAAATAAAAGACATGTATGTTCAAAAATAGAAACTGGGTTTATTGAACAAAACTGGGGGGGGGGGGGATGAACCTCTGGGGAGACTGGGAAAAGGAGTTGGGAGAGGGGAAGAGAGAGGGTGGGAGAGGGGAGGGGGAAACCTGCGAGGAGGGAGCTGGAAGGGGGAAGCAAGGGGAAGAAGGGGGAGGGGAAGCTCAGGGCTCAGGGTTGGGGGTCTCGCCAGACCAACTTGATTTTCATGCAAACCTGCTCCTGGGTTCGCACGTGGCCTTTGGTGGCCAGGCTGGTAGCTATCCTGCCATAGACGGCCGCATTCCTCCATCTAGTGCAGAGATCCTGGACGTTGGGGGCATCCCCCACCCCACCTTCTCCAGCCCCTGGCAGGCTCCTGAGAGCTGGCAGACTGTTCGTTCGAATTAACTAACAGCCGTTCGTTCGAATTAACTTTAATAGGGGCTACACATACAAACCGCTAGTTCGAATTTAAATTGAACTAGCGGAGCGCTTAATTCGAACTAGGTAAACCTCATTCTACGAGGACTAACGCCTAGTTCGAATTAAGAAGTTCTAATTAAGGGCTGTGTAGCCACTTAATTCGAACTAGTTGGAACTAGTTGGAACTAGCCCTTCCCAGGTTGCCCTGGTGGCCACTCTGGGCCAAACTAGGGAAACTTTTCTGCCCGCCTCCCAGCCCCGGAGCCCTTAAAGGGGCACAGTCTGGCTACAGTGCTTGTGCCAGCTGCAAGCCTGCCAGTACCCAGCCAGCAGACCCTGCACCTGGCACAAGATGAGCCAGCCACCCGCTGCCACCCAGCCCTCCGCCTCTTCCCAGGACCAGGCTGGCAGCTCCCAGGAGCCTGCCCGGGGCCACAAGAGGCGGGCGCCCGCCTGGTCTAGTGCAGAGATCGTGGACCTCATCGAGGTTTGGGGGAGGCCTCCAACATCCACGATCTCTGCACTAGCCGCAGGAACGCGGCCGTCTACAGCCACATGGCTGACAGCCTGGCCACCAGAGGCCACATGCGGACCCGGGAGCAGGTCCGCTGCAAAATCAAGGACCTGCAGCAGGCCTACTCCAGGGCCTCCCAGCCAGGGGCTGACCCAGGGGCATGCCCTCATTATGAGGCCCTGGACCGCATCCTGGGGGCTCACGCAATCCATGCCCCCCGGGTGGTGATCGACTCCAGGGCAGAGGGACCCGTCCCTGACACCGAGGAGGAAGAGGAGGATGCTGAGAGCCAGGAGCCTGCAGGGAGCCTTCCCAGGACCCAGGACCCCCGAGGCATCCCACAGAGCACATCGGCTGTGTCGTCCGAGGCCGAGGAGGGCTCCACATGTGAGTGCCATCATGCTCCCCTTATGTGTACGGAGGAATGGGGGGAGACGGAGCCCAGGGACCATGAGCCTGGGCCTTGCCCACCATGGAGCAGCAGCTGGGTGTCATGCAGGGGCCCTGGCCCGTTCCCCACATGCCGACCTCGCCTTGCAGAGGGGGTCTGGGTTTCACCCACTGTGTCCCCAGGGAGAACTGACCACTGCTCTTGTTTCACCACAGCTGCAGCACCTGGGACTGCAGGGCTCACCACCCCGCCTGGAACAGCCACCCGCACCCGGGCCAGCAGGTGCACCAGGAACCTGGAGGACTACCATCAGCAGCACCTGCGGCTACTGGAGCACCAGCTCCGCACCCAGGACCACTGGGTCCGGGAGGACCTGCGGCTGCGGCAGCGGAGCTTGGAGGCACTGGAGGAGCAGGGCCGTGCCCTCAGAGGCCACCTCCAGACCCTGGTGGACAGGTTCCTGCCTCCTCCTGCTCCAGCCCCTGCGGCCGCCCCAGCTCTCGCTCCTCCTCCCACCCCTGCTCCCCCTCCCGCTTCCTCCACACCCCCTGTCCCTCCTGCCCCACCCTTCACACCCACTCCCCCCGACACCCCCGCACCCACAGTGCTGTCAGACAGGAGAGCCAGCAGGACCCCCAACCCTGAGCTTTCCCTTCCCTTCCTCCCCCTTCCAGCTCCCTCCTCCCAGGTTTCCCCCTTCCCTCTCCCACCCTCATTCCTCCCTCCCCCCACCCCAGTTATGTACAATAAAGAGAGGGTTTTTTGGCAAAACAGGTGTTTTTATTTTACATTAGGAAGGGGGGTTAGGGAGGGGAAAGGGGAAGGAGGGGAGGGTGGAAGAAGGCCCCAGTGGGGCATGCAGGGATAGTTTAGTCCTCCTCCAGCTGGAAGCTCTCCCACAGGGCTTCCTGGATCTGGACAGCCCCCCTCTGGGCCTCCCGGACAGCGGCGGTGCGGGGTTGCACGTACTGGTCAGCCATGCGCTCAGCCTCAGCCATCCAGGCTGGCAGGAAAGCCTCCCCCTTCCTTTCACATAAATTGTGCAGCACACAACCTGCTGCCACCATGGGAGGGATATTGTGCTCGGCGAGGTCGAGGTGGGTGAGGAGGCGTTGAAATCGAGCTTTCAGGAGTCCGAAGGCCCCCTCGACCACAATGCGGGCCCTGGTAAGCCTGGCATTGAAGGCCTGCCGGGAGGGGTTGAGGTGCCCAGTGTATGGCTTCATCAGCCAGGGCTGTACGGGGTAGGTCACCTCCCCCACCAGGCAGATGGGCATGTCCACCTCCCCGACCCTGATATGGCAGTCGAGGAAGAAGGTCCCGGCGTGCAGCCTCTGGCACACGGAGGAGTTGCGGAACACCCTGGCATCGTGTGCCTTGCCGGACCAGCCCACATTAATGTCCGTGAACTGGCCCCGGTGGTCAGACACGGCCTGCAGGAGGACGGAGACGTAACCTTGTGATTGATGTACTGGGAGGCCTGGTGTTCCGGGGCACAGATGGGGATGTGCGTCCCGTCAATGGCCCCCCCGCAGCTGGGGAAGCCGAGGGCACCGAACCCCTGGATGACCATGTCCTGGTCGGTGAGGCGGACCACCCTGCGGAGCAGCACCCGGTTGATGGCCTTGACCACCTGCAGAGAGAGACAGCAAACCGCGAATCACTGGGGCGCCCAGGTGGCTGGGAGTATTCATTCCCTGGCACTGCCCTGCATCCCACTCCCGGAAGCGACCCCTGCTGCGATCCTGGCCACCACAGGTGGCCTGTAGTACGGCTGAGACAGACCGAACCCTCCCATGAGGGGCACTTTTGCCTCCTCCCCCCCCTGTTTTCCCTGGGGCGGTCCATCCCCTTCTTGCAGCCCCCCTCCTTCCTCCGGCCCAGTGGCCGGTGAGTGCCGTACCTGCATGAGCACTGCTCCGACGGTGGATTTCCCCATGCCGAATTGGTTCCCGACGGATTGGTAGCTGTCCGGCGTGGAGAGCTTCCACAGGGCGATGGCCACACGCTTCTGGATGGGGATGGAGGGCCTCATGCGAGTGTCCCATCACCACAGAGCAGGGGTGAGCCACTCGTAGAGCTCCAGGAAGGTGTCCTTCTTCATCCTGAAGTTCTGGGTCCACTGTTGGTGTCCCCAGTGCTCCAGGATGATGAGGTCCCACCAGTCGCTGCTGGTGTCCAGAAGCCAGATGCGGCGGGGCACGCTGGCGTCCGGCAGCTGCTGCGGCTCCTCCACAACCCCCAGGGAGGCCAGGGGGAGAGGCAGGGGGCTGACGTGCACCAGATGGTGCCAGGCAGCCTCCAGCCATTGCTGGCAGGCTTGCAGCAGCAAGTCCAAAAACTGGAGCAGCATGCCCAGGGCGAGCTCTGGCTCCATGGTGTCAACTGCGGCGGCAGCCCCAATGGGAACCACCGACACAGGCAGGCGGAGAGGAAAACGCTTTGCTGTCCCTCGGCAAGGTAGGCAAGCAAGCGGAAAAGCTGAGAACCGGCTGTCCAGGGTGGTCCCTTTAAGCACGAGCCTCAGATAGCCTCAGACAAAGCAGCCACACAAAGCAACTACTGACCTGGTGCCCTGCTGGAACCGATTTCAGCTGCCCTTAAATGCGACCCAGCGTCCAATCAGTGTGGATGCGCTATTTCGAATGAGCAAAATGCTAATTCGAATTAGTTTTTGGGTCTAGATGAGTTAGTTCGAATTAGCTTATTTCAAATTAACTAATTCAAAATAAGTTAGTTCGAATTAGCACTATAGTGTAGACATACCCCATGAGATCTATTTATCTACAAGCTCAATTCTTCTCACTTAGGTCCCGGTGGAACAGAGCACTTAAGCCCATCAATGAGCCTATTCTAACCAATTCTACAACTGAGGAGTTTAAATACAAAAGAAAAAGGGATGAGGTAATATGTTTTATGAGCCCAACAATCTGTTGGTGACAAGCTTTTGTGCCCTTCGGAACTGTTCTTCAGGTCTGGGTTTAAATATAATCATGGGTTCCCTGTGTTTTGCAGGATCAGAAGCCAAGATTTCTGTGTCAATTGTGATTAACTCCTTTTGAATCCACAATCAATTGTAAGAGGGAGTCAGGCTGATGGATAAATTAGAGCAGGGATCGCCAAACTGTGGCCCATGAGCAATGTGCCATACATTTTTTTTCCACCCAGGTGTAACCCTTCTGCCAGGGAGCACCAGCAGCAGCCGGGGTCGGGTTCAATATCTAGGGGTCCCTTTTCATCCATCTCATACAGAAACATCTTTGGCTATGTCTAGACTGGCATGATTTTGCGCAAATACTTCTAACGGAAACGTTTTTCCGTTAAAAGTATTTGCGCAAAAGCACGTCTAGATTGGCATGGATGCTTTTGCGCAAAAGCGCTTTTGCGCAACAGCATCCCTGGCCAATCTAGATGCGGTTTTTGCGCAAGAAAGCCCCGATCGCCATTTTAGCCATCGGGGCTTTTTTGCACAAAACAAATCTGAGCTGTCTACACTGGCCCTTTTGCGCAAAAGCTTTTATAAGCTTTTATAAGCTTTGCCCGAACGGGAGCGTCAAAGTATTTGCGCAAGAAGCACTGATTTCTTACATTAGAACGTCAGTGCTCTTGCGCAAATTCAAGCGGCCAGTGTAGACAGCTGGCAAGTTTTTGCGCAGTCTAGACACAGCCCTTGAGCCCTCACCCAGTGGCCTGGGAAATTCACACACCCCTGGGCGCCTCTGAGAGGCAATGCTTCCCCACTCACAAGCACAGAGTCTGAGTGTAGAAAAGAAACTTTTAATGAAAGATGAAGAGAAGTCACATGGCATTAGCTTGGAAAAATACCACAAACATAGTTCCTAACTCCCCACGAGTAACCATCCCTGCTAAATTGCTGGCTGCAATGGGTCTGGCTCCAGGCCAAACCAATGACTTCAGCTCTTAGTGATTTCAACTCTTTAGCCACCACCTAGGCTGGCAAAAGATTCCAGCTTCCACTGAACCAGTCTTACAGCTCACACCTGGCAGGCATGAAGCAGGCTGGCTCAAGCCCTTTTCCCCCAACTCACTTCACTCAACTCTGGAAGGGGGAGGCTTGTTCATCTGAGACCTCTTTCAATGATGGTGTCTCTCCTGCAAGCACTGGTGTCACATTTTACAGTTCCCACATTTAGGGGTAGCATGATTTGTGATCCCACAACAGCCCAAATTAGTCACAGTACATCACATTCCATTCTAACAACGGATTCTCCATCAGCCCTGGCTGAATTGGACTTACATAACCACACCCCAGATTCCTACCCCATCCCAGCATGAGCTGTATTTACATATCAACAGTTACAGGGTGGGTTGCGTCTGGCTGCGGCTGCGTGGAACCTGGGCACGAGTGCGGGTCCCCTCCTGCAGGCCGGCCAGCTTGCCTGCGCTGTGCTTTATGTTCCCCCCTCTGGCAGCAGGTATGTGCAATTATCTTAAAGTAGGGTATATAACCTGCGGGTTATACACATCCACGGGTTATCTAAAACTTTTTTTACTCATTCAGAAAAAAAAGTGGGTTATGCACGGGTGTGGGTTATACACAGATGTGGGTTATATACGCTAATTTATGGTACTTATCTTGCAAGGCTAAACAATTTGAGTGAGCATACCCACCCCCAGGGCTGCTGGCTGATTGCAAGCAGTAGTTCAGCCCCTGCTTACACAGGGAATCAAGAAATGTAGGTTCTTCCACTGTCCCCCCACTACTCTGCTTTGTGAAGTCATGCATGTTTCCCTCTGTCTCTGTTTCCCTGTCTAAAACAGGTAGATGAAAATGGCCCTAAAGTGCTTGGAATCCATCTGAGGAAAGCTCCCAGCTGCGTGAAAGGGACTTTCACCAAATGCAATGCTGCAGAAGGTACACCCAAATGAAGGATAATGCAGCAGTTAGGATGCTAGACTGGGATTTCATTGTGTGCACAGCCACAGACTTCCTGGGAGACTTTGGGCAAGACAATTACAGATAGATTTTTCAAGTGCCTAAACATGTACATAGCTGCCAAGGAACTTTTGAAAACCCCAGTGCATCTTCCAGCATCCAAATACCTTTAACCATCTGGCCCCACATCTCTTCTGTGCCTCATTTTCCCATCTCTAGGGAGCTCTAGCACTTACTGACCTTGCAGGGGTGTTGTGAGGTAAATGCAGCTTTATAGACTGCAGTGTTCAGATGCTCTGGTTTTGGAGGTCTGGGGAGGAGCTGACTCACCACAGTCACGTCCCCTTCTGGCTGGGTGTGGGCTGGTTCTCATTCTCTAGCACACTCTCTCGGCGGCCACGTCAGCCCTGCAATAGTCTATCCCTTCTTAAAATGCAACCTTACAGCCAGGTCATATTTAGCTCCAACCAGAAAAATCAGCTCCAATGTTTAGCTCCAACAACAAAAACAAATGTCTGTTCCTGACTCTGCTCTGTCATCCTCAATTCTGGGCTAAATGGTCCATCCACCCTCTTCTCAAGGCTTTCAGTGGTCCACAGCCCCTTCCCAGGGGCTCTGTGCCACCATACAAGTGGCTGGTAAGGAACCCAGGCCCCCCTTTTTCCACTGGGCTCTAGACCCAGAACAGGCAGTTCACTTCAAAAGACTCCTTGCTGATGGACTTCTTCCTACCAAACCATTCCCTGGATTTTCTCCTCACCCTGCAAGAGTTTTATTGTTCCATATAAGTCTCTTTACTCTCTATTACCAGGAGAGCGATTACAGAGTTTCATCCTGCATCACCTTTCTCTGTTTACAAGACCACTCAGACCCTCCCCAGTTGGGTTTCATCGTTAATTAGGTCTGGCCCATCCTTCAGATACAATCAAGTGAGCTAATAGGAATCCATAACTCTTCTTAAGCCTTTACTCACCTGTGTGGGATAGACCCCCCCACTGCAGGGCCACAGAGGTGCCTAAACATGTGCCTAAAGTGCCTAAAAGCTAGATATTCATGTGTCTGCAAGATACTAAACTTTCTGCAGTGCAGGATTTTGCAGTTTCCCGTACACTCACCCCTTTCATGGAAAAGCTGAATGAAATAAAAGCGTTAATGCAAATTCTAAACATACAAAGAAGAGCACTTCAGGATCAAAGCATCACACTGCCAGGTAGATATCAGCAGAAAGAAAATAAGTTGCTTTCCTTCTTTAAGACTCCACAGGACAAACAAAACTGTTTTGACAATTATTTATATGCAAGAAAGATTCTTCCGCCCTCTTAATATCACAAAAAATTGTTAGCTTTGGGAAATTGCTCAAGTAGATCATAACTTGGGTCCAAAATAGTTGTATGTTCCCAATATTTAATTATAAAGATTATTCATCTCTCAGAGTTCTTCAGAAAATTACGGGAAGGAAAGTCTATTAATCTGTTTTTATACTATCCTTCCATGGTCATCCATAATACTTACATGGTAGAGAAATATGTTTTAATTTAGCTACTTTTTGTAGCCATGCCTTTAGGGGAGAAATTATTAGTCAAAGAAATTATATTTCTTACAAAATTGTATTTCCACAATCCACATTATATTAGAAATATGCTCAATGGTTCTGCAGAAAAGGCTTGTTCCAAGCAGTGAAGCCAGTCAAAAAAACTTCAGTGGACTTTGGACCAATCCCAAATCTAGCAATCTTTATGCAATAAGGCTTTATAGAGAAGAGACTATATTCACTTGAAATAGTTTGATATGAGGGTATGTCCAGACTGGCATGTTTTTCCAGGCTACCAGAGGTATCCCAGAAAAACTCCTCTGCATCCAGAGAACATGTTGGCTCTTCCACTTTTTTTTGTGGAAGAGCAGGCACACTCTTTCGGGGAGCCCTGTATACTTTTTTCTACGAGGAATAAGGGCTCCTCCGAAAGAGGAGGCTTTTCCACCATTTGGCCTCGTCTAGACTTTTCCAGAAAAGCAATCGGAAAAAGCTACGCAAATTGCGGAGTGCAACTTGCGTAGCTTTTTCCGACAAAGGACTGTAGTCTAGACTTAGCCTGAGATGATGTCATAGCAAATCTATTAAGCAAAATGGTATGCGCTATGGGATGAAGACCAAAAAGAACATAGGCCATTGGATGCAGGAAGATGCAGAGGTCTAGACTTCCTATCTAGACAGCTCACTTGGAACTTGAAGTTGAGGATCTCTGGTTGGATCCTGAAGAAAGAGAGAGAGCAGGACCACAGAAGAGGTTGTATCTGGATGATGATCAGGAAAGGGAGTAATTCAGAAAGGACCCACTGCTGAGTCTCATAAGACTAGGCAACATGGAATGAAAAGATTGACCGAACTTGTAAAGAATAACAACTACATGCTGAACCTCTCTAGTCTGGCACTCTTGGGTCTGACAACATCCATGGTCCAGCATGATTTTAGTTAGCCAGATGTCCACTTATCATGGGTGTGGCCAAGTATCCCGCTGTCCCATAACGTTTGTTTATAGCCACCAGTCCTGGCTCTCAGTCCTTTGTACTGTTATTTAGCCCAAATTTACCCCTAAATGTCTTCTAAGAGCCCAGCAAGTGGTGTAATGCTGCTAGAGAATATTGACCTCCCCTAGTCGAGCAAATTTTCTGGTTCAGCACCAGTTAGCTCCCAAAGTGGCCGGACTAGAGAGGTTCAACCTGTACCGGAAGAGCACCACATCAGATCTTCAGTTGCCTATCACTACATCTGTCTAAAATAAATCTGGGTTTGATTCTGCTGTCACCTTCTTGCAGTCAGAATGACATGAATAAAATGAGCTGATTATTACAAAAATGAGCTCAGAATTAGGCCTGGCAGCATTTGGGGAATTGAACAAAGCTATTTCAATGACACATAAGAGCCAGGTCAGGGCCAGCTCTTACACTGGTGTTAATCAGCATAGCTATATTGACTTAAGTGGAGGTACATCAATGGTCATCATTGGAGGAGAATGTCCTTATCTCCACTTTAATGGAGTTACTATTCTGATCATTTTTTTAAAAGAGTATGTTCCACTTCTTGCCATGCTACAGTCACTGAGAAAAAACATCACTTTTTTCTACATGAGACGAGGAAATAAGACAACAGAGCACACCACTGCCATGGTGATTAAATAGCAACCATTGTACCAGTCTACCAAGGACATTACATAAGCTTGCAGGAAAACAGCAAAAAAGTTAATAGCAATTAAATATCACTGTATTAATTCTTGCAGAGCTGGAAACATCCCACAGCTTAATCTTTAGGACGCGGTGGGCAATAAATGACCCACGGGCTGAATGCAGTTCATCACGGTTAGCCCACCAGCACTGTATTTACCTGTGTATCTGCAGGTACAGCAATGGGAGTTACAAGCAGCCATAGTTGTGGGCATGCAAGTAAATACAGACCCACTGGCCTGCCAGGGGCTAACACTGGCAAGATGTCTCTGGCCCGCCAATCCTTTATTGCCCACCCCTGCTTTAGGATTCTTTAATTACTATAGCAAATAGCCCCCAGCGTTTGCTAGATAACCATCCAAGAGGAACTCCCCATTCATACATGGCATGCTGAAATTTGCTACTCAACATCTGTGTCTGTGATTACAATTTTCTTGACCTAGGCTGAAGAACTTTCACTGAAAACTACAAGAGACAAGGAAGAAAATCACCACCAAGAGGGCCCCAAATACAGCATTATATGAAGGGCCATGACTCCCATTGTGTTTGGTGGCACACTGCTATTATGTTTAGTGGCACTGGGATCACACTGCTATTGCAAGAATCGAGTCCTGAGTTTCATGTTCATCACTGAATTAATTCATTTGTGAGCTGGCATAAAATTGTAGTCACTGCAGTGTTCCAGGCCTGCTAGGAATCAGCACAACTCCCACCCAGAGTTCTCCCGCAGAGGAACTAACCTTAGCTGTGAGTTCAGAATGTACTCTTCAGTAGATGTCCAGCTGCACTGATAATGAGTGCAGTTACTGGAGCTGACCAGAAAGCAGATTTTCCATCCCATGGGAAAAAAATGAGACTTAAACAAAAATTGTCCTGAAAGGGGAGTAAAAGCATGAACTTTGGATTTTTTCATGATTTGTTTTTTAATATAAGGTTCTGGCCAATTGAAATGTTTTGTTTTCACTAAAACGGTTTATTTGTTCTTGTGCTCCCTTGGAGGTATGCTAGTGTACACCAGTTGACAATTTGGTACAAAAGTCATGTTGACAGTAGTGATCAGGAAATATTGATGATGGCTTTGCTACAGGTTAGAGCGTTGAGTCACTGCTGATTTCAAGGAAAGATTGCCATCCTCGGAACTGCCCTCAATCCTTCTTGCAGCAAGTATTTGTCCTTAGGGCTGTTTTGCAGATGTACTGAGCTCACCAGACTCTCCTTAGTTTAGGTGTTCTCAGGGCCATCCTTTGGATTTATGGAGCTCTATACCATACTATTAAACTGGTGTTCCCATGTCCAATGGCAGTTCCGGGGGGGGGGGGGAGTTTTTTTTTACAGATGTGATTTTATAAGCTTCAGTGACACACTAATGACACATTTTTAAAGCAAATTTGAAACAGAGATCCTGTAGGCTAAGACAGTAAATTCAGAAACTGACAATATATATCTGGGGTTGGCAAATGCCTGTTAAATGGCTTAATTACCCCTTGAATGAATCTTTCACAGATTCAGTGTTCTGCTGATAGGTCTGGCTGGCTTTTTTCACTTTTAAGTTAATCAGATCTTCTCCAGAGGAAGCAGAGCCACAGAACAGAGATATGGGGTACATCTAGACTGCTTTCCTCTTTTGAAAGAAGAAATGCAAATGAAGCGCTGATTAGCATATTTTCATGCTTCATTTGCATATCCTCGTCTGACCCTTTTTGTGGAAGAGGGTTTTCACCAAAAAACACAGTCTAGATGCGGCTTTTTCGCCAAAAAAAACCCTTTTTCGAAAGAACCCTTATTCCTCAAAAAATGAGGTTTACAGGTTCTTTCAAAAAAGCTGCATCTAGACTGTGTTTTTTGGTGAAAAACCTCTTGCACAAAAAGGGTCGGAAGAGGATATGCAAATGAAGCATGAGAATATGCTAATCAGCACTTCATTTACATTTCCTCTTTCAGAAGAGGAAAGCAGTTTAGATGTACCCACAAAGAGGTAGATGAACATTAGGACTGAGTGATGCCCCAGATTTTCTGGTGCCCTACACAGCTTAATATTCTGCATACAAGTAAGGCTGTCCCTGGGAGTTTTGCAGCATTCAAAGCACAAGAAAATACAGACTTGAGTCCAAGATAGTACACGGTGCAAGCCAGATAGATGTCCCATTTTTAGCATATTTCTTAATTTCATCTTTACCTCCCAGCTGCATAGCATTCATACTCAATAGATCGAACCCTAAGAACTGTAATTTAACCTCGTCCAAGGTTACCAAACTCTGCTCATTCTCTTCGCAATCAGTCTTTGTTAAGTAGCAGACTCATTTTTGACAGCGATTAGCACATCCTGAATTTTTAAGAAGGCAGCAGAGACCAATGTTATAAATTTCTTGCTGTCTCCTACTTGTGAATAAATTGTACTAGGTAATATTTCCCATTCAAATGCCAGCA
The DNA here is from genome assembly GCA_032595735.1 of Pelochelys cantorii. Taxonomy (NCBI): domain Eukaryota; kingdom Metazoa; phylum Chordata; order Testudines; family Trionychidae; genus Pelochelys; species Pelochelys cantorii. The sequence continues at coordinate 8,309,566 of CM064355.1, read as the reverse complement.
CATCTCCACAGTATATTATTGTGATTGGTATAACCCCCTCTGGAGGACAGATTTGGATTAGATGGCAGAGGGAGACATGTCAGTCAAACCTTGCAAATGAGAAATACATCAAGTACCGGACACGACTAATAAATCCACAAGGTCCCAAAATCAGAGACTTTTACATAAAAAAATGCTGCTCTGTCTCCTAAGAGATTAAGGAAGGTATTTTATATTGCACCAAGGTGAGACAAAAATAATAGGCGAGTACAATTTACAGGGCTAAGGAGACTGGAGAGGTGAAGGAGCAGGTAATGGAATCTACAGCCTTCTATCTGTATTTCCAAACATTGAATATAGATCAGGATATCAGCTGCTTCCAGCTGATAGCTGTTGGGTATATTAAATCAAGAGAAAAAACACCTTTTAGTGGTTAAAGCAGAGAAATGGGAAGCAGGATCTCTGGCTTTCATGCCTTGCGCCACCAAACACTTGCTTTGTAAACACAGACAAGTCAGTTAGCCTCTGAGGCCTTGTCTATACTTACCCAGAGACCGACTCTCCAGAGATCATTCTTCTGGGGTTAGATTTAGCAGGTCTAGTAAGGACCCGCTCAATCAACTGCTGATGGAACCTTCATCAACCCTAGTACTCCACAGGGTTGGAAGGAGTAAGGGAAGTCGATGGGAGAGTTTCTCCCATCAACATCCCGCAGTGGAGATGCCACAGAAATTCGACTTAAGGGACGTCAACTACAGCTATGCTATTTTTACTATCTTAAGTCAACCTTCTGGCCTTAGAGTCATTTGCATCTGCAGCTATAGGGGGCTGTGCATACAGTTACCATGATGGTACACACACAAACCAAGATAATTGTGCATTCAGAGTCTGCACAGGTATCAATGTCTTGAGATGTGTGCATCCCATAGTCTGACCAGCAAGTCCGATCAGCTAGACCTACAATAACCTCTTGGAAACAGAAGATTAGTGCTAAGCAAGCCCTGGTCGACCCTAGGAAGTTATTTTGTAATAACCAGCAGAGTGTCCACACAACCAAGCCCGTTATTTTGAAATAATAACTCCTGTTTTCCATGAGGAATAATGCTTATTTCGAAATAGCTATTTCAGGAGTTAGTATTTCTAAATGAATTATTTCAAAATAATTTCCTAGTGTAGACATGTCCTGGGTTCCCAATAAAAACCTCCGAAATAAAGGGAAGAATTCAGGTGTGACATTCACAAAGTGACTGTTTCCCATACTCCCCACACATACACATCTATCCTCTTGTATAGGCCCCATCAACAGAACCTTCAAGCACCTCAGAACAACCATGAATCTTCACAAGGCCCCTATGAAGTAGATGTAGTAAAGTGTATTATGGGTTGCAGCCATGCTCTATGACTCCCTTATCATGTGATTAGTATGTGGTTTCCCTGTCCATACTCACACTGTTTGTATATAGTTTAATCAAGCAGAACATTCCACACCTCCAGCACTGTAAGTAACAGGTGTTTCTTGCACACAGAGTAGTCCCTTTATAGAAGTAGGAAAGCAATTTTACAAGTGAGGAAAGATTAGGTGACTTGCCCATGGTCACACAGGAAATTTGTGGGAGAGCCAGAAATTGAATTAGAGCCTTTCTGGTTGCTAATCTAGTACCTTAGCCACAAGACCATCCAACCTTCCTCACTATCTGCTAGTGGCAGTGAAAACCTGCATAGCATTGCCCTCAGCCTGTTTCAGCAGAGCAGGAAAAACTAGCTGCAATGATTAACCCAGGCAAATGCCACAGAATATGAAACCCAGAAATAAAACTCAAGCCAAAAAAAAAGAAAAGTTTCCCTATTATAAAAAGTTTGGATGAATGAAGGCACCTAACTGGTTTGACACAAAACCTGTTATTGTATGTCTGCATAAAGGGGGCAAAGGTGACTGGCATCTTTCAGAAAGATGAAATATCTATCCACTAGAAGGCTGCCCCTGAATCTTTTGTGTGGATTTGAATTCAGTGCGTTCCATGAAAGTTCTTGATGGTCAGACCTGGAGAACAAAATCTATTAATAATACAGAAAGGTTTCTGCATGTGACATAGCAAGAGAGGAGTCCATAATGCGATTCATTTCAGATCCAGAGAGAACACTAGAAGTGTAAATGTATCAGTGATAACACGAATAAGCCTCTCCATTTGTGTAAAATTATCAACTCCCCATTACCCGGGAAAGGCCTGGATAGAGAAAGGCCGTGTTTGCCTCCTCCCTTTGCCCCACAGAATCCACAGAACTTGGGAGAAACCTCCAAGAGGTATTGGTCCTTCGCTTCAGATCTATGGGCCATGCCTACAGAGCACTGCTCTGGGGCTTCTTCTACCATGTTTCATAAGAACCATCATACATAAGAACATATGAATGGCCATACTACGTCAGACAAAAGGTCCATTTAGCTCAATATACTGTCTTCTGACAGTGGCCAATGCCAGGTGCCTCAGAGGGAATGAACAGAACAGATAATCACTGGGCTCCTCTCTGCATGGAGGAGGGAGCGTGAGCTCCTGCTGTGGACCCTGCACTTTGAGACCTGCTGCCCAAACCGGGCTGTGGGCTGCAAATAAACGGGCCACAGGCCGAACGTGGCCCATGGGCCATGTGTTGAGTAGCCCTGATCTAGATCATCCCTGCTAGATCTCTATCCAACCTGCACTTAAATACCTCCAGTGATGGGGATTCCACAACCTCCCTAGGCAATTTATTCCAGTGTTTAATAACCCTGATAGTTCGGAAGTTTTTCCTAATGTCCACCCTAAACTTCCCTTGCTGCAATTTAAGACCATTGCTTCTTGTCCTACATAGAATCATAGAATCCTAGGGCTAGAAGAGACCTCAGGAGGTCATCAAGTCCAGCCTCCTGCCCAAAGCAGGACCAATCCCAACTAAATCATCCCAGCCAGGGCTTTGTCAAGCCGAGACTTAAAAACCTCCAGGGACGGAGATTCCACCCCCTCCCTAGGGAACCCATTCCAGTACTTCACCACCCTCCTAGTGAAATAGTTTTTCCTAATATCCAACACACACTCAGCGTGTTTCTATTTCCCTGCCTGCTATTTGTCTGTCTAGTACTTGGATTGCAAATTCTTCAGGATATGGTCTCTCTCTCTCTGTGTACAAATCCCTAGCACATGGGATCCTGGAAATATTGGAATACAACCACCTAGATGTTCTCAGCTGTGATAGCAATTACCACCACCAAACAGCCAACGCTGGTAACAACTGCTACCCGCATTTTACCTGGACTGAAATAGAGTCTATGAAATGGATATGAAAGGCTATAGATATGAACTGGCTATAGATATAAACTGATGAGGGATTTTTGTACTTGAACAGGAAACCATTTTTTATCCATTCTGCTAATGCTCTCATTTGACTTATTACAAACAGACTGCTATGTTACAAGACCATTTGATTTTCTAATTCCACAGCTCCTTGCGAAGAAGCTACTTCCACAATTTTGTTGATTACTGTTATAAAACAGAAACATTTGATCTATTGCAAATGTTGTACGGGAGACGGAGTATCTTGAGCGCTAAATGAGTGATGCAGGGATTTCTCATAAAGAAGCTGTGCATCCCATCTTTTTGATTTATTGCTCTTTTACTATAAGATTGAAATCAGGAAATGTTCTCATGACTCAGATTCACATTAGAAGTTATCAGCAAAGTACTTGAAAAAGTATGTTATTTCTGTCCTTTGTGTTGGTGAGACTGAGCTATATTTACTAAGGATTGTTTTTCCCAAATCTGTGTGGGAAATAAGTTTCCTTTATCATTTATAGGATAGCTGTATTCATTCATAACTGTGCAAAGAATCACCATATAATGTAGGGAAAATTATCTTTCCTTTATCATCTTTTCTGCTTGGTGCTTGCTTTAAAAAGCATGTAATATTTTAATATTCTCTTTGGACACATAAGAAATATTATCCCTGAATAGAAAATTGATTTAGTAACCCTGTCCCTTTACCTTTGAAAAACAAAAAGTAGTCCTGTGGCACTTTAGGGCATGTCTACAACAGGAAATTATTCTGAAGTAACTAAATTTGAAATAGTAACTCCTGAAATAATTTTGAAATAAGCATTATTTCCCAAGGAAAGCAGGAGCACAGATTTAGAAATACCCAACCTGTTATTTCAAAATAATAGGCTTGGTAGTGTGGACACACCACTTGTTATTTCAGAATAAGGGGGGGTAATTCTAAATAACTCCCTAGTGTAGACCAGGACTCAGAGACTAACAAAAATATATATATTCACACACACAGAGAGAGAGAGTATCACAAGCTTTTGTGGGCAAAACCCACTTCTTCAGATGAGATGAGCTTGAGTGGAAAAAAAAGAGGGGAATAAGAAGGGAGAAAGAGAAAAAAAGTACCTGTCAATTGTAGTCCTGGTGCTAATGAGGCTAATTGAGTGGGTCATCCAGTTCAAGTCTTTGTTCAGGCCAAGGGAAATTGTTTCGAATTTACATATGAAGGTTAATTCCGCTCTCTCGCTTTCTCTCTCTCTCTCTCTCTCTAGTTGCCTTGTGAAATTCCTTTGTAGAAGAATGGTTACTTGTAAATCCATTAATGGGAGCCCACATAGGTTAAAATGTTGCCCTACGGGTTTCTCTGTGTTACCATTTGGAATATCTGATTTGTGCCCATGACAGCAGGGATGGGAAACCTGCAGGCCAGGCCACCGCTTCCCTTAGCTCCTATTGTCCAGGAATGTTGCACAACATCAGCTGAGAGCTTCTGGGGTCTGTGCCTGCAGACGTTCAGTAAACAAACCATCTTGCAGCCCACCAGCAGCTCACGCTGATGAAGCACATGTAGCCCATGGACCGGAGATTCCCCACCCCGGTGCAGTGACTGTCCAGTTGGCCAATATACGTGGCAGAGGGGCATTGCTGGCACTTGATGGCATAGATCATATAGAGAATGTGCGGCTGTATGAGTCCCTGATTTTGTGGCTTATGTGATTAGATCCTGTGTCGGTGTCACTTGTGAAGATATGTGGATAGAGTTGGCAGTGGGGTTTATTGCAGGGGTAGGTTCCCGGGTGAGTGTGTCTTTACCCTTGACTCAGTTATCACTTGGCTTGGATTCTATCTGTAACTCTCTCAGGAAATGCAATAAAGCTTTGGGGAAAGTCATATCATAGAATCATAGAGGTGGAAGAGAACTTAGAAGGCCACCAAGTCCAGCCCCCTGCCCAAGGCAGGACCAATCCCAACTAAATCAACCCAGCCAGGGCTTTGTCAAGCCGAGACTTAAACACCTCTAGGGATGGAGACTCCACTACTTCCCTAGGTAACCCATTCCAGTGCTTCACCACCCTCCGAGGGAAATAGTTTTTCCTAATATCCAACCTGGACCTCTCCCACCGCAACTTGAGACCATTGCTCCTTGTTCTGCCATCCATCACTACTGAGAACAGCCTTTCTCCATCCTCTTTGGAACCTCCCTTCAGGAAGTTGAAGGCTGCTGTCAAATCCCCCCTCACTCTTCTCTTCTGCAGACTAAATAGACCCAACTCCCTCAGCCTCTCCTCGTAGGTCATATGCTCCAGCCCCCTAATCATATTGGTTGCCCTCCTCTGGACCCTCTCCAATGCATCCGCATCCTTCCTGTAATTGGGGGCCCAGAACTGGACACAATACTCCAGATGTGGCCTCACCAGAGCCGAGTAAAGAGGAATAATCACATCTCTGGATTGACTGGCAATGCTCCTCTTAATGCAACCTAGTATGCCATTAGCCTTCTTGGCTACAAGGGCACACTGGTGACTCATGTCCAGCTTCTCATCCACTGTAACCCCCAGGTCCTTTTCTACGGAACTGCTACTTAGCCGGTTGGTCCCCAGCCTGTAACAATGCTTGGGATTCTTCCGTCCCAAGTGCAGGACTCTGCACTTTTCCTTGCTGAACCTCATCAGATTTCTTGTGGCCCAAACCTCCGATTTGTCTAAGTCACTCTGGACTCTATCCCTTCCCTCCAGTGTGTCTACCTCTCCCCCTAGCTTAGTGTCATGTGCAAACTTGCTGAGGGTGCAATCCATCCCCTCATCCAGGTCATTAATAAAGACGTTGAACAAAACCGGTCCCAGAACCGATCCTTGAGGCACTCCGCTAGAAACTGACCACCATCCTGACATCGAGCTGTTGATCACTACCTGCTGGGCCCGACCTTCCAGCCAGCTTTCTATCCATCTTACCGTCCATTTATCCAATCCACATTCCCTTAACTTGCTGGCAAGAATGTTGTGGGAGACCGTATCAAAAGCCTTGCTAAAGTCAAGGTATATCACATCCACTGACTTTCCCATATCCACAGAGCCAGTTACCTCATCATAGAAGCTAATCAGATTGGTCAGGCATGACTTGCCCTTTGTGAATCCATGCTGACTATTCCTGATCACTTTCCTTTCTTCCAAGTGCTTCAAAATGGATTCCTTGATGATCCCCTCCATGATTTTTCCAGGGACTGAGGTAAGACTGATCAGCCTATAGTTGCCTGGATCGTCCTTCTTCCCTTTCTTAAAGATCGGCACTACATTTGACTTTTTCCAGTCATCTGGGATCTCTCCTGATCTCCATGACTTTTCAAAGATAATGGCCAAAGGCTCCTCAATGACATTTGCCAACTTCCTCAGTACCCTCGGATGTATTAAGTCCAGACCAATGGATTTATGTACGTTCAGCCTTTCTAAATAGTTCCTAACCTGTTCTTTCCCCACCAAAGGCTGTCCACCTTCATCCCATATTGTGTCACTTAGCACATAAGTCTGGGAACTTACCTTGTCCATGAAGACAGAGGCAAAGAAAGCATTAAGTACTTCAGCTTTCCCCACATCATCTGTCACTAGGTTACTGCCCTCATCCTGTAGGGGCCCCACACCCTCTTTGATCACCTTCTTCTTGTTAACATGCCTGTAGAAACCTTTCTTGTTATCCTTCATATCCCTTGCGAGTTGCAATTCCAATTGTGATTTCACCTTCCTGATAACTCCCCTGCATTCTTGAGCTATAGATTTATACCCCTCCCTAGTCATCTGTCCAAGTTTCCACTTTTTGTAAGCTCCCTTTTTGTGCTTAAGTTCACCAAGGATTTCCCCGGTGAGCCAATCCAGTCTCCTACCATATTTACTTCTCTTGCTATGCATTGGAATGCTTTCTTTCTGTGCCTTCAATAAGGCTTCTTTAAAAAACTGCCAGATCTCCTGGGCTCCTTTCCCCTTCATGTTAGCATCCCAGGGGATTCTGCCCGTCAGGTCTCTGAGGGAATCGAAGTCTGATTTTCTGAAGTTCAAGGTGTGTATTTTACTACTCTCTTTTCTTCCTTTGGTCTACCATCTCATGATCACTGCTTCCCAGGTTGTCACCCACCTCTACTTCCCCTATTACTCCTCCCTGTTTGTGAGCAGCAGGTCAAGCTGCGAACAGCCTCTGGTTGGATCCTTCAGCACTTATACCAAGAAGTTATCCCCAACATTCTCCAAAAACTTCCTGGATTGTCTATGTACTGCTTTATTGGTCTGCCAACAGATGTCAGGGTGATTAAAGTCCCCCGTGAGAACCAGGGCTTGTGATCTGGAAACTTCTCTCAGTTGTCCGAAGAAAGCCTCATCTACCTCATCCACCTGATTCGGCGGCCTGTAGCAGACACCAACCACAACATCACTGCTGTTGCTTACACCTCTAAACTTGACCCATAGACTCTCAACAGGCTTTTCTCCCTCTATATACTGGAATTCTGAGCAATCATACTGCTCTCTTACATACAGTGCAACTCCTCCTCCTTTTCTCCCCTGCCTGTTCTTCCTGAACAGTTTATACCCTTCCATGACAGCGCTCCAGTCATGTGAGTCATCCCACCAAATCTCTGTTATCCCAATCAAATTGTAGTTCTTGGACTGGGCCAGGGCCTCCAATTCTTCCTGTTTGTTACCCAGGCTTCTCACATTGGTGTACAAACACCTTAGATAACCAGTTGATCACCCTGCCTTCTCCATCTGAATCAGGGGTCCTCCTTTGTTTCTCATTCCTCCTTGTGATTCTTCCCGGTGTCTAACTTCCTCACTTACCTCAGGGCTTTGGTCACTATCCTCCAACGAACCTAGTTTAAAGCCCTCCTCACTAGGTTTGCAAGCCTGCCCGCAAACATGCTCTTTCCTCTCTTGGTTATGTAGATCCCATCTCTTCCTAACAATCCTCATGCCCAGAACAGAGTCCCATGGCTGAAGAAACCATAGCCCTCTCTGCAACACCACCTGCACAATCACGCATTTACTTCCTCAATTCGACGATCCCTACCCAATCCTTTCCCTTCAACAGGGAGGTTGGACAAGAACACCATTTGCACTCCGAAATCTTTGATCCTTCTTCCCAATGCTACATAATCTGCAGTAACCTGCTCAAGGTCATTGTTGGCCATATCGTTAGTTCCCACATGGAGAAGCAGGAAGGGGTAGCGATCCGAAGGTCTGATCAGTTTTGTAAGCCTCTCAGTCACATCCTGAATTCGAACGCCCGGTAAGCAGCACACCTCTTGAGAATCCAGGTCTGGATGGCAGATGGATGGCTCAGTCTCTCTTAAGAGGGAGTCCCCAACCACCACCACCCACCTTCTTCTTTTGGGCGTGGTGGTCATGGAACCCCCATCCCTAGGACTATGGATCCCATACCTTCCAGTTGAAGTGGACCCTCTTTGTTTGGGTATAAGGGCTGCATTGAGCAATGGGTTAACCTCAACGCTCTGCACTATCCACAGGCATATGGGTGTGTATGTCCAGTGGTGGGGGAGAAGAAAATGTGGTCCATTGGGTAGGGCACAGAGGGCACATCTACACAGCAGGGCAAAAGTAGAATTAAGCTATGCAACCTCAGCTACATCAATTGTGTAGCTGAAATCAAAATAGCTTAATTTGGCTTTTGGCGCTGTCTGCATAGCAGGACACTGAAGGAAGAACACTATTCCTCCGATTTCCCTTACTGCTCGTGAAATGAGGGTTATAGGAGTCAGAGTAAGAACTGCTCCAGCTCAACATTATTAAAAAATAATGGCTTGCTATGTAGATGCTCTCTTTGTTATTTTGGACTAATGTCAGTTATTCTGAAATAACACTGCTGTGTAGACATACCCTTTATGAGGACACAGAACAACTGGGTGCAACTCATAGGGCTGGAATGGACCTGTGGGGTCACTGAGTCCAGGTCCCTGCTGTCATACATAATCCCATCATATAACCCTGTACAGAAATGTCTCAAGCTCTAATTTAAAACTAGTTTGGTGATTTGCCCTGTGAGACTGAATTTCCAGCTCTGTCCCAACACGTTACACAGAAGTCACTTTCCCCTCTCTTAGCCTCTGTTCCAATACATGGAAAAAGAGGGATAAAAGTTACTTTCCTTTGTAAAGTGGTTGAAGCCTACAGGATGAAAAGAACCAACACATTCAGTATTTTTTGAAGAATACATTTGCTTACCTGTGAGACAGAGAGGGGAAATGTCTCTAAACAATTTTATATATTTTAAAGCCAGATGGAACCACAAGATGGTCTAGTCTTATCTCTTGTATAACAAAAGCCATAGAAATTCAGCCAGGCCGTGTTTACACTAGGAAACTATTTCAAAATTAGTACATTTGACTTAATAACTTCTGATTTAACAAATTTAAACCAGCACGTCTACACCACAGGGAAGCGAGTTGATGTGTTTCTGAGTGTGATTCTGCAGAACACTTTCAGAAACACTGCTCTAGTTCACCCCACCTCCCTACCTTCAGTGGCTCTTTTATCCTGCCTTCTTAAGATGGGAGCCAGTTCCATCCCTGGGGCAGCCTGTGTTGGCTGTATGGTTGCTCCCAGGACGTGTAGGACTGGAGCTGCCTAAGGGAGATGGGACTCTGCCCAGCCTGGGACTCTGACCAGACAGTCAACACAGGATGGGGGACCCTCTGGAGGTAGGGTAGTGGGGTGGATTCTGAAGTGGACTACAGAATAGAGCACTTGCCTGGGGGGCTTGAGTCCCCCCCTTCCAACCCACCACCCTGTGCTCCCCAGGTAAATGCCCTATCCTCTAACCTGCTCCAAAACCTTCCCTACTTTCAGAGGTCCCTCATCCTGCTTTCCTACTGCAGGAGCCATGTTCACCCCCCTGGGGCACCCTGTGTTGGATGCCCAGCTGCTCCCAGGGTGGGCAGGGCTTGAACCCACCCCAGGCCAATGTTCTATCCTCTAGTCCACTCCAGAACCCGCCTCACTTCCCTACCCTCAGTGGGTCCTTTATCCTGCCTTCCTAATAAGGGAACCAGCTTCATCTTTGGGGCAGCCTGTGGTGGCTGTCTGGTCACTCCCTGGGTGGGGCAGGACTCAAGCTGCTGGGGGGCAGGACTCAAGCCCACTGCCCCCCAGGTAAATGCCCTGTCCCCTAAGCCACTCCAGAGCTCACCCCACATCCCTACCTTCACGGCATCCCTTATCCTGCTTTCCTAATGTGGGAGCCAGCTCCATCCTGGCTGTCCAGTCGCTTCCAGAGTGGTGGAGGGAGGGACTTGAACCCCCAACTCTGTGCTCCTCAGACAAATGCACTATCCCCTAGGCTAGTGTATGTCAACACAACTGAAATTTGTAGAAAACTGAATTTTTGTTTTTAAGTTTTACAGCGCTTTCTTATTTTTGTATTTTTTACACCCAAAAATGTCATCACCTGCCCAGCTACGATTAAGTTGTGTAAACAAATGTATTACAATGGTAGAAGAAAATTCGTGTGTCTGAAAACTGGGGGTACTTATAATTTTTTTAAAGGGATATTTTATAAAAAAAAGGTTGATAACCACTGTTCTAGGCCACTCGAGAATCCACCCCACCTCCCTACCTTCAAGGTATCTCCTCTCACACTCCAAATCCCTTGCCTCAAGACCAGAGCCTGCAGCCCAACCCCCATCCCAGCCTAGTGAAAGTGAATGAGATTCAGGGAGGAAGGGGGATGGAGTGAGCAGGGTGAGGCCTTGAAGAAGAGGTGGAGACAGGGCGGGGCCTCTGAGAAGATGGAGAAGGAAGCCCTGCAAGGGCATTTGGGTTGGAGGTAGATCTTACATTGCACTTAAATTGATAAAGTGATCTTGTGGTTAAAAAGGTTGGAGACCCCTGGTCTAATCGGTTTGACGCTCCAGACTAGGAGTGTTTTCTTCATATGCTAATAAACTTTGATTTCTGGCTAACACCACTGAGGAAAACCTTGATTGTATCTGGCTTTGGGTTCTACTGAATCAGGTAGGTGTTAGCATACCATGATGGTGTCTTTTATACTCTTTATGGAAATATGCTTTATTCAAAACAATTCTTATAAGGTATCGTTGGAAAGCTTTCAGTCTGCTGAATGTGTATATTCTATTTGTGTGCATGTATCATTCCTGTATTTGAAGTTAGTAATATGAAGTATAAACCTGTTTACTAGTCTAGATGTGCTAAGTGAGGGCCATTAGTAGTACTCAAAGAAGTTAATGGCTTGGTATTCCATCAATGATCTGTGAATAGTCTGGTTTTTCCTGTAAGCCTGGACTATGTTTGGTCTTGCCAAAGACATATGACCAGGTCACCTGATACTAGAACTCATTTTGGATGCTTTAGTTTTCCACAGAAGGTGAGAAAAATTTGAACTGAAGTCAAAGGAGTTGCACCTTTGGCCCGGGATATAAAGGTGAAAAATCAAACAATGAGGCTACCATGTGCTAGGATATACCTGGTTACTATCTAAGATGTCTGCTGCAACCACCTGAAACTGAACATTAAGAATGATTGGGCCCAGAGAGAGAAGGCTACCCCATCTGTGGAAGAAGCTGATTAAAAGAACGTGAGGGTGAGATTTTGGATGCATCAAATTTCTTAGGGTACGTCTACATTTGCTCCCTATCTTAAGATACGGAGCAAGTGTAGACGTATCCTTAGTGTGTTAAGCTTAGCTGGAATGTTTTGATGTTTTGTTTTATTTTGCTTAGTAACTTGCTTTGATCTGTCTGCTATCACTTATAACCATTTTAAATCCTTCTTTTTATACTTAATAAAGTCATTTTTGTTTATTAATAAACCCAGTGTAAGTAATTGTTACTGGGGGTGGGGGAGAAGGGTAACAGCAGCAGTGCATATCTCTCTTCATGGATAAAGGGGGTGTATGAACAATTCACTAGCTTGCTTTGTATAAACTTATATACAGATTAAGACAGCTTTATCTGGGGTTTTGTTCACACTGAGGCTGTGCACCTTGGTGCTGTGTTAAGTCCCTGTGACTCAGCTTTCCCAGAGGCAAGTTGCTGTCAGTCTCTGTGTTCCTCTGATGAGGGTGCTGACCCCAACTCTTTATCATTGCTGAAGAAGACCAGAGGGTCTGGCTCAGCAAGTGACAGTGGTGAGGCATCCCAGAGGGCAGGTAGGTGGGTTCTGCATTCCCGGAAGGAATGAGGCCTCAGGCTGAAGGGGCAGGGCTAGGGTAACCAGACTTCAGTGCCGCCAACCACATCCCTCCCCTTAGCACTGTCTGGAGCACACTGCACAGGGCTCTGCAATGTGCCAGCTGGTGCTCTGGTAGCAATATAAAGGGCCCAGGGCTCAGGCTGCTGCTGTTGCCATGGTAGCAGTGGCCAGGAGCCCTGGGCTTCCTGGAATTGCCAGGCCCCAGGGCAGTTGCCCCCTTTGCCCTCCCCCTGTCAGTGGGCCTGTGTGTGTGTGTTGGTTTTTATGTGTCATCCACCCTCTCTTATGTATACTAGAAAAAGATGAAATAACCTTATTATTGCTGAATTAGTGCTGTTTCGTTTCAATGCTAAATCTCCCAAACACACACCATTTTGTAAGATTAAGAGCCAGCTATGGATCAAGGAGGCAAAGAGTTCAGATTTATGCTCTCCAATGATCCTCTTCAGATTTCCAGCAGGGCTAAGCCATCTGTGAATTTCCATCAAATTTCATTGAGGCATCTCCAACGTTATCCATTGGGAGAAGAGAATTCAAAGATTTCAGCGTGCGCATGTGTGTGTATATATATATAGAGAGAGGTGGGCAGCTGTGTCTGTATTTTACACACAGCTAGAAGAAATTTCTTCCCACAGAGCCAAGCAGGTGGTATCAGATCATAGCAAACTTGTTCTCTTCACAAACACTTTTCTTCTTTCTCTTTAATTCCCACTTGTCTTTCATCCTTCTGAGGCTGACTTATCAATATTAACTGCCCACCCAGGACACCTTTTGAGATTGCAGATCAATAGGGGAATTTAATGGGATGTGGATCTGCAGGAACTCAAACATAGCAGAGGACTTGGGTAATTATGGGAGAAACATCAGCCTGAAACCTTGGGGTGGTGTAACAGAGGGCCTGCTTCACCACTGCATCACTACAGTTCCATGCCTGTGCCACTTGGGGGAAGACAAGGATGGGCCAGGTCATGTTTTTCATCGGGTAAGGGTCATGACCCTTTGGAGAAGGAGGTGACACAAACGGCAACGGGGGCAAGGAATGTTGGGAGGCTTTGAATCTTGCTCCCCCACATCCTTACCCTTCAAGGTCAAAGAGTCTTTATCCCCTGGCTTGGCAGAATTCAGTTTTAATCCTATGTTGATGGATAATATTGATATTTATTTTAAGCAATTTTTCCCATTTTCATCAACTTAAATTTTCACAGCTGTGCAAAATTATGGGTGAGCTTTTTTATTTTTATTGATTTACATTTCCAGAGTTGTCAGATCATTGACAGATGTTGAGATTCAAAGTGCTAAAGCTTTATAATTATTAAAAGCAAATTGGCAGCTTCACATTTCAAAATATACAATGTAATTATCCCAGATCAAATGCTAATAAGTTCTCCAGCTGCATTTTCTTCCTTTGGGTAGCTGTAAATCTTGATCATTATTGTTGGAGCTATTTTCATCAGTGTGTGTGTGTGTATCTGTGTGTAATTTGCTGTTTACCAGTAAAAAGCTAAGCCTTCTAAGCTTATTTTTCAACCACTTGAATCATGCATACACAAACTGTAGACTTATTAGTTTTATCACGGATATATCTTTTACTATATATTTTAGAGAGTTTGTCTGTTTGATGAAGAATTCAGCCTCAGCTTGGACCAGTCCACACAAGAGATCCATTTCATTGACACTAGAAGACAAATAAATAGTGGTCACATAAACACAACCCTATACCGGAAACCTACTGACTGCTATTCTTACCTATATGCTTCTAGCTTCCATCCACGGCAGTTTACACAATACAGGGTCTACAGCCGAGCCCTAAGATACAACCAGATCTGCTCCAATTCCATAGACAGAGACAAACACCTACTGAGGAGAGTTGGCAGTTTTTCAAAGGGACATTGTTAAGGGCCCAAAAGCAAGCTATTCTGCTGCATAGGAAAGATAGAAAATATGGCAAAAGATCACCTTGGCTTAACCACGAGATCTTGCATGATCTAAAAATAAAAAAGGAATCCTATAAAAAATGGAAATTAGGACAAATTACAAAGGATGAATATAGGCAAACAACACAGGAATGTAGTGGCAAGATTAGAAAGGCAAAGGCACAAAATGAGCTCAAACTAGCTATGGGAATAAAGGGAAACAAGAAGACTTTTTATAAATACATTAGAAGCAAGAGGAAGACCAAGGAAAGGGTAGGCCCATTGCTCAGTGAGGAGAGAGAAACAGTAACAGGTAACTTGGAAATGGCAAAGATGCTTAATGACTTCTTTGTTTCGGTCTTCACTGAGAAGTCTGATGAAGGAATGCCTAACATAGTGAATGCTAGTGGGAAAGGAGTAGATTTAGAAGATAAAATAAAAAAAGAACAAGTTAAAAATCACTTAGAAAAGTTAGATGACTGCAAGTCACCAGGGCCTGATGAAATGCACCCTAGAATACTCAAGGAGCTGATAGAGCAGATACCTGAGCCTCTAGTTATCATCTTTGGAAAATCATGGGAAACAGGAGAGATTCCAGAAGACTGGAAAAGGGCAAATATAGTGCCCATCTACAAAAAGGGAAATAAGAACAACCCAGGAAACTACAGACCAGTTAGTTTAACTTCTGTGCCAGGGAAGATAATGGAGCAAGTAATTAAGGAAATCATCTGTAAACACTTGGAAGGTGGTAAGGTGATATGGAACAGCCAGCATGGATTTGTAAAGAACAAATCATGTCAAACCAATCGGATAGCTTTCTTTGATAGGATAACGAGTCTTGTGGATAAGGGAGAAGTGGTGGATGTGGTATACCTAGACTTTAGTAAGGCATTTGATACAGTCTCGCATGATATTCTTATCAATAAACTAGGCAAATACAACTTAGATGGGGCTACTATAAGGTGGGTGCATAACTGGCTGGATAACCGTACTCAGAGTACGTCTACACTAGCCCCCAGTTTGAACTAGGGAGTCTAATGAGGGGGACCGAAATTGCAAATGAAGCACGGGATTGAAATATCCCATGCTTCATTAGCATGTTCCTGGGTCGCCATTTTGGAAACTGACTAGCTCGGAATAACTGCCCACGTCTACATATGGCAGTGAAATGGGAGTTCAAAGTAAATCCCTTAACTCAAATTAGCTGTTAAACCTCATTCCACAAGAAGTAACAGCTAATTCGAGTTAGGGGTTTACTTCAAACTCCCGTTTCACTGCCATGTGTAGACGCGGGCAGTTATTCCGGGCTAGTCAGTTTCCAAAATGGTGACCCGGGAACATTCTAATGAAGCATGAGATATTTAAATCCTGCGCTTCATTTGCAATTTTGGTCACCCTCATTAGCCTCCCTAGTTCGAACTAGGGGGCTAGTGTAGACGTACCCTCAGAGAGTAGTTATTAATGATTCTCAATCCTGCTGGAAAGGAATAGCAAATGGGTCTCCGCAGGGGTCTGTTTTGGGATTGGCTTTGTTCAATATCTTCATCAATGGTTTAGATATTGGCATTGAAAGTACGCTTATTAAGTTTGCAGATGATATCAAGCTGGGAGGGGTTGCAACTGCTTTGGAGGATAGGGTCATAATTCAAAATGATCTGGACAAATTGGAGAAATGGTCTGAGGTAAACAGGATGAAGTTTAATAAAGACAAATGCAAAGTGCTCCACTTAGGAAGGAACAATCAGTTTCACACATACAGAATGGGAAGCAACTGTCTAGGAAGGAGTACGGCAGAAAGGGATCTAGGGGTTATAGTGGACCACAAGCTAAATATGAGTTAACAGTGTGACACTCTTGCAAAAAAAGCAAACATGATTCTGGGATGCATTAATAGGTGTGTTGTGAGCAAGACACAAGAAGTCATTCTTTCACTCTACTCTGCGCTGGTTAGGCCTCAGTTGGTGTATTGTGTCCAGTTCTGGGCACTGCATTTCAAGAAAGATGTGGAGAAATTGGAGAGGGTCCAGAGAAGAGCAACAAGAATGATTAAAGGTCTAGAGAACATGACCTATGAAGGAAGGCTGAAAGAATTGGGTTTGTTTAGTTTGGAAAAGAGAAGATTGAGGGGGGACATGATAGCAGTTTTCAGGTATCTAAAAGAGTGTCACAAGCAGGAGGGAGAAAACTTTTCATCTTGGCCTCTGAGGATAGAACGAGAAGCAATGGGCTTAAACTGCAGCAAAGGAGGTTTAGGTTGGATGTTAGGAAAAAGTTCCTAACTGTCAGGGTGGTTAAACACTGGAATAAATTGCCCAGGGAGGTTGTGGAATCTCCATCTGTGGAGATATTTAAGAATAGGTTAGATAAATGTCTATCAGGGATGGTCTAGACAGTATTTGGTCCTGCCATGAGGGCAGGGGACTGGACTCGATGACCTCTCGAGGTCCCTTCCAGTCCTAATATTCTATGATTCTATGATTCTCAGATCTTTATCAAGCACTCTTAAAACTTTAATACCCACCTTGGGAAGTGAGGAAACAGATTGACGGAGCCAGACAAGTATCCAGATGTCAGTACTTCAAGACAGGCTCCACAATGAAAATAAGAGAACACTACTGGTCATCACATACCAGTGCTAAACCCCTTCAGTGCATCATTGACAATCTGCAACCAGTCCTGGAAAATGATCCCTCACTCTCACAGATCTTGGGAAACAGACCAGTCCTCGCTTACAGACAGCCCCCCAGTCTTAAGCAAATACTTACCAGCAGCCACATGTCACATCACAGATGCACTCACCCAGGAACCTACCCCTGCAGCAAACCCTGTTGTCAACACTGTCCACACATCTATACAAATGATACTATCACAGGACCTAACCACATATGCCACAACATCAGGGGCTCGTACAGCTGAACATCCACTAATGTGGTATATTCCATCAGCTGCCTTCAATGACCCCTTGCCACATACATTGACCAGACCGGACAGTCTCTGTGACAAAGGGTTAATGAACACAAATCAGACATCAGGAATGGTAACACACATAAACCTGTAGGGGAATATTTTAACCTCACTGGAGACACAATAATGGATTTTAAAGTAGCTATTCTACAAAGAAATGTTATCACCCAATTACAGAGGGAGACTACTGTACTAGAATTCATTTACAAATTTGACACTATTAACTTGGGCTTGAAAAAAGATATTAACTGGTTAATGCATTCCAGAGGTAATTTCCCCTGTCTTTGATATTTTCATTTACTCATCAAAAGCTATGAACGGGACATATTCAGCCTGACTTAATCAGCCTTATTAACACTGGTCCTACAATTGACATATAACTGCTTTTGCTGTTATGTATACTCTGGATAATGTAATTTCCACTCCAACTCATCTGATAAAGTGGGTTTTACCCATGAATGCTGATGATATACTTGTTAGTCTCTAAGGCCATGGCTACACTAGGAGATAATTTTGAATATACTAAGTTCAACTTCTGGGCACCCGATTTTACAAATTCCAAGTGCCACGTCCTCACAATGAGGAAGAATCGAATGTAGTCCAAGGCAGGCTCCGTTAATATGGATGCGCTACCTCGGACTCAGAACCCCAGGAAACACTCTGGGGAGCTGCAGGAGGCCTCCTGGAGTTTAAATTAGCAGCACTGGTGCATCCACACTAACATTATTTCGGACTTACAAGTTCAGGAATAGCATTATTCCTAGTGAAAAGCAGGACTAGAGTTCAAATTCCATAGCCCCTTATTCCAGAATAACAGGCTTGGTAGTGTGGACATATCACTTACAAAATTGGCCATGGGAGGACAATTTTGGACTAAGGTCCTAGTGTAGACCAGGCCTAAAATGCCACAGGACTGCTTGCTCCTCCTAAAGCATAAGAGCTAAGACCACCAAATTCAGTATTCAGCTTCTTCTTGGCATTACTTGTGTGCTGCAGCCCCAAGGGGAGGCAGTGGGGCGTGGTGTGGGGGGACTAGAGCTTTTTGGTTTTGTCAAGAACATGGGATTTTGGTTTTGGTTGTGTCAAGAACATGGGATGTGCCTGGAATGGGATTGCTTCTCATGAAACCAAACAGAAAAGAGACCCAATTACCAAAACAAGTACAAGTCTTCAAAATTGGTATAACTGAGGTAATGTTGAAAGAGACTGAACCAAGATGAGCCAACATTAGAGAACCTGTGTTTGTGCTCTAGTCCCCCCTACCCCGCCCCACTGCCTTCCCTTGGGGCTGGAGCACACAATCTATTAAGCTGGGTACCCCTAAGCTCTGAAATGGGAGGGGAATGTGGGGAGTGTCTTTCTCCTCGTTCAGGGGCCACAGTGACAATTTTTTCTGGCTTCTCACTTATTTGTGGCCCCCACTGATTTTTCTGTGGGTCAGTGGCCCCCAACTCAAAAAAAGTTCCCCACTCCTGCCTTACAGAAAAGAGATAAAAGAGACAAAACAGAGAAATTGGGAGTAGTGCTCTGTTTTGGCACAACTAAATCAAGGCTTAAGGTTTGAAAACTAGAAGACAATGTTACTGGAAACCAAACTGACTAGAGCCCTTTTTTTGTTAAAACATAGCGAATTATAAGGGTTTATAGGGATGAAAAAATACACTTGATGGAATTCCTATTTTAAAAAAGTACTAACATTAACTTAATAAAATTACATAGTATTTTTGAAAAATACAGTCATTTCAATAAAGCATGTACATTTTCATTTTATTTTAAAAATATGAGCTCAGGGCTGAACCAAAACTGGGTAAATCTGATAGTTTAGTATAAAGATAAGAAAAAAGTATATTTATTGTAAAAAAAAAAAGCCTTCGATTAAGGAATCACCAACCTGAAAAAGTTTATAAATACTGCCCTAGGGCAGTGTCTCCCAAATAGCGCTCCATGGAACCCCCGAGTTCCGTGAAGTGAAAGTAAGAGTCCCCTCCCCTGCCCCCGAGGCGGTCTTAGGGGCCGCCATTTTGAAGGGGCTGCCAGCTGTCGCGTTCTTAGGGGAGGGCCGGTGTTTTGTTTTGTTTTGTTTTTTACTTGATAGTTCCCCCCCCCTTTTTTTTTGGTCCAGACAATTTCCCCCGGCCGCTTTTTTTTTTTAAAGGGTTCTGTGGCCAAGTAAAATAGGGAAACACTGCCCTAGGGGATCAAGACAGTGGACTAGGAAGAATTAGTTGCAATTCCTAGCTATGCCACAGACTTCCAGTATGAGATTGTGCAATTTTGTGGGAAGGAGTTACACGGGACAGTGAGGAGGCCATTGGCAATTGGATAACCAACTCCCTTTTTCCATTTGAAAAAAATCTCTCCTTAAATCTTCCTGTAAATTTCTCATCTACAAAATAGTACCCCCCTTTTCTCTTCCCTTTGCCTTTCTTTTCTATTTAGCTCGTAGAGGAATGGACTGCCTCTTAGGTGTAAGCACAGCGCCTTGAACAACAGGCATAATTGGTTTTGATGCATCTGCATGGGCATGTAAGTAGAGGAATAGTGATGAAACATGATCATGGAAAATACACAAGGGCACACCTTGGTATCCATAAGCTTCACTCCAGCTACAACACACCACCACTGATTTTTCCTCTAATCTTTTCTATCCACGCGTGGATTTTTTCCATTCATGTGTGGAATATTCTTTATTTGCACCGGGGCATATGCTTGTGCACCACCAGTAGGAACAAAAACCTAACTGTGGGCACTCTGCTAATGAGCTGGAAGGCACATAAATCTCTCCTGAGTGGCTACACAAGTGTCTTGCTTGCAGGGAACACTGATTACCACTGATTTTTTTTTTTAAATCTTCTTAAATGTTTGTACAAAATCTTTAACCTTTACATTTCAGGCAATTCCAGACCCTCAGATTCTGCTTTTCCCCATGAAGATGGATGAAAGAGTGGTTTTTACATCTAACAAACAGTCTTGAATTCAGAATTTTTGAGCCATCTTGTACTCAAAATAGAAACACTTGGCTTTGTGCCCACATACCACAGAAGGGATTCATTTTTAAGTGAAAAAATCACTAGACATGGTTAAAATTTGATTGTAGAACACCTTCTTAGCATTTATACTATGTTGTAGAAAAACTGGGAATTTGAATACAACTTGGGCATTTTCTTAAAAATGCTAGAGGCATATGTTTGCATGCCTCTTTTGCAGATAGTTGATACTCAGGTATGAAAACACACACTGACAACTCTCACTTATCAAAGAGGAAAGCAAGAGCCAGAATATGTAATGGACTACAATTTATACATATTCTTCAGCTCTAAGAAGTCATTTGCTGGGTTGGAGTAAAACTTGGTTTTCTGACAGAAGAATCATATGTATTTGAAAATTCAGCTGCCTCTTCTCTATCAGCTGTCTAGCTTTTAGGAAGGATTGCATGGGCTACAATGGGTATGCACACATAGCAAAAATTACTTTGCCAGCGGTCTCTGTTAGCATTCTGTAGATTATGGCCACTGGACAAATATTGAGAGAGAACCTAGGGTCAGCAGCTGAGTCATCCACAGAATGTAGATTCAGAAACGTCTCCCTTAAGGAGAGCAAAGTAGCCCTGGGGTGTTGACGAGGACATGAGAGGAGATTCATTTCAAGGTCTGATAAACAGACAAAGGCGTTCATAGAAAAGGGATCCCAAAATTTGGCCTTCCCTAAGCTGAATGTTGAAACAGCAGGTGGCACATCAGATTTGCACTGTGCAAAATAAATAAATAAAATAAAAATAAAAATTCTACAGTATGCACTTCCTTAGCATTTATCGGAGATAAGATATGAACTGAAGTGTATCCAGCTTGGCTGTCCAGAGATGTCAAGGGCTAAGAACAAGTATATAAGAAAATAGCTGGTAGCCAAAACTCGGCTGTTCAAAAACCAGTTGTCAGGATAGCTAAAGACAAGCCAGAAGACTAAACAGAAACAGTGGCATAGCAGGCATTTAAATGTCTTTGGATTCTAAGAAATATCAGGCACAATGTAACTCCCTTCGGAAAAGGACCTTTTACTTACTTTTGCCTTCACCAGTACAGCTTCAAAGGTCATTTGTTCAAGAAAACAGTGGATCATAAAAGGATACAAATTATTTAGCT
This sequence comes from Pelochelys cantorii, assembly GCA_032595735.1. Taxonomy (NCBI): domain Eukaryota; kingdom Metazoa; phylum Chordata; order Testudines; family Trionychidae; genus Pelochelys; species Pelochelys cantorii. The sequence goes on along the minus strand of CM064355.1, from coordinate 8,288,069 downwards.
TATTATGAAGCTCAAAGAACAGTCTATGGCTACTTAAAATATTTATGATAAATTCAATCCATCATTTAGGAAAAGAACAGACAGAATTGATTAGAACAGGACTGATAGCAAACAGATCACCTCACTAGAATATAAAAGAATTAACAATAGCATAAAAATGCCATTAATCTCAGTAGATTTACTGCAGCTCTTAAATTCCCAGCTTTGGCAAAGAATAAGCAGAATATTCTAAGTAACTAATTAGTCTAATTAACTTATGCTAATAAAGCTCCCTTATAAAAAAAAGTTTAAATCTCATCAAATTAACACGCACAAGCTTTTATATTATTATTATTAAAGATGATGCAGTGATATGGGGAAGTAGGAGCTAGATGATTTCAAAAGCTTGGCGAAGTTAATTTCTCGATATAAAAAAGCTCAGCCCCTGAGACCCTCTGTATCTCAAGAAGAGGTCACATGGGAAAGTTTTGAATGTTTATTCCTAAGAATTTCAGAGTGTAACTACATCTCTTTAGACCGCCCCCCTGGGGACCTGATGGGTGCTGAACCAGAAAGTTTGCTAAACTGTGGGAGATCAATTTTGTAGTCAGTGGGTCTCTTTCTATTTTTATTTTGCTGAGGTGAATAAATGGAACAGCATTTACAAGGCTGCTTAATAATGTATGAATGTTCTCATAAACCCTATATACGCCTATGCCTAGCCAAGGTTTATCAGCTCTCTTCTTAACAAAGTGTTAGGTTGTTACACAATTTTACTATATTGGCAAAAGGAAATAAGTAGATAAAGCATAAAAACCATGCTTATGCTTAGCAGCATTACCAACACTTCCACTGCTGACTGGGTTCTTAGAAGTTGCTTAGGGGTAAATTAGAGACAAATAACAGCACAGAACACTGATAGCCAGGACTGGTGACTGTAAACAAACTTTATGGGACTGCGGAAAACTTGTCCACACCCATGATAAGTGGGCATCAAGCTAACTAAAATCATGCCAGACCATGGGGTTGTCAGTTCGGCATCCCAATGGGTTCCTTACAGGTCTTCTGCTCCATCCAAGATGATACATTTTCAGTGGCATGCATGTGTGTGTGCTCTCCATCTAACATGTTAACCATGCACAATTAGCCAACACGAAAGACTGTGAGAGAGCCCCCAGAGACCACAAATCAGATAAGGGTCTAAAACACCCGGCTCGGTTTATTGTCGAGCAAGGTACAATAATAGTTGTCAGCAAACAGACTTGCCTCTATGCCGCTATACATATGTATGCCGTGACAAAAGACTAATGCCTAATCAATACTACGGATTCAGCATTGCCCCCTAGGTCAGTCGATAACCACCCTTTGGGGTGCACTTTTATGCACAGGTACAAACAAGAAACACATCACTCCTGATATATCAGGTTGCCACCCTCTGTTACCTAGTTACCACTCCTCATAAAAGGGGGGAGATTCAATTACTCTCCATCATGCTGTCAATTGAGACTCTGTCCTGAACCTGGGCCACTATGTATGCTATTTGTGGGGATGTATGCTATTTGTGGTACCAAGATGTTTCTTAATGCAGTTTTCTGTTATGACTCCGCTGGAATGCACTCACGGCCTGTGTCTAGCACCTCTTAGGTAGGAGTGTTTCTGATTATCAGCCCTGTTCTCGTGAAGGTCTGTGAGCAGGGCTTGCCTCTTGCTCACAGCTTCATTTTGATTTATATTAACAAAGTTTTGACCATTGCTGTCTAGGCCTCAGGCCTCACACCTGGCCTCTGTAGGGGCTTATGGGCTTTCAGTTTCAGACCCACATCTTATTATACATGTATGGCACCGGACCAGAGTGTGCCAATCTAGAAAGGTTCAACCTGAATTAAGCAAATGTAAAATTAGGTAAACCAGTTAGGTCCTAAGAAGTGATGGAGAATAGACAAAAAGGTAATAGCAGGTGAGACGCCACCAGGAGAGGGTGCTTGGAGGCGGGACTGAGCTAATTCCCAGAGTGACCAGCAGGAGGCAACATAGCAGTGAGTCATGAACCGCTACAGGCCACTATACACACATGCATTTATTCTTGGGATTATATGGTCACTTCTTTTCAAATTTGTAGTGTGTTGTCAACTCTTGTTATTTTAATGGCAAAGTGTAGTGTTATCTGGCATTTTTATTAAAATCCCCATGTCTAGAATCATGTGAAAATCTCAGTTTTCATGTTATGATTGCAAAGAAGACCTTGAAAACATGAATTCTAAAGGCTCAAACACCATCAAACAGATAAAAAGAAGTCTCAACATAGGATTTTATTAAAAGTTCAGTGGATCCTGACTCATGATTTTTTAATGTTCGCTTTATCAATACTGTTTCCATTTGTACTGTTCTCTGACGAACAGAACTGAATGCCCAATGCATTAATACTGCAACTTCCGCATCATCTCCTATAGTGTAAGAGTCAGAAATGGGCCTGAGCCACAGAGAATCAAAAATGTGCCCAAAGTACAAGGCGCTCAGACCCGGGGTTTAATGTAACCTTTGGCAGATATAGGGATCAAATGAACTATTTCCAAAGTTTAAGGCACATTTCAATCCAGGGTTCTGGCTAATGTCTACCTCAGTGCAGCCAGAAATTTCTGAAGTACTCATTGCCGGTAATTAGGGATAGATTTTCAGAAGAATGTAAATGGCCAGTATTTTGGGTACCAACATTTTTGAACATCTGGGGATACATTATAACAGTAGTGGCTAAACACTTAGAACACCTGGAGCCAGATCTTCAACCAGTGTAAATTGCTGGCATTCAGTTGAAGTCAATGGACCTGTGACAATTTTTTCCTGTCCCTGGTGCTTATTTAGTTGTCTAAATGGGAGCTGAGCTGTTATGAAAACCTAGCCCAGTCCTGTGGTGACTCCAGCTAGTTATCTTTGCCCATGCTGGTCTCAAGAACTGGATTCTCTTTCCATTTTATAGCTCTCTATTTTTCTAACTAGTGAATCAGATCAAGTCTCCCACCCAGTACACAGCACGGGCAGTACAGTCAGCCTGGGATAAGTAATTTTGAACTGTGTTGGAAAACAAGTATCTTGTTTGGGGACTGAGATATATACAGCAAGCGAGGTGATGATTATTTTTTTCTGGCTGAGTCAGAGAGAAGCTTAGCAAAAGGTATGGGAAGCTGTATATAGTGGGCATCTCAGCAATATCTTTCTGATCTAGGCACACTGATCGGGGATTTTATTTGGATTATAACATGCACAACCACCTTGTCCCTGCAATCTCTCTCCTGAAACTTACTCTCTTTCTTCTCTTTTATATAGTCTGTTCTATCTGTCAGAAACAAAGCCACATCTCAAAGTAATGAACAAAGGGAGCATCCCCCAAAGAGGACAGACTCATCACACGGGGTGTGAGCCTTTTTTACTGTACCCCAAACCTACTGAAAGAGTAACAGCAGTACAACACATCAGTAATAAATCATTCCTTTGAAATGGTTGGGATAATGTCAATGGGGGCAAACTATCATTAGGGTTTATTACTCACCACTGAGGCAATTCTGTGTGGCTCATCTGGAGACTAGCTCTCAGCCTGTCTGACGTGCTTTCTTTCAGTCTCTCACTCTCAAGTCAACTGTTCCTTCTTAGGGTACGTCAGCACTGCATGGCCACCCCCAAATAGCTGTGCCTACACAAGCCGCCAGTTATTTCAAAATATTTGTTGAAATAACAGGCGTGCTATTTCACCATCCCGGTAAACCTCATTGCAGAGGGTTAAGGGATGGCTTGAAATGGCATGTTGTTTTGAAATTTGGCACTGTGTAGATGTGCCAAATTTCAAAATAAGCTATTTCAAAATAAAATTTGCGTAGTGCAAATTGCGCATCTTATTTTGAGTTTAGAGTGCTGTGTAGATGCACCCTTCATGATTCAAGCAGCCATGGTTTATCCCATCTCAGACCTTGTGTCTGTTTCCCAGAGCTTTCTCCAACCTTCCTTGCTCTATTTTCTGGCCCATCCCTGGGTTACCACAGCAACCACCTCTGCTCCCTGTGGCTACATCACTCTCTCTCTCTCAGGCTACGTCTACACTGCAGGCTTTGGCTACATCTACACTGGCAGCTTCTTGCACAAGAACTGTTTTGAGGAAGAGTTCTTGCGCAAAAAGTCTTCCACAAGAGCGCCTCTACACTGGCATGTGCTTTTGAGCAAAAGATGTGCTTTTGCGCGAGAGCATCTCTCTCTTGTGCAAGAAAGCTCTGATGGCCATTTTAGCCATAGGGGTTTCTTGCGCAAGAAATTCATGTTGCCTGTTTACACTGCCCTCTTGCGCAAGAGCTCTTGCGCAAGAGGGCTTATTCCTCATGGGGAGAGGAATAACTCTTCCAGAAGAAGCCCTGTTTTCCGATGCTAGACTGTAAATTTACTTGCGCAAGAACGTGCGTGCAGTGTAGACACCCAGCAAGTTTTGCACAAGAACAGCTGTTCTTGTGCAAGAAGCCGACAGTGGAGACATAGCCTTCTTGCACAAGAGTGCATCCACACTACAAAAGTGCATCACAAAAGGAATGAGCTTTTGCACAAGAGAGAGTCCAGAATGCATGGACATTCTCTCCAAAGAAAGCTCTGATTGCTATTCACAGAAGAGCCACCAGAGCACCAGTGCTTTTTTCGATTGGCTCTTTTTGCACAAAACCCCTCTGTTGCCCATCCACACACATCTTTTTGAGGAAGAACTCTTGTGCAAAAAGGAGTTATTCCTCGCAGAGGAATACCTACACCACAAAAACCCCTCTGTTCTTTTGATTTACCGTAAATTTACTTGCGCAAAAAAGCACTTGAGGTGTGGACACTCCACGGGTTTTTGTGCAAAAACCCTATAGTGTAGACGTAGCCTCAGGTTCTAACTCGTCCTTAGGACACCTCCTTGTCTCAGTTCTCCTCCTCTCTATCGGACTGACTGCCGAACCCCTTCCTGAAGCCCCTTCTTGATCTTCACTTCCTGGTTTTATACCAGCTCAGCCTGGCCCTGCCCAGCTGGGCTTCATCATCAGTCAGCTTATCAGCGGCAACACTCCGTCAGGTGCAACCTGCCACAGAGTTCATTGGCCCTTTTTGCCCACTCAGGTCTTGGATGGGGTGGACACCCCATTACACTAGCCATAAGATTTTCTGCAGCAAAGTACGGTGCCAATGTAAAAATGCAGTAGTCAGAAAAGCAACTGTGTGCTCCAAATATTGAATCTCTAAGGATGAAGGAAATCCTCTGCCAAGGAGAGGACCTGAATGTAGCCTCTTCGTCACTGAAGTTCCACTTGAGTGATGCATAGGATTTTGCTGGCCTTCTGAGTGGGTGAGGGGTGAATTTCACTTAAAGGCTTTGATTCAGCAAAGCACCAGCCTCTGAAGTTAAGAGGACATAAGTAAGTGCTTAATGTTAAGCACACGTCGCTGAAATGGGACTTACAGATGTTTGAGCCACTTGCAGCTTCTAATTCCCACGAGCAATAGAACTACGGATTCGGAGACAGTTGCCTTTCTTTCTTGCATGTGACTCAAAATAAGCAGCTGTTTTTAAACTCCATCGATAGTAATAAGGTAACTACAGGGACAGTTCCAACAACTGCCCCGACCAGCACACAGCCACCCACACACACAGGTACAGAGCCAAATGCTGTCTGTGACACCTGAGCCAGAAAGAACACAGCTTGCCTGTCACACAGGTGAAATCTGTAGCTCTGGCAGTCACCAAAGCTATCTTTCAGACTTGTAAGCAGAGCAAATTTGATCCGGGTGTCATGGAGAGAGAGAAATTTATGGCACCTGCTAAGTCATTTATTTTTCAGAAGAGTCACTTTTCTGACCGTAACGCCATTTTAAATGGTAACAGAAGAGAGCCAGCGAGGTTGTTAAATTAAAATGGAAAAGCCCCGTGGTTTTTTTCCCCCTCCTTCACTGACCAAACACATTAAAAGCACTAGAACTGATATAAAAACAACAGGCAAGGGAGAGCTTTCATCGTGCCTTAGCTGTGGTGGCCGCCAAACAATATGGCACCATGCACCCAACTAATTTTAGTAAGAAACAATGACTAACAGAGATGAAGAGCATCAGTAGGAGTTGTGGGGTGGGAGGATTAAGAACATCTATACCAGCATTGACTGAGCCTATTGTGTAAATGATTAGAGTTAGTAGGCCCAATTCTGATCTCACTGGTACCAGTTTACGCTGATGCAGGTTCACTGGCATTAGAATTACTCCTGATTTGCACCCATGCGAGATAAGAAGCAAGCCTGTTTAGCACAAGGCCAGCTTCTGCTCTCTGTTCCAAGGACACTATTTAAATTGCTGCAGTGAGTCTGGATTTATGAGCACTGTAAAGGGACAAACTCCACCCCCCCAGCCCACCCCACCCCATCCCTTAAACCTTACAGAACCTCTCAGTTTCATCACTGCCCATATGTTGTGGAAAGCCTGGTGCAGAATTTTGCATTCTGCTCCATGTGTCCTGATTTGAAACTGATACTACAAAATTGTACTACAATGTACAAAATTGTACATTGTACAAAATTGTTCTCCCCCAGTCAACCAGCTGGCATTATTGCTCTCTGCTCCCCCCACCCCCAGCTCCTTCAGCTAACACCAACCTCATCACAGCTGCTGTTGGTGCAAGAACCTTCTCCTCTGCAGTGCTTTGCATTTGGATCTCATATACATTGTTACGCAATTAAAAGTATCCTGTTTTCTCTGTTGCCATTCTCTTTGTCATGAGAGATTATCTCATTTTATAAGGCATGTGGGAATGAATCCCTGTGGAAGGAGCTATGTAATATATCTCATTTAATGACAAATTTGCTGAATTTCTGTAGTATGTAGACAAATAAAAAATTCCTAAGGAGCCCCAAAAGAACCACTCCAGACACCTACAGAACATTTCAAAAGAGGGCGTGTCATTAAGTGAGGCATTATCCCCATTGTAAAGTGGAGATAACAGATGGTAAGTAACTTCCATAAGATCATCCAGCACAACAGTGGCAGAGCAAGGAATGGGAACACACAAGGTACACTTTCCTGAAGCTTTGGTGGGAAGGTAGAAAGTTACATACACCCCTACAAACCCACCTAGTTCCAGGAATATTGACAGAGAGGGAGGCAAATCAGGAAGGCAAGAGAGGTAAAGCATACAGACAGGGTTTTATTGCTCTAGTCATGGCCAAAGGTTAAACTCATCCAATAAAACTAATCAAGAGAGGGAGTTGTCAACTGCCTTTGGCCCTCAGGCAAGGAATTAAAGAAAATAATGGTTGGCAGTTAGATGGGCTTTAATGGTCAGTACTCAGATAACATCAACTGCTTCTTTGGGGATGATTTAGGGTCATGTTCACTCCTCTCTTACAACCAAAACACACAGCTTTCCTCTGTAAATCATCTTCAGGGAGGCTAGGAGAAGTGGAATTCAGACTGGCTACTGTAAATCAATAGCCTGAGAGAAGGAATAGAAGCTGAAGCTGACGGTGCCGTTCCTAGTGTACGGGCACCCCTACAAAAGAGGTGCATTTGTAGAGTCTCTCTGGGAAATGTTGGACTCGCCGTTACATGCCGAGCAGGAGCTTGTGTTTATAAAGGCCCTTTCATTCTGAAGAATTACAAGACAGAGGGACTCATAGAATCATAGAATACTAGGACTAGAAGGGACCTCGAGAGGTCATCGAGTCCAGTCCCCTGCCCTCATGGCAGGACCAAATACTGTCTAGACCATCCCTGATAGACATTTATCAAACCTGCTCTTAAATATCTCCAGAGATGGGGATTCCACAACCTCCCTGGGCAATTTATTCCAGTGTTTGACTACCCTGACAGTTAGGAACTTTTTCCTAATGTCCAACCTAAACCTCCCTTGCTGCAGTTTAAGCCCATTGCTTCTTGTTCTATCCTCAGAGGCCAAGATGAAAAAGTTTTCTCCCTCCTCCTTATGATACCCTTTTAGATACCTGAAAACTGCTATCATGTCCCCCCTCAATCTTCTCTTTTCCAAAATAAACAGACCCAATTCTTTCAGCCTTCCTTCATAGGTCATGTTCTCTAGACATTTAATCATTCTTGTTGCTCTTCTCTGGACCCTCTCCAATTTCTCCACATCTTTCTTGAAATGGTGCCCAGAACTGGACACAATACTCCCACTGAGGCCTAACCAACACAGAGTAGAGCAGAAGAATAACGTCTTGTGTCTTGCTCACAACACATCTGTTAATGCATCCTAGAATCATGTTTGCTTTTTTTGCAACAGTGTCACACTGCTGACTCATATTCAGCTTGTGGTCCACTATAACCCCTAGATCTCTTTCTGCCATACTCCTTCCTAGATAGTCGCTTCCCATTCTGTATGTGTGAAACTGATTGTTCCTTCCTAAGTGGAGCACTTTGCGTTTGTCTTTATTAAACTTCATCCTGTTTACCTCAGACCATTTCTCCAATTTGTCCAGATCGTTTTGAATTATGGCTCTATCCTCCAGAGCAGTCGCAACCCCTCCCAGCTTGATATCATCTGCAAACTTAATAAGCATACTTTCTATGCCAATATCTAAATCGTTGATGAAGATATTGAACAGAGCTGGACCCAAAACAGACCCCTGCGGAACCCCACTTGTTATACCTTTCCAGCAGGATTGTGAACCATTAATAACTATTCTCTGAGTACGGTTATCCAGCCAGTTATGCACCCACCTTATAGTAGCCCCATCTAAGTTGTATTTACCTAGTTTATTGATAAGAATATCATGCAAGACTGTATCAAATGCCTTACTAAAGTCTAGGTATACCACATCCACCACTTCTCCCTTATCCACAAGACTCGTTATCCTATCAAAGAAAGCTATCCGATTGGTTTGACATGATTTGTTCTTTACAAATCCATGCTGGCTGTTCTGTATCACCTTACCACCTTCCAAGTGTTTACAGATGATTTCCTTAATTACTTGCTCCATTATCTTCCCTGGCACAGAAGTTAAACTAATTGTTCTGTAGTTTCCTGGGTTGTTCTTATTTCCCTTTTTATAAATGGGCTCTATATTTGCCCTTTTCCAGTCTTCTGGAATCTCTCCTGTCTCCCATGATTTTCCAAAGATGATAGCTAGAGGCTCAGATACCTCCTCTCTCAGCTCCTTGAGTATTCTCGGATGCATTTCATCAGGCCCTGGTGACTTGCAGGCATCTAACTTTTCTAGGTGATTTTTAACTTGTTCTTTTTTTATTTTATCTTCTAAATCGACTCCCTTCCCACTAGCATTCACTATGTCAGGCATTCCTTCATCAGACTTCTCGGTGAAGACCGAAACAAAGAAGTCATTTAGCATCTCTGCCATTTCCAAGTTTCCTGTTACTGTTTCTCCCTCCTCACTGACCAGTGGGTCTACCCTGTCCTATGTCTTCCTCTTGCTTCTAATGTATTTATAAAAAGTCTTCTTGTTTCCCTTTATTCCCATAGCTAGTTTGAGCTCATTTTGTAGGGCCTCCTACAGCCTCCTACTGTACCATTCTTAAAGGGACAGTCTCATATTTAAACCCTCCTGCAAGTATCCCAACTTTTTATTAAAAATGGGCAAATTGGTCCTGTATTTTCTGACTCCCCACCACCACTGGTAACTTGCAGGTCCAACTGCTACTCAGATCCCTGTTCAGCACCATGTGGGGGATTCACTAGCTGACAGTACAGGTGGGTGTGCAAGGCTGGCAGTGAGATGAAGATGCAGCACACGGGGCCGATTTCACCTTCTGCTGGTCCCCACTGTGAGGATCCTGGCCTGCAGGGCCCCATGCCTGTGTCCCATTTCTGGCCAGCACTTACCACAGGCTGTAAGCTGGTGAGAGCAAGAAGGCACCAGGCAGTGGACAGTTACATGCCACCTCTGCTGCTCCTCCTTTGTGGTGAAGTGCATAGGCACATGGGTGGAGTGTGTCTCTTAGTCTGGCTGAGGCTTGTGGGTCTTCTTTGGAGAGAGGTATAGTCTGTTAGGAAAGTAAGTGGGTGTTTTCTCCGGCCACGTCTCTCATCAGCAATCTCGTTCATTTGGCCGTGTCCCTCATTGTCACTCTCATTCACTCACCCTGGTATTGTCGGTGGCCCATGACATGCTCTGTGTAGACGTTTCTGGACCACCAGATGGCTTTGGATACCATCAGCTGTCTTATGAGCTGGGAGTAGCACTGACCATCACCGCACATTTACAGCATCTCTTCGTAAGGATAACAAAGCCAAAGCATACCTTTATTGTAGGGCACATCAAATAAAGATGGCGCCATTCTCCAAGTCAGTGACATCACTATGCCACTGTCAATCAAGTTAGTTTGCCATGGATTGAGTAATGTGGACCACCCCTTGCTGACATATTTCTCCTGCTAAATTCTGGAACCTTTATTTTCTTTAACCCAGGTTGACTCATCTTTAAAGAACAGAGCATGTGATCAGCTCTGCCACTAACAATCACTACCCTAAGGTAGGGCTAATCCCTGATTCTGCATACATTTTTGCATGCACATAGTGTTAAGTACATGAGCATCTTGTGGGCATTGATGGAAACTCTCATGTGCTTAGTTTTATGCAGGATCATAGCTTAGGGCAACATTTTCAAGAACAGCCTCTAATTTTGGGTGCTCAACTGGAGACTCTCCTATAGCCGGACTTTTCAAAGTTCTGGACACCTACAATTACATCTTATGTCTCTTGAAGCTGCAGTGCTGAGTGCGTCTGAAAACTGGGCCCAAAATATCCATTTGGGCAGCCAAAGTTCCCTAGTTAGTGGGCATGACACAATGTGGTGTTCCTTGCCAGCTGTCTTGCTTGTCTCTGCTGGCATTCGACCATCATGAATACAATTAAACGTCTTAAAGTCCAACCTGTGGAGCAGTGGTGTGCAATGAGTGGCCCAGATGGGGTTCACCAAGGTTAGCCCTGGTGGGCTGCCACCGCTTTATTTACTTGTACATCCACAGGTACGGCCGCTTGCAGCTCCTGTTGGCCAATGGCAACTGCAAGAACTGACATTGATCAGGACACCTCTTTCCACAGCTCCCATTGGCCAGGAATGACAATCCATAGCCAATGGGAGCTGCAAACAGCCACATCTGTGGACATACAGATAAATAAAGCATCGGTGGCCCACCAAGGGCTAACCCTAGTGAACCATCCCTAGTTTATTACCCACCCCTGCTGTAGAGCTTCTGGCAGAATTGCTTGTCTTATTTCAGTTTTCTTGTTCCTCTTGCCTCAGATTACACATACACCCACCATGCAAAGGCAATAAACCTTTATAGCTAGGCATGACAGTCAATGGTAATAGCATTGAGAGGTGAGTGTTTGTATAATTTACTTGAAGGAATCATAAAATAAGATAGTTCTACCCTGAAGACTTTACAGTCTGGGGGGTGGGGCAGTTCCACAAACCTGACTCAAGTAAGTAGCCCCATCAGAGTTTTAAAAAAAAAATCAGGGAAAGAAACAAAATTTTCTATGTGAAATGGTATGGTTCCCAAACTCTAGAATGGAAGTTGATTGCAACTTTGATTAGATAGCAGTAACTCTCGCCCATGATGTCCTGAAGTGGAACCCCCAAATCCAGAAGGATCCAACTCTTGGAAAATTTAGATTTGGATCCAAATTTTGGGATTATATCATATACACAGACATGCCTCTCGCCCCCCAACATGGCAAGTGTTTGTCACCAGAAATGCAAAATGACACCACCAGCATTTGATGTGTTACTTTGCATAAGGTCACTATGGGTGCATCTAGACTACATGGCTCTGTCGACGGAGCCATGTAAAGTAGTTTACTCGACATAGTCAATGAAGCGGGGATTTAAATAATCCCCGCTTCATTAAAATAAAAATGGCCACCACGCTGTGCCGACAATCAGCTGATCCGGCACAGTGCGGCAGTCTAGACGCGGCGTGGTCGACAAGGGAAGCCTTTGTCGACTGCTCTGGTATGCCTCGTGAAACGAGATTTACCGGAGCGGTCGACAAAGGTTTCCCTTGTCGACTGCGCCACGTCTAGACTGCCATGCTGTGCTGGATCAGCTGATTGTCGGCACAGCGTGGAGGCCATTTTTATTTTAATGAAGCAGAGATTATTTAAATCCCCGCTTCATTGACTATGTCGAGTAAACTACTTTACATGGCTCCATCGACGGAGCCATGTAGTCTAGACGCACCCTATGAGTGTGTCACCTTATGTTGCAGCCGACTAGAAGCTGACATGTTGCAACATTACAAGACACAGTTGAACAAAATGATGCTATTGTTCACGTTTAGTCTGGCTTCTGTTTGCCATGGATGCTGATTATCTCAGAGATTTAAGAAAACAGCTGTGATACATTATTTGACAAACAACATTAAAATCCCCCAAGTTCTTTATTGTTTCCACTTCCTCCCAGGCATTAAAAGTGCCTTGTCACATTAACTGAAATTCCCTTCATCTTTTCTAGATGCTGAGTTGTTCTTTGGCCCAATTATTTTTAAATAAGAATCTTACACCTTGTTGTACACATTGTGCACTTTTCTTGACCCACTTGCATGGGGACACCGCACCTCTTTCCAAAGCTGTCCAATTATACTAGGGCTATTCAACATGTGGCCTGCGGCCCATTTGTTTGGGACCCGCGGGTGGGAGCCAAAACAAAAAAGTAGTCAATATAATGGTCTTCTGTTGATATGCATTTTAGTAGCTAAATTCCTGGACTGTCATTGCTCGTTAAAAGTGCTGTCATATGGGTGGAAATCAGGTAAATATTGCATTTTATTAATGTGAGCACAACTGATTTAAATGAGGCCTTCATGGTGTGTAGTCTTGCCTTAATCTTTGTATTCATGCCTGTTAATGTGAAAGTAGCTATTTGCATATATTTGCATATATATTTGCATGTATATGCAACCACACTTAAGTTGCAGCCCTTGGCTTGTGATGTGAGTATCATTGTGGCCCCCAGGGCTTCCAAAGTTGAGTAGCCCTGAACGACACTGAACTCTAAGGTTCACCCTGCACACAACAACCTCAGATCTGAGTTGTAGGGATGTAAGTACAACTGAAAGCTGAAAGTATCAAGGCCAGAAATTTATCATCCACAACACAGGAAAAATAAAGTCTGTTTTCATTGTTTGCTAATAGTTATCTTTGCTACTTTGAAAGTAAAATTCAGTATGAGAGTCCCACACGTGCATGGTGGCTTCTATCAGTGCTCCAACAAGCTATGTTGTCTTGTTGCTAATTGCTTGCTGAATCCAAAGAGAAAAAGGAGACACGATGTGGAAGAAGCCTCCAAAGCTTTGGAAGCGTTGGCTGGCTTTGGCTATGTACCCTAATGTTTGGATGCCCTTTGGAGCCTAGAGTGCACTGTCTGAACTGACCCCTGCAAAACGGGACAGGAAACTCCCATTCAGGCAGGATGTGTGGTAACAAGTTACTTTTTAATTATTTTGCAAATACTGAAGGAAGATGGCAGCTCATGCTGCTGCATCCTGGCCTGTGGACAGGGGGAGCAAAGAAGGCAGTTACACAGGGGCACAGGACTTCTGGCCACTGCCACTATTGTGGCAGCTGGTGCCCTGACCCCTTTAAATTGCCACCAGAGCATTATGAGGTTCTGAAAGCTGCGCGGTGGGGCATGCCATGCTCCATGAGGTGTGGAGGGTTGGCAGCTCCCTGCCCTACCCCTTCTGTCCGAGATACTGTCCCTTCCAGAAGCTACCCTCCCCACCTTGTCCAGGGACCTGCCAAAAAGTCAGTTCCCTTGGTTGCATCCCTTTCAGTTCCAAACCCAGATGGGAAGCACAGAGTAAGAATCAATTGTACTGGTGTTAAGCAGGAGTTTTTTTCCAGTAGTGACTGAGACAGTTCAGTGCATAGCAGAATATGGTCCCCAAAACAATAAGAGAGAGTTACTGCTCTGAAAACCTTATAATCTATTCTAGACAAAGAGTTGGAGATGGGGAGTATCGTCAGTCCCATTAACGAGATAATGAAATAAGTGAAGTTAAGTGACTTGGCCAAGGTTATCCAAGAAAAGTGTGAGAGCCAAGAACTGAACCGGGGAAAATCCTTCTTAAACTTCTTAGCCCTATGTGAAACTCATAACTAGATTTATACCTATTGAAGTTATATAGCTAACCTCATTAGTATTTTAATCCTTTCATTGAACCTATGCCTAGAAATAAATCAAAATTACAATTCTGAATCTGAAACACTTCAAACACTATCGAGGCAACAAACTGGAAAGGGACAAATTTTCTAGTCATAGGTTGAATGTTGCCATTTTTTCCCAAAAATGTTCTGTTGAGATTTTGAGCCAAGATGACAAGAATTCCATGAAGCAGCAGATGTGGTAGAATATCTTCCATTCAGAATGGGTAAAAATCGTGTGAGATCAGCAGTCCTCAGGAGACCCTTTGACATCAAATCCTTTGAAATCAGCTAAGAGGGTTTTGGTGCCATTGAACCGTATCGAAATTTGAGTCATCCACTTCCCCTCCAAAGCCTAAGCCCAATCAAATCCAGATGCTAACATAAGTTTCTGACCTCCATTTCGGATTTAATTTGAATCAATTCACTCATTTACACCAAGAGCCCGCGGTGGTGAATTTCAGCATTTCAGTCATAATAGGTGCAAACACTAAGGAGTGATGTAGGGTATTCTTTTTTCTGTTTCTCTTAGACTGTAGTGGATTAGTTAGCAAGAAAAAATTATGAGATGCTATTAGGGATATAATTCATGTTGGGGAACACATAAATCATCCGGTGCAATCAATACACAGTATAATGAAACTCATATTATATCATTAAAAAAACCCACCATTCTTAAAATAATCTTGGGGTTGGGACACACAATGAATAAAGGTTCCAAACTAATCGAGCTTCCCTTTGTTCTGTGAATGCTGCATTTCACTAAAGTGACTTCTATCTTTTGTAGCCTCCATGCTGATAAAGGCAATTCAAAGCCCCATACAGCCTCGGTGGCTTCTGCCTATTCCAAGCAAGATCTTGGGACTACTATAAGGTGGGTGCATAACTGACTAGATAACGGTTTTCGGAGAGTAGTTATTAATGGAAGGGCATAACAAGAGGGGTTCTGCAGGGGTCAGTTTTGGGACTGGTTCTGTTCAATATCTTCATCAACGATTTGGATATTGGCATAGAGAGTACGCTTCTTAAGTTTGCAGGTGATACCAAGTTCAGAGGGGTTGCAAGTAGTTTGCAAGATAGAGTCAAAATTCAAAATGATCTGGACAAACTGAAGAAATGGACTAAGGCAAATAGGATAAAGTTTAATAAGGAAAAATGCAAAGTACTCCACTTAGGAAGGAACAATCAGTTTCACACTTAACAGCAAGGGAGGTTTAGGTTGGACATTAGGAAAAACTTCCTAACTGTCAGGGTGTTTAAACGCAGGAATAAATTGCCTAGGGAGGCTGCGGAATCTCCATCTCTGGAGACACGTAAGAGCAGGTTAGATAGGCATCTGTCAGAGATTATCTAGCTGGTGCTTGGTCCTGCTGTGAGGGCAGGGGATTGGACTTAATGACCTGTCGAGGTCCCTTCCATTTCTAGTCTTCTACGATTTTAAGATTCCCTATTGCAGTAGCAGAAGTGGAATAACAATTTAGACACCAAATGGCATCCCAAGAATCTCCTCTCTTCCAATGGGCAAAGACATGGAAGCCATCAGTCCAATGTCCATCCCAAGTTCACCCTTCACCATCTCTCCTCATTCCTACATATGATCCCAACAATTATTGCTCTTTCTCTGCTGCCGTAAAGGCAACATGCAGCATGGTGTGGTTCTAATGTTCTCCACCCTGCAACACAGCAGGTTGTGACAGACCATCACCAATGCCTACTTCTGAGCCACTGAAATGCCACCAGTATGCCCTAGCGTGGTTGGAGCAGAGTGCTGGGAGAGTCAGGGTTCTAGTTATCAGTGCTGCTACAGGCTTAGACAAAGCTCCTGTATCTTTGCCTCTGTTTCCCCATTCCAAAAGTGGGGATAATATTCCTGTTCAGTAGGGCTACATCTCCACTGCGCATTGTTGCGCAAGAAGATATGCATCGCCGTGCCTCATTTGCATACCTAATGAGCTGCCATTTTTGCGGAAGGGGCTTTTGCACAAGAAGGAGCTGTCTACACTGCTCCTTCCTGCACAAAAAACCACCTCTTGCGCAGGAGCCGTTCTTCCTGAAAATAAGCGGCAGAACGGCTCCTGCGCAAGAGGGGTTTTTTTGCACAAGAAGGAGCAGTGTACGTAGACAGCTCTTTCTTGTGCAAAAGCCCCTTCTGCAAAAATGACAGCTCATTAGGTATGCAAATGAGGCACGGCTATATTCATCGCTGCGTCTCATTTACATATCTTCTTGCGCAACAATGCGCAGTGTAGACGTAGCCTGGTGGAATACGTGAGTGGTAGCATATTGCCCATCCAGACATAGTTTAGGGGGAAAACTTCGGTTTTGACAAAATGTTTCACAATGAGAAAGGTCTGCTTCTACAATATTTTCATTTTCTGTCAAAAAACTGGAAAGTGGTTTTATTTCTGCAGTTGTTTGCCCCCAAATTTGTGATGAAAAGCCCTCCCTAAATATTCTGCAGGGGAAAATAATTCTGACCAGATCTTGATGTGGAATGCTAATAATAAATAGCCTTTGTAAAGCACTTTGAGATTTTCTGTTCCCACAGTGTTCCGCAAGCCCAAAGCATTTCTAATGTATGCTATAAGGAACCCATTGGAGGGTGGATCTGTCGCATGATTCATCAGAATTATTATTGGTTAGTTATACAGAGCCACAGGCATGCCTGGCATTTTGCAGAGAGATAAAAGATACTTTGCCCCCAGGAACAGCAAGAATGCATCATGCTGACCCCCACATATGGAGCCAGCAATTAGCACTGATGTAAGTATTGAAAAATTATCCCATTGCATGCAATTTTCACATCAGCAGAATTGTTTTATTGAGTATTTTAACCACTCAGCTGTTACACACATTTCTTTACTCAATAGCTCAATGTTACCTCCAGGACTGAGCCACAGATGTCTAGTTATCAAACAATCTGCCATTATGTAGGGGCTTCTGCATTTGGCTCCATCTATCTTAGGTATTTATATGGCCTCCAGTACTACACTGAGGGTCTCAGAATCTACCATATATTTGTACTCACAATACCCTGGTAAGTACAGTATTGTTACACCCATTTTACAGATGAATAACTGAGGCACAGAAGAGTCTTCAATGGGGTCATACAGGAAACACATAACAGAGAAGGGACTTGAATCCACATCTCCTATGTCCCACACTAGTGTCCTAATCATTGCATCTTCTTCTTTTCTTTCTAGTTTGATGTGGAGGGAAGAACACAGACTACTTTTGACATACCAGCTTGCTGGCCACCTTTTTGGATTGCAATTGAACAATCAAAAAACTGGATTGTTCACAGCCAAAAACTGTGCTGGACTAAACATGGACTCAGGAGGTGGCATTTGGAATTGGATTCACATCATATATTCATTAATATTGTTATTAAGGCAATACTTTCTGCCCAAGATTTCAAAGTTCTTTACAAAGTTGGACAACCATTGGACACAAAGGGTATGTCTACACTGCAGCATTTTTCCAGAATAACGGCCATTATTCTGGAAAAACAATACTTGCGTCCACACTGCAATAGTGTTATTTTGACAAAAAGTCAAAATACCGGACAGCTTTTTCCGACAGCGGTAAACCTCATTCTACGAGGAATAACGCTTTTTCGGAAAAAGGCATGTGAGGACGTGGAAGAAGGAGTTCTGTCAAAAAAAGAGGCCTCCTGGAAGTAGCACAGGTGCCCTGCTGGCCACTCTGTCCACACTCATCACAACTTTATAGTTGCTGTCTCCTGGCAGCTCTTAAAGCCGCAGACACCCAGGACAGGGCTTGTGGCAGGAAGCCGGCTCTGGGAGCTGCACTTACTGCACGGCTGCCAGTTCCACAGTTGCAGGCACCCACATCCCAGCCACAAGCCTCCCAAGAGCCCAGAGGCCCTCCCAGGGAGCGCTCCCAGGAGCCTGCCAGGAAGAATCTTATGCTAAATTAAAAACAAACAAACAAAAGAATTATACTTAGGGTGGTCAGATAGCTAGTGTGAAGAATTGGAATGATGGGGCATAATAAATCCCTATGTAAGACAAAGCCTTGAATATCGGGAGTTGTCCCCACAAAGTCAGGACGTTTGGCCATCCTGCTCATCGTCGGCTGAAAATGGTCATCCCAGAATTGGGTATTATGTGACTATAAGAACAATGCTAGTAGAACAGGTGACGTTTCCCCCTGTAGACAAGCAATGATCTTTGACCCAACCTATTTACATTTTCTAAGCTGAGAAGCCAGAGGCGAAATGACTTTCCCAAGGTCAAACAGCAGGTTAGTGGCAGAGATAGGAACAGAGCCCTCCTCTCGATCCAGTGCCATGCTGACATACCACACAGCCTCTCTTCTGAGGAGCAGAAGCACAGCTTACCTCCTAACACTATGATGAGACATTGCCTGAGCCCTGGCTCCTAAAAGGTTATTACAATCTATTATATTGTTAGCTTCTTGGGGCAGAGACTGCATTAGTCTGTTTGTGCAGTAACTAGCAAAATGGAGCCCCATTCTCACTTGATGTTTATCATGTTTATTGTAGTAGCGCCCAATGGGGTGGGGGGAGAGGGAAGCCATTTACTGAATCACCAAAATCACATTCTGCAATACCCTAGAGGTCTCATCCAATTTCTGAACCTTCTTTTCCCTGCTCAACAGCATAAAGCAATATCGCTGGAGGCCACAGACAGTGTGCTCAGACCCCAGGGAAAGTGGTGTTTAGGGCAAAGTTGCTGTTTTATTTGGGTCATTCATAAAAGGAATAAGATGGTGGTTGAATTAAACGGGGAGGGGAGAGTTAAATTCTAGGAGAGAAGCTTGAAGAGATAGCTACAACCCGGGGAAAACAAACAGCTTTAATAATTTAGGTTGTATTTTTAACCTTGTTTTATGTACCAACTTTTTATTTTATAGCCCACCACTGCACAAAAACATACCTGGACTATCGTAACAGGGCTATAAAGCATCTCAAAATGATCTCCTCTAAAGGGAGGATCCATCATCTGGGCATCGCCTTTTGAATAGATGATGCCCGTATGTTTATACAGAACGTCCAATTTCAAAGAGGAAAAATGAATTGCACTCAAGCTGTTGACTTGCAGCCAGTGCTCAGCTCAGAAGGCTTTAGAGTAGCCAAATTGTTCAGCTCTTATGTCAAAGGTTTTTTTCTTAGAAGATTTACTGAGACCTTAAGCTACAGGATTGCAGTGTGGCACTGGAGACAGAGCAGTAGAGAGGAGCCTGGGCTTTAATGCCTGTCTCTGCTATCGATTTCCTGTGTGACCTTGGACTAGTTTCCCTTCTGTGCCCCCTTCCAGCCTTTGGCTGTCTTGTCAATGTAATGGTGAGGTCCTGCTATATGTTTGTGGAACACTGTCTGTGGGCAGAATCAAACCCAGGACTTCTGGGAGCTCAGTGTAGAGCCTCCGCTTCATGAACTAAAAGTGAACTACTTAATAGCTAAGGCTCATTATTCTCTTCGTAAGGGATCTTGGTACCACTAGATGGGACAGTGCACCACACACAGGTGTATTTCATTAGATGAGAGATTCTTTAAGGCTATGTCTACACTATGGGTTTTGCCGGAAGAGGCAATGCAAATGAAGTGCTGATTAGCATTTTCTCATGCTTCATTTGCATAATCTCTTCCGATCCGTTTTTGCGCAAGCGGTTTTTGAGCAAAAACAAGCAGTGTGGATGTTTCCGTTATGTGCAAAACCCCCTTTTTGTACAAGAGCCTTATGCCTCACTGCTTGTTTTTGCTCAAAAACCCCTTGCGCAAAAACAGATCGGAAACGATTATGCAAATGAAGCATGAGAAAATGCTAATCAGCGCTTCATTTGCATTGCCTCTTCCAGCAAAACCCGTAGTGTAGACTTAGCTGTAGAGACAAAATGCATGTGTATTTGCATATTATGTACAATATTCTAGCTACAAGCGGTGTCTGCTTTTGGCTTTTTTTGACAGAATATATTATGGTACCATAGTTCCTTGGCCCAATATGTCCTGATGTCACTTTGAGTCCCCCAACTTTCTCAATCAAACATGAGCAGAGGAAATTTGCCTTTCCTTTTTTAGTGGTTTCCAGGTGGAGTTTTTACTTAGGATGTGTCTACACGGGGACACTCCAGAATGTTAATCTTAATTAACCACAGCTCTGAATTTAAGGTGGTGTAAACTGTTTTTATGGGCGCTTTTATTCAGAAAAAGAAAGTGATCTTAATTCATTGTAGTTTAATCCAAAATCAGGTCACTTCAATTTTAAAGAAGAGCATCCAGAACAGGCTGTTTAAAAACTAAACTACTTTAAATTAATTCCTGTGGCTAACTTGTTTTAATTTTTCTGGGTGCACAGACAAAAGGCTTGGTGTGGTAGCTGTTTGGGGAAGGTGCCACACTCTATTGCATCTGGGAGACATGACGATGGTGCTCATACCAACATTATAAAATTGCAAGGACTCTGACCAAAGAAGCAGTATGCAACATATCGGTGAAAATGTTCGGATTTGCCAAGTCAGATGATTATGAGTTTTAGATAAGTATAATGTCTCTGTTTCCAAACTTGTGCTGTTTCTGGGTGACTTTCCCCCTTCCCCTGGCAGGTCCCCTACAGCACTAGGCCAGTTTGATAACCCATCAAGGGACATCAACTTTACTAAACAATGAACCATTGACAGGGCAAGCAGACTATACCTTAAGACTTAGCAAGGCATGAAGGAGCATGCCTGCAGAGAGATCGCAAAGGTCTTCCATGGTGTCTGGAACAAAGGAAAAACCAGACGTGCAAAGGGCAGCTGCATCATTTCCATTTTGCCTTCAGTCCTGCTTCTTGTCTTGGGCTATGTCTATACTACAAGTTTTCTCCGCAAAAATATGCTAATGAGGGACTCATTTGCATGAGTTGCAATCTCATTTGCATATTTTCTGCAGCTCTGTTTTTGCGCTAGGGGTTTTTGCGCAAAAACAAGCAGTGTGGACATTTTCTTTTTGCGCAAAACCCCCTTTTTCCTCAAGATCGGTATACCTCCTTTTTTGGGGCATAAGGATCTTGCGGAAAAAGGAGTTTTTGGACGAAAAAAAAAGTCCACACTGCTTGTTTTTGTGCAAAAACTCTTAGCACAAAAATAGATCAGCAGAAAATATGCAAAAGAGATTACAACTCATGCAAATGAATTCCTCATTAGCATATTTTTTGCCGAGAAAACTCATAGTGTAGATGTAGCCTCGCTTCTTACCTCTGGAAAACTTTGCTACAAACTGAAGCTCTTAGCAAAGGACTGAGTGACCCATCCAACAAGCTCTGGAAGAGTTCCAACGGGAGTTTCAAGCTGACAAACTGGCCAATACCGCTAAGAACCTGATATATGGACTTGGAAATCTTCATATAGATGTGACTGCTTTCCCATTCAACAAACTCCTCTTGTTCTCCTTTTTCTTTGTAATAAATCTTTAGTTTTAGATGCTAAAGGATTGGTTGGCAGCATGGTATGTTGGGTTAGATCCAAACTCATATCGACCTGGTAATGTGGCTGACCCTTTATGGTCAGAAGAATATTTTGCATATGTTAGCAGAGTTATAAAATTACTTCTCACTGTACTAGACGTAGGTGTTGATTAGGAGCCAGAAAAAATGTAATTAGTGTGTGTGTGTTGCTTCTTGATCAGAAGCACAGTTTGTGATTGGTTGGGGGATTTAATGTAAGTGTTACCCACCAGACTTGGGAGTATCTTTTCCCCTTTTTGCAGCCTGACGTTGGCATTTCCAGTGAGGGCTACCTGAAGCACACTGGGTCACAGCACCTAGCACCAGGGCCCTGTGTTTGCACAGCACCTAGCACCAGGGCCCTGGTCCATGAGTAGAGCTCTTAGGTGATACTACAATACAAATATCAATAGCAATCACATACCAGAGGTACCAGAAGCCATGGCCAGGTCCTTTTTAATACATACACCATATAAATGTATATAAATAATCCCATAAGCTGTGGCCACTCCACAAAGAAGGGGCAAGCCCCTCAGTGGCTTAATTGTGAGGTCATTGCTTCCCACAGGGAGCTGCCTCGCCCTGCCATTAATATGCCTATTTCCAAAAATCTCTCTCGCCGTTTCACTTTAAGGATGTTAGCAGTTGCTGAATGCTGCCTGTTCTGACCCACAAAGAGGAGAGAGAGGCAGTGCTGTGGAGATAATTGCATGTGATCTAATCACCCTCCCCCTGCCCGCCCTCCCCCCGGGTTGTCTGGGGATAGTGCTATAGCACATAATGTACTTCCAATTGCTGGACTGGAGCCACATAGTAAACGACGTGATCACCTATTACATTAAAAAAAACCCTAACTGTGGCTGACAGGGAGTGAAGGGAGAACATTGTGGTTATAGAGAGTGCTGTGAAAAGCATGGATGAGATGCAGAGGATGGGTTGTTTTTATTAGGCCCTGTTTAGGGTCCTCCTCTGAGTATCAGTGATTTGCTTGCTTGCCTTTTATTTCTCTGCCAAGAAGAGCATGAGCTGCCCTTCAAATGAGCCAGTCCCTTAGCTAGTGTAAATCTGTACAGCTCCACTGATGTCACCAGGAGGTGGGGGATTCATCTGCTCACCTAGGGTGTGTCTAGACTACACTTCTCTGCCGACAGAGAGATGTAGATGAGCCACATCGAAATTGCTAATGAAGCGGCGATTTAAATATCCTGCACTTCATTAGCATAAAAATGGCCGCTGCTTTTTTTCGGCACGGAGCTTTGTCGGAGAAAATTGGCAGTCTAGAGGCTGATCTTTCGAAAAATAAAGCCTTTTTTGAAAGATCCCTTATCCCTCGTGAAATGAGGCTTACAGGATCTTTCAAAAAAAGGCTTTATTTTTCGAAAGATCAGCCTCTAGACTGCTGCTTTTCTCCGACAAAGCTCTGTTCCGAAAAAAAGCGGCAGCCATGTTTATGCTAACGAAGTGCGGGATATTTAAATCCCTGCTTCATTAACAATTTTGATGTGCCTAATCTACATCTCTCTGTCGGCAGAGAGGTTTAGTCTAGACACACCCCTAGCTACTGCCTTCTCGGAGAGGCTGATTTACTGCATCAATGGAAGACTCTCTTCCGTCACTGTAATTAGTGTCTGTACTACAGTGGCACAGCTGCAGTTGAGTTGCAGCAGTGTTTTTAGCCTAGATATATCCCTAGGTGCAACCATGAAACAAATAAATAGGAACAGCAGCACCACCACAAGGGGAGCAGTAATTCAAGACTAGAGTGACGAAGCGTGACCTGTCAGTGTTTGTGCTGTATTGGCTTAAGGAGCAAAGATCTCCAGGACTGTAGAGCTACCAACCCCAAGCATTCAAGAATCATAAACTAGGTCCCCCAAATATAATAAGACTGACTTTAAAACGATAAATATCACATTCGGAGTTCTTTTTATTTGCTTTCAGGGTTTTGAATCTTCAGAGGGTGTTCAGCTCACATTTTCAAGCCTCCCCCCTCATATCACAAGAGTTAGAAACTTCCATTAAAAAAGCTTAAAAAACAACAAATAGTCCTGTAGCACTTTATAGACTAACAAAACATGTAGATGGTATCATGAGCTTTTGTGGGCACAGCCCACTTCCTCAGATGACCTGATATTCTCACATATTCATATCACTCCAGGAAACGGAGTGAGATTTGGCAATACTGGGATTGTCTCTTGCCGACACTGCATGAGGAAGAAATTCACTCCTAACGAAGGAAAGTTTAGTTTGAAAAAGGGAACCGAAAAGAAAGCTACCTAATTGACTGAGATAAATAATCTCACAAATCAGTTAACTTCTAATGAACTAATGGCATGAGAATGGTAAATTGACCTGTGTCTTCCACCTGAAAGGAACCGATACATTATCAATCCAAATAATATTTGTATTTCTGCCAGTGCATCTGTACAGCATCTACCTGGTCTTTGTTAAGCCTGCTTTTTATTACTGAAATAGCAGCAGCTGGGAAAATATTAATCTCCTTCCTATACATAAAGTACAAAAGAAGAGTAGAATGCCCTCACCAAGAAATGAAAGCAAAAGCTGACACATTAAGAGGAAAAGATAGATAAGGTGGGTGCAGGCCTGCCCGGGGTGGGAGGGACGGGGGGAGAGGAACTGCTCCAGGACCCTGGGATTCAAAAGGGCCTGGGGTCCTGGACACTGCTACTGCAGCAGCAGCCGGAGCCCTGGGCCCTTTAAATCACTGCTGAAGCCACCCGCAAAGTGCTCCAGGCAGCACTGAGGGCTGTCTGGGGGAGGCCCAGACCCACCCTTTCTGCCGAAGGCCCCACCCCTTCCAGGATGTGGAGCTGTCCCCTCCCACCTTTCCCAGAGTCCCACTGAGTCTGTTGGCCTCACTGGGTGTGTAAAGCACTGTCTGGTTTTGGGCCAACTTCTCTTGGTAAGAGTAGGTTCAATGAAAGATATTACCTCCTCCACCTTTCTCCCACTAATATCCTGGGATGAACATGGCTACAACTGCACTGCAAACAACAAGACGAAAAGAAAGGCATGAAACCTACATGAAATAAGTTTAAAAGGCAAACAAAGATATGGCGATATTAATTAAGTCCCAGTTATTTGGTCTAAGGAAACTGCATTGGGAGCATTTTCTGTATACTTGAGAAGTGTAAATACTAAACACTAAATTACCCACCTTAACCTTGTAGATAGAAAGGGATCTAATCAAAGCGGTGAGCATGAGATGGTTGATTCCAGAATCCTCACCAAAGGAAGAAAGGAGAGCAGCAAAATACAGACCCTGGACTTCAGAAAAGCAGACTTTGACTCCCACAGGGAACTGATGGGCAGGATCCCCTGGGATGCTAACATGAAGGGGAAAGGAGTCCAGGAGAGCTGGCAGTATTTTAAAGAAGCCTTACTGAAGGCACAGGAACAAACCATCCCGATGTGCAGTAAGAAAAGCAAATATGGTAGGCGACCAGATTGATTTACCAGGGAAATCCTTGGTGAGCTTAAACACAAAAAGGAAGCTTATAAGAAGTGGAAAATTTGGACAGATGACTAGGGAGGAGTATAAATATATTGCTCAAGAATGCAGGGGAGAAATCAGAAAAGTGAAAGCGCAATCGGAATTGCAGCTAGCAAGAGATGTGAAAGGTAACAAGAAAGGTTTCTGCAGGCATGTTAGAAATGAAAGGGTGGTCAGGGAAGAGGTGGGGCTTTTACTGGATGAGGGGGGTAACCTAGTGACAGATGATGCGGGAAAAGCTGAAGTACTCAATACTTTCTTTGCCTCTGTTTTCACAGACAAGGTCAGCTCCCAGACTACTGAAGCAGGCAATGCAGTATGGGAAAGAGGTGGGCAAACCTCGGTGGAGAAATAACCGGTTAAGAACTAATTAGAAACTTTAGACATACACAAATTTTGGGGGCCAGATCCAATGCATCCGAGGGTGCTGAGGGAGCTGGCTGATGTGACTGCAGAGCCATATGCCATTATCCTTGAAAACTCGTGGCAACTGGGAGAGGTCCTGGATGATTGGAAAAAGGCAAATGTAGTGCCCATCTTTTAAAAAGAGAAGAAGGAAAATTCAGAGAACTACAGACCAGTCAGCCTTACCTCAGTAACCAGAAAAATCATGGCGGGGATCCTCAGGGAATCCATTTTGAAGCACATGCAAGAGAGGAAAGTGGTCAGCAATAGTCAACATGGATTCACCAAGGGTAAGTCATGCCTGACCAACCTGACTGCCTTCTATGACAAGATAATTGGCTCTGTGGATTTGGGGAAGGTGGTGGACAAGATATTCATTGACTTTAGCAAAGCATTTGATATAGTCTTCCATAGTATTCTTGCCAGAAAACTAAGGAAATATGGATGGGATAAATGGACTGTAAGGTGTATAGAAACCTGGCTAGATTGTCTGGCTCAACAGCTGGTGATCAATGGCTTGATGTCTGGTTGGCAGTTGGTATCAAGTGGAGTGCGACAAGGGTTGGTTCTAGGGCTGGTTTTGTTCAACATCTGTATTAATGACATGGATGAGGGGATGGATTGCACCCTCAGCAAGTTCACAGATGACACTAGGCGGGGGGAGAGGTAGAGACATTGGAGGGTAGGGATAGGGTCCAGAGTGACCTACACAAATTGGAGGATTGGGGCAAAAGAAATCTTATGAGGTTCAACAAGGAGAAGTGCAGAGTCCTGCACCTGGGACGGAAAAATCCCAAGTACTGCTACGGGCTGGGGACCGACTGGCTAAGCAGCAGTTCTGCAGAAAAGGACCTGGGGATTACAGTGGATGAGAAGCTGGATATGAGTCAACAGTGTGCCCTTGTAGCCAAGAAGGCTAATGGCATATTAGGGTGCATTAGTAGGAGCATTGCCAGCAGATCTAGGGAAGTGATTATTCCCCTTTATGTGGCACTGGTGAGGCCACATCTGGGGTATTGCATCCAATTCTGGGCTCTCCATTACAGAAAGGATGTGGACGCATTGGAGAGTCCAGCAGAGGCGTAACAAAAATGATTAGGGGGCTGGCGCACATGACTTACAAGGAGGCTGAGGGATTTGGGCTTATTTAGTGTTCAAAAGAGAAGTGTGAGAGGGGATTTGATAGCAGCTTTCAACTCCCTGAAAAAGGATTCCAAAGTGGATGGAAAGCATCTGTTCTCAATGGACTCAAGTTGCAGTGGGGGCCATCTAGGTTGCATATTAGGAAAAACTATTTCCCTAGGAAGGGGTGAAACATTGGAATGGGTTACCCAGGGAAGTGGTAGAATCTCCATCCCTAGAGGTTTTTAAGGCCAGACTAGACAAAGCCCCGGCTGGGATGATTTAGTTGGAGTTGATCTTGCTTTGGCAGGGAGTTGGACTTGATGACCTCCTGAGGTCTCTTCCAACCCAAGGACTCCATGGCTTTGTCTATACTGCAGGGTTTTTGTACAAGAAGCTTTTTTCGGAAGAGATCTTCCGCAAAAACTTCTTGCGCAAAAGCGCATCCACACCTCAAAAGCACATCACAAAAGTGATGTGCTTTTGCACAAGAGAGTATCCACACTGCATGGACACTCTTGCATAAGAAAGCTCTGATGGCCATTCACAGAATGGCCATCAGAGCACCTATACTTTTTCTAATAGGCTCTTTTTCGCAAGAAACCCCTGTTGAGTGTCCACACACACCTTTTTGTGCAAGAACTCAAAGGATTTGTGCCTCGTAGAAGGCACCTCAAAAAGCCCTTTGTTCTGTCGACTGACTAGATTTTCTTGTGCAAAAATGCACTTGAGGTGTGCTCCATGGGTTTTTGCGCAAAAATAGTGGGTTTTGCACAAAAACCCTATAGTGTAGATATAGCCCATGAGTAGATATAGCCTATGAGTCTGCAAGATATTTTAACTACCAACCAAACCTATGAAAGGTGCTTATGATCAGTCAACAGCCCCTTGACCCAAGGACAACTACATTTTGTGAACAGCAAACAAGATGTGACCCCATATGAAGCAGGCATTCATGAACAGACACATCCAAATGAAGACAAATTAAACTCACATTGGACCAGATTCTACAACTTGTACCCAGACTGACTAGCCTTCTCAGTATGTGTAGGGATTGCGGACACATGCTGAACCCCCCTCCCCCCGGAAGAACTGAGGAGAGAAGCATCTTCAAGTGCTTCTGTTTATCCTTGGTAGTTATGTATTTAGGTAGAATGGTTTGATAAGGTTTGATGTGATGCATGAAGCAAAATTACTGCGGATGTCACTTGCCGAAAACCTAGTTGAGGAATAATTCTATGTGCGATAATTCCAGCTTTCATCTGATCATACTATCCAGGACTGGCTCCAAATACATTGTACCAAATAATCACGGCCTGAAAAATTTGCATCATTCAAGAGAATCAGATTATTGCATAGCTGCACTGACATAAGAGATATCATAGGTAGTACAGAGCCATCTCGCAGTCAACCATCTTCTTTTGCTGTGCTCCCCAGATAGAACATATTCTCAGTATCCACAACGGACATGTCATGTACACTTGTGGTCTCAACGTGGTGTGTCTGAATTACTTCTCGACTGATTTCTAGTCCTATTTCTCTTCTCAACACACAAATCAGAGCAAGGCAAATAGGCTGAGATTTCCACAACTGGCTAAAGGATACATAGCCATATAAATCCCATTCATGTCAGTGGGCATCATGTGACTAAATCCTCTGGACGAGTTTTGGAAGTCTCAACCTTAGGTTCCTCTTCCTTCCCCTTCTCAGCATCATCTAAATTTAGCTCAAGATTTTGCAGCTATCAGACAATCCTTAGTAAAACCCTCACATGTAACATGCTGCAAAACTCATGAGGAGTCCTGTGGCACCTTAAAAACTACCTCCTGAAACTGACTAAACAGGGTTACCCCTCTGAAACATGCTGCAGAAAGGTTTTATGTAGTCCCATATAAGATCTTTTCTACCAGAGAGAAGCAAAAGATGTATTCATCATTCTGAGAATGTTATCGCATTCTGATCTTCACATAGTAGGTAAGTTACTTTTGTCATGACTGAGTAAGGGACGAT
This sequence comes from Pelochelys cantorii, assembly GCA_032595735.1. Classification (NCBI taxonomy): domain Eukaryota; kingdom Metazoa; phylum Chordata; order Testudines; family Trionychidae; genus Pelochelys; species Pelochelys cantorii. The sequence goes on along the minus strand of CM064355.1, from coordinate 8,259,400 downwards.
AATGCCTATTCATTCTCTGATAAGGAGCAAAATGCAGTCTTTAAACTGAATGCAGTATGCCAACTCCAGATGTTAAGGAGGAGAATTTGCAGCACCGGTTACACAAGAGGCCAACAAATCTTTCAGTGCTGATAAAGAGTTAGAGCTGTTTAGTAAACCCAAGATCCCTATCATATGCACAACAGTCTTTGTAGATAGCATGCACAGCGAAGGGAGGTAAAAAGGGGAGTAGCAGAACACTGCTTTTTCCTTCAGTAGATTTCTCTGTTCTCCCAAACAGCTGCCACTCATAACAGATGCATCATCATAAACACCAAGTGTTGTAGCTCTCCTAAGAGAATTCAAACTCTGCTGAAGTGTTCTCTGTATAAAAATTCCATAACAGAGCCCTGAACGACTTTGCATGAACAAAGCCTAATCTTTTATAGATGTGGTGGTGCTTGGTTATCAACTCAAACCCCATATACAACAGCTCCTTCTCAGGGCAGTCTTTCACTTTCTAGACATGACTGCAGATATTTATTTCAGCCTCTTAACTTGGCATAATATTTCATATTGTTTCTCATTAAAGGGAAAAAATCTCTTCCTCTGAATCCAAGGAAAGATGCTACTAATACCTGGAATGGCAATGCTTTGAGATGCCTTCAAGAGTGAGTCATAGACCTACCAAGAAACAACTCTTATGAGATGTTAGGGTATAACATGCTGGTAAGAATCAGTGGACCTGGTCGGCAGTTGGGGTAAACTGGAGTGAGGCCTATTTACACCAGCGGAAGATCTGGCCAGGTAAATTGTTCTGCAACAAATTAGGCTTGGTCAGAAGCCTTTATAGGAGTGGACCCTTTGGGCTAATTCTCCCCAAAGAGAGCACAACGTGGAGAAAGGCCTAAGCCAAAGCACACTGAAGTGGAAGTCTCTCTATTAACTTAATGGGCTTTGGATCAGGGTCTAACCAAACTCAAATGACTACAATACACCCCCTGATGAGAAGCCTATGCAAAAGCTGTGCAGAGAGATCTCTACAAATAAGGCAGACACCATGGTACTGCCCCAATTCCACCTTCCAGAGCCAGTGGTGGAATACAAGGGAGAAATTGCCCATTAGAATCATAGAATCCAAGGGTTAGAAGAGACCTCAGGAGGTGATCGAGTCCAATCCCCTGCCCAAAGCAGGGCCAATCCAAACTAAATCATCCCAGCTAAGGCTCTGTCAAATATCTAGAGATGGACATATCAAAATATATCTCGGTAACCCATTCCAGTGCTTCACCACCCGCCTAGTAAAATAGTTTTTCCTAATATCCAACCTAGACCTGCCTCACTGCAACTTGAGACCATTGCTCCCCATTCTGCCATCTGTCACCACTGAGCACAGCTTCTCTCCATCCTCTTTGGAAGCCCCCGTCAGGTAGTTAAAGGCTGCTATCAAATCCTCCTTCATTTTTCTCTTCTGTAGACTAAATAAGCCCAAATCCTTCAGCCTCTTCTAAGTCATGTCCTCTAGTCCCCAAATCATTTTGGCTGCCCTCCTCTGGACTTTCTCCAGTGTATCTGTAACCACCACCAGGAGGATTTGAATGGGACCTCTGAAGTTTAGTATAGGATCCTCTACCCTCTGAGCTGAAAGCCAGCTGGCTCCGAACCCATGCTGTAGAGGTCTCTTGATCTTAGCTGTTGCTGTGGTCTAGGTGCCACTGCATGGACAGTGAACCACACTAGGTGTGTGGGTTACACATCCACATCTTTTCTGTAGTGGGGGGCCCAGAACTGGACACAATACTCCAGATGTGGCCTCACCAGTGCCGAATAAATGGGAACAATCATTTTGCTAGATCTGCTGGCAATGCTCCTCCTAGGGACATGCTTTGGCCCAATATGTGCAATATCATGAACTCTCTGACCCCAGCAGCAAATAGTTACTCACACACGTGGTCCCAACTAAATACTCTGGTGCCCCCCATCACAGACCGATAAAAGCACTTCTTTAGTGGGGGGAGCAGCCTGTAGGATAATCCACTTGAGTCAGCAAGACAGCTAACGTGAGTAGAGGCTGGAGACATTGCCCTTTGAGGAAAATTAAGCTACACTTGTCAAAACAAATAACCAGAATATATTTTATAATGCAACATCCTTGAGTTTTATTTTTGGTCATGTTTATCCACTTAACGTGCTAATTTGCAATATTCAGTAGACTGCAATGAGTCTTTGACTGTTATTAAAAGATACATGTAATCACATTAGCAGAAAGATGTTAACTGTTTAATGTTTCCTTTGAAATTACCCCCAACCCCTATCCTTGTGCCATGAACTAATGCCTCATAGCAAGCAGATATGACACATTAGGCCTCACTGATTATGAAATTTAAACCATGAAATGTTGCCTTATGTCTTACAAGGCATTCTAGCAACCAATGAGCCCTTATGAAAAGTCCCTATAGGATTTAATAGCAAGTAATTGCACATCTGTAGGATTTTGAGCATGCCTATAGGATTCAATAGATAATTCTATAGTGCAAGTTTAAAAAATAAACGATAGAAACATTCATAATCTCTATTCCATTTCATGAGCCACATTGTCCATTGGTGTAAATCAGCGTAGCTGCATTAAAATGGGTGAAATTACGCAGATTGACATCATCTGGGAATGGAAGGAGTAAATAGTTTCAGTGTCTGTGCACTTACCGGAATAGGCCATCTCTGTACAGCTGTGCAATGTGGGGCCCTCACCTTGTGTCAGGGTAAGTTGCTGCAAGGGGTCGTCATCCCTGGTACCTCCTGCTGGCCATCTGCCTCTTGCGTAACTGCAGCCAAGGCACATAAAATGCACACCCCTTCCAAAGCAACACATGGAAGTCCTAACAAATCCAAAGTCAAAATTATTCTTCATCTCCTCTTGGGGCAAACCACTTCTCCAGCAGGTCTCCCCACACTGCTACCCTCTCCCTCCCCCTCCCCGCAGGGATTTAGGCAGTTTACTTCTGGGAGAATCCACGGTAACCAGAAAATTCCTTATCTCATCTCACATCTCCGTTGTCAGGACCCAGCCAGGCCATCTTAAGGACCCAATTAAAGAGTGATCTGACACTCAATCGGAAGTGACTGTCTAGGAAGGCGTACTGCTGAAAGGGATCTAGGGGTCACAATGGGCCATAAACTAAATATGAGTCAATGGTGTGACACTTGCAAAAAAAGCAAACATGATTCTGGGATGCATTAACAGGAGTGTTGTGACCAAGACACGAGAAGTCATTCTTCCGCTCTACTATGCGCTGATTAGGCCTTAACTAGAGTGTTGTGTCCAGTTCTGGGCACCACATTTCAAGAAAGATGTGGAGAAATTGGAAAAGATCCAGAGAAGAGCAGCAAAAATGATTAAAGGTTGAGAACATGAGCTATGAGGCAAGTCCAAAGGAATTGGGCTTGTTTAGTTTGGAAAACAGAAGACTGAGAGGAGATGTGATAGCAGTTTTCAGGTATCTAAGGGAATGTCTAAGCTACAGAGTTTTGTCGGAAAAATGGCCATTTTTTTAACAAAACTTGAGGAATGTCCACATTGCAATTGCATTCTTCTGCAAGAAAATCAAAAGAACAGAGGGGTTTTTTCCAGCATTGGTAAACCTCTTTCTACGAGGAGGAAGCCTTTTTGTGAAAGAGCTCTTTTGCAAAAAGGTGTGTGTGGATGGGGAAGAGGGAGTTCTTTCGGCAGAAGAAGAAAGAGGAAAAAGCACAGGTGCCCTGGTGGCCATTCCATCCATAGCAATCACAGCTTACATGTGAGAGAGCGTCCATTCAGTCTGGATGCTCTCTTTCGAAAAAGCAGATCACTTTTTCAATGCACTTTTGCAGTGTGAATTCAGAAAAAAGTTTCTTCCGAAAGAAGCCTGTAGTCTAGACATAGCCTAAAAGGGTGTCATCTGGAAAAGGTGTGTGGGGGGGGGGGGAATTGTTCTCCTTGGCCTCTGATGATAATCGCACAAGAAGTAAGGGGCTTAAACTGCAACAAGGGATGTTTAGGTTGGACATTAGGAAAAACTTCCTAACTGTCAGGGTGGTTAAACATTGGAATAAATTGCCTAGGGAGGTTGTGGGATCTCCGTCACTGGAGATATTTAAGAGCAGGTTAGACAGACATCTATAGGGATGATACAGACCGTGGTTGGTCCTGCCATGAAGGCAGGGGGCTGGACTTGATGACCTCTCGAGGTCCCTTCCAGTTCTAGAGTTCTATCATTCTATGATCTTTCCCCTTTTCTCTTCTTCCCCCCATGCTGTTGTCATTGCCCCCGTTCTATGACTAGCACATATGTGTAAATAAAGCAAGTTACACTTTAAAGGCACTGCAGGCTTTTTGCACAAGAAGCTTTTTGCGGAAGAGATCTCCCGTAAAAACTTCTTGCGCAAAAGCGTGTCCACACTACAAAAGCGCATCGCAAAAGTGATGTGCTTTTGCGCAAGAGAGCATCCACACTGCATGGACACTCTTGCGCAAGAAAGCTCTGATGGCCATTCAGGGTACGTCTAGACTACAGTCTTTTGTCAACAGAAGTTTTGTCGACAGATATTGTTAACAAAGCTTCTGTCGACAAAGAGCGTCTAGACTACAGCCAGTTCTGTCGACAAAGCAAGCCGCTTTGTCGACATGAGAGTGTAGACTCAAAGGACAGTGTAGATGCAATAACACTTTCTGTCAACAGAACTCTGTCAACAAAAGGTGTTATTCCTCATAGAATGAGGTTTACCGCCGTCAACAAAACTGCCGAGTTCTGTCGACATTATGTCGACAGAACTCTGTGGGAGTGTAGATGCAGGTATAGTTTTGTCAAAAAAAGTCCACTTTTGTCGACAAAACCCTGTAGTCTATACACACCCTCACAGAATGGCCATCAGAGCACCTGTATTTTTTCTAATAAGCTCTTTTTGCGCAGGAAACCCCTGTTGATCATCCGCACACACCTTTTTGCACAAGAACTCTTGCACAAAAAGGAGTTATTCCTCGTAGAAAGAGTTATACCTACACTGCAAAAAGCCCTCTGCTCTGCTGTTCTACTGTAAATTTTCTTGCCCAAAACCACACTCGAGGTGTGGATGCTTTGTGGGTTTTGCGCAAAAACCCTGTAGTGTAGATGTAGCCTTTGAGTCTGTCTTCACAGCACAGTTTGCCTGAGTTCTAACACAAATGTTATTATCGACCTGACTCCCATCCTCACACAGACAACTCTAGCTTGGGTCAAGTGGTGGTATGAACTCAAAGTAGCTCTCCTGTCAGACCTCAGTGGAGGACTGAAACTTGAGTGAAGCTGAAGCTGGAGGTGGTAATGCCAAGGGGATCACAGCAACAGTTTGATTGTAACAACAAACCAGCAACTATTCCAATCACTCTGCCAATCCCGTCAGTCTGTGCATACTGCAGCAATGTTCTGGAGTGTGGTCACACTCATCCCAGTTTAGCTTGAGTGCAGTGGGATTGAGTTGCTAACTCAAGCTAAGTATGTTGCAAAGGCAGTTCTGGAATGCATCCCGCCCTGGGAAGGTGCCCTGCATGGTGTCAGAATCCTACTCATGCTTAGCAGAGGGGTGATGATGGTCTCAGCTGGGCTGGAAGAAGGGGCAACATATTTTACAGATGGGGAAACGAGGGATCAAACAGTTCACCCCAAGTCATACAGCTACTTCAGTTGCAGCTACGGATTTCAGTTATTAATAGAAAATTGCTTTCCTTACTCCCTTCAGTGATTTACCCAGGGGATCACCTATCAGATGTTTGCATCTCTCTAATAGGCTTCCCCAGTTTCAGTTCTCACATCACAGGGATACGGGGTTCAGTTAAGTCTATATCCCATCGCCTTCTTGTTACTGACCCACCTATTTATATCCCTCCTTTATTCCATTAGGGAGTCTTAAAAGTAAATTAGAATTGCAACACATCTGCAGCTTATTCTGTAGCACTTGACTCACCTCCTTACACATCAATTTACCACTCATAGCTGGATTTAAATTGAATTGAGACCAACTCGCTTAGGACACAATTGTACCTTTCCCCCCACATAATGTTTTCCAGAAGTGAAAAATCATGTTATTACAACCTGAGAACACTTGTGAATTTAGAACGTGTCAGGCTGATTCACCTGCCCAGTTCTCCCACTTTGTATATGACTCAATTCCCCTGCAAGCATACCCAGGGACCAAGTGCAAACCTAGAATTTTTAGTGCTGGTGCTTCAGAGCAAACGAAATAAAACCAGATTCCTCTTGCTGGTGCACATCACACATTTGTGCATGCAAACAGCCATTACATCCTGCAAGCCTTGCTAATCCTCATGTGGGCAAACACGGTCCTGGAGGTTTAGAATTCCATCAGTCAGAGTGGGTTTCCTGCCCCTTAGATGAAGTCCATTAAAGAAGGAGTCCCCCTACAAGCTAAGTAAAACTTCTAAAGGGAGTAAGAATGAGCTTGTGGCTAATGCAACCACTTGTGGGCCCATGAGAGCTGGGTTCAATTCTCACCTCTGCCTCAGATTTTTTTCCCTAGCAGATTGTGCACATCACTCTACCTGTGTCTTGGGTTGCCATCAGTCAAATGGGGATAATAATCCTTCCTTTGTGGGCCTTATTGGTTTAGAGTTCAAAGCTCTTTAAGGAAAAGACAGTCTTACCACGACTATGTACAATGCCTAGTATAATGGGGACCTGCTCTCTGTTGGGGCTAGTGTAATCCCACTAACATTCATAACGCTGGAACGGTGGTCCCTTAGACTTCAATAGGGCTATCTCTATATATACAAGCTCCACATCTGATCCTTACCTGCGTGGTAGTGACCTGGCTATGAGGTAGTGGGAACCAGAGGCTTTTGCTCATTTAATGCAAATCAGAGAGCAGTGCCACATTTTTCAAAAGCAACCAGTGATTGTGCCAGCAGTAATTTTGGGGTGACCAATGCGAGACACAGAAAGGGCCGATTTTCACAACACATGTGCCTAGCGCTGTCCCAAGGTTTCTCCAATCAGGTGCTCAAAAATCCCGATACAAAGTCACTTACTAATCAGGCAGTCTTGGTGTAGATGTTTAAATTACCCAGTTTGCCATCTAGGCCTTTAACAAGCATAAAACCCAGGGCATGAACAAAAGCTAGAATCGATGGGATTGATGCACGTGCTGAAGGTCTTTCGTGAATCAGGGGCTCATCAGCAGAACAGGGTCGAGGATACAGAAGAGCAACTCTATCCAGTTCATTACAATAGGAATTGCTGTCCTGGTAAAATACACAAGTATCTTTCCCCACTCCTGGTGTTTATAAACCACTGCACTCTGGGAACACTAGGGCTCTCCAGTATGTCTGATCTCTTTCCAGTTTTCCTTACATATTCCTCTCAAAGCATATTAGAGCAGAGGTACAGATAGCCGCTGAGTGATTTTTAGTACCATATAGAAGAAATGGGTCTTTATAACCTGTTTTGGTCTCAGGATTACTCTAACATACATTTCATGAAGTGTGTCAGATATTCTTTGTAACATACTGCATTGTTTTATTAGGACAATTCCCTCAGAACTGAGGGCTTTTAGCACTGAAGTAGAGTCTAAATAAATTTAACGGTAAAGCAGATAGGAGAAAAATCCCACACACAAACAGCACTTTGAAAGCTACAAGCTAGCTAACAATAGCTCAGACATGAAAGGCTCCTAAAGATGATAATGCTTTCCCCTGTCTCTCAGTGTGCATCATTTTACTAATTAGGTGTATTAAGAACTGCGTCTGTCGCGTTTCACTCATTTACACAGGCATAAGAAGACACATTTATAAGTCATTAGGGTGAAATAAAATCTTTGCTGGGTTTAATTAATTTAAATATTCATGGAAACAGTATTGGGGAGGAATGTTGTTCTTAATCAGAATAGACACTGCTGTTTTATAATGCAAATTGCCTTTTCTTATGTGGACAACACCAGGTACCTACAATAAAAAGGAGTAGAATGTTAATTACAAGAATGAGGAAAGTTATCTCACAATGACTTCTTTGAGTATGCTGGATATTGACTGAAGAATGGAACTGAGCTGAGCCCAGTACACGCACAGTACATAAGCTGAGGCTAATCCATACCTGATCTCCAGGATAAGTTACTGTAATTAACTGAATCCAAACATGGGGAAAAATATTCACGAGCCCCTGTGATTATAGATAAACTATGATGATAGTAAGCCTAGGGATCAGCCAAGAATGTGGCACCATTGTGGTAAGTGTGGTTGCCAGAGGTCACCAGTGTGGTGTCTTGATGGGTCTCTAGATCTATCCAATGATGTTGTCTTTTCGGCTGTATATGTGTCCCCTCTGTGTGGCGTGCTACCTTTGCGTAAGTAGCCAAGACAGCAGACTCTGAGAGAGCCCCCAAATATCACCATATCAGATAAGGATCGAAGGTACCCGGCCAGGTTTACTGAAAACAAAGCAGGATCCTAGCTTCCCCAGATCAGATGTCTCCAGTTAGGCTAACACATGTGTGCCTGCGAGAATGGACTCAACGCAGTCAGTGACAGGGATGCACCACTGCTCCCTAGGCCACGTAGAGACAACTCCCTTGGGGTACATTTTTAAACATAGGGACAAGCAAGTTACACATTACTCCTGACCACTGGTCCCTCTAATGTTTTCTATCCTTGGGGGGGTTGAGTTTTCTTTTAGGTGGGCTGAAATTTCTTACACGCAACACCACTATTACATATTAGTCACACATAGCTCAGCTTTAAGATGCTAAACAAATCTATGAGTCAACTAGAAACAGTATTTGCAAGGAGAGCATGACTCATACAATATTTACTGACACTGGAAAGAAGAGTAAAAGGCATTCACTAAGGCTAAACATTCCCCAGAGAGTCAGTTTCTCTGGGGAATGTTTAGGATCCATGCTGTAAAAGCAGATAAATGTTCTCCTAGTTGGAAACTTTCACCTTGTGTGTGTCACCAACTTCAAGAGTTGATGCCCCAGAACAAATTAACACATGGCTTCAGGGTTTGTAGACAGATGCATGTTTCAAAGAGATTGCAAATAAGGTTTCAGCCTACCAAACAACTAGCATCACACCTAGTCCTTGCTATTTCTGACTTATAAGAACCAGAACTCTACTGCGAATCAAAGGTCTAGCCTTAATGCAATACAATATACCATGCATTAATTAGTAACACAGGATTTTTAAAAATCATTACGATCAGAGTTTTAGATATCCGCAACACTACAAAAATCTTGTAAAAAGAATCTTTTTCTTTCTTTCCTCTAACCATTAACACCTTTGTAAACTTTGTTTGAAACATAATCATGCAAGTGTCCTGGCAAACACCCACCCCATGCAGCCTGCTTTGCCCTCCACGCTCCTTTTTATTGTAGGTACCCAGTCTTGTCCATATAAGAAAAGGCAATTTGCATTATAAAACAGCACCCTTGCAACCCAGCCAGACAGAGGACTAGGTGAGTCAGGAGGACATCCCAAACAAACTGCCCCTTGCCTTCACCTCACTGCACAGATGCTAGCACCCACCCACCCCCTTTCCCTTGCCTACCCCTGTGCAATTTGCTGCCCCCAGCCCAGCTGCGGGCTAGGATAAAATCTGCTTCTCAGACTAGCAGGCACCAGTAGACTAGCTGAGAGTCAGGACACACTACTAACAAATTATCCACATCTTCCCCACCCCACCTCAGAACATAGCACAAGCAAACTCCTCCCCCACCCCCTCACCCCAATGCCAGCACCCACCCACCCTCTCTTTCCTCCATCTACCCCATGCAGTCAGCCCCTTACCTCCCTTCCTAGCCCAGGAGGGTTGAGGAGAGTACTGGGTTTCTCCCTCTGCTTGTCTCTCCTCGCATAGACCAGACTCTCCAAATTCCCCTCCCCTCTGACTTTCCCCCAAGCCAATTAATTACTCACTCACTCCCCCTACAGCCACTTATTCTCTCCTTGGCTACGGCACCACTGTAGCCTTCTTCCAGAAAAGCTTCATTTGCATAATTAATTAGCAGCCGCTTTTGCACAAGAGGCTTTTGCGCAAAAAAGAGCTCTGTAGATGGCTCCTTTTTGCACAAACCTCCCTCTTGCGCAGGAGCCATTCTTCCTCATTTTTTCAGGCCGTGCTTCATTTTCATAAGCTTTTACTGAAGAAGGCTACAGTGTAGCCATAGCCCTTATCTCACATGCTTACCTACTCTGGGAACTCCTGAATTTAAGCATAAAGCATTTAGCTGCTGCTTAAAGACGCCCCATCCCCTGCCGTTCAGCTGAGCTCCCTTCCTGCATGGGAGCTTTGACTCTCTGACTGGGGCTCAGAAAACAGCTGTGCAGCTGCACAGGTGCACAACTTATAGGGAACTTAGCTCCTGATGTATCTGGTTACTATCCTCTGACGTTACATAGATGCCACCCATTACTTTGGACATGGGGGTTTGAGCTCTATCATGCTGTCAGTTATGGGCTTATGTTTCACTAGGATGACCATATTTGAACATTCAAAAAAGAGGACACCTGGTGCCTGCCAGGGCTGCTGCAGCAGCAGCTGCTCCACTCGCACAGAAGGCCGGGCTCAGGAGCTGACAAACTCGTCCCCGCGCATGCCAAGATTGGGGCTTTAGCCACCACCCTGCTGCTGCTGGGGCTGCCGCTTCCCCCACTGGCTCTCATAGTGCGAGGACACGCCACATGCCGGGTTTCTGCTTCCCCGCTGCACCACTCCAAGACGCGCAGCAGCGCAGGCTCCAGCGGTACTGCCAACTAGCCAGCAGCCCGGGCTGCTGCAGGGCCAGGAGGAGAGAGTGGGGGGCCAGGGAGACTGCTGGCTGGGGCCCATACTGGGGCATGAAGTTAAAGGCACCAAGGGGAGAAGTGGCATGGCTAGAATAGGAAACCAGGAATCCTGCTTCCCAGAATCCCTTCCTTTCCCCTGCCCGCCCACCAAGCACCAGCTCTCACAGTCCTCACAGAGCTGAGACTGCAACCCCCAAATCTAACCAACAGCCCCACTGCCCACCGACAGGAAAGGGAAGAAGCCAGAAGTTTTAACGCCCAGTTCCCTGCCCTAACCCAGTACCCTTCCCCTCCCCCTGAGCCACGGACATAACCTAGCAGGGGAGAGGGTAATGCGGTGACTCCGTCAGAGGAGCCAACCCTCCCCCCATCAGACCTACCCTGGATTTCACCGGAGTTGCCACGGCTGCAGCCACACACTTTTCCCTTCAGACACTGGGGTGCATGCACAGAGAGGCTGTTGATGTCTGGGTGCAAGGCTCCGAACTTTCAATTTGAGTGACAGGCACGTGCCACTGCCCCCTCCCCTATCCCCTTTGCAGGTAAAAATCCTGGACATTTTTAGATATTTAAAAAACCTGGCTGGACGGAGATTTATTAAGTGAAAAGGAGGACATATCTGGGAAAAAACGAGGTATGGTAACCCTAGTTTCAGGCCCTCATGTTATTACATTAGGTGCTATACAAAGTGTGGAGAAGCAAACAGTCCTTCCTCCAAATAGCTTACAATCTAAACAGAAAGGACAAACACGGTGAGAGGGGAAAGGTTCTGTCAACACACAAGCCGAGTAATTGGACTCCTTTAGAAAACCCAGACAGGGACTAGAGAGCTGGGGACAAGGCATGACCAAGAAAAAGTGTGAATTCAAAACAGAATCAACTAATTAATCTGCTCACTTCATTACGGACTTTCCACTAAAGGCAGGATGACATTCAGAACACTCGTTCCTCGCTGTGCCCAAGCAAGTGTCTGTATCCCACTAAAGAGAGGGGAATTTTGAACAGTAGCAAAAGAGTTCAGGTGGCTGCATGGAGCGTGCTCATGAAAATATGATCCAGGCATCCATGAGCCCATCCCGGGGCACTAAAAAGGAGTGTGAAAAGCAGACTAAGGAAACAGAGTCATCACACTTTCCTCCTTCTTGGTCATGAGAGATAACAGGGCAACCCACTACAAGTCATGCTTACTAGAGATCAGCTCTCACCCTTTTCCTTTTGCACACCTGGGCTCCCCTTGCACCCAGAGGGGAGCCCATGTCGCAATCTGGGAAAGCAAAGGTGGACGTGGCCTCCTGACGCATGTTCATGACACCTAAGCAGAGGCCCCTGCTCTAGGCCCTGCACCCTTAAAGCGAATGGGAATTTAACCATTGGCATCACCATAGGAAGGATCAGGATGGGAGACTAATTCATTTGGGGCAAGCAGGGGCACCGCAGCCTCTGCGGGTCCCTGGGAAAGGTGGGGGGCAGTTCTGAGCTCTGGAAGGAGTGAGGCCTTGGGAGGAAGGGGCAGGCCGGAGACAGCCAGCTCAGAACATGGTGCCCCTCCTTCCCGTCCTCAGAGCTGCACAAAGCACATGGCTGATTTAAAGGGGCAGGACTTCTGGCTACTGCTGGCTGCCACAGGAACAGTGGCGGCTGCTGGGAACCTCAGGCCCGTTTGACTCACCAAGGCCTGGGGCAATGGCCCACTTTGTTCCTCCCAGTATCAGGCCTTGTCCCACCCTCCCCAGGGCCCAGCCAGGTGCCACAGAGAGTAAAATAAATCTCCCCCCCCCCCCCCGCCACAAATGCTCATTCTGCATTTGTTCAAAGCACAATAAAGTGTAACAGCCGTGATCCAAACTACACACCCACAGTCAAACTATACACCCAAAGTGTAACAGCTGTGATCCAAACTACACACCCACAGTCCAGCCTCAGAGCCCACCTCCCTTAGACTTCTGACAAGCAACAAATGAACTTCATATAAATATACAGGGAAAAACTCGTCTTTCCCCCAGACTGGAAAAACTGCTGACTCCCAGCACAAAGACTTAATAGAATGACTGGTTGGAAATCTAGTCTTGCTGAGACTTAATGCTTCAGCAAGCTGGATGTTAGTCAAATCTATGTTTGCTGATGGCTCACGTTTCCAGCAGCGGCATGGCCTAGTGCAGAAGGCTGTGGGCTGGGACCCCGTTTCTACTCCCAGGTTGCCACCTGCCCATTGTGTGACTTTGGACAGGTCACTTGACCTCTGTTTCTGTCCCCCTCATTTTTTATTGAGAAGGTGAGTTCTTTAGGGGGGCATTCTCTCAGTAAAAGCAGAGGAAAGATTATTCCATGGTTAGTCTCAGAAGGTCAGTCGTGTTAGTCTGGATCTGCAAAAACAACGAGGAGTCCTGTGGCACCTTAAAGACTAACAGATTTATCTCATGGGTAAAACCCACTTCATCAGATGACCTTTATGAACAGCTAAATTGATCACCTTCATAACACAGGTCAAAGAATTTGATCTAGTCAAACTCATGTCTCCTGGCTTAGTGAGGGCATGACTATTAAAAAGAAAGACATTCAATCTCAGAGACTTCCAATGATGAAGAATCCACCACAATCCTGATTCTTTCAATGGTTAATTACTATAATTATTTCTTTTACTTTCAGCAGTTTATCCACCCACAACTTGTTACACCTTCACTGGCCAGGTGAAGTCTTATCCTGTGGCAAGCAGCAAATCGAATTCAAATACTTTATTTACCTGTCTGATTTGATGTGATCAAAACCCATCCAGCAGTCACCTAACAGGAAATGTTTTTAGGAGGATTGGACAGACACAAAGGACTAGTTTATGGAAATGCTGAGGAGCTCACAATTATTTCAGTCGAAGTTGCAAATACTCAGCATTTCTGAAATACCAGGCTCAAGGTGTATTGTTAGTTCCTGGGCATCTGTGAAATGTACAGGTCAAGCCTTTAAAAAATGCATCAGAAAAATAGACATAATAGCAAGATAAGCTGAGAAAAAAAATGCTGCTCTGAAGTGCAAAGGCCTTTTAAATTTTCTACACACTATTCATGGTCTTTCTATGAAGTTGTCAGAAGCTGCTTCCGAGAGTTGTGCAAGGAGCGTTCCATTGCATGGCAGTAGCAGCTGAAAGCCGAACGACGCACGTCAGCTTGATACAAATCAAACATTTTCCTCCTTTTTTTTTATTTTACATCTCCAGCCTGATGCTATTAACCGAGGAGGGAACAGATGCAGAAACTGATTTGGCTCGACAGACCCTTCGCTGCAGCTGAAATCTGTTCTGGCCTCCGCAAACAGCAGGGATGCAGATGTAAAGGAAAAACAAAAATCTTTTAAGCTAAGGTTTTTACGAAGTGATTACTGGTTGTGGGTACCCCAATGTGAGACACCTTAAACGAGTCTGGTTTTCAGAGGAGGAAGAGAATGCTTAGCGCTTTCTGAAAAATCTGGCTCTTTTAAGGGACTCCCAGCGGGGCACCAAAAAGTGAGGTGCTCAAAATCACACTGACACGGCCAGTTTTCAGCTCTGACTGTAGAAGTGCTCAGTGCTATTCAAATGGCTCTTTTTGCAAATGTGATCTCTCCCTCTCTCTCTCACACACACACAGACTCACACACGTCTACCCTGGAGATAGAAGTGTAACAGGAGCTTGGGCAGACATACCCCATGCTAACGTTGATAAAACTAGCACACTACAATTTTTCAGGGAGCCTGCAGTGGCAATGGGAAGGGGTAGCTGCCCCAAGTGCCTATCTGAGTTTCAGATGGGATTGGACGTCGAGTGGCTAGCACATCATACTACTGGTGGCAATGCTGCTATTTTTTGTGGGCTGGCTCAGTCACAGCCAGCATGAGCGTGCCTCCCTAAGATGGAAATTACACCTCCAGGTGAAGACATACCCACACTCTGAGGGACCAACTCTGTGCCTTAAGGCTACAGAAAAAGGAGCTTTAAAATGCCGGGACACATAGACTCATAGAATCACAGAGCTGGAAGAGACCTCAGAAGGTCATCAAGTCCAGCCCCCAGCCCAAGGCAGGACCAATCCCAACTAAATCAACCCAGCCAGGGCTTTGCTAAATCAACCCAACCTTTTAATCCTGCACCTCATGGGGGCCAACGTGGCACACAGTGTACACTGGTGCAGCTCCAGAAAACCTCCCAGAGTCCTCATTCTGCTGTGCATGCCCCCTAACTCACAGCCTCCTCGCCCCCCACTGGAAGGCAGATCTAAATCTTCTCTTCCTTCCATCTCCTTCTGGGTCTCCACCCCACACGACAAAGATGCATGCACTGGCTTCAAAGCTTTGGAGGTTGCCTCACTGCTCAGGGTACATAGGCTGCTGCTAATTACCCAATAAGGCACGTTCATCGCTTTATTGGTTATGTTACCGGGGTGAGATGGAAACAGGACCCAACCTGTGACACCGGGATTAGCTGCTTCAGTTCCAGATCATTAGCCTGGAGTTAGAATCTCAATGCAGATTATCCCTGGCTTCTCCTTCCAGCCCCATCCACACTAAGGGGCCAAGCTTCACATCTCATCCATTTCAATCCCGTAATTCATTTGATCAAGATGGAGTTCTGTATCCTCCCATCTATCAAACTCCAATGGCTGAAAAATTCATTGACCTCTGAAAACGACAGCTGATAATCGTTATTGAGGCTTAACCTCTTGCAACATCTTGTTGTGGTGATCAACAGCCCCAAACAGCAGCCTCGATTTGGATTGCATGGGCCAGAATGTGAGACAGTACAAACTGAAGCGGCTCCAGTGCAGCTAAACCCATTTACACCAGCTGAGGCTCCACCTCCTTTTTATTTCTTGTGGTCCTGACTAGTTCTCAGCATTGCCTTGCTCCCTCCCCAGAGTCACACACAAAGAGTCTGGAAAGCATCGCTTCAATTATGTATTTCCATATTGCCTTTTGATCTGCAAACAGGAACATCTTGAGGACTGCTATTCATTTAGCTCGCTGCAGGCGGTTTATAAAAAACAATATCTTGAAGGTATGCATTTTATCTAATCTTCAGAGACTTGTGGCATCACAGACACACGGGCTTCCAGTCTCAGCAGTGATATTTAGCTTGCAGGCTAAGAGGGGGGCGTGCAAAACGCAGCTCCGGATGGGTCACTGATGAAGCAGAACCTATGCGCATTCCACCACGTAGAAGGTTAGCAAGATTTGGTGAGGCCCAGCAGAGAGGGTAACTCTCCTGCCTGCTGTGTAATGTACCACTGGGTCCTAGGGCTGGACAGAATACCAGACTGGTGGAGATTTGTGTGGGTATACTGACCGCTGCAAAGTGAAATTGCAGAAGCAGCACATACTAGACCAGCGGTGTGCAATCTGTGGGTAATCAAGTCATTGAGACAATGCCATTGCACACAAAACAGATATCAGACAGTATCACAAAGAAAAAACAGTTTCTTGCCATTTCAACCAGAAAGGGCATTGTCTCAATGACTTGATTACCTGCATACTGCTTCAAAGACATTTTCACCCCAGGCTTGAAAGAGAAACCTCTGAACTGTCATTCATGCTTAAATTTGACACTTTATGCGGGGGTCTTAACAAAGACGCTAATTACCTTACCCATTACAAAGATAGCTTCCCCAATTATCACCTTTAATATCATTAGCTCACAGACATTTACCTCCCCCCCCTTCTTATCCCCCCTCTGTTCTGAAATTTGATTTGTCCTTTTTACATGTGTTCACTTTTTTTGATTGTATCCCTTTGGTATATATGGTCATGCCTATTTTCTTCCACAATTTGATCTGAGGAAGTGGGTCTGGCCCACGAAAGCTCATCACCTAATAAACCATCTTGTTAGTCTTTACAGTGCTACATAGTCCTGTTTTTTGTTTCAGCCTGACTATCTAGTGACATTACTCTATTCCTGGGAAATAGCTAGTGGATGGCCAGCAATGCTGGTAACAAGCCTCATCAACACCTCAAGAATAGCATTGGATCACTGCAGGCAAAGCCGGTCCTAACCAATGGGAGGCCCCGGTGCGACTGGTGGGGAAAATTTGTCAAGCAAAATAAATACATAAAAGGGCTGAAATGTGGTTGTGGCCCCTTTAATTGCCGCATGTCCTGAACGGGCTTCCATTGGGCTCTGTCAGCGGCCCATTGAATATGGTGGCCCTGGACAACCACCCAGCTCGCCCGCCCCTAAGACCGGCTCTGACTGCAGGATAACCCTGGCGATGCCCTTAAGTTTGAAAGGGATGCAAGTGGGAAATTATCATTTACCCCAATGGGCTGCATTTGAACTGTTTCAGCTCAGGAATGCTCACCTAAAAAGGCAGCCCTGTCATAATTTTCCCCTCAAGTACTGGTAATGGGCCAACTTCCACTCTGTTATATCAGTGTAAATCCAGAATAGCTCCATTTACTTTGTTGGATTTACCCTGGTTTGAGGAAGAGCAACATTTAGCCCAATGACGTACAGCAAAACAGCTCATTCTCTTCTGAAAGAATCCAAGGCATTTTATGAAATGATTTATCAACTGCATATATGATGCTAGAGGTAGATCAGAGTATATATCTATATCTATATACAGACAACATACTTAACCCTCCACTGAAATGCAGCACCTCTGGGGTAGTTTATGACAGCTATTTAACGGTAGTTTCTCTATGTAGTAACAGTTTAGGACCAGAAATGAAGCATAAACCTATATAGGGCTGAAACCACAGAAGTAATTCTAAGGAAGCTGAACTACTGAAAACCCATTCCAAGATGAAGTGTGCAGAGAAAGGCCATTATGTTTGGTAGAGGATTTTGATACACTGAAAATCAGTTTCCTTTCGATTTGGAACAACTGCCCCTCTCCCCAAATAGAAATTCTCTAAGAAGGGGAATGGAGAACCAGCTCCAGGGCAGACCCTCTGGTGGGTTGCCCCAGAACCACAGACCTTTAATGGCCTGGAAGCCTGGGCTGCCAAGAAGCCGGCATTGCCAGATTCCTGACCCACCATCATATCAGGAGAACTGAGGAGTTAAGGATCCTGGGAACATAGGAGTTTGGGAGCCAGGGCTCCTAAAGCTGCCATGTGTTTGGCTCCCCAGCAGCCTTCCAGGTGGGCAGACTGCAAACTCAGGTTCCCCGGCAGCACACCATGCGGGCTCCAGGTGAGAGGGCAGGAATCCAGGCCTGTTTGAAATAGAACTCTATCAGGGTTCCCCTGCAAGTTCATCAGCATTTAGGCTTCAAAGAATCTGCATTTTCAGATAGAAAAATGTTCTGTCTGTGAGTTTCCAACTACTCTGGTTTTCAGCGCCCACCAGTTCATTGTTCCTGTACTAGTCCTTCCAGAATAGCATTGATTGAAAGCAGAGAGCTCTGTTCTGTGCTGAACACCTTTGACTTCCATGGCAAATGATTAACTGTGGTGGAACCTTCTTGTCATACATCCACCGATGTTCTGTGTTTATTGCCTCAAAGAGAGAGAGATTTGAATTATCTGAACATGGATGGGTACGAGACTGGATGTAGAGATACAGTGAAGGCCAATAATATCACCATGTTCAGAGGAACCAAATCTCCAACACAACAAAAGTTGGGTCTTTAACTTTCTTAGGACTCTATGGGAATGGAGGAAACTCAGCACTGCAGAGGAATATCCCCACCCTTGTCCGTCCAAATGCTTTTGGGGTTGTTGGCCACTAAGGCCAAAGGGCCCAGAGAGAAGTAAAAGCTGAACCAACTCTGCACCAAGCTTTAAGAATAATTTGCAATAATAATGTTAAGTTGTTTAACCTTTATTAAGAATGCAAACTTCCAGCGAGTGAGAATAGAAAGCTTGGTCACTTAGTGCTTAATATAATTTCCTATTTATCAGCACAAGTGTTCTTTCTGGATTAGTACAGGAAGTTTGAATAGTGTCCTATGTGCTCTGAAATTTGCAACATATACCAGACAGAAGGAAATTCGTAATTGTCACAAAAAAGGGAAGTTAAAGATTGCCTGTAGACAGCCTATAAAATGAGAGAAATTTAAGTTATTAGTTGGACCAGACAGAACTGGGATCTGATAGCCACTGGCTGAAAACTTGATTTCCTGAGGATTGAGGACTGTATCTCCCTTATGTGCTACTGTTAAATAATAAAGGCAACTTTATGAATAAGGCACTCAAGCCTGACTACTTTGGTCTGACTGTTTTATTAATACCAGCTGAGCCCAGATCACTAATCATACACACATGGTAAAAGAGCCTATCTGACTTAAAGAAGCTATATAAATGCAAGGTCATCACTGTCAACATTAGCTGCATTCAGCGTGTCAGGATTGCTTTCTCATGGTTACTACCACTGCCATTGCTGCCACGATGTGGGTGCCTGACATTATGACCCTCTCATTTCTTTTATAGACCCAGTTGTTCATGCAGCTGTGACAACCTTGCAACATGACAGCCGCATCAGAAACTCTAAAGGTCAGGCTTCAGCTTGCTTTAAAGAATCCAGCGGCTGGAAAATAAAACCCCAAACTAAATTCAACCGGGCTGCACAACCAAAGGGAGACACACCAATGCCAGATACAAAAATTTACGCACTGCAAATGGTTCCAACCTGAACCCTCCAAAGCAAGGTGAACAAGTCTCATAATGGACTCAGGACAGCTCGTCAATCCCACCTTCTTTAATTAAGGTGTTTTTGTTTGTTTGGTTGGTTGGTTGGTTTTTTGAGAAAGGATGGTCTTGTGACTAAAGTACTGAATTGAGACTTGGGACACTTAAGTACATTTCCCAACTCTGCTGCAAAATTCCTGGGTCATCTTGAACGGGTTACTTTAATCTGTCTCATGTGTAACATAGGGATAACATTATTTTCTTGCTGCTATCCTCTGTACCTCTTTCAGACTGTAAGCAATGGGGGGGGGCTACCTCTTTCTGGTGTTATACAGAGAACCAAGTGCTATCCCTGATACTAATTGGGGTTCTAGGCTCTACCATAATACAAAATTATTATATTTTCACAGCATATATAAGGGCATGTCTACTCTAGGAAATTATTTCAAAATAATTAAATTTTAAATAATAACTCCCAAAATAACAAAATCAAAATAGCGTGTCCCCACTTTGGGGGAGCCTCAAAATTAGTCTGAAGCAGGCTCTCTTATTATGGATGCACTATCTTGACTTAGAGCCCCAAGAAGCTCTAAGGGGGAAGAATTGTTTCAAATTATTCTGAGGAGTAGTTATTTCGAAATAGCAGCAGAGCATCCAAACGAACACTATTTTGAAATAACTATTTTGAAATAAGCATTATTTCCCAAGGAAAGCAGGAGCACAGATTTCAAAATAATGGGCTTGGTAGTGTGCGCACACCACTTATTATTTCAAAATAAGGGGGGTTATTTTGAAATAACTCCCTAGTGTATACAAGGGCTAAAATTGTAACACCACAAATAAGAATGCAAGATTCTGTCCAGCCTAGATGAGGGCATACGAAGCAAGGAGGAAGAACAAATTAACATACTTAAAAATTGAGCACATGCTGTATCATTATACCCATTTTACAGGGGGGTAACCTGAGTTATTGATAGGTCATATGACTTTTAAGATTGCACAGTGGGTAAGTGGCAAGGCTAATAAATCAGTGTTCATCACTAGACAATACTCCCACCACAGAAGGAGTAAGTATAAACAAAAATGAACAACTAACCAGAGCTTGGCAAGGGTACAACTCTTAGCAGCCACCTGTTACTACTGTGGTTCAAAGAAAAAATCAACTTGAGATGTTTCCAAGAGTTTCAGGAAAACAGGAATAATGAGATGATCCCTTTGATACTGAGCACACAAAAATCAAACAGCGCTTGAGAACCTAAAACCTGCTGTTGAAGGCTGGCCAGAAAGCAACTGTGCTGTTGCTCTACAAATATCAAGTTTTCAAAATTAGCATTTGTTCTGATGGGGAACAAAAATAAAATACGGAAAGAAAAACCACATACAGGAGAGAGGAAACAAACTGATAACAGCCCAGTAATTAGTGGTACTTCCTTGGACAGATTGAAGCCCCTAATCTCCCTGACTTGGGCAAGGACTTGAATCTGGGTGTCTCATATCCCAGATGAGTTCCCTAACCATCGAGCTGAGCTATAGAGTCAATCTCTCCTGGAGCTGCTCCACTGTGTATACATATTTACATTCAGTGGTCCAGAGAGAAAAGGGGAAACTCTCTCATTTTGACCAGAAATTCCATCCTGGCCTTGAGAAACCTTCCAGAGAAAATCATGTTAAACCCGATATGACATATTGACTTAGGGGAAATGACTTTTTCAATGCAAAAAAGTTCTCAGGTTTTGACCGACTCTACAGCTGATAATTGTGCACGTTGGGGAAATCTAACACTGCCCGCCATGCACTGGATGCTACATCCAGCCTTTCATGCCTCAAAAAGCTTCCAGCTCATTGTGCGCCTCAAGATAAAAAAAAAAAGAACCTGATAAAGGAGACCTGAAAACTCGCTGCAGCGTCTGGACACAAAGTCAGCCACACCCAGCACACATGCTACCTGACAACAAGAGCCTGATAACAGAGCAAGCCTTGGCTTCTATACCCCCGTGATTATCTTGCTTGCCCTGTACCCCTTTGAGACTGCTGAGGTCAGCCAGATTCTTCTTGTCGTGGCATTCCAAGGCTCATCTGGGAAAGGCTTTGCTCAGTTCAAGGAGCATGGCCACAGAACTCTGTGCCTGGGTGAATCCCGCAGTCCCTCTCTGAAGCCGTGTCTTCAAGGCTCTGGGTCAGCCTTTGACGGTTGTGACCTCAGAGGTTCCCTCTGTAGTGGCGTCTTCAGGACTCTGCATCAGGCCTTTCTATCTGGGCCAGTGAATCTTTTCTACCCCTCCCGCTTTCTTGCCCATTTGATTGTGGCTCTTCTTATCTGGGCTGTGCCATTTATTGTGGCATTAACCTCTGGTCGGTGCACAGATGTGCAGGGCAGGCTGTGGCATGAAGGAGGAAGGGACAGGAAACCGCAAAAGAGATTTGTGTTCACTGAAGTCGCATATAGGGAGAAAGCAGAAGGGAAGGAGATTAGAGACAGGGGACTCAATGTACTCCACAGGCTGGGCCTGCTTCTCTTGGTCCAGGTCCTGCAGGACAGAATCCTACATTCAGAAAGTCCATCAAGGCTGAGGTTGGCATGCAATGCCAGCTCCCTCCCCTCTGCCAGGGACCACAAACCACCAAAGCAGGCGCTGAAGTGGGTGGCATTGGCAGGAGAAGGGCCAATGCCTGTGAGATCCCCGTGGTATCTTCTACCTACAGAACCCCTAAAGGAAACCTGCCCCCATCCCGCAGGGGGCTTGTCATGGGAAAGGCAGCTAGCTGTGCTGTACGCCTCCTGGTGGAGATTCAGGCGGTTCTGGGGGGGTGGTTTATGCCCATCTGCTAAGAGATCACCGAAGACAGCTGATGCCTCAACTGACCAATTCTCATTTGTATTTTTAAACTTCTCATTGAAATCCTTAGTGTTTCCCTCCATTAGGTGCCCCATGGAATGTGACTGTGTGCAGCAAAGCACATGAAGATGGAAGGAGAATCAAGAGAATGGTCCCAAACGTTCCTTCCCTTCCTGGGGGAATGCAGCAAAGCTCTGCAAGTTTACTGCAGCCTTGAACAGCTCAACTGGACCGATTTCCATCAGCCATATCGGTAAGGAAACGAATTCTGCTTCACGTCCTTCATTTCCTCTTAGCCCCCTTGTAAGTTAGTCACATCTACACTGCACGGCTATTTCTATACTGGACAGCACGTCTCCACTGCAGGAAAGCCTCAAAATTAGTCCGAGGCAGGCTTCCCTAATGTAGATGTGTTACCTTGATTTAGAACCCCAGGAAGCACTGGGGAGGAATAATCTAGAATAGCCCTGGTGAAGGGCTATTTCAAAATAGCAGCAGTGAAGCGTCTATAAATGCCTTATTTCAAAATAGCTATTTTGGAATAGGCATTATTCCTTGTAGAATGAGGTTTACAGATTTCGGAATAAATGGTCCGTTATTTTGAAATTATTTGCTGTGTAAACGCTCACATAGTTCTTTCAGAATAACGGCCATTATTCCAAAATAACTTTGCTGTGTACGTACACCCTTTGTGAGTTGAAGCACATGGGATAAACCTATGCAAATCATGAATATGTCCTGAGAACCAAAATTCCCACTCCTTCAACTCCCCAAACTCAGTTTGCTGTTAATTATATGTACTGGGGGCAGTGTTTAGGAGCCTAGTCATGGTCCATGCTACTAGGTACTGTACAAACATGGGATAAAGAGACAGTGCCTGTATCAAAATGCTTATACTCTAAGTGTTTTAAATTCTTTACCACCTGAGCTAAAGTAGAAATTCTTTAGGAAAGGGAAGCTCTAGCAGTAAGGGTTAAAGGCAATATTCACTCACTCACGCATCCCAAACTGGTATATTACACAGCCATTTTCTGCCCATTTCACAGTCCGGGAGACTGAAGATTTTTGTACCAATACATCTAATCTTTAATGTACAGGACATCTTTAGGGTCTTGGAGAATTTAGAGCCTCCAGTAAAACATTCCATCTCTAGCATGTTTCCTGAGACTTACAACAGAAGGGTCTACTGAAGTGGCAATCTCTGTAGTGCGGGCACACGGAGCCTATGTTTTCACTAGAGTCTATTAACTTTTGCTCTACTCCTTTGGAGACCTATGGGATCTGAATTTTAGAAGCACTAAGCATCTGGTACTTGTAGTGAAGTCAACTGCCATTGTGAGTGGGCAGCATCTATGGAAATCTGGCACTGAGCTTGTCAAAATTGGAGCCACTTTAGGGGGCGGGGCAGAATTGATGCCAGATAGTACAGGGAAAGTCACACCATTAAAAAAATGACTTAGTATTGAGTTGAATTAATTTCTCCCTCAAAAGGAAAAAGGTTAGTCAGAGCCTGTCCACACTGAGATTATTTTACTGTCCTTGAAAAGTTTCCCTCTGTGCAAGTTTTCACAGAAGGGGAGTGGAGGTTGTAGATTTTCATGTCCTTGCAGCGTCTTTCTTAAATGTTAATGTTCCCAGGCTATTCCTTCTTGGCAGATTTTAGCAAGACTCTGAATTAGAAGGATCAAAAGTTTCTGTTCTGGAAGTGACAGGAAACCTGGGTTGACACAATGGGGATTACGCCCTCAAGTGTTGGTCTCTAGCACGGAAAATTACTTGTAACTCTCATGCACACATTGACTTGGTGTCTATCTGAAATGCAGGAGAGATGGAGGAAGATTTCAAAGCAGCCATTAGATGCAAGAACAGGATGAGAGAGGAGAAGAGTTGAAAAATAGAAGTTGTCCATCATATCATCACCCAAAGCAGACCTTGCTATAAATATCAGACTGCAGGGATTCTCTGTTAAAACTGATCAAGGGGCTAACAGTGCTGATCTCTGTAATTCCACAAATAACGGGCTTTCAGTTCAGTGGCCAAACCAAGGAAGGTCTAAAAAGGTTTCATTGTGGGTTAAACTGACCTGAAAACATCTAGTTTTGTTCGAGGGTTTAGAAATGATTTTCTTCAATACAAACTTAAGTAAAATTTAATGAGGTGAACAGACAATCAAAATAGCCATTTGGAATTAGAAAAGAAATCAAAACATTTTGTTTGATGCACATTGAAAGCAAAGACTTGAATTTTCCTGATTATATTTTTGTACTTTTTTTGGCCAAAATAATTTGGCCAACATTTCAGTTGACCTGCATATGCATTTTTTTCAGTTTTTTAAAAATGTGTTTGAAAAATTTCTTCCAGCTGCACTTATCCCTTCCTTTGTTAACAACAAGGAGATTCTATCCTGACACTGGGGAGGTGGCAACCGAAGGACTCAGCTGTAAAGGGAAGTTATAGCTGACCCATCTGTTACATCTGCCGCTGCTGCTGCCCGTGTTCTATCAGAAGTGCTCTACATGACATGCACAGTAGGGGGGAAAGGCCCTCTCGTCTCTGGCACTGTCTAAAAGTGAAACCATCTGTACCGGGAACTGTGCCATGATTTTTTTTTTAACTTCTCCTTGCACTGCAAGGGCTTGAATTAAAGGTCATCGAGATACGGTCAAATCAACAAGCCCTTGCTTGCCGTATAGCTCTTCAGCACAGAATTTTGCTGGGTGCATAGCAAAACTGGTGAACCCCAAGGCACTCAGTGTCTCAGTAAAGGAAAAGAACCCAAATGAATTCAGATTCGTACTAGAACATCCTCTGTCTAAAACCGGGCTCCCAAATCATACAAGGTTAGATGTTGCCATGAAAATAGAGATAGAGAGACTGGAAATAGGCAACAGGAGAGGGATCCCCGCTTTGTTCACTTCCTCTCGGGCATCTGGCATTCGCTGCTGTCGGCAGACAGAATCCTGAGCTAGATGGACCTTTGGTCTGACCCAGTATGGCCATTCTTATGTTCTTAGGGGGAATGAACGTTAATTCAGAGGATCCTTCATACACCTTTTATTCAGGTGGCACCCATAACCAGGGATGGTAACTCTATAAGCTAACAAAATAGGATGGTAAATCCACTCCCATTAGTCAAAGGGAAATCTCCAATTCACTGCAGTGCTAGCAGAAATGAGCTTGTAATATAAATTATTGTGTTACCAGAAGATTTGCTCGGGTCCTTAACTAAAAAAAGTGTTGTTTTTCCTTAATGAAATCATTGCTCTGGGGTGGGGCTGGAGCTGAGGGGCTCAGGATGGAGGCTGTCCCTGGAGACAGGACAACCCCAACCCTCTCCCATCACAGCAGCTTAGGGTCAACCCCAACCCTCTCTATGGCCACTGCAGCTGCACTGGGCACAGCCAGGGAAGGGGTACATGTCCCCCGGCTGGGAGACAGACAGACACACAGATAGACAAACTCTCTCAAATATATAGTAGAAAGCTGTCCCTTTTTCCACCCCTGCCCTCTGCTGCCCCAGTGCAGTTAGAGCTGTCCTGGCTCCCGTCTCTGTCCTCTTGCTGCCCCCTGTGGTCATCCTGCAGTATAACTATCCCTCCTGCCAGACCCCTCCCATCCATTTTATGAGAAACAATTGAATTCCCAGCATCTCCCATTGCCCTGGCACAACCAAACCCGATCTTGCTTTCAGTTATGAGAAAAAGGAAGCTGCCTACCAAATTTGATGATCTTAGCTCCTAGTGGTTAGTAGGAGTTCTTGAATAAACAGACTCTCAGATGGAGACAGACAGACATACACTTATTTCTAAAATATATAGTAAGATAACAGTGTCAAGAACTGTCCCCTCCTCAAAAAAAAGGTAGAGAAGTGGCTGGCTCGGGGTTAGAACCATGGAAAGTCCAGGAGCCACACAATCAGATTCACCAACAAGGACTTGTGTGACCCATTTGGAATGCTGGACTTCAGTGCGGTTGTACGGACATAACATTTTAGCGATGGACTCCGGCCTTTGGAATCACCCAAGGCATAGAAGGCAAACAGTACAGATGCACATGGAGGAATGCACATACTCACATTGGGCCAGATTCCCAGGTCCAGCTGATGTGTTCAGAACAAAGCCAGGTGGGGAAGGCTTAAAGGCACCTTTCCACAGATTCTCTCTCTCAATCCCCGGGGTAGTAGGCACAGGCTAGGGTGAAAAGGTTAGCCTTTTACAATAGCTCCCAGGCACCCATTGCTGCAGCCAGAGATGAACCAGACCTATACAAGCCCTAACTACATATTCATTCTCCTGGCCATGTCTGAGATGCTTTTGAAAATGTTACCGAAATTCATTTAGGGTACATCTAGACTGCATTCTAAAATCAAAATAAGATATGCAATTTGTGCTACGCAAATTGCGTGTCTTATTTCGATTTGATTTCGAAATAGGCTATTTCAAAATTTGGCGTGTCTACATAGTGCCAAATTTCAAATAAAGCACTATTTTGAGACACCCCTCATTCCTCGTGGAATGAGGTTTACAGGGATGCTGAAATAGCGTGTCCGTTATTTTGAAAATTATTTCAAAATAGCGGACGTGTTCCTTGGATGCGGGGTCACTATTTCGGGATACGTCTAGTATACCGAAATAGCCTTGCAGTCTAGATGTACCCTTAAATATATGTATGCATGTAAATAAAAGGCTCTACAGGTAACATTTTCTAAACCCTTTAAATGTCATTTTAAAAAAAATAGTGGGATTTAATATCCTAAATTTGTAAAACTGTATCCTAGAACTATAGTACATTATAAAGCGTGTGCTTACATGTGTATATAATACATAATTTCAGTGGCAGACACAAAATTGCCAAGAGTCTTTATTAAAAACTCTACATTTAAATAAAAATCAGTTGCCAGTTCTAAAACATAAAATATCTAAACATTCCTGTACAAAACTAGTAAGTTATGAAATTAAGATTATTTAGGGCATCTGAAACACAGCATGGTATGTCATTTGAGCAATTAAATTCACAGGCATATTTTTACCAGCAGGAAACTTGTAGACATAAGCGAAGAGGCTTTAAATAAGCAGATTTTGTCTGACACCATAACTGCATTCTCTTCATAAAAGGTCACCCAGCATTGCTTTCTCTCTCATGTTTCTGCTTTTGTCCCTGGGATGTGAGGAGGACAAAGTGAGTTCAGAGTTTGTGGGGAATCTGATTTGTCAGCTGGGCGGGAGAGAGAACAAACAGGGCTTACTGTTTATATGACAGGTACATAAAAGGAGGAGAAACAGTATCTCAGCAGAACAAGGAGCTGCAGGGTTGAAAAAGAATGAACCATGTTCTAAAAAGCAGTGGAAGAAGTGGAAGGCTCAGAGCAAGTCAGACACTTGGGTACATCTACACTGCGTGCTTATTTCAAAATAAGCTATTCCGGAATAGTTATTCTGAAACAGTTTATTTCAAAATAGCACATCTACAGTGCAGGGAAACCTAAAAATTTGTCCGAGGCAAGCTTCACTGTAAATGTTCTATCTCGATTTAGAGCCCCCGGAGGCACTGGGGAGGAATAACTTACAATGGCCCTGGTGAGGGGCTATTTCGAAATAGCAGCAAAGTGTCTACACACACCTTATTTCGAAATAGCTATTTCAAAATAGGCATTATTCTTCACCGAATGAGTTCACAGATTTTGAAATAAGCCGTCTGTTATTTCAAAATAACGGAATGGCTGTGTAGATGCCCGCATTGTTATTTTGAAATAACGCTATTTATCTCGAAAGAACGGTGCAGTGTAGACACACCCTAGGACAGTTTCCAATTACCACAGTAAAGATGTTGTGGATTTTACTCGCCCTTGTAAATGTACAGAGCTTCTGTAGGGATGACACGACTGGCATAAGAAACAAGTTGCAACTTAATGCTGAGCATAGTTTAGTTGCTAGGGCACCAGAATGGAGGTCAGGCGATCTAGGTGCTACTGCCAGCTCTGCCACTGACTAGCTGTACACCCTCCTGCAAGTCATTTCACCTCTCCTTACTTTCATTTTTTCCATCCTTTGTCTGTCTTATCCAGTTAGACAGACACTGGCTTTGCATCCTTTGTCTGTCTTATCCAGTTAGACAGACACTGGCTTTGTCTACACTACACAGCTGTTACAATACAGCTGTGTTGACACAGCCTTGTCACTAAAAGGCAAGCAGTGTAAAAACTGTTGGTACTTTTGCTCACAAAAATCTTTCACCCCCTACAAGTGGCATGTGCTTTGGCAGCAGAAAAGAGCACTCCTGCCCACAAAGCACTGTTTGTACACTCAGGACTAAACTTACCCTGAGATCAACACTCCAGAGATCAATCTTTTGGGGTTTGATTTAGCAGGTCTAGTAGACCCACTCAACCAACTGCTGACAGTGTCTCCGTGGTCCCCGATAGTTGATGGGATCACAAGGAGTAAGAGAGTTTCTCCTGCTGATCTTCCACAATGAGGACAATGCAGAAATTC
The DNA here is from genome assembly GCA_032595735.1 of Pelochelys cantorii. Taxonomy (NCBI): domain Eukaryota; kingdom Metazoa; phylum Chordata; order Testudines; family Trionychidae; genus Pelochelys; species Pelochelys cantorii. The sequence continues at coordinate 8,230,693 of CM064355.1, read as the reverse complement.
GACTTAAGGTATTTAAGGAATCCAATTAGGCAATTCTCATAGCTGGAGCTGCGTATCTTAAGTCGAATTTTTCTCCCAGTGTAAACCTGGCCTAAAACTTGCTGCGGCAAAGCTTTTGTCATTTTGGGGGACAGGGAGGGTCGCTCGATTACCAGTGTAGAAAAAGCTAGTCTCGTATGAGTTGTTGTACAGGGCCCAGCACAATGGGGTCCTAGCTTTAATTTGGGCCCCTAGACACTTCTGTAATATAATGATAATCATAAGGCCAATAATGAATATCCCTCTGAGCAACCAATTCATGAAAAAACCCATGAGGGAATGAGTTCACCTGAACTATTTATGGAGTGAAGAATTCAGTCAGCTGAAGCTGACACTAAAACAAATAATAAAGTTTTATTTCCTAAGCACTGAAACTTCACAACTCTGTGTGTGTGTGTGTATAATGGTCAGTATGGTCTGGTCAGTATGGTCTAACCTTTACAAGCCAATGGAAAAAACTCCCCTTGATTTTAATGAGGGTAGATAGCCCAGCACTAAATGTGTGAAAAAACCACACAGAGTCCATGCCTTTAAATGCTTACACAACTACTGAGGAAGGGTTTCCAAAGGACCTTTAGGCTATGTCTACACTGCAACACTATTTCAGGATACCAGAGTATCCCAGAATAGCTATCCCACGTCTTCACAGCAAGCCTGTTATTTTGAAATACAATGGGCTCACTATTCCAATGTCCCTGTAAACCTCATTCCACAAGGAGTAAGGGATGTTTTGGAGTGGCAGGTTATTAAAAACTAAGCTATTTCGAAATAGATCAAAATAAGATACACAGTTTGCAAAGCTCAAACTGCGTGGTTTATTTCAAGCTCCGGTGCAGTATAGACGCGTGCTTAGTGGGTTCAGCACCCCAATCCCATTGATGTTAAATGGGAGTTGGGCACCTAGTTTCCTTGCACTCGTTTGAAAATCCCAGCCAGGGCTTTACATTAAGGACAAGTGATACAGACACAATCCCATCCTCATAGGTTCCCCACAGCAATGTGGAAGTGGGAAGCATTTGTCTCCTGAACCAGTGTTTCCTGTAAGATGAGCACTTGGTTGGCTGCCCAGCAGAGATTCTGGTGCAATCCAGCTGATTGGTAGAACACCCACAGCCACTCACAGCCAGTAGTGTGTGTTTCTATTGGTGGTGCACATCTGCACATGCCTTGGTGCACCCAACAAAATTATTCCACACAGAGATGGGAAAAAATTAGAAGGAACATTGCTCTGAACTGCCACTTTCCTCATTCCTGCAGCTCAGGATGATCCAGGTTCTAGTGTGAAATCCAAGAATCCTCAGCTGCATCAAAGTCCAATACAGCGTACTCAGTATTAGAGAGCAAATGAGCTCCTTGTATATTCCTCTGACCCTCTTAATTCTGTGCTCGTTTTTACGAATATTGGATAAAAAAACATCCTGGTTCAGGTACCAGTGAGAGGGTAAAATTACTTCGGGAATTTGCTACATTTCAACCCAAGTTACTTGCAACTTCTCAGCTTAGCTTCCTGAATTTGGAGGGCCTTCTCAGATGAAATTAATTCTCAGAGGCTGTCATTGCTGCTACTGTCATCTTTAATTTACACTTTCAAGAAAAACGACTAAGCAAAGAACCAGCAGCATCTTGTTAGTCTTGCAGTGGTTTGCAGCAAGACAAGTGAAGAAAAAAAAAAGGTCAGAAATGACCTCGTTGCAGAGGGACACAGAAGGTTCACTTTGCCACGTGTGATATTTTTAGAAAGAAGTGCATGAGTAGCAAAGCAAAGCAAAAAAAAAAAAAGATCTGGGATCCGGACTTCAGACTCCCAGCTCAACCTAACCCTCTGCAACCCCGAGAGTGTGGGGCATTTAGAACCTAGATGTTTGTTGGGTCTCATCATGAAGACAGGCAGCTACTGTCAAATTAAAATCTGGCCTAGGGCTGGCTGGAAAAAGATTTGCACCAGAACAAAACTGTAACCGTCACCCCAGTGAGTAGAGAGCTCCCAAGGAAAGTGGGAGACACAGATTCAAAGCTCTGCTGAACTCACAATAAAGGGCTTGTACCTACTCCGCCACCTCCCCCTGAACGCCCTAAGCAGCAAGCTACAGAGTCAGTCTTTCTTTCTGCCCCCAAAAATACTGCAGTAATACCAGCTATGACAGAGAAGAGGAAGGAAGGAGAGGGAGAGGGGATGGGGAAGAGAGCGAGACTGGTTGTACACCACCAAGAGATAGGGCAATCATCTGGGAAACCCAAGTTCAAGTTCTTGCTATGAACCAGTCTAAGCAGCACTGACTGCAGGATGAACTCTATGGTCCCGGACTCTCTGGTCCAGCAACATCCAGTTGCCTGGGGCTGGCAGCCCACAGGGCAAGTGGCCTGGGGACAGGGAGCTCTTCCAGCCAATGGTGCAGAGCCCTGCCATGGCTGGAGTGAGACTGGCCTGGAGAAAAGCCCCACTGGCCGGAGCAAGGAGTTCTGCCGACCAGGGCTTTGGAGCCCTACTGCAGCTGGAATGAGGCTGACTGGAGAGAACTCCAGCTGGAGCGCAGAGCCCGCTGCCTGGCTGGCTAGGGTGAGGCCAGCAGCCCAAAGAGAAGCCCCACCAGTGGGTTTGGGGCAGCAGAGCCCAGCAGATGGGCTGGAGGTAGCGCAGTGGCCAGGACCGTGGCCAGGAGGGAAGCACCTGGAGAGTCTGAGGCCTGACCTCCCGAGTCCAGCAAATTCCCTAGTTCAGGATCACTCAGGTCTCAAGGGTGCTGGAGCAGGGAGGTCCAACCTGTACTCCTGACCCAAGACCTGACCTTGGAGGGTCTGTCATTACAGATAAGATAGATTCTCTCTGCTAAGCACATTTATAGCAACAATAATGATCATTACTGAGTTGCAACAGGGAGTAGAAGCACCCAAATGTGTATTAAAATGTGTCTGACTATAGGTCTTAAGACCTAAGCGTTAAGAGGTTAAGAGGCAAAGGAGAAGTTGGTCGCTGGCATAAGGCAGCAGGAGTATTCTGTGCTGGATTTAAGGTTAAGGAATGATACCTAGTTGACCTCAGGTGATAAAATGTAACCAAACATATTGTGGCAAGGTTAGTCCCACTCCTGGGTCCCACGCCCCTTCAACCCACCATGTCATAGACAGTTTAGGTCCTGTGGCACATGGGTCTCTCTTGCCCTTGCCACAATTTGGGCTTCTGTCCCTCAGCTAGAAGGGCATTGGAGTAGAATCATAGACCTGGAAGAGACCTCAGGAGGTCCCAAGGCAGGACCAATCCCAACTAAATCAACCCAGCTTTGTCAAACCAAGACTTAAAAACCTCTAGAGATGGAGATTCTACCACCTCCCTAGGGAACCCATCCCAGTGCTTCACCACCCTCCTAGGGAAATAGTTTTTCCTAATATCCAACCTAAACCTCTCCCACTGTAACTTGAGATCATTGCTCCTTGTTCTGCCATCCGTCACTACCGAGAACAGCCGTTCTCCATCTTCTTTGGAACCTCCCTTCAGGAAGTTGAAGGCTGCTATCAAATCCCCCCTCACGCTTCTCTTCTGCAGACTAAACAAACCCAAATCTTTCAGTCTCTCTTCATAGGTCATGCGCTCCAGCCTCCTAATCATTTTGGTCACCCTCTGCTGGACCCTCTCCAATGCATCCACATCCTTTCTATAGTGTGGGGCCCAGAACTGGACACTATACTCCAGATGTGGCCTCACCAGAGCCGAATAAAGGGGAATAATTGCTTCTCTAGATCTGCTGGCAATGCTCCTCCTAATGCACCCTAATATGCCATTATCCTTCTTGGGTACAAGGTCACCCTGTTGACTCCTATCCAGCTTCTCATCCACTGTAATCCCCAGGTCCTTTTCTGCAGAACTGCTACTTAGCCAGTCGGCCCCCGGCCTGTAACAATGTTTGGGATTCTTCCATCCCAAGTGCAGGACTCTGCACTTGTCCTTGTTGAACCTCATCAGATTTCTTGTGGCCCAATCCTCTGATCTGTCCAGGTCATTTCCCTGTCATCTGTCTGGGCTGGGTAAACAATCCTCCCCAGCTGCTGGCTGAATTCTCAGGCTACTTGGAAAGGGAGCCCAAACATCCCCTGTCAGAGCTCTACACCTCCCATCTCCTCCCCTCCTGTCTCTGGTAATGCTGAAGTTCTCCTTATCTGCTCTTTCTTATCCCTTCTAATGCTCTCCCCCTCACTCCAATGTCCTCTCCCACTCTCCACACCTTCCTCTGGCAGGGAAGGCTTTTTTTTAAAAGGCCCATGGCAGCCTCAAATGAAATCAGCTGGCCCTAATTGATTTACAGCAGCTCCCACTTCGCCCCCCTGATAACTCTGGGTCAGCTGCTCCTGGCTGCCCTGACGTAACCCTCTCCTAACTAGCCAGGGCTGTTTCTGCTTTTTAGAGCTGCCTTTCTCTCTCCTTCTAATCTAGCCCTCTGGCCTGACCCTGGCACTGTATCTTGTGATAGCTTAGTCCAGTGGTCACCAAGTGGTCACTGATCAGGATCTACTGGTAGAACTTGGAGCCTCTCACAGGTGATCCTGACTGGTTTGGCCAAGAGGCTACCAAGTGCTGGCACTTCAGATGCCCCTCCCCCCCACTGCTGCGCATCTCCTGCCCTTTGCCTTGGAGCTGCCTCCCCCTACCCTAGGAGCCTCCTGCTTGCTGTGCAGGACAGGGTGGGAGAAGAGGGGTGCTGATGTCAAGGTGCCCCCTCTCCCTCCCTGCATCCTATCTCCACAGAGCAGAAAGGGGGCACAATGGGACTTAGGATGGAGTTTGCTGGCTGCTTTGGGAGTGAAGCAGGGCCAGGGCAGGGGTGAGCCTGCCTTAGCCCCACTGCACCACCACCCAGGAGCCACCTGAGGTAAGCAGTACCCAGTCAGAGCCCACATCCTGAAACCCTACCCCAGTCATGAACCCCCTCTTGCACCCCAAGCCCCTTCCCCAGCCCTGAGCACCCCTGCATCCACACACCCTTCCAGAGTGTGCAGCTAGAACCCCTTCTGGTATCCCAACTGCCTGCCTCAAGCTCAGCTCAGAGCCCCTCTCACACTCTAGATCCTTTAATCCAAGACTAGAGCCTGTAGCCCAACCCTCTGCCCCAGCCTGGTGAAAGTGAGGGAAGATGTGGGAGGGAGGGAAGATGGAGTGAGCAAGGGTGGGGCCTCAAAGAAGGGGCACAAAGGCGACAGGGCAAGGGTATTTAGGTTTGAGGTAGATTTTGGATTGCACTTAAATTCAAAATGTGATCTCGTGCTTAAAAAGGTTGGAGACCACTAGTTTAGTCATGCATTTTGCAATAAAGAGTTAACTACAAAACAACATAAGGTAGCATGTTAGGGCTTTTTGCATCCATCTCTCGCTCTTCTCCCTTCTGGGCCAGAGAAACCAACACTGTCAATGAAAGTTTTATGAAAATAAATAAAGTCTCCACAAAAAGTTTTGCTTTCAATCAACTGACATTTTCCAAGGAAAATTTTCAGTTCTAATTTTGAGCCTATTTGCCTTAGGATCTGGGAGGCCAGAATGTTTGGAGACAGAGGATGGTGAAAGTCCACCTTTAGATATTATCTCACACTGCCAAGTGTTCATCTAGTCCTTAGAGTTTTGAAGTGTCCACTGAAGTCAAAATACATTTCAGGTGAACAAGAATCACGGGAGCAACTCATAAATATTTATTTTAAAAAAACATTCTTTATAGCTAGCACCACCATTTTACCTATTTTGTTGGTTTCTTTGTGGGTTGTTTTTTTTTTAATTTATAAAGCCAATTTGTATACGGTATGTTCAGGTCTCCTGTTCAAAATAAATTTGACTCTGCAACTGCGAGCTGTGAAATTCTGCCTGCCCTGCTCGATGAATTCTGCAGAACATTTATTTACAGGCATTTTTATTGTTCTCATTACTATAAATTCCCCTGGCACCATCACTGAACTCCGAGGAAAACGGAACCAAGAGAAGAGGAGGAGACGCCACAGGAGATATTCTTAATGATTGCTCCCAAGGAGGTAAAAACACAGTGAGGATGTGAAAATGAAACCAAAGGCAGTTCAGAGGAAAGGCAGCTGAGCCAAGACCAAATTTTCCAAAGACCACAGCATCTTCAGTCCTGAGTTCTTCTGAATTTATTGGCCATTAGCATCAACCATGTGCTTTAGGGTGTTGCAGATCTAGTCCTTACCTGGTGCTTAAACAAGAGCAGGTTCTTTCGAAAATATGATTCACTAACAGATTTACCTAGCATTGGATCCTTAGCTCAATTTTTTGTTTTGGAAAAAAAATAGAGTTTTATGTTTTATGAAGCTTTTTTATTTCTTAAAAAAAAGATTATTAAAATTGCTGTTTGATTTTTTTTGTAAATTTTTTAAATGGGAATTCCATCAAGTGTATTTTTACCTTCTTCCCTATAAATTCATTATCATTTGTTATGTTTTAACAGAAAAGAGCTCTAGTCAATTTGGTTTCCAGTAATATTTTCTTCTAGTTTTCAAACCTTAAGTGTTGATTTAGCTGGGCCAAAACAGAGCAGTACTCTACATTTCTCCATTTTATCTCTTTTCTGTAAGATTTATTGAGAAGCAGTCCTATTCCGGGCACATCCCATTTTTCTGGCACAACCAAACCCTTACGTTGCTTTAAGTTAGGATAAGAGGAAGCTGCATACGGAGTGTGGTAGTTCTGGCTCTCACTGTTTACGAGGAATTCTTGATCAAACAGACAGAAAAACTCTCTAAAAACCATAGTAGATAATTTGCAGCACTTATGAGTAAAAAAGAGCAGAAGAGTTTTGAGCAATTGCAGATGTAAATACCCACATGAAATTAATATTTCTTGACATATCCAGTGTTGACATATTTGGAATCTATTACATTTTCTCATGAAGCTTTGTGAACGGAATTAAATGGAAGGACCAGATGGAACCTAAAAATTGGATTGATGCCCATTATCTGCTCATGAAATGGCCTTAAAATATGGATGCCCCTCAGTCCCCCCCAGTCCCCCTAGACTCAAATAGGAATCAAGAAAGTTCAACAGATCATGATGGTGGTTAATTCATGGACTAGTCAACATCCAATGCTGATCTCAACCTCAAGAAATGTTGAGGTCGAGTTCAGTTCTTGACACAACCTCAAGAAATGTTGCACCTGTAGGATCCTGCTTCCCAATAGAATTGACCACCTGCTACCTGGATATAAAACTAAAAGCCAGGTTTTCTGTCCTAAGAGGTGAAAGTTGCCCCATTTGCAGAGGACCAAGTCAAAGCTTAAGCACAATTTTGAGGGCTCAAGTGGTAATACTCTCATGTAAGCATGTGGATTAAATTCAGCCTAAATGAGCATCCATTCTAAAGTATAAACTACATGAGAATCCACCTTTAATTCAGGAAAATGCTACTGACATTGAGCCAAAACTCATCTTTGGGAAATATGAAGACGCTCATGTCAGGTGGATTCTATACCAGCGATGCATGTGGCCATTTGCGTTAAATCTAGATAATATTAATGTATAGCTATTTTCCGCACTATGTATTAATAGGACTCTGCTCCATACTTATCCAAGCATGTCTGTGGGTGGAGACAGCTGGAGGGCAGAAGTGACCTTGGCAAAGTTATTGAAATTGTTCAAGTGAGTGCAATACATTCCATGAGCACATATCAGTTCTCCAAACACACAGCATGAAGCAGCCAAGAGTGCATTTGCTGGAGGATAAAGATAGATATTCAGGGGCGGGGGGGGAGTTAAAGAAAAGGGAAGGAAAAGGTTTAACAGAAGAGAGGGAAATACAAACATTGTGTTCCTCAGGACAACAAATATTAGATCACCTTGGATTCTACAGATTGCAGCGGTGATCTTTATCTGCTAACCCCTTTCAAAAGCCACTGTATGACCTCTGCCTCAGTGACCCTGTTACAGCACTTGAAGTCTTCATGGGTCCTGCCTCTGATGGACCCCAGATGCTGATCCCCAGACTAGGCAATTTCTGGCAACTGTGGAGGAGGATGGGATGAACCAGGAGCAGCAGAAGAGAGGTGGGTAGGGAGCCATGGCCCCATCACTTTTATCTGCCTTAAAGGTGAGAGGAGGGAGGGAGAGATGGAGTGAGGGGAAGGGCCTTTGGAAGAAGAGGCAGGCAAGGGTAGGGCTGGGCACTAGTAACACCCCTCTCCCCTCCCCCCACACTTCTAGGGAGCATCTGGTGCTCCTGGTTTGGATATTACTTTGAATGTAATGTTGATATTGCCATATCACTGGCCCCAGGGTTTTCCCTCAATTGTACCTCCCATGGCTTAAACCTAAGTCTGTATCTCAATTGTCAGATACTGGTCCCACAAAAGTCATTCTATCACAAAAGCCTGAAGTATCCAGGAAGAGAAAGCAAGAAAGAGACACTGCTATTATACATGACCACCAAAGCAACCTATCCTATGGACTCATAATAATATGATACACTAAGGCTTTCCTATTTGTAGCTCTTTCTTGGCACTATCTTGCACCTTCAGCTCAGCAAGATTTAAACCAAAACCTGCCCCTGACAGTTCTTCCCTCAATGATCTGAATGCGGTGGAGGGAGGCCAGATTCTAAACCCAGACCCACATATGAATTTTGTCACTGGCCCCTTTTAGTATAATCAAGCCAAATGACAGTACCAGATCTCAGTGCACTTGAAGTTTGAGGGCCCTCAAGTTCAAGACTCATTTCTATGTCCATCATGGGATATGCCAGGCATCCTGCCCTCTGCTGTGGCAGTAGGAATTTAGAACATTCTTAACACTGCATCACCTGGTACTTTTATTTCCTATATTGTATCCTTTTATCCCCATGGCTGAAGCCGTTCACAAATTGTATGACACAGGAAATGGTCTCTTTTAAACTCGTGCTCAAGTTTTTATGACAGTAACAGTTTATGGCTGTGTCAACTTGGAAGTCTGGGTTGGCATAGGCAGGAGATACAGACTGTTAAAAAACTGAGCAAGGACTCATAAGTGTGGGTAATGGAATGAGGGGAAAGCAAAATATAGTGGCTAAAGCGGAACAGTGAAGATCATGTGAACTGAAGTCTCTTCTTGGTCTCTTAAACTGACTCCCTCTGTGATCTCAGGTAAGTCACCTAACTTCTCTGTGCTCTATTTAATGAGCATGACACTAACTTCAGGGAGATTACAAAAAAATGAATCGATTAACGTTTGCACAGCTGCCCTGGGATCCTTTGAAGAGAGTTGCTGCACTGCCCTGATCGCAGACACTATTGTATTGACCCTTTCCATGGAATCACACTGTTCTGATAACAGGGCTGCAGAATTGACTCCTGCCACTAGGCCACATTACCCTGACAGCAAATGCTATTACAATGACTTTGGCTGATAAGCCGTGCTGCTCTACCAAAGGCCTCTGAGCTGCACAGCCCCAAGACATGGGTCATGTACCCCCCCAAACTTAGCCACTGGGCTGTGACCTGCCTCTTCCCTGATGCAAAATAGCAACAGGGTCTATCAGCCCCAAGACACTATGTAAGTACCTCGTGGTCAGACAACTTCTTACTGCCTGTGATGGAAAGAAGGAGTGCTGGCTAGCACCCGGTGACTAAGGGGTTAAACTCAGGTAACTAGCAAGGCTGTTAGCAGGGTGCCAGAAGAACCAATGGGGATACGATGCTGAAATTTGAATTGTATAGGATACCTTGCCTGCTTTCTTTGTGGGGGAAAGTTAAACCAGGAGACACAGAATGATTTAAACTCAGAAGGAAGACCATGCCTCCAAGGAATTTTGGGCATGGAAGTGGACTGAACCAGGAAGGGACCATGAGTAAACAAAGGGAAATGTGTATTTAGTTGCAATTAGGGCATTTTTCTTTATTTTTGTGGTTTGGTTTGAACTGCTCTGTGTGAATCCATGCCTTCCCTCCCCCATTCACTATCTAAGAGTTGTTCCCAGAGATTTTCTCTGTGTTTTAATTTGTTTTACTTAGTTGCTCTGTACACCTAGCAACCAAGTATGCTTTATCAAGTATATCTTTTGCTTGTTAATAAAAAATCACTTTTTTAAAGGTGACAATTTGATTCTTGTGTCCTGAAACATAACTGTGGGTCTGTGCGTGTATTTACCTGCCTAGACTGGGCCATCAGCTACCAGAGACGCAGCTTGTTTCTCTCTTTTCTTTTTTCAAGCTCTTTTGGGGCAAGGGGAAGGAATCCCCTGGGGAAGGAAATCAAGTGTTCCCTCCTGTTTTTTAGGGTAAAATCACTTGATGGTGGCAGCTTTTGGGGTTTTTTTCCCCAGAGCCAGTGCATCTGTGACCCTGGGGAGGTTTTTTTTGTAAGCAGAGCCTATATATTTAAGATATTTAAGGTCTTGGCGGGCCTCCACCTTCTGCACTCGGAGTGCCAGAGTGGGGAATGGTCCTGATACTGCTTGATACATGTAAGACTGTACAGAGCAAGGGTTCAGACCAAGCATTGTAAACGAACCGATCATTCTCATCAGTGAATAATCATTGACACAAATCTCATTTCTGACAGTTCTTTAGCCATCTTAAAAATAAAAAGATTCCCAACTAATGCCTTGTGCTTCTTCTGGCAAATCAGTGACCCTTTTTCTTAGTTCCAGGGGGAAACAAAAATTGGCTTTTAGCTGGTGCCATTTCAGAGCATTGGCTTTGAGCGAGCACTGTCTTTTCCTATTAGCAAGTACAGCACTGGCGGTAGGTGTTAGACTGACAGCTGTAGAGAGACAGGGAGAGAGAGTTAAATCTTCCAGGGAGTCTCAGCACAGAACTGGAAAAGATAAAGCAAGATCCTGCACTATAGCTCTGTCCTGTTCAGCAAGGGACAGCTGTCTCTGGAACACTCAATTCTCAGATTTCCTTCACTGCACAGTGACAAGGTAGCTAATTTGTGGCACCTCCAATGAGTGATTTAGCTCCTAATGTGGGACATCCATGAGCTGGGAAAGAAGTTAAGGGAGAAACTCACCTCTGAGCAGAGGGCCAATCATCCCACAAACCCTGCGAGATTTTAAGTGGGAGCTGAGCAGCTCATAGGCCTTGAATTGAACCTCTTCACAGGGTGAATTTCACTCATGTGGCCAGATTCTGATCCCCTTAACCAACATTATTACTACCTAATGTTTAAAGTTAGCCAAGTGCCTCTCAGAGTTGGAGTCTTAAGGGATTAAAGCAGAGATCCACTCCGGGGGTACGTCTAGACTACAGGCTTTTGTCAACAGAGGCTTTGTCAACAGATACTGCCAACAAAGCGTCTGTCGACAATGAGCATCTAGACTACAGCCAGTTCTGTAGACAAAGCAAGCCGCTTTTTCGACAGAGAGTCTAGACGCTCTTTTTTGAAAAAGCACAGTGTGGATGCAATAGCGCCTTTTTTCGGCAGAACTCTGCCGACAAAAGGCGTTATTCCTCATAGAATGAGGTTTACTGCCGTCAACAAAACTGCCACATTCTGTCAACTTACTGTCAACAGAGCTCGGCAGTAGTGTAGACATAGGTATAGTTTTGTTGACAAAAGTCCACTTTTGTCAACAAAACTCTGTAGTCTAGATACACCCTGGCAGAGCTTCTGTGGGTATGAGCCCAAGACAGACATTAAATAACCCCTCTGAATCCCCATTTTACTCATGCACAAACGTAGGACAATCTGATTTAACCCATGGAGAGCAGTAAGGCTTACATTTTATTTTGTCACACACTTGACGTTTCTAAGATGAAACACTGTTCCATATGTGCCAAGTATTATGACTGCAAAAATACAGGAAGAAAAAAAAGTAAAAGACAAGGTATAAGGAAAAGCTAACAGTTCAGCTTTAAGAGAAATTAAATTAGTAGGGGGCCACAAGAATCAAATGTTAAGTCCAGTTCTGTTCACTTTGTATGTTTATTCGTTACTTGGAGACAGGATTGGTAACTCTGTTAGGACTAGTGCATGCATGTGCACACACACACACACACACACACACATGATCAGAGAGACACCATACACATTTCCCTGGACAGCTGAAGGAAATGCAGTCACCTGCATTTAACAAGGTAATAGCTTTATAGTAGAAAAGCAGCTCAAAGGGTGATTGTAGAGAAGTGTTAGACAATGGTTTAAAAGGCCAAAAGTAATTACAGACAACATAGTCCCAAAAGGGACCTTACGGGAAAATACCTGGTAAGGCGGCTCTGCCCCAACCTGCAAACAGGATTTCACAAATTAGAAACATGAGAACAGGATCCATTGGCTACAGCCAAGCCCTAAGATACAAACTCATTTGCTCCAGTCCCTCAGACAGAGACAAGACAAACACCGACAGGATCGCTACCAAACATTCTTAAAACTACGGTACCCAGCTGGGGAAGTGAAGAAACAGATTGACAGAGCCACGTGGGTACCCAGAAGTCACCTACTATAGGAGACGCCCTGCAAAGAAAGCAACAGAACTACACTAGCCATTCCCTACAGACCCCAGCTAAAACCTCTCCTACACATCATCAAGGATCTATACCCTATCCTAGATGATGATCCCTCGCTCTCACAGACCTTGGGAGGCAGGACAGTCTGCACTCACAGACAGCCCCCCAACCCGAAACAAATACCAACTTCACATCTCACAACAAAAACACTAACCCAGGAACCATCCCTGCAACAAACCCCATTGCGAACTCTGTCCACACACCTGCCCTAGTGCCACTGTCACAGGACCTAACCACATCAGCCACACCATGTAGCCTGATTAGGAAAGTTACTATTATTAATTGGGATAAACTGAGTTGTAGGCTCGCCAGTTAAACTGATCAGAAATTAATAAGTTACTTGTCCCAGAATCAGGCTGAACAGAATATACAAAGGATCCTCGGGGGTATGACAGGAAGTTCACAATGAGATAAATTAGTATAAACTTAATGAAAATATATGGAATAGGAATCAAATAATCAAGATAGTTCAGGTCCAGATTTCCCAGCTTTCAGGGGGGAGGTGCAGAAGCTAATGCTAAGAGCTACTGAAGCTTACTTAGTTTACCTAAATGACTGACTTAAACCTAGAAAAAAATAAGAGAGTATTAGAAACTCGGAATTCCTCCTCCTCCTCCTTCTTTTTCTTCCCCTAACATGTGGGGGAGGTCTCGGTTAGATACAGGCCATCCTCGTCCAAGATATATTCCAAAAAACTTGGACTTATAATGAAACAACGTCAAGAGGGGATTTTTTCCCCTGGGGCTACTTCCATTTGCACAAATTGTTACTTTGGGGTTTTTTGGGGGGTGGTTGCGCAATTTAAGAGCGAGGAATGGGAGGACTTGTAATGCATCAGTTCCTACAAGCGTCAATAACTTTAGTGCGGAACGGATGTATACCGGGGCAACTTATCACAGGGACGCCCTGTGTTAGGAGAAACTATTTTATTAGGAAGGTGGTGAAGTGCTGGAATGGGTTACCTAGGGAGGTGGTGGAATCTCCATCTCTAGAAGTTTTTAAATTCCAGCTTGACAAAGCCCTGGCTGGGTTGATTTAGTTGGGGTTGGTCCTGCTTTGGGCAGGGGGCTGGACTTGGTAACCTCCTGAGGTCTCTTCCAGCCCTGTGGTTCTAAGTTCTGGGCACCCCATTTTATGTGCTTAGGTCCCTGGGCCCTCCTTCTGTGCCTAAACTTAACTTCCTGACCCACAAACTATTAGGGTACACTTACTCATAGGCTGGATACATCTGGCATGTTTGTATGTATTGATGACATGTACATACATATTTATGATATTAGATCATTCTCACCTATGTTATTTCTATATTGTTTCTGTTCTTCTTGTGAAGCACTTGTTAAGTTTGAGGGCATTCTTGAAAGCCCCCATCCCATTAAAAGTTGCTTTATCTTATCACCTCCTATTCAGGTGAAAAGTCTCAAATACATGCAAGTTGTCTTTGCTTTCTGGCTCAATGGTCCCAGACAAAAATATTAACTTTGCCTTAGCTAAACATACAGGATCTGGTCTGCATGTCCCTTGCATTACAGCTGAATTATTTTAATATAAACCTAATGTAATAAAACAAATAATGAAACCATAAGAAAATAGATCTATCTATAGGCAAGGAAGTGGGTTAGCCTGATAGGCTACAGCCATCAAAGGGTTGCTATTAATGTGATTTACCCTTTCAAAACAAGACTGCAATGCAAAATTGCTGAACTGGAACTCGTATGCAAAACAGACGCAGTCAGAAGACATCTGAATAGAGTCCTGGAATGGCTCTCTCATTACAGTAAGTAATTTCTCTTTCAGGTACTCTCCCCCTCTCATCAATGTTGGAGGTGAGACACTTCCACCCTGACTGAATTAGCACTGATGTTACACTCCCATCTCTGTATCCCTGCCTTTCTTTCCCTGCAAGTATCTGAAGAAGTGAACAGTATCACACAAAAGCTTATGCCCTAAAACATTTGTTAGTCTTTAAGTTGCCACCAGACTCCTTGTTGTTTTCCACTGGGAAGGAGAAAGGACTAACCAGTTGGCTTTCCACAGCCAACTTGCAAGAGCAGAGTCCAACATCTGGCTGCTTGCTGACTCTTGTCAACCATGTCTTTAGAGGGAGGAGCAGAAAAATAAGAGCATAGCCTTCTTATTGTGTTCATATATTACTGTGCGTGTAAGTAACTTTTCTTTTATGAGATGCTGTATCCCCTGCCAGCCTTCATTTATCTTGTCCATTTAGACAGGAGCAAGGATTGCCTTTAACTATGTGTTTCTGCAGCACCTACCACAACCAGATGGCATGGGGCCTCCAGGCACTACCATACCACACAGAAATAAAGAAGAAGATGGGTTCTCTTCTGTCCCTGTCCCCATCCCTCTCCCCACCTCGCTTCAAACCTTATCCATTGTTCCAGGTCAGTAACAAACATGAAAAAATCTGCGTCTAAATCAGGGGGTGGACAATAATTTTAGAAAAGGGGCCACTTCACAAATTTCTGAAGTGGCCCCAGGTTATCACAGAAGGGGCAGAGCCAGGACACTTCTGTGCTGCCCTGCCCACAGACCCGATTGGCCTGGGGATGGGGAAGCACATGAAGTCTTTGCCCCCCTTCCTTCCCCTCCCAAAGAGAACTGCCAGCTGTTCTGAACAGCTGGTGGTTCCCTCCAGGTGCCACACCCTTGTGCCCCTCTCTGTCCTCAGGTCAATCAGGGCCTGGGAACATGTGTGAAGTCTCTCACTCCCTGCCCCTGTCCTGCAAGTGTAACCACCACTCAGTGGATTTGAACCTGGGCCTTCTGGAGCTGAGTATGGGAGCCTCTACCCTCTGAGCTAAAAGGCAGCTGGCTTCCAGCCCAGGCTGTAGAGGTCTCTTGATTTTAACTGTTGCTGTGGTCTAGGTACCACTTGCATTGCTCAGTAACCACACTAGGTGTGTGGGTTACACAAGGAGCATGTGGCGCTTAGAGTGAACCACCAGCTGAACAGCTCACCGTTTACTCTTAGTGCCACATGCCCCAGGCAGGGGAGGAGACTTTGCTCACTCCCCCATCCCCAGGCCCTAACTGACCTGGAGGCAGGGAGCAGCAGGGTGTCCGCAAGCCAGATCAACCCACCTGGTGGGCTGGCTCTGGCCTGTGGAGGCTCCCTTGCCCACCCCTGGTCTAAATGCCTGGCTTAATAGAAAAAAATGGTACAAATTCAAATATGGGAAAGTAAGATGCTTGAGTGAACAAGTTAACACTGCTTTGCATCATTAATTTCACTTTCACAGCAAGCCTCAAGGCTAAAAAGCACCGAGAAGTGAAGTGCTCCAAACTGCACAAATGAATGGCAGAGCCAGGAACAGGACTCACTTGTGTTGTGGTCATGCTGAAGAGCAGGAGCCGGACCCCATTGTGTTAGGTGCTATACAAACCCAGCACAGAAAGATGCAAAGAGAGAATGGCCAATTCTGTGCTAACCATTGGGTAACACTTCCTTCCTAAGGGGATCTGAAAACCTAGACATGACAGACTGGGGATATGGAGGGTTTGCTTTTCAGGATGATAGGTCAGCTTATCCATTTTCTCCAAGTGCTGTTAATCCCAGGGGATAAAACATTTAGTCCCACAAAGAAATAGTCAACCTGCCACCCCCTCCCTTTTATTATCTTACAACAGCTTGCATTTAAATACCAGGCATTAACTAGGTTAGGCAAGTTACATACATTGTGACAATCATGTCATCAGTGGAGCACCGAGTTGCTGAAAATATGTCACTGGAAATGCAGGGTCAGTGCAAATTAACATACAGTGTCTGGAAGTCCAAGCAGAGCAGATTAATGTGCTACTTAGCACAGTGCAAATCTTTCAAGGGCTATTATTTAATGGACAATTACCGTCTCCTGAGTACAACCGAGAATAGCTGAAAGGAAACTCTCCCTACGGATTTTGCAGTGACAAAAGGATTGCCTACGCAGGGAAGACAGAGCGGGGTAGCTACCGCACTTCAGATTCACACTTCAGCTTCATATTCTCTCTGGCTTTGTATATGCTGGAACGTTCCATTGTTAAAACTTGTGTGTGAAAAAAACACCCCAGTGAATGACAAGAGTCTGAGTGATGGAGAGCGCTGGCGTGGACAGCGCTTCGTCAGCTGGAATTGCCACCCCATCAATGAAGCTACCACCTCTCACTGGAGGCGGTTTTATTTTGTCACTGGCAGAGCAACAGGGTGGGGCTGCACTTGCCTCACAATGGCGCAGCGGCAGCTGGAAGGGGCGCAGGGGAGACAGAGCCTTACTGTGCATGGCCGGCCCTGGGGCAGATTAGCTTCGCACACCTCCCATACACCTTACACTCCAGCCAACGAAGGCACTCTCTGTGCCCTGCAGGGGCATCCACGAGGGAAGCTACGGTAGAGCAGCCAGTGCAGACAAGCTGTAGTGGGTTTTCTCCCCCTGCAGACAAGCCCTGAGCTGAGGAAAGATGGCTTCCATCGCCATAGCTACCACTGCCTGCCATTCCTGCTGAGACGGAAAATCTCCTTCCCTTGCAGTAGGAAGACTCCATGCTACAGTGCTGCCATAGCACCTGTAGTGTGAACATGGTCGAGATCACGGATGTAAACGTTTAACTGGTTACCCTGTAAGCATTAGGTTTACCAGAGTCCTTACTGGATAACTGGTTAATTGGGCCTTTTTCCAAACCCCAGTGGACGGCCAGCCATGCCAGGCCAGAGCAGCCTTGGCTGCGTCAAGCTAGGAGGCAGGACTTTGGTGAGGCAGGCAGCGACTGTGTGGTGGCAGGCAAGACCCCAGCCATGACCATGCCATGGTGGCCTTGGCCTCATCCGCAGTGGGCAGGCTGGTCTGGAGCAGCCCCCGCCATGCGTGTCCCACAGACTGCAGCCCTGGCTGCCCTGTGCTGGCCCACCAATGGTGAACCGATTAAACGATATAGATTTAACCGGCTATCTGTTTTGACCAATATTTATATCCCTAATTGAGCTCTTATCTCTATAGGCTGTACGGGAATACACAACAACAGGTGTGGCAATTTCCTTCAATACCCTTTGGAGGCCTTACTGAATTACCTTCCGCTATCTTCGGGTCCTTCCTGTATTACTGTAGCTTGGGATTGCATATAACCTCAGGGAGGAAGATGTGACATCTGGGGTTCGGCAGACTATACTGAGCCACGTGCCAAACAAGCATGGACTCGTGGAATAAAACATGTTGAGTGGTTTTCCTACAGACTAACTAGGCTGAGTACAAATACCCTACCTGTGTTTTCGTAAAAACCCAACTTTCTGAGGAGTGAGCCATTGTCTGTTACACGAACGCAAGACTGAAGACCCATGCTGTATTAAAGGAAAAGCCTGAACTATTCATGGACTGTTCTGGTTCTGCATCCAAGACACTTCTCTTGTAATGAGGAGAAAAAACAGCTGTTTGTTTTGAAGGACTGACACCTACACCAACGCTTGAAGCTGTAGCTGAGTGACCTCTTTTTAAGTATGTGTGTACGTTCCTGTATTGATTTTAATGTGTTTTTTCTGTAATGCTGTCCCTTTAAAAATAAATATGCTTGCTTAGAAAGAGCCTGTGGTAATTGATAACTGCTGGCAATTACACTATTTATAGTCTTTACAGAGAAAGCAAAGTGAAGATGTTGGCCTGGTTAGGCAGTCTGTTTTTTTAGAGAAACCACCATAGGCATTCAAAGACTTTAAAGCATTTTAAAGAAGTATCATGGTAAGCATCCCATTTTCAGCTAGGGAAACTGAGGCCCAAGGGATGTGGCCTGTCCAGTAAGAATAAATCAAGTTGGTGGCAGAAGTGGGAGCTCCCCACATGTCCCAGTGCCAAGGCCTGTGTCTCTATAGAGTAAAAAATACTTCCTCAGCAATTCTGGGGCTTAATCCTCACTTGTGAGAAATTTTCTGATCCAGGAAATGATCACACACATTTTCCAAAACTCCTGGTTTCAGCAGGATCAGAATCTGATCTCGTAGTCCTAGCCTGGATCCTCAAAAATGCAACAATATAACATCATTTCTGAACTGGCTGTCTGAATGTGATGACACCGTAAGGGTATGTCTACACACCAAAGTTAATTTGAAATAACAGCCGTTATTTTGAATTAACTTTACTAGCGTCTACACAGCCAAACCGCTATTTTGAAATAAATTTGAAATAGTGGAGCACTTATTTTGAATTTGGTAAACCTCGTTCTACGAGGAATAACGCCAAATTCAAAATAGCTAATTCGAAGTAAGTGCTGTGTAGACACTTATTTCGAAATAGGGGGCCTCCAGCCTCAAACAAGAACACTCCTTTCCCTCCCTTTCCTCCCTGGAGCCCTTAAAGGGGTTGACTCTGGCAAGCAGGGAAAGCTGAGAACCAGCTGTCCGGGGGGCGGAGGGGGTCCCTTTAAGCACAGGCCTCAGATAGCCTCAGGCAGCAGCCACACAAATAAACTCCTGACCTGGTGCCCTGCTGGACCTGGTTCTGGCCAGCCTTAAATGCGATTCAGTGTCCACTCAGTGTGGACGCGCTATTTCAAAATAGCAAAATGCTATTTCGAAATGCATTTTGTGTATAGATGTGTTATTTCGAAATAAGCTATTTCAAATTAACTATTTCGAAATAAGATATTTCGAAATAACACTGTAATGTAGACATACCCTAACGGATTTCCTGTAAGGTTTCTTGCAATCGTACGTTGTCAACCTCAAACATCACATCGGGTGCCTTCTATGTAAAACTGGTTGGAAATAGCCAGGTTTCTGGTGGTTTCATGGAGTCTGGCTTTTTCAGGAACTTTAAATCATTCATCATGCTACTTAGTACTAGAGATGGGAGAGACAATGAGGCAAAGTTTGACTGAAGATTTTTGTTGTTTATTTTTGTGTGACCTGTACTACACAAATGCCAACAAGTTGCTGTGAAAACTTAAGAATAAACCCTTTCAGGTGTTCCTGTTTCTAGCTCAGCCAAAATGTGAAAATACAGAGAAAGAATGAGAGAGAGAAGAAGAAGAAAATACAGGAGGCCCCCACTTTACGACAACCCGATTTATGACCCCCTGCACTTACGACCTTTTCTGTAAGTGCGGAAGGGGCTGAAATCCCCTGACTTACGTCCTCGGCCCCACATTTACGTCAGCATACAATGCCTGTCGTAATGCGGGCTCGAGTTACAATGCCCCCAACTTGCGACGCTATTCCCGGAACCGATCACGTCGCAAGTTGGGGACAGCCTGTACTCTCAACAGAAATCTATATTATTGCAGTAGCTTTTATGTGAAAGCTCTTCTCATCCACATACACAAAGCTGAACTAAATGCTGCCACCTCTGGAATGTGTATTTGAAGTGCTGAAAAACATAGGACCACATCACGGGCTTATATTAGGCCAGAGATCAATGAGGTTGCAATTACTGCCTGTTTCAAAAGCAGGGGTGGGAAAAAGGGCCTCTGTGGATCGGATCTGCCCTGCGGAGGCCCTGTCGTTCCCCCACCCCAAGTCAGTTAGGGCCTGGGGTCAGGGGGAAGCACACAAAGTTTCCTCTGCCCTTCCAGGAGCAAATAATGCTTAGAAGTGCTAAGTGTCCCCCCCCCCACCCCCGCCAAGCGCTAATTGGCCTGGAGGCGGGGGGGGGGGAGCATGCAAAGTTTCCTCCACCCTGCCCCTGCCCTGCGAGAAGCACGCTGCTCTTCTCAGTACCACGTGTTCCTGGCAGGTCAGGAGGAGGCTTCACATGCTCCCCTGGCCCCCAGGCCATCCTTGACAGGTGTGTCGTCTCTCACCTTTTCTTAAAAACCAGCAATGATGGAGTTGCAAAAACTCTCTGGATAAGCTCATCCAGTGTTCAACTACCCCCACAGTGGGAACATTTTTCCTAATATCTAACACCTATCTCCCTTACCATGAATTAAGCAGATTACCTTCAGAGTACATGGAGCCCCTACCATATGTGAAGGCTGTTATCAGGTGCCCCTATGTAGGAGAGTGGAGAAAGGAAGGCCCAGCATCCTAGGCGCTAAAGAAAGCCTCTAAGCCCAGCTAGCCCTGCCCTGCTTTACCTGAAGCTAATGCCAGGCCTGGAGCGGGAAGAAAAAGGAGCCAGGCTCAATTTGGAGCTGACTTGCGAGAAGGCAGGCGTCTGGTTAGCAGTGTGAGGATATAAACCAGAGCCTGTTTGCTCATCAGCCGTGGAAGCAAGTAAGCCCCCACCCTGCCTCTCTGGAGAAATGGGAGAACGTACTGAGAAACCACAACTAAGGAGAATCTGGGGCCACACCCCAAACTTAAGGACTTGACCAGGGAGTGGTTTGGAGTTCCTGGGCCAGTCGATGGCATGATAAGCAAATGTGTATTGGTTAATTGTTTAATCAACTATACTATTACATCCCTCTAACAAAGTAAAAATATACATTAAAATTTTAAGGCTAACTGCTAAGTTGTCTGCCCAAAAAAGCAGAGTTTTCCAGTGCCTTAGTAGGCTCTGGATAGAGATGATGTGTGTGTGTGTTGGTGGGGGTGGGGGTGGATGGGGTTGGTTTCCCTCCCCCCATTTAATGCTTGCCTTGTACAGAGCATGCTCAGTAATACCGCTGAAGCCTCAGTCCGCTCCCCCCCTCATGCTCTCACTCTCTTCTCCTCCCCCCATCACGGAATGAACAGTCAGCCCTCTCCTACCAAAATCTAAAATGGCGCCCCTGAGTGCAGACAGTGTAAAGCTGCTTTCGGATGGGTGGCATTCGCCCAGGTTGAGCTGCATCCAGCAAATGACTCTTCTAGCTGTGCACAGAGAGGGTTTCACAGGTTCAGCAGCATCATTGGCTGTAATTGAGGGAAATCCCCAGGGTGACAGAGGCAGAAAGGCTAGAGCATATCCAGCCAAGGTTGGCAGATGTCATGGGTTAATTGAGGACAAGGTAAAAATGGGAAGGAGGTTTGATCCTACAGGCCCTTGCTCAGATGAATTACATGCCGAACGCCCACTGAAGTCAAAGGAGCAATTCATTTGAGTAAAGATTTTCAGCTTTAGGCTCGTGTGTATGGCTCAGTACAAAATGGGAGAAACTGCTGAAGTGCAGAGTTAATTAATACAAGGCGCTTTGCTTTGCTTTCCAAAGACTAGGGATGCAATAGTATAGTCGATTAATCAATAAACCGATAGCAAAAGCTTGTAGGTTAATGCTATAAACTACACACATTTCCCTAACCCTAACCCTAACCCTCCCCTTGTCACTACATTTTTTATCAGGATGGCCAGCAGCCCAGCTCAGTCCTGGCTTGCGATGGGTCCAGGACCTACCCCTGCTGCAGCTCTGCATTTAAAGTGTATTAGGAGCTGGATAGGAAGGCAGCCTGGCTCAGTTCCAGCGCGTGCCGGGTCCCTCAACCCCTGCAGACTAAAAGGCAGGTCCCTGCCACTGCTGCATCTGAGGGATGGGCCATTTCATTGTTTACAAAGTGCGGAAGAAGGGCCCTGCAATCATTAGAAAGCTCTTTTCAAAGCAGGCTGACCTGGGGGGCTCAGATGCGTGTGCTCTCAACCCCTTGGATCTAAGTCCTCATGCAAAATTGGGGGCGGGGCGCGCTTTGGCCACCATGTGAGCTTTTTCAAATTGGTCTGTCCTTCTTGTGTGTATGGAAAGAGACACCAGGCCAGCATATTACCAAGGCCTGAAGAAGAGCGAACGGCTTCGAAGAACTCAGCAGTGATGATTCTAACACCTTTGCCAACAATACTGTGGTTCTTCACAGAACAAAACTCCCATTGGTTTCAGTGGAAACTCCATGAAATACTGCAGCATGGGACCAGGCCTATAAAAGCCACGTAAAAGCCCCCATTGTCTTTGAAGATGCCAAGGCCTTGGCTTGTCATGGCTCACCCAGTAGGGTGAAATCATGACCACAATGCAGAGTGTGGACAACGGGGCAGCTGCTGCTCAATTAGTGAAACCATGGTGTCAGTCACAAATGTCACTGGTGCAACCGTAAAACATTCAGCACTGTGGGAGAGAAGCAGACATGGAACATAGGACCTCTTGTACTACAGGAGTAGACGTGGTCTAGCGGTTACTGGCTTGGACTGATACTTAGGAGATTAGGGCTCTATTCCTAGCTCTGCCCTTCTGGAAGACTTGCCTCAGTTTCCCCCTTCTGTAAAATGGGGTTAAAGATAGTGGCTGCTTTTGAACAGCACTTTGGGGTCTGTGGGTAAAAAGATGTCCATATTATTAATGGGATTCTCTCTATTGCTAAAGATGAAGGACTAACTCACCCAGTTAACAGATGAAGCAATTTCATCTGCCTCTTCCATGAGCCAGACACTAGAGGGGGTCAAAGACTCATCTTGTGGCAATGTGAGCAATCTCTGTAGTTACAAAAAAACAAGCATGATGGAGTAAGAGCTAAGCCCCATTTAGCAAAAGCAGGGGCTTTATCTCAGTGTTACCCCCTCAGGTTTTAAACAAAGAAAAAGAGAGTTACTCCCCCTGTGCCATAATGGGGGCTCTTCGGGATGTGTGTCCCTGGGGGGGGCTTAATTCTGGGTGCTGGTGCATCCTCGCACTGGAGAACTGAGATTTTTCTAGACGTACCCTGCTTCACTGCACATGTGCCGTAGCACCGACTCATGCTGCTGGTGTCTGTTAGGCGTGCGTGTGGCATGGCCCCTTGGGTTCTTCTCTAACTGGAGCCACCAAAAGATTCCAAAGTAGAGGAAGGAGGGAGGGTAATGGAGCACACACAGGGACACACATCTCAAATAATCCCCCTTACTTCACTGGGTGAGTAACTCTCTTTTCTTCGTCAAGTGATGTCCCTTGGGTGCTCCTCTGGGTGACTACAGAGCAGTTTCCCCATTGTGGAGGTGAGTTTGGAGCCCTGCCCCCTGAGACTGAGGACAGTACTGCTTGTCCTACTAACATTGACGGAGCAATTGCAGAGATGAGGGGATAGTGTTTGGCAAAGGTATGGTCGGACGACCAAGTGGCTGCCTTGCAAATGTCCTCTAAAGGTACGTTTTTGAGGAAAGCTGTTATGGAGACAACCTCTCTTGTAGAATGAGTAGTGATGGTGCCTGGCAATTGCTTGTTATGAATACTGTAACATATATGAATACAAGAGGAGATCCATTTGGATATTCTCTGTGAGGAGATAGCTTGATCCTTGGATCGCCCTGTGAACAACAGGAAGTCTTGTTGACTTTCTCCATGGTTTTGTTTGCTCTCCAAACGTCCAAGGTATGCAGTGCTGCGTGGATGGATTGGCATGCAGCTTGGGACAGAACACAGGTAAGTATATGCATTCATTGATATGGAAAAGGGATGGCACCTTGGGGAGAAATTTGGGATAGGGTTGAAGGGTTACTCTGTCCTTGGTGAATATCGTGTATGGCGGGTCAGCAATTAGTGCTGCTAACTCACCTACTCTCCTTCTAGAAGTTATGGCCACTGAAAAGGCAACCTTCGTGGAGAGGAGCAACCAGGAACAGGTGGCTAGTGGTTCAAAGGGAGGTTTAGTTAGGCTCTTGAGGACATGATCCAAGTCCCAAATGGGGGTTGGCGGTCGTACCAAAGGGAAAGTATTCTGGAGACCAGAAAGAAAATGTTGGCTCTGTGGAAGGCTGCTATTGCCATAGCATGAGCCTTTACTGTGTTGAAGGAGAGCCCCGCCTTCCTTTAACTCCAAGAGGTAGTCTAGAATCATGGGGATGGGAGCAGTGTCCGGTGGTTTATGAAGATTCCATTTCACCCATTCGGAGAACCTCATCCACTTGTACAAATAAGTTTTCCTGGTGGAGTCCCTCCTACTATTGATCAGTATTTGTTTTACTCTATCATGCCTTCAGATGGAGTCTCTCTGGATCGGGATGATGAGTTCTGCCATGATACTGAGTGAGAAGGTCGCGTTGCAGGAGAAAGGTGTGAGGATCTGCTAACGATAGCCTGTGCAGGTACAGAAACCAAGTTTGTCTTGACCGTGCTGGTGCAAAAAGAATTACCCGGGCTTGATCTAGTCTGATTTCCGTTATTACTCTGTGGATCAGAGGGAGTGGTGGGAACGCGTATAAAAGAGGTGTGTCCAATTTAAAAAAAAAGGCGTCTCCTAGAGTGCCCTTGCCAAGGGCTGCTCTGGAGCAGTATAGCTGGCACTTTTGATTGGCTCTGGTTGCAAACAGGTCTATGTCCAGTTGTTCCCATTTGCAAAATACTTCTTGCAGGGCTTGAGAGTCTAGTTCCCATTCGTGGTGATCAGAGAAATTGCAGCTGAAGTTGTTCGCTGTCACGTTGAATACCCCTGGGAGGTATTGGGCTATGGGAGTGACATGGTGTGTGATATACCAATCCTGCGGCACCAAGTGCTAAAGCAGTGCTGTGCCTGAGGTGCCGGGCTTGTTGCCTATGCTCACCCTAGATAAGCTCAGTGCTGGAGGCAGCGATTTTGCCAGAGAAACCTGGGTTTTCGCCTTTGCCTTATAGGACGAGGTAGAGGGATGACCTTTGTCCGTACCTCTTGGTTTGTCTGAGTCTTTGGTGCAGGACGGCAAGTCATCCTGCGAAGGTGGAAGAGACTTTTTATATAGATAAGTCTTCTGTCTACTTAGCACGATCCTTGCAAGCTCTCACGGTCAGGTTGGAACAGCGTGAGCATTTCTGCGTCATGTGCACCTCACCAAGGCACTTTATGCAGGACAAATGGCTGTCTGAAGCAGGCATGGCCTCTCCGCACAAGTCACAGTGCTTAAAGCCTGGAGAACCAGGCATATCTACTGAAAAACAATGAACAAATGTGGAGGTTTTTTTAGTAGGGGAAAAGTGGTTTCTGTTTGTTTGTTTTGATGAGAAGTGGGATGGGTAGGGTTCAAAAACTCAGAAGTGAGGAGATTTAATGGATTTTTTTGTCATTTCAGAGGAGAAAAGGGCAAGTAAGAAGAGCTCTGTCTGCTGCCAAGGACAGTAAAAAAGGAACTGAGGGTCAGTGCTACGCATACGCCTAACAGACACCAATGGCACAAGGAGGCACTACAGCACATGCATGGCGCAGCAGGACACTGCTAGAAAATTCTCCGGTCACCAGTGTGAGGACGCCCCAGCACCCAGAGTGGAGCATCCCCATGGGGACATCACTCAAAGAAGAATACTTCTATCCCAGGTTTCTTGGAGGCTTAAATCTTTCCACCTAGAAAACATAGAAAGAATTCTAGAATGAAAGTCTATCAAATTCTATGAAATGTATCGAATTTTCTGGTTGATTATATTTCAGGACTGTCCATGCTGGTGCTTCTTTCAACATATGAAAACTTTTCCCTCTGAATATTACACTTCAGATCACACCAAAACTCCCACATCATGATAGTAACACATTGTTCCAGTGAACTAACCACTCATAGTTGTGACACTCAGAAGGAAATATTTCTTTCACACTGCGGAACTTGTTATCATAAGAAGTCATTGAGGACAAAACTTTCACAAGATTTAGCAACGAGACTGGATATCTTTATGGATGCTACAAATAACCAGTTACCATAAATAATGGGGGAAAGTCTGTAAGGGATATTAAACCTCATGCTTCTTCTGAGGCAATCTAGTAGTGGCCACTAGAATACAGGTAGAAGACAGTGTGAAATGGACCTTGTCTCTGATCATGTATGGCTACTCTTGTCTTCCATTCTTCACATAGCTCTTATTTATCTGCATCTTCCCTACAGTGGATCCAGAGATGCTCAGGCAAAGTAAGCAAGTATAACTCTTGGGCTGTCAAGGTATTGCACCGAATACATAAGCCTAACTCCTACTCACATTACCAGGGGCCATGCACAGAGAGGAGCAAATCTGGAAGCTATGGTTCCATTCATCTGAGGCCTCTGTGCATATTTTGCTTTTGACATCTGCAAATCATTTTTTTATTTTTTATTATTATTATTTGCTGAGCACCAGCTGTGGGCTAGGTGGAGTCTAAGACATGGAAAAAGACATTAGGCCTGATTCTGATCTCCTGTTGGTTTTACACCAGTAGTACCCAGTGACTTCAGTGCAGTAATTACACTGGTGGGACAGCACCAATCTTACCTTGAGAAATTAATCTTAAAAAAAAAAAATCTGGCACTCACATAATTTAGCAGTAGAAGGATTTAGGGAGTCAGATGTCTAAAATTCTATATTATCCTCATTATTGCACCCAACATGATTTAATGACTTGGTGACTGAGTTGGCAGTAAAATTAGCTTTGCGAGAAATCTGGATGCTGGGGAATTATTTGTTAAACACGCAGATCATTTGCAAACATTATCTCTGCTGAGGCAAAATAGTGAAACGTGCTGCACACTTTACAGGAAAGTGTAAATGAGAATCGTGAAAGAAAGGACCGACTGAAGGAGGAATTTTCTTCCCCTCAATATTTATCAACTAGCCAATTAGCCCGTCATAAGACGGGATTTTCAGGTCTTCTCTCCTGAGTTCTCTTGCTCCGTCTCTCTCTCTCTCTCTCTCTCCTCCTCCTGCTGCCTCCCCCTCTCTCTCTCAGCTCTCCTCCGCCTTCTGCCTCTCTCTCCATCTCTCTCTTTCTCTTCTCCCCCTCCTGCCTCTCATTCTCCCTTTCTCTTCTCCTCCTCGTCCTGCCTCTCAGCCTCTCTCTACTCCGTCTCTCTCTCTCTCTTTTCCCCCTCCTGCCTCTCACTCTCTCTCCGCTCTCCTCTGTCTCTGTCGGGGACGCATGAGCGGTGCGGGCAGCACCCTGGGATCTGCACGCACCCGGGTGAGTCCGGCTCCCCGCCAGCCAATGCCCTCTCCCCGCCCCCCGCCAGCCAGTTCCTCCTCCTGATTTCCCACGGTCAGCCTCTCTGCCCCCAACTCCCACCCGTGACCAGCTTTGCTTCCCGCCGGCCGCCCCACCCCCGTTCTCCCCTGGCAAGCTACTGCTGCCTCTGCCCCCCCCCCCAGTTCTGCTTCCCCCCACAGCCAGCCCCGCTCTTCTCCCGACTGGTCCCTCCGCCCTCCCGCCCCCGATCAAGGGTGTCCAGTTTTTTTTACACTCTACCCCAGTGACGTACACGGCCAGGGGGCAGGGCCATGTACGTCACTGCCCCACCTCCCTTCCCCTCCTGCCGTGGCACTTGGCTGAGTGCTGCACTGCTCAGCTGGGCCGCGGTGGGGGAGCAAGCAGTGCAAGCGGCTGTTTGGGCTCCCCCACAGTGGCCCAGCTGAGCGCACAGCACTCAGCCAAGCGCCACAGTGGGAGGGGAGGGAAAGGGGGCGGATCGGTGACGTACATGGCCGGGCTCTGCCCCCTGGCCATGTACATCACCACCCCTTCCCCTTCCCCTTCCGCTGTGGCGCTCGGCTGAGTGCTGCGCACTCAGCCGGGCCGCCGCGGGGGAGCCCAAACGGCCGCTTGCTCCCCCGTGGTGGCCCAGCTGAGCAGTGCAGCACTCAGCCGAGCACCATGGCGGGAGGCAAGAGTGCCCCCCAGAGGCGAGTCTGTAACGCTACAGCGTTACAGACTCACAGACATTGGGCTACTATATATATGATGGTGTTTGACTTCACATGGCAGCCCCAACCATCCAGGTGGCCAGGAAGGATTGGGCTGGAGGAGTCAGTCTTCCCTTCAAATAGGACAGCATGTGCAGGCAACAGTTGTAAGATAGAGGAATCAGGCTGACATCCATTTGTGACTAATGGCGTAGGGTAGAATGATTTGCCCAGGCCCACATAAAAAGCCATTCAGTCCCAATGCCTCGTCATCTGCTCTAGCCGAGACCATATCTCATTTTAATCAGGAAGATACTTCTTTCCATATGTGATGTTTCCTCTTCCTTTCCCCCCAGTATGCGGCTTTGGGTAACTCATTTTCCTTCTTGGTTTACCTACATGCAAAGAAGAGAATCTATCTACCATTGCCCCGGTGATAAAGAGATTTAGTTCATGGTAGATGAATCAGAAGGCCAGCACTGGTCCCACCTAACACGTAAGCCCTATTTTGAGCATGTCACCTGCTGAGACTGAATCCCGGATCTAAAAGTGTAAGTCTACTTCCAAGGTCAAAGGACCAAGCCCACAAGCTCAGAGGCAGAAGTAAATATGCAGCCATGAGTGGGAGGATGATGTGCCACACAGGGTTAGACAAGGGCCTTTGGTACAGGGGTGAATTTCACCTGCTGCAACTTGCACGTCTGACACCCAGAGTTGATGTAAAAGCTATAAAAGCTATATGCATTTTTTATCCATCTGTGGATCTCAAAGCACTTTACAAAGGAGACCAACATTATTACCCCCAGCTTTTTGTTTTCAAAAAAACTGGGGTGAAGCATCAGTAGTCAGGAAGGGACTAAAATGGGGTGAAGCAGCAGTAGTCAGGAAGGGACTAAAACCCAAGCCTCTAGAAGCCCAATCCACTCTATCCACTAGACCACACTGCCTCTGAACATCCAAGCTTGTTCACAAACTGTGGGTTTCAATCACGTTATTCAAGGGATGCAGACCCATTGGTCAGTTCTGTTGCATACCTTCCTTGGGGTCCCACTGTGGGCCTGATATACTCTTGTCTTACAATTATATTTTGACTATGTGTGGAGTGTTAGGTGCTGTACAAACACAGTGGGTCTATGAGTGATGCCCCTAGGAATACCGATGCAATAATGGTCACCCCCAAAAGCACCCAAAGGTCTGCATTAAACAAACATATGTGCTTTGCAGATTCAAACAATCCAAATATGTTTTATAAAGAAGAATATTCATAGGCATGCTTTTCCCTAATATCTGCTTTGCACCAGGACAGTTGGAAAATATTCCTCTGGAGAGTGGATGCCATCTGCGTACGTAGGCTCAGTTAGCACATGCTGACAGATAGCAAGACAGTTTTTAAATATTGCAAAGTCTTGGCAAGCTTGAAAAGTTATTGTATTGATTATGTCACGTCACATCTTGCTGTGCCTTTGTTTTCTCTTATGCAGTGAAAGGCACAAAAGTTGTGTGTGAGAGGGAGAAAGGATATGAGATGGGGACTTGGAGGGGGAGGGGAAGCAGAAAGAGAAAGAATGGAATTGTGGTTTAAGTCCTGGGGCTTCAGAAAGTGGATTGCGCCATCCACCAAAGTGCCTTCCCGCCTTGCCAGAGACCATTCAAGGAGGAGGCATTTTATTACTTTCACATCTCTCACTACCGAGATTGATTTTAAAGTACTTTGGCATGTCCCAAGTATCATTATAGATGGCCCCATCTCTGAATTAATAATAAAATGCTCTTTCCCCAAATTAAAGCTAGACCTATTTAATAATGTTTAAAACTGACAAATCTGTGAGAAAAAAAATTAATTTCCTCTCTCCCCTCCCCCTAACTGCAATTAGCGATAGGAGATACTTCAAGGTTCTCTCTTATCTCTTGGAGAACTTCTGTAGGACATTTAAAGAAACAGCCCACACCTCCACTGAATGATTTAACATATCCTTCAGTGCTGTGCACTGTGTACTTGAGGTTTGTCCTCACAAGAACTTTGCTTTAAGCAGCAACTGGAGAAATAGAATTGTCACCATTTATTAAGCTCCTCCTGAAACAGGTCCTGGTTCCTTCCAGCAGCTGTGGAGGATTAGGAACTCTATAACTATTCCACACACTGGTTTAAGGAAAGCTCATGTGATATCTGCTCTAGGAAACGGAAAGCAAGCAAGCATAAAATAAAAAGAAAAGTTCAGCCGTCCCAATAGTGGAGGCTTGGACAAGGGATTGTAGTGTAGACCATCTAAGCTATGCAACTTCAGCTACGCAAATAACGTAGCTGAAGTTGATACACCTAGCACTGTGTCTTCCTCACAGTAAGGTTGGTGGGGGCTGCTCTCCCATTTACTCCGCCTACTTTTCTCGCCCTGGTGGAGTAGTGGAGTCGACGGGAGAGTGCTCAGAGATCGATTTATCACGTCTATGCATCCATGTCGCATTGCATACCTGAGTTCGCAATGGCTGGACCAAGGTCTCGCAGTCTTGCTCACATGTCCATACTGTGCTATGCAGACCTCCTGACTGCACAGCACAATCACAGGGCTTGGACCTGTGACATAGAAGGACTCAGGCTATCACTCCCCTCCCCTAGCAGCATCCTTGGACCTGGGTCCTGAGTGCTCACTGACCCAGAAGAAACTGATTTGTATGTGGACAGAAGGGACCTTAAGACCAAACCTGAGTCAGAGCCTGGTCCAATGTGAACATTCCCTCGGGTGCTTGCAGAAATGTTACCTTAACTTCTCTATGCTCTGCTTAATTATCTGTCAAGTGAAAATTTAACCTTTCCTGTCCCCTAACCGCAGTCTTGTTTATTTAGATTGTAAATTTCCAGGGCAGGTCCAGAACCTAGCATGGTGGTGCCTGACTTTGTCTGTGGCAGAAGTGAGAATTTAACTCAAGTTTTCCTGAATAAAGCTGGAGCAGGAACCGGAACCGGATTTTCCATTTCACAGGAAATTCCACGACTTCGACCTTTTCCCCTCCCTTCTGGCTGGGAGAGACTCGCTGCTCTGTCCTCAGCAGGGAGCTGCTGCTGTTGCTGAGAGAGAAGTGCCCCTCCCCTAGACAGGCAGCTCCGTGTGCGCGTCCTGAGCCCTTGGCTCATTAAGCAGCTGCAGGACTGGGCTGCCACGCAGCTTAGAGGGAACTATGCCACAGACTCAGATGTACCACCGTGAACAGATCTTAGCCTGTTTATGCGCCGCTGTCACACATCTGTGGCTACCCATGTCTGCTGACTCAGGTGGGATTCAGACATTCAGGCTGGGACCTTCTGCCCGGTGAATTCCTGGCCCAGCCCAGCTAAAACCACATAGCCTCCCCTGCACCAGCTCCACAAGACCAATTCAGATGACAGAGGCCAGACATGGCTTTTTAAATCACAGGTAGACATACACAGATAGGACACTGAAGTAAATTGCCCAAGGTTACATGGGATGTATGTGGGAAAAAAAATAAAAACGGAATCCTGATTTCCTGTGTCCCCATTCAGTGTTTTAAATCCAAAAGCAACCTTCCCCCATCTTTTACTGCAGAACTAAAAGTCTCTGACCATAATGGGGGGGGACTTTAAACAGGAGTTTTGGCTCATTTATTCGATAGCCCTTCTATTGTTTACAGTACACACACCATCAGGTTTTACAATGGGTCATAATAAAAAGACAGCCTGGAAGGATGGGTGGAACTAGCTCTATACGTTCAGAGACGATGAATTTATGGAGTATGAATTCACAGTTCACCAAAGCCCTGGG
Organism: Pelochelys cantorii; assembly: GCA_032595735.1. Classification (NCBI taxonomy): domain Eukaryota; kingdom Metazoa; phylum Chordata; order Testudines; family Trionychidae; genus Pelochelys; species Pelochelys cantorii. The sequence continues at coordinate 8,198,957 of CM064355.1, read as the reverse complement.
GGGAAATTAAAAAAAATAATAAAAAAAATAAAAGCCTACAACCTACATGCAGCCGCTGATGCAGCGAGTCAAACTGGAGCTAGAATGTACTAATCAATTCAAGTCTTTTCCTTGCCTGTTCAGATCATTCAACAAGAGCAAATGAAGCTTTCCGCACAGAGCAGGTAACGAGCAGAGCCTGGAAGATGCAGCTTGGAGTGAAAGGTGAGTCCGTTGATCTATGGTCAAAGTTTTCCTTCTCGAGAATCACTGCACCAATTCCACTCTGCAGCCCCTCCCTCTACGCCAACTGGGATCTAAAATATTTGCTCTCCGCTGCTGCAGGGTTTGTGGAGGAGAGCGCAGAAGGGGCTATTCACCAACAAGATTCTTCCCTCTTGCCTCGCATGTCAGGTGCATAGAGCAAGAATGACTGTTAGCTTCAGTGACCCTGGCAAACAAACCCCCTCTAGTCCCGCAGCGCTGCTCTTCTATGAGCCTCATCAGACAGTGTCAGAGAACACAGGTGTTAGCACATATCCTTACGAGAGCACCTCCTCCAGCATAGTAAGGTGCAGCAGCCCTTCATCCTGTTTCCAAGCTGGTCTGTGGCTGCTCTGCCACCTCGAGAATTTTTAATACACACCAGATCCACCTGACCCAGAAGGTGTGAAACACATCGGCACACTTCAGAATTCACAACCTGCTAGTGTGTGCTGCATACACAAGCTCCTACCCTGCCAGCTAGGTCACTTAGCATGCAGAGGGTATAGACATACGCCAAGCCCAAGCTCCACTTCTGTCCACACACAAATCTGTCAGCAAGCACTCAGGAACCGGAGCTGGGAGACTGCCAGAGCCCAAGTCCCAGCAGGCTGTCATTCTGCAGCATGGACACACTCAAGCCCTAGACTGGAGCCAGGTCTGGGGAGTGCAGTATTGATAGGTTAGCACAGCTGAGACCCAGTCCAGCCATTGCAAGGTCAGGTTTACAATGCAGTGTGGACACAAGTGTGGTCCCATAGGCCAGGGCTGCAACGTCGTGTAGACAGAAACTTACAGTTTGACTTCGCCCATGGCAGAGTCCAAACCAAATATGAAGGGACACAGACAAACTTGTCCCTTTCCTCTGGCACATCCCTCAGACTCACCTTTATTCCCACAATGAGAACATCCCATCTGATCTCTGTCTGACCCCCTCCCACTGAGCACAGCTCTTTTAGGCCTTCCCTGGAAGCCTGACTCCTGCACCAAGGTTGACTGGGCCATCCATGGCCCATTAACCCCTTTCTGCCTTGTGGGGAGGCTTGTATGCCCACTACAAAAGACTTCTATTAACCCTCTACAGAAGGCCTGGACAAAATACGGCCCGGGGGCCAGATCTGGCCGGCCAAGCCACCGGATCCAGCCTGCAGACACAGCGGGGAGCCCCACGCAGGGTCCCTGCTTGCCTTGCCCCACCCACACACCTCTCAGAAAAGCTTCCAGACTGTTTCTCTTTCAAACCTGAGAGCCTGGGGGGGAAGAAGGCTTCAGACGCTTTCTAGCCAGAAACCGGCCAATGGGAGCTGCCTATTAGAATAACAAGCGGAACACGAAGCACCATGCCCCCTCCCCTCTGCCTCGTAGTTATTCACACGCGCTCATGGTCCTGCAGCCTGTGCAGGGGCAGGGCAGGCTCATGCCTGAGAAACATGCTGGGCTGCTGGCTGGGAGTCACCTATGTAGGTCTCCTGGCCAGAGCCTGGCACCCCAGACCCTCTGCCCCCCATTCCTGCCCCAATACTCTAACTACCCAAAACCTTTGCCCCCCTCCTGCACCCATATCCCCTCCCAGATCTGATACCTCAACCCCCTGCCCTAGGTCACAATCCTCCCCCTGCCCTAGGTCATATCCCAAACCCCTGCACTCCAGGTCACAACCCCTTCCTGTCCTAGGTCACAACCCAATGCCTGCACACCAGTCCAGTACCGCCTTCTTCACCCAAACTCCCTCATAGGCCCCACACTGCCTTCTGCACCCCAATCCCTTAGCCCATGCTCCCTTCTGCACCCAACGTCCACCACAGACCCCGCACCTCCTCCATTAATATCATGGAAGAGTGCGGCCCTCAACCACTTTCCAAATTCTTGGAGTGACCCCCTGTGATGGCGCGTCAGGGTCCCCCGACTCCTGCACCGCCGTAGTGGCACGAACAGACTCCACCAGCCAGTAGAATAGAGGGAGTTTATTGCTTCTCCAGGATACAGCACAGCACAGATGTAATCTGGTTACAGGGCCAGGCCTAGGATGCCTCAGCTCCTCTTGGGATGGGGGAGACTGGGCCCCTAAATCCCAGCCCCCCTTTCCTCAGGCTGCTTCCTCCATGATTCCAGACAGAAACTAACTAACTATCCCTTCCAGCCCTGCCCCACAGCCAGGGGCGGCATTCCACCTTCCTTTCATTGTTCTGCTCCCTGGTAGGTAACTGGTCGGACAGGTTCGGAGCCCCCTTGCATAATGACTCATCCCCTGCCCTGTTGGTCCGTGCTACAGACAGCAGCCAACAGAGGTCACCCACAGCCCACTGCCCAGCATAGCAACCATCAAGGTACCCCTCCACTATGTCACACCCCCCATTGAAAATTATTGCCCTCCCCTGCTCTACAGTGAGAACAATTCATTGCAAAGGCCCTGCTCAACGTGGGATTGTGCTGGAGGAGGAAGCATTCTTGGCCTCTCAGATAGACCTAACTTTGTGGGATGCCACTCCGTTTAGTTCCCTAATTTGTGTCTGCTCCAAGTATTTGCACTTTCCCCAGCTGTTTACTGTTGAGAATTATTTACAGTAGATATGCAGAGTCATGGAACAGAGTTGAGAGGGAGAGCTACTGGTGCCAAAGGTAGGGCTCGCCAAGCATTTTAAAATTTCCTGCACAAATATTTGTGGGCATTTCTACACTACGGGGAAGATTGACCCTCCAGAGGTTGATCTTCTAGTGTTCGATTTAGCGGGTCTAGTGCAGACCCCAAAATCGAACCCTGAACGCTGCTCCCACCGGCGTCTGTTGCTCCTTGATTTGTGAGGAGTATGGGAAGCTGATGGGAGCGCATGCTCCCGTCAGCCTTCTGCAGTGTAGACTCTATGGCAGCTCGGCTTCAGATAAGCCGAATCCAGCTACACATTTTGCATTGCTGGATGGTGTACCTTAAACCGACCCTAAATATGGCTTAAGAGCCTTACTTTCTTCTTATTAAGGGGCATCTAGTGACATCAACCAAGATCAGGGTTGTTAATACTATACTATGTTACGTGTTGTATGTAGATACAGCTAGGGTATGTCTAGACTGCATCCCTCTGTCGGCAGAGGGATGCAGATTAGGCAGGTCGACATTGCAAATGAGACAGGGATTTAAATATCCCGTGCCTAATTTGCATAAAAATGGCCGCCGCGTTTTGCTGACTCAGCACTTTGTGGGCAAAAAGTGGCAGTCTAGAGGGGGATCTGTCGAGAAAGAAAGCCTTTTTTGACAGATCCTGTAAACCTCCTTGCAGGAGGCATAAGGGATCTGTCAAAAAAGGCTTTCTTTCTCAACAGATCCCCCTCTAGACTGCCAATTTTGCCCACAAAGTACTGAGGTGGCCATTTTTATGCAAATTAAGCACGGGATATTTAAATCCCTGCCTCATTTGCAATGTCGACCTGCCTAATCTGTATCCCTCTGCCAACAGAGGGATGCAGTCTAGACATACCCCTAGAGACAGTCTGGGCCTTCAAATCTGAGGGTATGTCTACACTATGCAGCTTTTAGCACAAGGCTCTGTTGTCATAGCCTTGTTGCTAAAAGCCAGCTCATGTGGACACTGTTTGCTGGCACTTTTGCCAACAAAATACTTCCACCCCCTTTGAGGGGGGTTCTGCTGACAAAGCAGCATTCGTGCTTCCACTTGCTGAGGCAAAATTCTGTCTTTCACGGGTGCGTGACACCGTCCCCCCCATGAGGGACAAAAGTTTTGTTGAGCAAGTGTAGATGAGTCAAAGCAAGGCGGGAGGTGGGGAAACAGGAAGGAAGTGACTTGCTGAGAGTCAGACAGCACAGCAACAGTCGGGTAGAACCCAGGGCTTCCAAAGTCCCACTTCAGTGCCAGACCCGCTAGACCCCTCAATTCGCTGTCGCCCCGGCTTTGGTAGAGGGTGCTGTTGACTCCCTTTCAAATCTGCAGTGCTGAGCTGGTGACGAGGAAAACAAAACTTTCCGGATGAGGGAGAAAGAGGAGAGTTTCTATATGAAAGAGCACGGATTTCCAGAGTGACTTCAGAGCTCATGCCAAGGATGTTCAGTGGGTGTTAATAGGCAGCCCGTGGGTGGATTTCAGCTGCATCCTGTGGCTTCCTGAAATGCTTCTTTCTCCAGCAGGCTCTGCCATCTGATGGAGCGCTCACCCCCATCCCTTCTTACCCGCAGCACGAGCCCTGCTGCTTTGTTAGGGCTTGCTGTGAAGGAGCATAGGTCAAGGGATAGAAAGGAGCAACTGTTCCTTGCTTTGTGGTGCTTCTTTCTTGAGCCATGCCTGCCCCTCCCCCCTTCCTGCTTGCTCTATACAGTGCACAGATGTTTCACACTCTTGCCTGCTTCCTTTCTCGATGGCCTCATTGCAGCAGTCATTCCCCCAAGCTTGCCTGGCTTCCGCGGGTTTGCAGCTTTGCACACAGAGCAGACTGACCTGCCACTGTCATTCAGAACCAAGGAGATAAATGCTTCACCCTGATGTTCCTTTCCTTTCCAGGCTGCTGGTCACTAGCACATCTGCATTTGTTTTACTTCCCGTCTCCAGGTTTTCCTGCCTAGGGCATGTCTGCATTGTACAGAAAAGCACTCAGCAACAAATCTCAGTTCCATCCACGTGAGCCTGGGCTGCAGGACAACCACTAGACAGGCTGATGCTCCCACTCGGGCAGGAGCATGTGTTCTGAGACCTTTTCCTCCGCTGGGTTTCAGAGCCCACGCTCCAGCCCAAGCCACAATGCTACACTGATGTTTTTAGCCCCACAGCCTAAGCCTCGCCAGTCATTCGAGATGGGCTCTGAGAGTCAGGCCTGGTCTTCTACACTACAGCAGAAGGTCAATTTAAGATATGCATCCCCAGCTACGTTCATTACAGCCCCTCTGAGTTCAATTGAGGGGGTCTGTATTAGCCCTGCTAAATCAAACCCTGGAAGATCAACCATGGCAGTGTCGATCTTCCACGTAGTGGAGACGTGGCCTCAATGTTGCACATTGTTCTTTGCAGTGCAAACTTGCCTTTTTTCATCTGCCCCTGGTTGGCACCTCTGCTTCTCATTCCTGGGTACTGGAATCACAATAAGAAAACCCAGGCTTAGAAGTGGCTGTGGGATGGGGGGAAAAAACCACTCAGATCCCACTTTTATAGGTGTCAAGTATCAGAGGGGTAGCCGTGTTAGTCTGAATCTGCAAAAGCGTTATTTCTAGCCTCGTTATCTCTAGCCTTACTCTTGATTGGTACTCTTTTCTTATGCCTGTATATTTATACCTGCCTCTGGAATTTCCATTACATGCATCTGATGAAGTGGGTCTTTGCCCACGAAAGCTTAAGCTCCAATAAATCTGTTAGTCTATAAGGTGCCACAGGATTCCTCATCACTTTTATTGGGATGATTTTATTCCAGGGCAGAGCGCCAGCACAAGGATACTACATTGCTTAAATCCTGAGGGCAGTTTTGAAAATGAGACTCACGCAAGTGATAAGAGGGGGAAACACAACAACTGACCCTTCCCCCATTGAGTGCACAGGAGTGAGATCCACTGGCTGCTTGAAGGGTTTTGTTTCTCTGTGTGGTTCTCACAGCAGCAGGGGAGACAAGCCTCTGGGCAACAGGGGAGGTGACAAGCTCCGGACTCTCAGAAGGGGTGGGGCCTCAGGAGGAAGGGGCGGGGCTGTGGGCAGCCAGCCAGAGCACTGCCCAAGCACGCCGCACTGCTCCCCGCCAGCCCTTAGAGCTGCCTGGTGCACGCGTCGCAGGGCTCCGGTAGCAATTTAAAGGGCTTGAGGCTCCGGGCCTTTTAGAAACCCCCGGCCCTGAGGCAATTGCCCCCTTTGCCCCTCCCCACCAATTTCCACAATGCTGAAGCAGCTCCGCCGGCTGTCATCATTTTAGTGAACAATCTCACCACGCTGGGTGTTTTTCTTTAGGTTCCTGCAGTCAGGTGATTAACCAGGACAGCTGCTTGCTTTTTTTCTTTTTTTTTACGTTTCCAGCCCTCCAGCTTGGAAACACGACCCCCAAAGGCTCCAAAACCAGATGGCAAATAAAAAAGACCATCAGTGTGGGTTATTTCTAACAGCTCCTCATTTTTAAGCTGCTCTCGTAAGTTTTGAACACCCAGCTCTGGCAGTACTACTAAAAGCAATGGAGAGTTTAATGAAGGGCTTTCCATGACATGAGGGCATCACAAGTGGGGGGCAGGGGGGGGCACTAGAGGTGCAATGGGATGAAGGAATCTTTGGTTCATACTTACAAGGTACATTTACTCTGCAATTAGCCACCTGTAGCTGGTCTGTGCCAAAGGACTTTGGGTGCAGGGCTGTTTATTTGCAATGTAGACATCTGGGTTCCGGCCCTGCAAGATGGTCCCAGAGTTTTGGGGTGCAGCCCAAGCCGCAATGTCCACATCACAATTAACCAGCCTCAAAGCCCGAGTCCTGCAAGCCCAAATCAACTGGCATGGGCCAGCTGCGGGTGTCTAACTGCAGTGTGTACAGGGTCTTCTTCTGTGTTCACTTGGTTATTTCAGTACTTGGAGCAGCAGACGTAAGGGTGCTCTCCATAACTCTCATTATTTTCTTAGAGTCTAGAGGCACCAGCTGAGATGAGGGCCCCATTATCCTGGGCACTTTAAGTGTCATGAGACAGTCTGTGCCTCAGACAGCTTCCGGTCCATGCAGAGAACAGAGAAAAAGAGGAACAAAGGCATCCAGTGTGGCTACATTGCAAAACATCACCAAAACCAAACATGACAGGGAGTCTTAGAGCCTGGGTCAACTGATGCAAGCTCACGCTATGGGGCTAAAAAGAGCAGCAAAGATGTTCCTGCTCCAGCTGGTGCTTTGGTTCTGAAACCCAGCAAGAGGGTGGGTCTCAGATTCGCTGCTGCAGGGCTTGGGTTTTTTGGGTGGGGCCATGGAGATGTGTCCATGGAGAGGTTAAGTGACTTGCCCAAGGTCAGACCACAAGTCAATGGCGGGCACAGGAATAGAAGCCAAGTATCTTAATCCTAGGCCAGTATTCAGTCCATCAGACCATGCAGCACACAGCAGCGAGTTACAAAATCTACACAGATCATGAACATTATTAAAGTAAACAGACCGTGTTTGGAAAGTCTCTTGGGGAAGATGTATTCTGGATGCTTTCATCATTAAAAGCAGCACATTATCTACACCTATTGATCATCTGCAAAGAGATCTTTTTTTTTAACTATACAGTTTTAAAGTACACACTTGTAAAGACAGCTTTTAATGATTTATCTGTGGCAATACCTGGTAATGTGCCATCTAAGCTCACCCCTCTTATTTATCTGTGGCAATACCTGGTAATGTGCCATCTAAGCTCACCCCTCTTATGTAGCTGCTTTCATCGCAGATCTCCGCACACTTTACAAAGGAGTGCCACTGTCCTAACTTTATAAATCGGGAAACTGAGGCAAGAGGAAATGAAATGACTCATTCCAGATTACCCGACAGGCCAGTGACAAAATACAAGGCAGCCTCCTGAGCCCCAAGTCAGTGCTCAAATCACTTGACCACTCTGCTTCCTGTGTCAATTTGTTTCTCCTCCCCGCCCCCAGTTTTTCTAGTGATAGGGCTTCTGGTTCCAAAACTTTGAGAGACTCCTTGTTCTTGGAACAAGTGCAGAAACCCTGATTCAGGAAGCTGCAGAAGGCCTTGCCATGTTTTTTCCTTAACCCTACGCTACCTTCCCCACATTAGCCTGGGACAACTGGCTCTCTCTCTGTCACGTAAGTGAACTCCAGTGCTTATGAAGGTCTCCACAGACTTCAGGCCTCTTCTCACAAGAATCAGGGCCATACTGAGCATTCATTTATGGAAGAACTCTGAACCTCCTGCATATCCCCAGCCTTCTGTGACAATACAGGGCCCCAACAAAAGGGAGGTTTATCCCTGCCCTGAGATTTGGGAAAACTGGATTCAGTTCCCTCACTTTCCATCTGAACTTGGGCAAGTCACTTAGGGTATGTCTACACAGCAGGGTTCAATCTGAAATAAGCTACACACTTGAGTTATGTCAATTGTGTAGCTTAAATCGAAATAGCTTATTTTGGTTTTTGGCGCTGTCTACACAGCAGGAAGTCCGAGAAAGAGCATTCTTCCTCCAACTTCCCTTACTCCTCATACAATGAGGGTTGCAGGTGTTGGAGTAAGAAGTCCTCTGGCTAGACATTATTTCAACATTATGTCGAAATAATTCCTTGTGTGTAGATGCGGACTATGTTATTTCGGAATAATGTTCGTTACAGGCGAACTCCGCACTTACAACCTAATTGGTTCTTGGAGAACCATTGTAAGTCAAGCCATTGTAAGTCAAACCCTTATTTCCCATAGGTGCAATGTTATAAATGGTGGTTCCATTCCTGGAAACCCATTTCATACCCTAAAATACCAAAATTTACTACAGAAATGGAGGAAAACTAAACTAAATAGTTCAAATAATGCAAAAAAATAACTAAAAAGTGAAGACCGACGTGGCAGAGATGTGCGCAGTTCAAGCAGCAGCTGCAGACTGGCAAGTCTGACTGACGTGTGTTTCCTGTTTTGGGATGACCTGTGGAGTCTACATCGTACACCGTCTTAACTGTGAGCTGCGGACGTAAATTGTGGGGTTTTAGGAGCTATCTCACGTGAAAAAAATGGTCGTAAATGTGGGGGTTCGTAAGTTGGGGGTCGCCTGTATTTGAATTAATGTTGCTGTGTAGACATACCCTAATGTGCCACAGGATTACTCATTGTTTTTAAAGTTACAGACTAGCATGGAGACCTCTCTGAGACTTTTAAAACTTATTTGAGTTAAGGACCTGAGCAACACGAGGTAAATCTTCTGTTTTTTTTATAATTGGGTAGTTTTCACTGTGAAACAAAGGAGGAAAAAAACCCTCATCCAAACCTGAATCCAGCTTCACATTGTCCTGCTCCAATTTCAAGGTAATTCCCCATTTGTCCCTATGAATTCGCCACTTAGGAGCACTGCAATTGGTACAGCCTCTCACGGCTGCAATTTTCACTAGTTGTATTGAAAAAGACATGACCTGACGTGAGCCTCTGAGAGGTCAGAAGAACACTGACTAATTTACTGAGCTAATATAATAAGACAATAACCAGCTGGAGAAAGTAATGGACTGAGACCAAGAGAGGTAACCATTATGTGCCCGAGCATGCCCGGTGCCCACTTTCATTAGGATGAGCCCTTCCTTAGCTCTTTAATTAAAATTCTGTTTTCAGCACTATGTTAATACACCAATCTTAGAAGAACAGTGCTGCATGTTCTCAGCATACTGCCCTGTCTTTAGCTGCACAAAGAGAGATGTCTGTTTGCTCCAAGCAAACCTAACTGGCCAGCATATTGCACTTGTCATTTGGGCATTCTGACAGATTTATTTTATACAGCATCCAGAACACCTTTTTGTCTTTGTAGGAACCTACTCTCCTAAATAACAGCAAATCAATAGCTCCCTTCCAAATCTCTGACCTGTATAGATCTTAGATGGTGAGTACAGATCTTGTGTACAGACCTTTTTTCATTTCCTTGGTCACGGATGTCAGCTGTGTGCACAGCCAAATCCTAATGCCACCATTTTGCATTTACAGAGCTTCTTTCATCCAAGGGATCTGAACACATTTTACATACATCAGTCAATTAAGTCTGACCACACCATTCTGAGGCATGTAAGAATTATTCCTAGTTAGAGATAAGAAAATTGAGAGGTAACAAGAATTAAGGCCAACACAGAATCATAGACTCCTAGGGTTAGAAGAGATCTCAGAAGGTCACTGGGTATGTCTAGACTGCATCCCTCTGTTGGCAGAGAGATGCAGATTAGGCAGGTCGACATTGCAAATGAGGCAGGGATTTAAATATCCTGTGCCTAATTTGCATAAAAATGGCCACTGCATTTTGCCGTATCAGCACTTTGTCAACAAAAAGCGGCAGTCTAGAGGGGGATCTGTTGCGAAAGAAAGCCTTTTTTGACAGATCTTGTAAGCCCCCGACTCCAGGCACACATACCATGACATAGCCATGACATAGCCTAGATAGATAAATCAACAATAACTCCATACTGAGTATTTGTCCCCAGTGGCATTGGTAAAACTTGCCCCCTTAAGTTCTGTCTAGGGACTTGTATGTCCCTCATCACCATGGTGCCCAAAAAGTTGGTATTAACCCAAAAAGCTAAAGCAAAATTACCAAATTTTCTCTGTTCCGAGTGAAATCAGGAAAAAACCCCCACCCAAAACACTGAGTTTCCACCTGCAACCATAAATCGTGCTAGGTCATTCAGTCATCAAGCCAGATCTCATAAAATGTCCCAGATTCTGGATCTTCAGCCAGTTTTCTGGTGTGTTAATACAGCAAAAACCAAACTATTTCCTCTTAATTTTAAGCAGCACAGGGAAAGGGCTATTTTTCCTTGTATAGCTCCATTTATCGAGCTCATACTGTTGTTGATATTACTGTATGGCTGCAGGAGACAATTTTCTGCTGAGCTGGATTCATGAGCCAGTAGGACATACATAAGAAAAGCCATTTCCCAATGGAAAGGGTTAGGCAATTCATATCTGTTACAGCAAAAAAAAAAAAAAATCAGATGGGGCATGAAAATGGAAAGCAAGAACAACAACAGGAAGACCTTGAAATTGTGGAATCCAAGATGCAAGGTTTTGTGGCATCTGTGACTTTTTTCAGACACACTGGCTTTACAAGGAGCTTAATATAACCCATTTGAAAAAGTCTGAACACTAGTCTACAGAACTATCCAAAAAGATTTTATTCTTTGAGTAATTTTTGATAATCCAATGAATATATAGGGTTACATTTCAGTAAAGGCCAATACCAAATAAATTAAATTGAAAAGCAATTTGTCTGTTATACCTGGAAAACTGTATTATTTGCTATTACATGAATGTACTTATTTTAACTATTCACCACAATGCTACAAAGACTACCTCCAGAACTAGCATAACTCAAATTCCCATGATAGTAGTCAACAAATCCAACTGTTAGAAAATGACAACAGGATTCCATTTTCCCTTTTATTTTAACACCATCTTATTGACTAATAGTCTCTGAATTTAAAGACAGCATCTCTGAGCAACAATGATTTTCCCTTTACAATTATGATAATGTTTACATTACATCAAAGGGACTTGGATATTTGAGTCACATGGATTATGTATGACATGAGATTGGGATCAAATGCATCGGAACAGGGGAAAATATAAAAGGCCAAGAAAAGGTGTTTCATGAAAGATTTCTCTCTGTGCAAAGAAAAGGAAATTATGCACTAATCATTAGGGGAAAATGCTTTTGGAACAAGATGTGAGAGCTTTTTTCCCACTGGGACATAAAAAAAATATGTTTTAAGTATTTCTGAAGATTGTGGAGCTGCTTATGAAGAAGCTGTATGAAAAATAGAGTCTTAAAATAAAATTAACAACTGTAACATTATTTGTACAACAGTAATACCTAGAGGCTCCAGCCCAAATTGTGGTTGAATCGAGCTAGGCACTCAACACACATCCAGGGAGCGACAGTCTATGTCCCTAAGAGCTTGCAAGCGAAGTAGGCAAGACAGATTAAAGGTAGTGCTACACTTTGAGATGGGGGTGTGCGATGAATGGGAGGGGTAATAACCTTTCCTGGGCATTCCAGACATTCTGTTAACTAAACTGCCTCTGCTATTTTGGAATAACTGACATTATTCCAAAATAATGCTGCTGTGTAGACATAGGCAAAGTGCCAGAATGGGGAACGGCCTTGACAGGGTGTGATTCTCAGCTCCAGAAAACAAAATGGCACCAGCTGTGATCAGGTCTGGGGTTTGGACTCGATGACCTCCCAAGGTCTCTTTCAGCCCTCAGATTCTATGATTCTATGAAGTTAGCTACCCTGTTTTTAATGTGCTGTGACAGCACGAGCAGTGGGCGGAGACAAGCTGCCCGAAGTATGAACCTGTCCAGAGCATTACAGATCCCCTCCACCTCATGGCTATGCAATGCATTTGGTGAAACAGCTTGATCAGAGATAGCAGGGGTCTCTCTCCTTGAGCTGGAAATTGCAACTCAAGTTGGATGTGTAGCTGTACCCAAAGAAAAGGAGAGGAAATTACAGAGAGAGGAACAGGCCAACATAAGCAGGTCAAGAGCAGAGCTGGAAATAAAACTCCAGTTTCCCGGCTCCTTCTCCTATACCCCTATTTAATAGGCCATATTTTCTCTCTTTCAATTCTCCAATTTACTCATGTGGTAATTGGCCTCTACATTTACCCTAATAGTGAGCTAAACTTTAAGATATGCCTGAAAGTTTATAAAATATAATGAAAAAACCTGTAAGTAATATGAATGGGAATAGATGCAAAGGGAAACAGAGGTATAATTTATACAAACGGGCCAAATGTGCTAAGATCATGTGTGATAAACCACAGAAATGTGTGTGGGGGGGGTTATTTCCCCTTGTAAAGCTTTCTGACACTAAAGCCTTACTTAATACTTTACATTTCAAATGTTGTACCTCTTTTTCTTCTTTTCTGTATCTTAAATAGAAGGTAAAAATGGATTTTCATGGAGGTAAAATTAGTAAGCAGGTACCTATGTATAGTGAACTCTTAAACTTGTTTGAAACATAAATGTTGGATAGGGTCATGTTAATACCGCTGACTGTTGAAACCGTTCACTTCATCTTAGTTAACACAATATTACCCAGCTACCATCCAGCTACACTGCAGCTGGAGGTGTAATTCCCAGATCAGGGAGATACAGCCTGGCAAATGTTGCCACAGCAATGCTGGCACAGGCTAGCCAACAAGAGTATGGTCACAGGTTCCCAGGTGAGACTGAACTCAGGGTGGCTTGTTCATCCCAATGTGACCACGCTTCTATTTTTAGTGCACTAGTTTGAGCAAAGGTAACATTCCTACATCTACCCAAGCTCAAAGATACCTTTCCAGCCGTGGTGTTGATATACCTTTAGACACTCTTCTGGGAACCTGATCTTCATAGGCATGTTCCACATGAACGTGGTCCCCATAGGACTTCAACATATATGGAGCCTCATATCCACCGAGCATCCTATATCAGCTAGTGAGATTCTGCACAGCTACACAGATCAGACTGAAGGACCAGGGCCTTATTTTAGATGTGCAGATGTTTCCAGGCCACACTTTAAGAGCACATGTGACTGCATGCCTCATTGCTTTCTCTGCAAGTAAAATTATGTAAACTAGTATTAACAGAAGTTTTAAATTAAGGTTGACATCGGTGAGTAAATTGGAAGATTACATAGCTTGCATGCATTATATAAGCTAATTCCAAACCCCAATCTGCAAATATTTACAGAGCTTTAATTGAGTCATTATACTAGATATTTACAAATCATTTGTAAATCACTGGTTTATGTCAACTTCATTTTTCAAAGAAAATAATTACGTGTTAATGGGCAGCTGATCACTGGCACTTTTGTGTTCAAATTCATGAGGCAAAAAGGTTTTTATGTACACTAGTGCCACAGCCTTATATGCTATGAAATACACAGCCTGTCTCTCTGAAACCTGGTATAATTCAAGGAAAATATTGTAATTCAAATTGACACATACTTTTGTTCCCTGTTCTGCCCTAGTAGGATGCAAGTTTCAGAGGGGTGGCCCTGTTCGTCTGGATCTGAAAAAAACAAGGAGTCCTGTGGCACCTTAAAGACTAATATTTGGGCATAAGCTTTCATGGGCAAAGACCCACTTTGTCAGATGAATGCGTAACCTTTGGTGGGCTAGACTTCACTGCCCTTCTTCAGTGTCTACAAAATGCCGAACTCCCATAGAAAGTAGCTGGAGACCCAGAGTCTCTAAGGAATTTCAGCAAGGACTGCCCAGTGTCAGCCTCCCTACATTCAAGTCCCAAAAGAAAATAAAGAAATTAATGTAATTAAATAACTTTATTAAATCTTATGACAAACAAATAATCTCTAATTTTTACAACATCACTATTTTATAACCCACCGGCATTGTCTTCACAATTGCAACAAACATAAATAAAGAGAAAACCAAAAGTAATATTTAAACAGCAATGCAGAGCACAAGAAGAAGAAACCGAGAGATCCCAAGAGCTGAGACTGAATTCACCGAAGTCTATTTGTGTCTCTGATCACCAAATCTGCATCGTATGCGGAGTCTGAACCCTCTCTCCACTTGCTTGTAGGGATCCTCAGTTGGAGCCAGGCAGACTCTTCCCCTGTGGTGGGTCAATGCTAGATGGCTAGCTAAGGGTGCATCTGCACTGCAGCCATCACTCAAAATAGCTTATTGTGAGCGTATTTTGAAATAGAGCGCTATTCCGAAATGCCCCCTTAATCCTCGTGGAATGAGGTTTACCGGGACATCAGAATAGCGAGCCCTTTATTTGAAAACTATTTCGAAATAACAGACATGTTTAAAAGATGCAGAATAGCTACTTCAGGATACCAGAAGTATCCCGAAATAGTGCCACTGTACAGACGCACCCTAAGGATATGTCTACACTAGCCCCCTAGTTCGAACGAGGGAGGCTAACGTAGGCATTTGAACTTGCAAATGAAGCCCGGGATTTAAATATTTTTAAATCCCCTTAGTTTGAACTGACTGCCCGCGGCTACACGCGGCAGTCAGAAGTTAATCCGAACTAAGGACTTAGTTTGGATTAACTTTAAACTGCTGCGTGTAGCCTCAGGCAGTTCGTTCGAACTAAGGGGGATTTAAACATGGCATCCGGACGGGAACATGCAAATAAAGCCCGGGATATTTAAATCCTGGGCTTCATTTGCAACTCCGGTTGCCTGATTTGCCTACCTAGCTCAAATTAATGAGCTAGTGTAGACATACCCTAACTGATTAACCACACAGTCAAGTCACAAGTGAACAGACTTACTGAAAACCCTGTTACAAAAAACTACAAAAACTGAGATAACAAACTAGAAATGACTTTTTCCCCACTGCTACATTTAAAGAGGAGCTGAAGAATCACACCAGGTGAGAAAGTAACTAGAGTAGTTTGGCTAAAGTCAAAACAACATTCCAAGCATGCAACTACATCAGAAGAAGTTCTTTTTCCCTCCCAGTTTCCCCTGGCTATAATTAAGACGGCCCCTGTTCCTGATAGGGGGTAACATCAACACTACGGGAGGGAGGGGGGCAAGAGTGAGGGACAGCAGCCTGCTCTCTGCTCCTGGCTCTGCCTCTCCCAACTCACCCAGGGCTGGAGGCCCTTAGCCAGTGTTGTTTTTTCAAGTCGTCATTGTCAAGTCCAAGTCGAGTCTCAGGTCACTACAGTTCAAGTCTCAAGTCGAGTCTCGAGTCCCTAAAGTCACTTTCGAGTCAAGTCCCAAGTCGAGTCTCGAGTCTTAATTTTAAAAATGTCAAGTCAATTTTGTACAAGCCATCAATATCGGCATTTTCGGACAATTTTTTCACCAAGTCGATTTAACAAAATTAGCAAGTCTCAAGTCAAGTCTCAAGTCACAAACAATGAACCCGAGTTGAGTCTCAAGTCGAGTCACCTAGGTGACTTAAGTCGGACTTGAGTTCAAGTCGTGGGACTCAAGTCAACAACTCTGCCCTTAGCAAAGCAGCTGCCCTGCCTGCTGACTCCTGGAATCTGACCCAGCCACAGAGACAGACCCTACTGGAGCAGACCCCAAACTACCACCCCCAATTCCAGAAGCTTCTAGCTGTGGAGTGCTAAACCTGCCCAGCAAAAATGACCCAGAGACTACTCACTCCTACCTCCCCCCAGGAGCCTCTTAAAGAGATATTTTCCTGTTAGGTACATGGGTTACAAATCCAACCCCTGCCCCGCCTCCTGCACCACCCACCCCCTGCCCTGAGCTCCATCATTTAAATAAAGTATGTATATTTTCCCTTTAATGGGGTCCAGAGTGACCTAGACAAATGGAGGATTGGGCCAAAATAAATCTGATGAGGTTCAACAAGGACAAGTGCAGAGTCTCTCCTTGCAATTCATGTGCTCCAGCCCCTAATCATTTTCATTGCCCTCTGCTGGACCCTCTCCAATGCGTCCACATCCTTTCTGTAGTGGGAGGCCCAGAATTGGACCCAATACCCCAGATGTGGCCTCACCAGAGCCGAATAAAGGGGAATAATCACTTCTCTAGATCTGCTGGCAATGTTCTTCCTAATGCACCCTAATATGCCATTAGCCTTCTTGGCTACAAGGGCACACTGTTGACTCATATCCAGCTTCTCATCCACTGTAATCCACAGGTCCTTTTCTGCAGAACTGCTACTTAGCCACTCGGCTCCCGGCCTGTAACAATGTTTGGGATTCTTCCATCCCAAGTGCAGGACTCTGCACTTGTCCTTGTTGAGCCTCATCAGATTTCTTGTGGCCCAATCCTCCAATTTGTCTAGGTCACTCTGGACCCTATCCCTGCACTTCAATGTGTCTACTTCTCCCCCTAGCTTAGTGTCATCTGTGAATTTGCTGAGGGTGCAATCCATCCCCTCATCCAGGTCATTAATAAAGATATCGAACAAAACCAGACCCAGAACCAGTCCTTGGGGCACTCTATTTGATACTGACCGCCAGACAGACATCAAGCCGTTGATCACTGCCCATTGAGCCCGACAATTTAGCCCATTTTCTATCCACCTTACAGTCCATTTATTCAATCCATGCTTCCTTAACTTGCTGACAAGAATACTGCAGGAGACCGTATCAAAATCTTTGCTGAAATCAAGGGATCTCATGTCCACCGCCTTCCCCATATCCACAGAGCCAGTTATCTTGTCATAGAAGGCAATCAAGTTGGTCAGGCATGACTTGCCTTTGGGGAATCCATGTCACGTCTCCTCAGAACTTCAGGTCTTCATCTGAATGTCTTAAATTGGCAAAATTAAGAGTCCATTCTGCCCTCAGAACTACCTACCCTGTAGTAATGCCACTGAAGTCAATAGGAGTACTTGCATACTAAGTACTAAATGAATCTAACTTCCACTGAAGTCAATAGGCATTTTTCCAGTGACTGTCACAGGGACATGTTCAGAGCCACAATGACGTTCACTTCTGTGCAGAAGGCCAGTAGAAGGATCTTGCACCACCTAAGCCTGATTTAAGCTGTATTTTTAATGCACGGTCAACATGTGGTTCCTCTGCACAGGGCTGAGCGTTTCCCACAGGAGTGAGACTGATGAAATCCAGCCCTTCAGTGTTGCGATGCTCGAGCCTTTATGGACAATTCTGCTCCTGGACCAAGCCACCATTTAGAACAGAACTTTGTTTCCAGGGCCAGCTGGTCTCCCCGTGCTTCCTAACAGTAGCCTAGTGTAGTGTTGCTTAACAGGCATGTCATGATTCCAGCGGAGTGTCACAAACAGCAATAAGGAGGTCGTGAGGCATTGAAAATTGTATTGCAATCTGAAGTGATTCTTACTTTCCCGCTCCTTTACCCTCAAGGTGAAGTATTCTTTGTCAGCCTCTGAAACACACACACAAATAATACAGGCTTATCCTGGTTATTAATCAATTTTTTATTCTTATTTTCCTAGTAAATGTAAGGGAGGGGAAAAAAATCACAGAAGTTTTTGACTTTGAATAAGGGGTCACCATCCTGAAAAGCTTAGGAAACATTGCCCTACTGAGATCTTTATCTGGCAACATAGAGGCACAGGCTGTGATTCATCAGTCATTGTTGCTACTGTTCTGAAATTTTAAAAGGACCTCTCTAAATGCATTACAGAGCATCAAACATTCTTTTGGAATTACTTGGTCTCCAAGACCATTGTGCACAAAGTTTCGCTCTGACGGGAAAAAGCAGAAACGAAAAATGTATTAAAAAAAAGATCCAAACCATTCAATGTGTATAATAGAAACAGCACCAAGAAGAGATTTGTCGACATTTCTTCAGGACTCATCAAGAGATAAACTTGAAATAGCGATTGATTTGTTGTTTTTTCTCCAAGCAGCTATACATTATTTAACATGATGGAACATTTTGTAAACCAACTTTCTTGTGCTTTTGAAATATTGATACCTTTTTGAAGGTAGAGAATTCTACTGTAAATCTCAATTCCATGTATAAAGTGCATTGGCTTAGAATGCTACAGTTTAATCTATACAAGAGAAAAAAACAATGAATTGTTGTAATAGACATGACAACCTTCACAGTTCTCTTATGAGCTGATTTTCATTGAACTTCATTCCCCCTGAAACTTTCACACTTTGTATCTCTCTCTATCTCATTCAGAGGGGTTTCTTATCTTTTCAGAAACTCCATTTCTTATTACACAATGAGTAGAAACCCAGGGATTGCCAGGTAGGACACAGGGCTAAAAAGACCACTGGTTTTATTCTTTAACCATTGTTTATAGAAAATTACAAGAAACCATTTAAATGGAATAATTGGCTTTGAGGGGCAGGGCGGAGGTGTTGATACCTGACCCCATCAGTTAGAGGCTGGTTTATATCCTGAAGCATGTTGATTAATATCCCTTATAACAGTTATATGCTATCTAATATTATTGTGTGTACTGAAAAATTCAACCATATTGCTATTGGTACTGTAACACAGTAAAGAATAATACCTACGAGCCCCAGGCCTGCACTAAGACACTATTGCACTGTACAAACAGAACACAAAAGCTGTCTCTCTCACAAAGAGCTTACAAGAGACAAAGAAACATTTCTTGCTGTACATATCAAGTAGAATCTAGTCCTGGTCTCAGTTTGGAGTATCCTGATAAAATTATCCAGAAAAAAAAAATCCATTTCCCTATCTGTTCAGTGTCAGATTCTGCTCTCAAGACGTTGTGACAGTTTGATGATATCACCTAACCAGGAAACAAAGGTACCCATCACAATGTATTTTCATTAATATTCTGAAATTGGATTTTGTTGTGCAGAGGCCACAAAACATTGGATTGGAGCCAACCCTACTACCACAGACACCAGTAGGAAACATTGCGGTGCTTCAATGGGAGCAGGAGGAGTACTTAAAAAGAATTATTCAGAAATCAATTTTCATAAAACCCTTCTCCTCACACTGAGGTGGACAATTTTCAACCAGGCTTAGCTTTTTTACATTGTTTTCTGAGTAATCCAGTTTTGACCATTAACAGAGACGGCCAGACTATATAGATCTGTTTAGGTCCAGCAGGGGGTGAACACATTATAATGGATATTAACCTGTATGCTTCAGGGCACAAACAATCCACTAACTGATGATGAGTAGAATATTCCATAGTTGTCCATTATGTAGTTTCTTGCCCCTTCCTCTCGGGCTGCTGATACTGGCTTCTGTGTGACAAAGTATTTTCTCGGTTTTTTGATGATTAATAAACTCATGGAAGAAAACATGCAACCCTATATCCCTAACCCCTGATCCTCACCTAATAGCACCAAAGGACCCAACTACAAATAATAATTCACAGTATTAATGATGCAAGATACCCTGAACTTATGATGTCAAATATGTATTCAGGAGGTTGGACTAAGATTTTTAGGATTTAATATCTTCAATGTATAATTGCTTTACTAATGCAAGTAATGAGAATAAGCACTTTATAACATTTTGCACTGTGGTTCTCAAAGAACTTTCAAAGTATTTATAGAAGGAAGGCCCCATTTAACATATGGGGAAACCAGGGCACAAACTGCTATCATAATTATGAATGGGTGAAATTTTTCATTCAAAGCTTTTTTTGGGGGGGAGGAAATGCAAATTAGAAACACAAATATTTTGTGATGTCATTTCAGTTTTAGCAAATTGTTTGGAAACAAACCAACAACCTCCCTCCTACCCAAATTGAAACATTTCATTCCAACATTTTCAAGATGAAATGTTTCATGCTGACAGTTTAAAATGCTTATTTTTTTCAAAATGTCCTTTATTTTTAAAAAATTCAAATACATTTAAAAATGGTGGAAACGAAACCATTTGGTTTTACCTAAATGAAATAGGTCATTTGACCCAAAGTGCTTTGGTTTGCTGAAAACTTCAAATGTTTTCATTTTGAGTATGTCTACACTACAGAGTTTTGTCAGAAAAATGGCCATTTTTTCTGACTAAACTTGAGGAATGTCCACACTGTAATTGCATTCTTCCGCAAGAAAATCGAAAGAACACAGGGGTTTTTTCAGCATTGGTAATCCTCATTCTACGAGGAAGAAGCCTTTTTTGCAAAAGAGCTCTTTTGCAAAAAGGCATGCATGTGTGGACAGGGAAGAGGGAGTTCTTTCGGAAGAAGAGAAAAGAAGAAAAAGCACAGGTGCCCTGGTGGCCATAGCAATCACAGCTTACATGCGAGAGAGCATCCATTCAGTCTGGACACTTTCTTTCGAAAAAGCAGATTGTTTTTTCAATGCACTTTTGCAGTGTGGACGTGCTCTTTTGGAAGAAGTTTTTTCAGGAGATCTCTTCCGAAAAAAGCTTCTTCCAAAAGAAGCCTGCAGTCTAGACATAGCCTTTTAGTCCGACCCAAAATGTTTTTTTAAATACTTTTCAGAGTTGCCAGATTGAAAATATATGTATAATTCATCCAACTCTAGTAGTGTCTTGCCCATTGTTGGAGCCCTGCATGGATACAAAATTGTATCCACATCTGTATCTGCAAAAATAAGCATCGGCTATTTGCATTACATCCACATATGTCAAAGTGATATCTGCAGATTTGCAAGGCTCTAGCGACAAAATGTGTATCCACATCTGCATCTATATCTGCAAAAATGAGCTGTGGATATCTACATCCATGGATGCAGACACTCGCGGATATAAAGCTGTGGATTTACATAGTCAAAGAACATGTCAGCAGTAGAGCTGGGAAGATAATCCAGGGCTCCACGTTCCCAGTGGTATGCACTGAGATTAATTAGCAGGACCACTCATGTGAATAAATAGGAATTTATATTAAATAAATCACAGAAATGCAGGGCTTTACAGGATCTCAGGTGGTCATCTAATCCATCCTTTGCACTGAGGGAGAACCAAGTATAGCTAGATCGTATACTCCTAAATGGAACTGGGCAAGGAATGGTCTGAAGTCTGATGCTAGATAGCAGTTGAGAATCCAGTAAGGGAGATATTTGGCAGTAATGCCTTTTGTAGGTCTGATTCTTTCCCCAAATCTGTTAAGATTCATATATTCAGCTGAATTTTAAAGACGTCTGAACTAGATGGGTTCCAACAGCCTCCAGAGTCGACAGAGAAAAGGGCTGACCTTGTGGAGTGCACCACAATCTAGTTTCTCAGATAATGCAAAATTCACCCATTTGAAGACCTTTTTGATAGATTATGTAATAGAAAAAAAAATCATAAAAATCGAAAGGATATTTCAGCTCCTGGACTAAAAAAGTAGCAAGCCTGAGTGTTTACTGCCTTGCAGCTTGCAAAGTCATTTGCATCTGGGGAAAGCAGATATAAAATACCAACTGATCAGAGTAGCAGCATTTGACACCCAGTGAACATGCTGAGCAGCAGTGCAGAATTACGTACTTGGAGTTTATTCTCCTAAAGGGTACGTCTACACTAAAGGACAAAGTCAAATTAAGCTACACAACTTCAGCTCTGTTAATTGTGTAGCAGAAGTTGAAGTAGCTTAACTCAGCTTTTGGCACTGTCTACACTGTAGGAAGTCGACTTCCCTTACTCCTCGTGAAAGCATTGACTGTAGCACCCCTCTGACTTTGAATTGGCTGTTTTAACTAGATTGCTAATTCGAACCCTGGAAGATCGACAGTGGCAGCTTTGATCTTCCTCTGCAGTGTAGACATACCCTTAAGGTGCAATTCACCTCTGTGCAGGGGCTTAAATGAAAGCCTTTCGCAGGTAAAGCTCACTTCACCAATGACCGGAGGATGGAGGTGGTGCATAGGTTTCAGGCCGGCCCCCTGAGCAGGTGTGAATCTCACCCTTCAGTCTTAAATTCAGTGCCCAATACACAGCCAGTGTAACCTCTCTGAGGGGCACAGGGAAGGGATAACATCCCACTGGCTACTGACAGAGCGGGACTCTTTGGCTACTATTCTAGCCTCAGTCTTGGTCCCCGACACACCCACACCATGAATATTGTGTCCAGTGCAGTCTCATTGGATTGCAAAAAGGTGCTAGATGCATTGATGGGGGATAGGTCCATCCATGACTATTATCCAATCCGGTCAGAGTTGCAACCCAATGCTCCTGGTGGCGCTAAACCCCTGGCTGCCAGAAGCAGGGATGGCTCATTCCAGCTGCTGTGTTCTGCACACTCCCCCTGAAGCTCTGCTACTGGCCACTGTCAAAGACAGGCAAGGCCACTGATAGAGGGGAGGACCAAAGGGGCAGCTGCCCAGTGCCCAGTGATTTAAAAGGCCCAGGGCTTCTGGCCACCGCAACAGTATCTGGAGCCCTTTAAATCACTGTCAGAGCCCAAGTGACGCAAGCCAGGCAGTACTGAAGGGCTGGTTAGGGAAGGCTAGCCCTTAGCCCCGCCTCTTCCACATGAGGCCCCGCCCCTTCCAGGGTCCTCGAGCCAGGCCCCACCATCCTGCCCAGGATCTTGGCAATTCTGTTGGCAGCCCTGGAGACAGGATATTGGGCTGGATGGACTGTTGGTTTGACCCAGGAAGGCCCTTCTTATGAGCAGCATCTGCAGCCCTTGGGTTTGAAGAGCACAAGGGATAAAAGTATTTAAAATGGCCAACGAGAACTCAGTGATGAAAGAAGAAACACTACAGCCTCTGGAAGGATAGAGCTCTATTAAGCCAACACATTCCTTATGCCTAGATGGAACTCTATTATCAAATGCCTGGCATCTCTCTCTCCAGTACTCTGCATTGCCCTCATCACCTGAGCATCACACAATAACTAATAAATACAGTCTCACAACCCCACGATGCTGGGCACTGCTATTATCCCCATTTTACAGTTTGGGAACTGAGCCACAGAGGTGCTAAGCAATGTTCCCTCTAATTTTTTCCACCCATGTGAAGAATAAATTTTGTTATGTGCACTGAGGCATGTGCAGATGTGCACCACCAGTAGAAACACATGCTGCTGGCTGTGGGTGCTTTGCTAATCATCTGGGCTGCATTCAAATCTCTGCTGGCTGGCCACAAAAATGCTCAACTTACAGGGAACTCTGGTGCTAAGTGACTTGCTCAAGGACACCCAGGAAATCTGTGGAAGAGCAGAAATCAAGCTCCCATCTCCGTAGTCATAATCCTCAGCCTTATGGCCATCCTTCCTCACTCCTGTTCTATTAGCTGCACCAATCTCTCCCCCACATTAACATGCATGAGCATTCATAGCAGCCTTGAAACAGCATGACCACAAGCACAGACTTCTGCCATTTGACCCCATGTGACTATCAAGTTGACAGATGACATGTCTGTGTCATATGCATTATTTATTAAGCACTGACAGCACACTCAGCAAGACACAAAGATTGTCTTGGGCCCTAATAAGGCAAAAAGTTCCTTATACCTGGGTGGATCCTTAACTATATTTTCAAATGCCCGGCATCTCTCTCACAGGTGCCTGCATTAGGCAGAAGAGATTGCAATCTAGGATAAAGTGAGACATGATCTGAAAAGGAATCTGCGCTTGTCATATGAAGTCTAACAAATGGTATTTGATAGGAGATACATTCACTGTCTTTCCATCGCTCTGCACTGGCAGTAAGTTCACCACTGGAATACCTAAGCACTTGCTGAAAGTTTGTAAATGCACAGCATATAAGGATGTCTTCCAGCAGGGATACCTGAAGCTCTGCTTGCTACTATTCCGAGTTTTGGGGATAATTTCCCTGTCCTGGATAGCTGACATTTCTTAAGTCCTAGCCAAGACTGTCTGTCAACATATTTTTGGACAGCTGTTGCCAGCAGGAAACTAATATGTTGCATATCAGCTAGGAACATGCCTCTTACATCGCTGTTGTCAGTTTATCCGATTATCTACAGGAGTTTTTAAAGGTAGCAACATAGTAAAGTGAGTCAGTCTGTATATATAAATAAGATACAAGGCACCTAGTTGGCCATTCAGTGCTAAAGCAGTTCTACCCCTCTCTCAAGCTTTTCTTGAAGAAATGGCATTTTAAGAGGAAAAATCATGTACTTGGATCCTCCGTCTAATGCTTGAATGGTTCCTATGTCCTCGGTTCCTGGGTATACTTAAATGAATCCTATGTCCTTTGCACTGGAGTGAATTTCATCCTAAAAGAGATTTTAACAAAGGACCTTGTCAAGGGCAGGGGGAGGGGGAAGCATATTAATATCATGTGTTAAAAAAAGAATACTCAGGAGAGTTGACGCCTATCAGTGAGCACATTAAAATACAACATTTCTTGGGGATCGTTAGGTTGTTAACATGACAGCTGGTCAGAAATTTTCCTGTGGAAAATCGAAAAACGTTAATTAAACTAAACAGACAAATGCAACAGGTGGATGAGGTAAACGAGGCTTTCTTTAGATAACTGATCGCAGGCCCTGCTTCTCACGGGTGACTTTAATCACCCTGACATCTGTTGGGAGACCAATACAGCAGTACACAGACAATCCAGGAAGTTTTTGGAGAATGTTGGGGATAACTTCTTGGTACAAATGCTGAAGGAACTGACGAGGGGCCATGCACAGCTTGACCTGCTGCTCACAAACAGGGAGGAACTAGTAGGGGAAGTAGAGGTGGGTGACAACCTGGAAAGCAGGCAAGGGATGTGAAGGATAACAAGAAAGGTTTCTACAGGCATGTTAGCAATAAGAGGGTAATCAGAGAGGGTGTGGGGTCCTTATTGGATGAGGAAGGTAACCTAGTGACAGATGATGTGGGGAAAGCTGAAGTACTCAATGCTTTCTTTGCCTCTGTCTTCATGGACAAGGTCAGCTCCCAGACTAATGCACTAGGCAACGCCGTATGGGAAGGAGGTGGACAACCCTTGGTGGGGAAAGAACAAGTTAGGAACTATTTAGAAAAGCTAAACATACACAAATCCATGGGCCCAGATTTAATTCATATGAGAGTACTGAGGGAGTTGGCAAATGTCATTGCGGAGACTTTGGCCATTATCTTTGAAAACTCGTGGAGATCGGGAGAGATCCCGGATGATTGGAAAAAAGCAAATGTAGTGCCCATCTTTAAAAAAGGGAAGAAGGACAATCCAGGGAACTACAGACCAGTCAGCCTTACCTCAGTCCCCGGAAAAATCATGGAGGGGATCCTCAAGGAATCCATTTTGAAGCACTTGGAAGAGGGGAAAGTGATCAGGAATAGTCAACATGGATTCACGAAGGGCAAGTCGTGCCTGACCAATCTGATTAGCTTCTATGATGAGGTAACTGGCTCTGTGGATATGGGAAAGTCGGTGGATACCTTGACTTTAGGAAAGCTTTTGATATGGTCTCCCACAATATTCTTGCCAGCAAGTAAAGGGAATATGGATTGGATACATGGACTGTAAAATGGATAGAAAGCTGACTAGACTGTTGGGCCCAATGGGTAGTGGTCAATGGCTCGATTTCAGGTTGGTGGTCAGTTTCTAGCAGAGCGCCCCAAGGATCTGTTCTAGGACCGGTTTTGTTCAACATCTTTATTAATGACCTGGATGAGGGGATGGATTGCACCCTCAGCAAGTTCGCAGATGACACTAAGCTAGGGGGAGAGGTAGACTCATAGACTCATAGACTTTAAGGTCAGAAGGGACCATTATGATCATCTAGTCTGACCCCCCGCACAATGCAGGCCGCATAATCTCACCCACCCACTCCTAGAATAATCCTCACCCCTATATCTCAGATATTGAAGCCCTCAAATAGTTTGAAGACCCCAAGATGCTGAGAATCCTCCAGCTGTGATCTGTACCCCATGCTACAGAGGAAGGCGAAAAACCTCCAGGGCCTCTGCCAATCTACCCTGGAGGAAAATTCCTTCCCGACCCCAAATATGGCGATCAGCTAAACCCTGAGCATGTGGGCAAGACTCCCCAGCCAGACACCCAGAAAGTTCTTTATAGTAACCCCTATCATCCCTCCATTGACCTATTTACCACTGATAATGACTAGTCAATTAGTTACCAAGACCATGTTATCTTGTCAAACCATCCCCTTCATAAACCCATCTAGTTTAATTTTGAAGCCAGGTAGATCTTTTGCCCCCACTACTTCCCTTGGAAGGCCATTCCAGAACCTCACTCCTCTAATGGTTAGAAACCTTCGTCTAATCTCAAGTCTAAACTTCCTACTAGCCAGCTTATATCCATTTGTTCTTGTGTCCACATTAGTATTAAACTTAAATAATTCCTCTCCCTCCCTAGTATTTATCCCTCTAATATATTTAAAGAGTGCAATCATATCCCCCCTCAGCCTTCTTTTGGTTAAGGTAAACAAGCCAAGCTCCCTGAGTCTCCTTTCATAAGACAGGTTCTCCATTCCTCGAATCATCCTAGTGGCCCTTCTTTGTACCTGTTCTAATTTGAATTCATCCTTCTTAAACATGGGAGACCAGAACTGCACACAGTATTCCAAATGAGGTCTCACCAATGCCTTGTATAATGGCACTAACACCTCCTTATCCCTACTGGAAATACCTCGCCTAATACATCCCAAGACCATATTAGCCTTTTTCACAGCCATGTCACAGTGGCGGCTCATAGTCATCCTATAATCAACCAGGACTCCGAGGTCCTTCTCCTCCTCCGTTACTTCCAACTGATGTGTCCCCAGCTCATAACTAAAATTCTTGTTATTAATGCCTAAATGCATAACCTTACACTTCTCACTGTTAAATTTCATCCTATTGCTATCACTCCAATTTACAAGGTCATCCAAATCTTTCTGTATGATATCCCGATCCTTTTCTGAATTAGCAATACCTCCCAACTTTGTGTCATCTGCAAATTTTATCAGGACACTTCCACTTTTGGTGCCAAGGTCAGCAATAAAAAGATTAAATAAAATTGGCCCCAAAACTGATCCCTGAGGAACTCCGCTAGTAACCTTCCTCCAACCTGACAGTTCCCCTTTCAATATGACCCGCTGTAGTCTCCCCTTTAACCAGTTGCTTATCCACCTCTCAACTTTCATATTAATCCCTATTTTTTCCAATTTAACCAATAATTCCCCATGTGGTACTGTATCAAATGCCTTACTAAAATCGAGGTAGATTAAATCCACTGCATTTCCTTTATCTAAAAAATCTGTTACTTTCTCAAAAAAAGAGATCAGATTGGTTTGGCACGATCTACCTTTTGTAAAACCATGTTGCAACTTATCCCAATTGCCATTAACCTCAATGTCTCTAACTACTTTCTCCTTCAAAATTTTTTCCAAGATCTTGCATGCTACAGATGTCAAACTAACAGGCCTATAGTTACCCGGGTCACTTTTTTTTCCTCTCTTAAAAATAGGGACTATATTAGCAATTCTCCAATCAAATGGTACAACCCCTAAGTTTAGAGATTTATTAAAAATTTTTGCTAATGGACCTGCAATTTCATGTGCCAGTTCCTTTAATATTCTTGGATGAAGATTATCTGGGCCCCCCGATTTACTCCCATTAAGCTGTTCAAGTTTGGCTTTTACCTCAGATATGGTAATATCTACCTCTATATCCTTAGTCCCATTTGTTATATTACCATTATCCCTAAACTCTTCACTAGCCTCATTAAAGACTGAAGCAAAGTATTTGTTTAGATATTGGGCCATTCCTAAATTATCCTTAACCTCCACTCCATCCTTAGTAATTAGCGGTCCTACTTCTTCTTTTTTTGTTTTTTTCCTATTTATATGGCTATAAAACCTTTTACTATTGGTTTTAATTCTCTTTGCAAGGTCCAACTCTACCTGCCTTTTAGCCTCTCTCACTTTGTCCCTACATGCTCTAACCTCAATAAGGTAACTTTCTTTACTTATCCCTCCCATCTTCCACTCCTTATATGCTTTCTGCTTTTTCTTAATCACCTTTCTAAGATGCCTGCTCATCCAGCTTGGTCTAACACACCTGCCTATAATTTTTTTCCCTTTTCTTGGGATACAGGCTTCTGACAGTTTCTGCAACTTTAACTTAAAATAATCCCAGGCCTCCTCCACCTCAAGATCCATAATTTCTTTAGACCAATCAACTTCCCTAACTAATTTCCTTAATTTATTAAAGTTAGCCCTTTTGAAATCAAAAACCCTAGTCTCAGATTTATTTTTGTTTATCCTTCCATTCAATTTGAACTGTATTAGCTCATGATCACTCGAGCCAAGATTATCCCCTACAACCATTTCATCTATGAGGTCCTCGCTACTCACCAAAACCAAATCTAAAATAGCATCCCCCCTTGTAGGTTCAGCAACTACTTGATGAAGGAATTCATCAGCTATCACATCTAGGAAAATCTGAGCCCTATTATTATTACTAGCACTTGTTCTCCAATCTATATCTGGAAAATTAAAATCTCCCATGATTACGCAGTTTCCACGAGTATTTACTTCATTAAAAACATTAAAGAGGTCTCTATCCATATCCAAAGTGGATCCTGGTGGTCTATAACACACCCCAAGCACTATCCCAGGGGAGGATCTGATAGTTTTCTTCCCCAATGTGATTTTTGCCCAAACAGACTCTGTCTTCTCCATTCCATCACTTTTTATTTCTTTACAATCTACCTCATCTTTGATATACAATGCGACTCCACCACCTTTACCCTTATTTCTGTCTTTCCTAAACAGCACATACCCTTCAATACCTGTACTCCAATCATGCCTAGTATTCCACCATGTTTCTGTTATTCCTATAATATCTGGTTTCACTTCCTGGACCATTAACTCTAGTTCCTCCATTTTGTTACCCAAGCTCCTCGCATTGGTGTACAAACATCTTAATTTTTGCTGTTTGGCCTCACTCACATTCTTTACCCAATTTGGCACGGACGTTGTACCTCCAATATGACCTGTTAGACTAGTATCCACCCTACCCTTCCTCATGTACATTCTCCTACCCCCAGCTATATCCTTTACTTCATTTGCCTCCCCCTCAGTGTTAAAATCTGGCGTAGAGATTACCTGAACATCTCCCAACCATCTCCCCCAAATTCCTAGTTTAAAGCTCTCTTTATCAGTTGAGCCAACCTCCATCCTAGAAGTCTATTTCCCTCCCTACTTAGATGAAGTCCATCCCGAGAGAACAGTCCTCTGTCCATAAATGCCTCCCAGTGGCCATACATCCCAAAGCCCTCCTTATAGCACCACTGCCTAAGCCAATTATTGATCATCATAATCCTGTCACATCTTAGTTGCCCTTCTCTAGGAACAGGCAGGATGCCACTAAAGATCACCTGAGCCTCAATTTCCTTGAGCATCCTCCCTAGCCTAGCATAGTCGCCCGTAATTCGTTCCAGCGAAAATCTAGCCGTATCATTTGTTCCTACATGAAAGATGATCAACGGATTCCTTCCTGCTCCCTTAATAATACTCTTCAACCTCAGTTCCACATCCCGTATCTTAGCACCTGGCAGACAACACACCCTTCTATTCTCTGGATCAGCTCTGGTTACAGGCCTATCTATTCTTCTCAATAAGGAGTCCCCAATCACATAGACCTGCCTTTTCCTAGTGACAGTGTGATTGCCTGGTCTATCTCTAGCTTCCTCTAGCTGCAAGTCCTTGCCATTCCTGTCTTCCCTTGTAATCCTCTTTAACCCATCCTGTATCTTCCTAATACTCATTATTGGTGCTGTTTCCATTAACTCTTCCCCTTTATCTATAGGGCTAGCCACTCTTCTCTTCTTCCTTACCCTTCCATCTTCATTATCTGCCTGTTGTACCCCTCCTTCATTCTCCAACTCCACATACCTATTCTTAAGCTCTATTTTTCCTTCACTAACCCATCTTTTCCTCTGCCTGGTTCTCTTAGTCACATGCTTCCACTGTCCATTTTCTTCACCCAGCAGTCCCCCCTCTAAGGGGCTTGATCCTGCTTCTATCTGCATATCTAAACTTTCCCCTTTAGCCACGTCATGCCTTTGCTCCATCATCTGCTCAAACCCCCTTCTAAACTCAACCAAAGTTTCCACCTGCATCTCCAATCCTCGGATCTTTTCCTCCATCAACTCTATCAGGCGGCACTTCATGCAAACAAAACTCCTTTCGGGTAACCCCTCCAGAATCATGTACATACCGCAGCTACCACATCCAATCATCCTCCTTGTGTTCTCTACTACTTGGGTCATGGCACTACTGCCTCTGTTATATCTACTTTCTCTTCAAAATCCTATTAGTCCGGTGAACACAAAAACAAACCAAAACACCCCCTCCACAGCAAAAACAAACCCCAAACAAATCCCAATATCCAAACTCCCCTTACAAACTCCCACTCAAACTCCCCTGTTTACAGCTCTGTTTGCTGGCTCCTGTGCCGCTACAGCTGTCTGGTAGATACACTGGAGGGCAGGGATAGGGTCCAGAGTGACCTGAACAGATTAGAGGATTGGGCCAAAAGAAATCTGATCAGGTTCAACAAGGACAAGCGTAGACTCCTGCACTTGGGATGGAAGAATCCCAAGCATTGTTATAGGCTGGGGACTGAATGGCTAAGTAGCAGTTCTGCAGAAAAGGACCTGGGGATTACAGTGGATGAGAAGCTGGATATGAGTCAACAGTGTGCCCTTGTAGCCAAAAGGGCTAATGGCATATTAGGGTGCATTAGGAGGAGCATTGCTAGCAGATCCAGAGAAGTGATTATTCCCCTTTATTCGGCTCTGGTGAGGCCACATCTGGAGTATTGCGTCCAGTTCTGGGCCCCCCACTATAGAAAGGATGTGGACACATTGGAGAGGGTTCAGCAGAGGGCAACCAAAATGATTTGGGGGCTGGAGTATATGACCTATGAGGAGAGGCTGAGGGATTTGGGTTTCTTTAGTCTGCAGAAGAGAAGAGTGAGAGGGGATTTGATAGCAGCCTTCAACTTCCTGAAGGGAGGTTCCAAAGAGGATGGAGAAAGGCTGTTCTCAGTAGTGATGGGTGGCAGAACAAGGAGCAATGGTCTCAAGTTACAGTGGGAGAGGTCTAGGTTGGATATTAGGAAAAACTATTTCACTAGCAGAGTGGGGAAGCACTGGAATGGGTTACCTAGGGAGGTGGTGGAATCTCCATCCCTAGAGGTTTTTAAGTCTCTGCTTGACAAAGTCCTGGTTGGGTTGATTTAGTTGGGATTGGTGCTGCCTTGGGCAGGGGGCTGGACTTGATGACCTCTTGAGATCTCTTCCAGCTCTATGATTCTGTCTATGAACAGGAGCACATACTTCCCCTGATATGACACTTCGGATGGCTTCCTGTCAGTCTAAGACTGCTTAGGCCACTTGGCCACTCACCTGGCAGGGAAGCTTAGTTGCTAGGACTCTCCCAGGTACCAAGCTCCAGAGCTCCTTGGTCTCTGCATAATTGTGCCAGCTGCTAGGCCATAGAGCCAGGGACCTTGGACCAGAACATTTTAAAAATTCCCCTCCACTCCTTACAAAAGTAGGTTGTCTTGCCACGTCAGTCCTACACAGCATTTTGCAGTTGTGGCTGTCCATTCTGAGTCAGAGTGATTCCCTTCCTGCCCCCACCAGAAATGCAAGTTTTCATGAGGGCTGGAAATGTCCGTTCCCACTCAGCTTTGTTAATGTGGTTTAAAGACACACCTCCCCCCCCTTTGCATAGGTGCACCCATGGATATCAGTAGTACTAGGAGCCAGAATGGAACCACTCTAATAAAGTTTCCAGCCTGAACTGATGTACCACCTGCCAAGGAGAGGCGTTGCTGGTTTTCCACCAATTTAGCTACAGATGGTATCATTTACATTTCAGATGTGCAGTAATGTGTTGATTTTCACATTAAAGACATACCCAGAGATACTTAAAAATGCTGGGTCAGAGCCTCCTCTACAGAACTGATTGAAGTCCATGGAATTATGCTGATTTACACCCTGGATGTTGTAACCAAACAGGTGTCTTTCTCCTCTTTCTAACAATGCCTGAAAATTCTAAAGGAAAACATTTAATATGCCAGCATACCTGCCACTATTTATGCTCTTTCTTTGCCTTTTTACATTTCTCTCAGTCTGGGCAATAAAAACCAACAAAAGCCACTTTCAGTGCTCTTTATAGTCAGTTTCAAAGTTAAGATTTTTAATGTTACCACATATGTTTCAAACCTTTTATTAGTTGCAGGCTGTGACCCATGCATCAGTTCACAACCTTAATTTCTAAGGTCCTGTTGGGGGCCATGGGAAACACTGAGACAGGTGTAGAAAAAACTTTAGGGCAGTGATGTGTACCCCTGTGGTGTACTCAGAGATTTTTCAGCGGGTACGTCAACTTGCCTAGATATTTATTTAGTTTTACAACAAGCCATATAAAAAGCACTACTAAAGCCAGTGCAAACTAAAATTTCATACAATGACTTGTTTATACTGCTCTATGTACAATATACTGAAATGGAAGACCACTTATATTCAGATTGATTTATTTTATAATTTTATGGTAGAAAATATGATTTCTCATTTCCAATATTTTAGCAGTAGTGTCCTGTGACATCTATGTATTTTTATATATGATTTTGTAATCAAGTTGTTTTTAAGTGAGGTGAAACTTGGGGATACACAAGATAAACCAGACTCCTAAAAGGCATCTAATAAGCTGGAAAGTTGAGAACTGCTGCTTTAGGGGGATGATTTTTTAGAGGAGCTGTGAACCACCCCTTGACTTCACTTTGAGGGGTGGCCCTAAGTGTTACTAACTTTTATGAGTCTTGCAGTGTTCTGTATTTTCTCTTCAAGCCCCTGCTCCTGCAGTCATGTGATTGTGAGAGTCTCTGCTTTCCATTAAATAATAATATTAGATATCTAATTTTTATGGCTTCAAACAAAAGCTTGAAAATGTCAGTCCTACAGACTGGAGAACAAAAAAGAATCCCAAATGTCTGACTGTTAATAAATCCCATGATCTAGGGCAGCGAGGGAAACTGAGTCAAGATTTTTGAATGTGTGGTGTTGGCAATAGCGACAACTTAATATGAGCTGCTGTAGCATTTTGGAATTGGGGGTGAAGAGAATACCAGCGGGAAAAAAATGTAGTCTTTCCAGCTCTTGTTCAGCAAAGCTTTTAGTTTTACCAAGAGATTTTCAATCTGTGGGGTGCATCCCCTCAGGGGAGCATGGAGTAACATTTGGGGGGTGTCGCTGTGGCCCAGCTTCCAAAGGGAGGCAAGGAGGAAGTGCTACCCACCTCTGCTCCTGGCACTGGTCCCATCTGCACGACCTGCACCCTGGGGCCCGGCACCCAGCAAGGGTGCCTTCCCACCCTCCAACAGCTGTAGCCCCAGCCTCAGCCCTCTTACCACTGTCTGCATCCCTCTCCCGAAGCTGTGGCCCCCTTCCTATGGGGGGAGGGAGAACGTGTCAGTGTTAATGGGAGGCATGAGGTAAAACATTTGGGGACCACTGATTTACCCAATGAAATCAAGAATTTTAAGCCTATGCTGAACATACAACATTTGTGACAGTGCTTTGCTAAATGGGGCCTGCAGCTTTAAAGCAGCAGCCAATATGAACAATCATTTCTATGTTTAGAATGCATTTCATCCTAAATGACCCAGAAAGCATGACATGTACTTAAAAATTAGGGAACCTTTTACTCATCATTGAAACAGAGCCATCTCTGGGGTTAACACAGCACAACAAGGGTGTGTCTACACTGCACTGTAACTTGAAATAAGATACTCAATTTGAGCTACTCAAATTGTATATCTTATTTCGATGCTATTTTGAAATAGCTTATTTCATCATTTGGTGCTGTCTACACAGAGACAAATTTCAAAATGCAGCAATATTCCAAAACGTCTCTTACTCCTCATGGAATGATGTTTACAGGGATGTCAGAATAGCGAGCCCAAAATAATGGGCTATTTCGGGATACTCTTGTATCCTGAAATAGTGTTGCAGTGTACACATAGCCCAAGGCTGCACAAAAAGTGAAGGAGAAAAAGCCTAGATCCAGTTTAAACATCAGGAGGAGTTTTAGGGAGACATAATTTAACCAAATGAGTAGAAATCTGGCCAGACTATTAACCTTATTTGTCTGTGAGATAATTTGGAACCTTTGATAACCATTAGTAGTGAGGATCAATATCTGGTTGGTATCAGACAGAGTGCCCAAGGGTCAGTTCTGGGGCTGGTTTCATTCAACATCTTTATTAATGACCTGGATGAGGGGATGGATTGCAGCCTCGGCAAGTTCGCAGATGATACTAAGCTAGGGAGAGAGGTAAATACATTGGAGGGCAGAGATAGAGTCCAGAGTAACCTAAACAAAACTGGAGGATTAGGCCAAAAGAAATCTGATGAGGTTCAAACAAGGACAAGTGCAGAATCCTGCACTTGGGACAGAAGAATCCCAAGCATTGTTACAGGCTGGGGACCGACTGGCTAAGTGACAGTTCTGCAGAAAAGGACCTGAGGATTATAGTGGATGAGAAGCTGGATATGAGTCAACAGTGTGCCCTTGTAGCCAAGAAGGCTAATGGCATATTAGGGTTCATTAGTAGGAGCTTTGACAGCAGATCTAGAGAAGTGATTATTCCCCTTTATTCGGCACTGGTGATGCCACGTCTGGAGTACTGTGTTCAATTCTGCCCCTCCTTCCCCATTATAGAAAAGATGTGGACACATTGGAAAAAGTCCAGCAGAAGGCAACAAAATTATTAGGGGTCTGGAGCATAGGATTTATGAAGAGAGCCTGAGGGATTTGGGCTTATTTATAGTCTACAAAAGAGAAGAGTGAGGAGGATTTGATAGCAGCCTTCAACTACCTGAATGGGGATACCAAACAAGATGGAAAGAGGCTGTTCTCATGGGTGACACATGACAGAACAAGGAGCAATGGTCTTAAATTGCAGTGGGGGAGGTCTAGGTTGGATATTAGGAAAAATATATTTTACTAGGAGGGTGGTGAAGCCCTGGGATGGGTTACCTAGGGAGGTGGTGGAATTTCCATCCCTAGAAATTTTAAATCCTGGCTTGACAAAGCCCTGGCTGGGATGATTTAGTTGGGGTTGGTCCTGCTTTTGGGCAGGGGGCTGGACTCAATGACCTCCTCAGGTCTCTTCCAACCATATGATTCTGTGATGTGGAGTAAAGACAGAGGCAGCTGCACAATTTCATATTTACAGAGAGGGAATTAAAAGTATAGGAAAAGATCATTACATTGTTTTAACATATATATTCACTTTCCCAGATCACCTAATTGCTTATTGATTCTATTACAGCATTAAACTGATATGTCAATAAGAACATAAGAACAGCCATAATGGGTCAGACCAAAGGTCCATCTAGCCCAGTGTCCTGTCTGCCAGCAGTGGCCTATACCAGATGCTCCAGAGGGAGGGATCACAACAGGTAATCATCACATGATCCCTCCCCTGTCACCCACTTCCAGAGAAACAGACTAGGGACACCATTCCTACCCATCCTTGCTAATAGCCATTGATGGACCTAACCTCCATGAATCTATCTAACTCATTTTTTAACCCTGCTAAAGTTCTAGCCTTCACTGCATCCTCCGGCAAGGAGTTCCACAGGTTGACTGTGTGCTGTGTGAAGAAAAACTTCCTTTTGTTTGTTTTAAACCTGCTGCATATTAATTTCATTTGGTGACCCCTAGTTCTTATGTTGTGGGAATAAGTAAATAACATTTCCCTTATTCACTTTTTCCATACCAGTCATGATTTTATAGATCTCTATCATATCCACCCTTAGTCTCCTCTTTTCTAAGCTGAAAAGTCCAAGGCTTTTTAATTTCTTTTCCTATGGGATATGTTCAAAACCCCTAATAATTTTTGTTGCCCTTTTCTGAATCTTTTCCAATGTCAATATATCTTTTTTGAGATAAGGCGACCATATCTGTACACAGCATTCAAAATGTGGGGGTACCATGGTTTTATATAGAGACAATAAGATATTTTCTGTATTATTCTCTATCCCTTTTTAAATTACTCCTAACATTCTATTTGCTTTTTTTCACTACTGCTGCACACTGAGTGGATGTTTTCTGAGAACTACCCACAATGACTCCAAAATCTCTTTCTTGAGTAGTTGTAGCCAAATTAGTCCCCATCATACTGTAGATATAGTTGGGATGAAGTCTGGGTGTTATACAACATATCACAAGAGACAGTTCCCGCCATGAGAAGATTCCACTATAAATAGAGAAGCTAACCAAATCGGGGGAGAAACAAAAAGGGTATTGTCCTGATTTAAAAGTTGGAGAATGGAGGGAGGCACAGAAAAATTAAATAACTAGGCAGGATCATAGAGAAAGATGGGACTCAAACCCACATCTCTGGAATTTGAGTTCAGAGCCTTAAACACAAGGTCATGGTTTTTTTTGAAAGCTTTACTTTGTTCATAAAGACACTTACAGCTGCCCTCACCAGTCCATGTTGGTATCTACAGTGCAAATTCTTTGGAAGTAAGGACTGTCTGGCTACGTCTAGATTGCAACAGAGGGATGCAGATCAAGCACGTTGAAATTGCTAATGAAGCAGGGATTTAAATATCCTGTGCTTCATTAGCATAAACATGACTTTTTTTCGACATGGAGCTTTTTCGGAAAAAAACCAAAAAACCAGCAGTCTAGACGCGGATCTGTCAAAAATAAACCTTTTTTGACAGATCTTGTATTCCTCAAAAAATGAGGTTTACAGGATCTGTCAAAAAAGGGTTTATTTTCGACAGATCTGCATCTCGACTGCCATTTTTTTCGAAAAAGCTCTGTGTCGAAAAAGTGGAGGCCATGTTTATGCTAATGAAGTGCAGGATATTTAAATCCCTGCTTCATTAGCAATTTTGATGTGCCTAATCTACATCTCTCTGTTGACAGAGAGGTGTAGTCTAGACACACCTCTGTGTTCTGTGTTTGTACAGTGCCTCGCATCACAGAGACCTGGTCCGTGGTTGAGGCTAACAGTGCAAATAATAATAATCGGACCCCCAGATCCCTCAGTATCCAGCCTCCACTCATTACAGGCTGCCTAAAGCCCTTTATAGGCCCAACAAAGCCCACAGTGCACGGTTAGCAAACACCCCTTCTGACATACAAACCTAGGGGCAGTTTACCCACTTGTAGAATGAAATAAAAGTCAGACACTAGCAATCTCATTACAAAATCTGCCTCATACTTCAAACTCTTAGTTGCCTGGGCTGGTGAGAAAGTGACCTGTAAATTATCCCCATAGCACTAGATAAACTATAGACTAATTAGTATCAGAATTATTGATTAATAGCAAATATTTTGCAAGGGATTTATATGCAATGCTGTCCCCACAGTATAGTGTGCAGCTTTGCTTTATAAATCATGGAACAAATGGTGACATGTCCAACAAATACTTTCTGAATGTTTGCCAACAGTTTATTTTATATAACATGCTATAAATATGTTGCAAGTGTAAGTTCTTTGTAAGTCACAGCATACATGCTGCATTGCATGGCATGGAAATGAATTCATTTTTTTTTCACATAGGTAACAATGACAAAAACATCTTTGGGTTTAAAGGGGTAGTGCCTTCCTGCCTCTCTTAGGGGCTGACAGCCACTGTGTGCCCGAGGGAAAGGTGTGTGAGGGGCTGCTCTACACCCCGGGGGGGGGGGGCCTCAGGTGGAAGGGGCAGGGCTGAGGACAGTCAGCCATTAGTGCTTTCCAGACCTCAGTGCAGCCCCCTCCCCCAACCCTCAGAGTCACACGATGCTGCACTGAGGGGCATGAGGGATAAGGGGCGCCTGGACGGTAAGGTGGTGGGGCAGGTTCCCGCGTGTCCTAGGGGATAGGGCACTCTCCTGGGGAGGAGAGTGCCCTGCACTCCAAGGCAGCAATTCAAAGGGGCCTGGGTCTCCAACCGCTGCTGCGTCCGCCATAACAGTGGCATTGGCTGTGAGCTCCAGGCCCTGAGGCAATAATCCCCTTTGAAGCCGTTCCCTCCGTCCCCTATCAGCAAGCCTGGCCTCTCCTCACACTTGATGCCAGTCTTCATTGTGGGCCTTGCTATATTTTCAAATAAGCACCAATAAACTTTCTCCCCCTCATCTTTGGGTGTGTCTCCCCACAAACACCCACAAAGCCCCTCATCATCTTCCTTAAACTCCCCTCTGACAATGGTTAGGCACCTGCTATGCTAAGACCAATGCCTGTCATACCAAATAATACTGTCTTCTTGTCTCTTGGTATTTTCCTCTCTGTCTCTCTGTATCTACCTATTGCCTCTGTGTTATGATTAGACTGTAAGGGTATGTCTACACTAGCCCCCTAGTTCAAACTAGGGAGGCTAATGTAGGCATTCGAAGTTGCAAATCAAGCCTGGGATTTAAATATCCCGTGCTTGATTTGCATCTTCCCGGCCGGGCGCCATTTTTGAAATTTACAAGTCCAGACTAACTGCTTGTGTCTACACACGGCAGGGACCTGGTAGTTCGAAATAAAGCCCTGGAATGAGGTTTAACAGGTAGTTCGAACTAGGGCTTTATTTCGAACTACCGGGTCCCTGCCGCTTGTAGACGCGGGCAGTTAGTCCGGACTTGTAAATTTCAAAATTGCGACCGGCTGGGAAAATGCAAAACAAGCGTGGGATATTTAAATCCCGGGCTTGATTTGCAACTTCGAATGCCTACATTAGCCTCCCTAATTCGAACTAGGGGGCTAGTGTAGACATACCCTAAGAGCTTTAGGTCAGGGGCCATCTTGCTTTTCCCTTGTGTCTGCACAGTACTTTTTTCAAGAAATGTCCTTTGCAGAGAATGTTGAAGTTTTCAGGTTTTGCTCTCATTCGGAATGAAGCCAGATTTCAAAATCTTGAAACGTGTTTGCCTCCCAGCTGTAAGCCTATGCCCAGAACCATCCCATCCATAGGATGGACTACTAGGGCAACCACCCCAAGACCCGTGCTTTGGGGTAGCCTGTGTTTCAGAAAGGTGAGGGGGTCCAGGGCAGCCAGTGGGATTAGTGGGGGGCCTGACACCACAGCAGGGAGCGACTGGCCCCAGTCCATCCCACTCCATTCCACCCTGCTGCCTCTGGTGTCACTCAGGGGAGGGAGTAGAAGCCAGAAAGAGGCAGGATGGAGGCAGAGGCTGGGCAGGGGATGGAGCAAGGGCAGGGTGGACTGGGGCCTGGTGTGGATGAGGGGAGGTGTCCCAGGGCTCATACCTCCAGCCCCTAGGGATGACCCTAGCTGTGCCTGCAAACTATTTCACCCCTAAGCAACATAAATTATACTGACCTAAGTGCTGGTGTGGACAGCACTATATTGTTGGGACATAACTACCGCCTCTTCTGGATGATGATACTCTCTTCCTTTGGCTTAGAGTGTTGTCATCAGATCCTGTAGTGTAGACATAGCCTAAGAAGAGTTACAGTGCTTTTTGTGAGATATCTTTCAACTGCTGGATTTTCTAAGCCTGAGTTATGCATGGTGACTAGAGCCAGATTAAAAAAAAATTAGTTTACAGTTTTCTGTCAGAAAAATGTTTTGACAAAACCGATTTTGGTGGGGAGGGGGCAAGGAGAATATTATTTTGGATGAAACTTATTCATAAAAAAAATAGAAATCAACGATATTGATATTTTTTTCATTTTAAAACCACTAATTATTTTGAATTTTGATATAAAAATTGAAAAAAATAAAAATGCAGCAAAATCTAAATAAAACATTTGGAAGCTGTTCAAATGCTTTGATTCAACTGAAATTTTTGAAGAAAAATTCATATTGTGAAGAATGTCAGAATGTCGCCTTTTCATCCTGATTCAGGATGAAAAAAAAAACCAGAAACTTTTCACAGGCTGTGAAATCAGTTTTCTGAACTAGTACTAGAAACTGGGATGCTGACACAGGAGGAGGATGCTTTAGGGGCAGGTTACCCTGAGAGTCGTACTTGAAGTAGATGCTGCGATCAGGAAGAGACATTTGGCTGGGCAGGCTGTATGCGGAGTAGAACAAGACAAGATGTTCCTGGAGCCAGTGAACTGACAGAAACAATATCTACACATCCACTAGCCTTGGGCAGAAAGAGACTAAGGCCAAGTGGCGTAATGCAGTGCAGTGTCACAGCCTTTCTTGAGTTAGGTAACTATATCTTACTGAATTTAGGCTTCCTTGAAAATTCAGCCTGAATGAATACAACACCCCCCCCCCCCACACACACACACCATGGGATGGATGGAATGAATTATGTATTGTTTTTCATGTCTATGCTAGATATTTTTAAGCTATTTTAAGACATTTTTAACTACAGCAGACTGCTTTTTTTTAACTCGAGGAGAGAAAATCCCAAAGCGACTTGGAAACAAAACACTTTTTCCCTCTTCATCAATATCCTCTAATATCCTAGCCTTCTAAGAGCACACACTTAGCAAATAAGA
Source organism: Pelochelys cantorii (assembly GCA_032595735.1). Taxonomy (NCBI): domain Eukaryota; kingdom Metazoa; phylum Chordata; order Testudines; family Trionychidae; genus Pelochelys; species Pelochelys cantorii. The sequence goes on along the minus strand of CM064355.1, from coordinate 8,158,311 downwards.
GTGCTTCAGTTCACTGGGAAATCTGGAGCACTGATTGAACGGAAGTCATGAATTCCCCTAGCAGCTGCATTAGCATTTACCTATTTTTTTAAAGCTTGCACTGAAAGGAAGATTACATTTTTAAAGCTTACATTTTATATTGCTTATTATTTATATTTTATAGTACTTATTATTTATATTTCAGTAGCACACAGATGCTCTTAGCTGACATATAGGGCCTACTATAGACAGGACACTGAAATGGGACTTATGAGGCCCTGGATACAATTTCTGCCTCAGCCAGTGGCCTTGATGATTAGGACCAAGTCACATCCCTCCCTGGGTCTCAGTGTTCACATCTGTAAAATAGGGATAATGATACAGCCCTCTGTTGAGAAGTGCTTTGAGATTTAAAGGTGAAAAATGCTGAGTAAAAGCTGGCAATTATTGCTGTGCTAGGCTCTGAGTATCACACATAGTCCCTGCTCCAAAGTTAATCTAAATAGAGGCAACGGACAAAAGATAACGGGGGAAAAATTAATGAAATTTCTTTCCCATTGTCTTATACTTTGGCAGGAGCAGAACTGGTACACCTCTGGCCCAGAAAGATGCACGCAAGTTTCAGAACACTTGCCTGTTCAGGAAGCTGTAAGGGGGGACCTCTTCCCAGACTAGAAGATCACTGTGGGGGAAGTGGCAATGCCCACTGTGCTCTTTGGAGACACTGCCAGCCCCTTAATTCTGTGGCTCATAAAGCCGTGCATGGGAAGCTTTGCGAGCAGCAAAGAGCAATAAAGCTGAGCAGGTGCAGAATGACTTTTGGCCATTTCAAGGCCCCTGGGTGATATTTGTATGGGGAGCTGGACCTGGCTGATGATCACATCCCTATGGTTATAGGTGCATGCTGTGCCCTCCATACTATTTGTGAAGGGAAGGGTGAAAGGTTCACTCAGAGCTGAACCACTGAGTCACAGTGCCTGGAGGCCAGTTTGAACAGCCCAAGACCGAGACTACTAGAGAAACACAGCGCGGGTCAGCAAAGGATCAGGGATGCCTTGAGGCAGCAATTCGATGCTGAATCAGTAATATTTGTTGCCAAGCATGGGAGTTTGATGGCTGCATTGCTAGGGGGTTACTCTGGTCCATGCAATGAACTTAGTGCAAAAGTGACCATTGCTATGCTGAGGCTTGTTTGCTTGCCTTTCGTGGCATGGAATAAAGATTGCTTTGAAACATAACAATTTCATTTCTTAACAACAACAAACACAGAGCACACGTGAAGCATGACACATCTGCACTTGGCGAATGGGAGGAAGGAGGCGGGGGAGGAAAAGGAGGAGATGAGGCAGGCCTGGAGAGCTTCACAGATTTGTGTATGCCCAGGATTCATCTGCCACCCTGCCATCTGATGGGCTTTGCAATGGGAGCTGCAGCTAAACCGCATGGGATGCTGATTTACTGTGCAGCAGCTTGCCAGTGTAGACTTGGCCTATATATTCTGATATGGCAGTCACCATGGTATCAAGAACTGGTATAACAAGCATGGGATGCTTGTTATACCACTAATGTCTCACTGATGTCCCCCCAGAATGTGGCTGCAGGGCTGGCAACACCTGACTTTTCCTTCTCTGTTCACTGCCCTTCCTACCTTCCATCTCCATCAATGAACTTTCCTATGTAGATCTTCCAATGGTATCAAGGTACATATGGCTGGAGGTTTACAGGGCTGGCTAGTTCTGGGACCAATAGTAACATTTGTCAGCATACACATTACAATAAGAGATCTCTTACCCTTCAGTTTCAGAGCAAGATCTCTGTACTGGCTAAGAAGGGAATTTCCCCCATTGATTCAGCACTGAACAGCTAATAGCGACCACTGGGAATAAGGGGAGATTTTCATCTTGTCCCGTAATGCCTGAAGATTCGATGAACTCCACTGCAGGTGTCTCTATTACTGGTGATTTTGCATGGAGGAGCTTAGATATTATGGTGATGGGCAGCAGCATGAAACACCCAAATAGCTAGCTAGACCGACAAATAAACAGGTCTGCCAAGAGGGGAGGACATATGGGACAATTGTCCTGGGGCCCAGCGATTCAAAGGGCTCCTGGCCACTGCTTCTGCTAGTGTGGTAGCAGCGGTGGCCAGGGTCCTGAGCCCTTTAAATCATTGCTGGAGAGACGCATGCTTCGTGTGGCTCTGAGGGCTTGAAGAGGGCACCATGCTCTGGACAGTGCAGAGGGCTAGCTTTCTCGGCTCTGCCCCTTCTAGTCAAGACTCGGCTCCTTCTGGGAGCATGGAGTCACACTCCCCCACACGCACCTTTCCGAAGGTCCCCCAGAGACTGTCGGCTTAATAGATAGTTTGGTAGTTTTGATCTGACCTTAATCTTTGATCGAATCCCCTTTTCTCGGCCTAAACTTTCCAGATTGATTAGTGGTTTTAAGGGCCTGGTTTTAGACACCCTTGAGATGCCTTGTCAGCATTTGCTGAAAAATTGTCCCCTTCATTTTGAGACATCTCAGGTTGGGCACCCTAAGGGTACATCTACAGTGCAAGCTTCTATCAGAATTAGCTTTTCCAGAAGATATCTTCTGGAAAAGCTTATTTCGAAATAGAGCGTCCCCACTACAGCAAAGTCTCAAAATTAGTCTGAAGTAGGCTCCCCTAATGTGGACATGCTATCTCGATTTAGAGCCCCAGGAGGCACTGGGGAGGAATAACTTTAGAAAGGCCCTGGTGAGGAACTATTTCCACATAGCGTCAGTGGAGCATCCACAAACACCCTTTTCCAAAAAAGATTTTTTGGAAGAAGTGTTATTCCTTGTGGAATGAGGTTTACCAACGTTGGGAAAAGCCCTCCGTTATTTCGATTTTCTTTCGAAATAACACAATTGCTGTGTGGACACTAGTGCTGTTTTTCTGGAATAACGGCTGTTATTCTGGAAAAACAGTGCAGTATAGATACACCCTAGCACTAATGTATCTAAAAATAAGTCACTCGTTTCTTTCACATTCTTTTGTGCTTCCCCAATAGGCTGTGCCACACAGAGCACACCCACGGCAATGTTTCTCTCTGCGGCTTTTTTACCCAACCTCCTGAAGGAAAAAATGATTTTACCCATTTGGATTTCTAAATCTCAGCACAAACTATTTCTGGCTCTTGTAATGATCCGTTTCTCTCCCCCTCCCCCTTTTTTCCCTTTGGCACATCCTACCCATAACACTAGCTGACAGTGTAATTTCAGTGTCCTACTGACACTTGACTCGAATACTTAAGTTACACACCAGACAGTTATCAACTGTGGAGACAGCCACTTGTCAATCTTTTCCTCCCCTCCCCCTTACATAAACTATTATTTGATCAAGTCAATTGCTGTCCTTTGCCGAAGCACACAAGATTTCCTTCACCAACGCTGCTTTGGAGGTCAGGTGCATGCAGCAAAATCTTTTCTTGCTGCTGGGAGCATTCAACAGCCAACTGCGATCTATAAAAGCAACCTGGGGCTTATATTTTTTCCAAGAGCACTGTCTCATTTGGAAGGCAGCCCCAGTGGAATCACCATCAGGAACTCCTTGGAGGGGTTTCATTGCACGCCTTCCGAGTGAGTGCAGTGAAACCCCTGTCAGTGAATTCCTGTTCACTGATCCTCTGAGGTAAATCACTAACAACCTTGTAGAAACAAAAGACAGGACTATGTAGCACTTTAAAGACTAACAAGAAGGATTGGTGTTGCCTGGATGTTACCTGGAGGAGTAAAGAGGGTCTGTGAGCCAGGAACCTCCATTCCTCCTTACACACACAGCCCACTCAGCATGAAATGCTTTGGGATTCAAACCAGATGAACACAGTACCTGCCCTGCAACTATGAAATGCCCTGAGCCAAAAGCCCCTCCAGTCCTGAATTTCCTCCAAATGCCCCCTCCTTCCCTTCCCCCCCCCCCCCCCGTGGTGTTCAGCCTGCATATCTACACTGGGGAGTAATTTTGAAATGCCTCCCCTTATTTCAAAATAACAAGGCAAACGTCCACACTAGGGGTGTGTCTAGACTACACCTCTCTGTCGATGAGAGATGTAGATTAGGCATGTCGAAATTGCTAATGAAGCCGGGATTTAAATATCCCATGCCTCATTAACATAAACATGGCTGCCACTCTTTTTTGAAATGGAGTTTTTTCAAAAAAAAACCCGGCAGTCTAGATGTGGATCTGTCGAAAATAAAGCCTTTTTCAACAGATTCTGTAAACCTCATTTTTTGATAGTGCTTAATTTACATGAGAGCTTGCAAAATAGCCATGTTCCCTCCTGTCTGAGAGAAAACTTGTTTCTCACTGTGTTTGCATTAAACTTGTGGTCATAGTACCAGTGAGTATCCATAATTCCTTGGATAATATTGATGCATACATTTTAAATGGTAGTATTCATCACCAGTGTATCACAGGCGTTCATTAAAGACCTTATTGATACACTTTTATGATACAGTAACAGTGTATACGTAGCATTGCCAGGTGTCCAGTTTTGAACTGGACAGCCCAGTATTTGAGCTTTTTGTTTGGGAAACAAATTGAGAAAATATAAATGTCCAGTATTTTCTAAATAAGATGTAAAGTAGATTGTCATGTAATGTCAGGTGTGTCCGATATTTTTGTTGAAACCATCTTGCAACCCTATGTATACATTTAGTTGATTTATCATTTGAGTTTCAGATGCCATATCTGTGTAGTGCAGTAAACCTTCTAAATGTGTTCCTCTGAAGTGTATCCCCAGATTCATTTTCTCTCTCCTGCTGGGTGTTGACCCCATGTTGTCTTGTTAGCTTTGTGTACTTTATATGCAAATATATCTCTATTGGCTCTGTCTGTCGGCCTGGCTGGTTAGACAAGCAAATGCACATTCCTTTGTGTGAGGCAGAATGGATTTAGACATTGTTTGCCAAATACATTTCAAATTTGCGATCCTAGCACATATGTATAAGTCTTTGTACATGCCCTGTACTCACGGCATGGAAAGGTTTTGGGACCAGCGTGCTGCCAGTTTGTATATGATACCTTAACCTGACACCTTTTAGACACGTACTATGACAGTGTGTTACATCCAATGAATACGCCAAGCCTGACAAGAGTTGTCCACAGCTCAGTGAACCACCAATGGGCCTGTGTGTCACAGAAATCCACTTCCTTTGCTTCAAGAGAAGTTCAAGGAGAGATGGGAACTTGGCTTCACCATTCAGTGTACCTGCCAATAGAGGAGACTAGCTGTGGTGGGGATGGGGAGGAGACAGAGTAGGAAGCTGCACCCTATACATGGGTATGGTCAGTGCTTTTTTTTGTATAAAAAAAAAAAGGTACCAGGGTGGGGCCAGCACTGCCCTTTTAAGAGACGTGGCCCCTTTAAGAGATGCCTCCCAGCCGACTGTTGGACATTTACGTACAGAGGTGCCAGTAGCCTCGGTTCTTTCCAGGTAAGCTCTGACTGGAGGCTCTGGTACTGCGTCTGGAGGTACTGGTACTGCATACTGGGCAGTACTGTCACAAAAAAAGCACTGGGTATGGTAGCAGGTATTCTGTCCATCTACAAACATTTTTGGGCTATGCACTCCACAGCACACCCTTACTCTGCACCTCCAAGACCTAACGCAGTCAGGAGGTCATCCTGCCCTTGAAAACTCTGGAGACCTTCCCTGGTCTTTGTTCAGGCAAAGCTCCTATGGACTTTTATGAAAGTTTTGCCTTTGAGAAAATTAATTATGGATTTCAGGGTTTGAGCTGCTGAATCAAATGATTACTTTGACTGAGTAAGAACAAGGAGGGGACCAGGCTTTTCCTCAGAAGCAGCTGTATATATTGCCAAGCAAGCCAGATGCCAGCTCATGCCAAAGTCCCCATTTCTCAACTGAACACTTACAAATGCAGAGCTAGAATCACTTGTGTGTCAGCGCTGCTACAACAGGGTTAGAATTATAAAAATGTGTTTATACTTTATTGCATGATTGTTAATCTCACTTACAACATCTGTATCCCTTATCTTAAGGTAATATTGAAGAGGTTGCCTTGTGAGCTTCTGTGACTGTGTAAATTACCAGACGGAAAAAAAGGCATTAACTAGTGTGATGGGCTGAACTCCAAGAGGTGTTACACCCTACCCAACAGAAAAGTTCAATTGACGCAGGATGGACTATTGTGAGATGTTAAAAAGAACAAAAGACTTTGGTTGTTTTGCCCTCCTCCCACCAAAGACAGATCATGCAAGTGGATTCCTTCAATCAGCTGGACTGCAGGTCAAAACACAGGAGAAGAGGATTAAAACACCTAACAGGAAGGTGCATACCTCTATGCTGCCTGGATTCTGGGAGACAAGATTTACTAGGCATACACAAGAGGTCCTCGGTACTTAGCCTGGGTTAGTCTTGAAGAAGAAATAGATCGTGGTTATCATTAGGGTCACCATCTTTCCTGACTGGGTGAACCGGACATTATCTACAGCAATGGTGTCCAGTCCATGTAGTTGGGAAACTTGCAATCCTAGTTACTGTAGAAACTTCAATTATTTTCTGAAACTTAAGATTTTAACTCATTTGTGTGTATATAAGTTTCCCTGCTTTACCTTTTAAATAACTCATTTACCTATGTAAGAAATCTTTGTATAATTTATTCTAGGGTTGGCTTCAAAGGTTGTCTGATGTAAAATCTAAGATGTAATTGACTGGTTCTTTACAAGTCATCTGGAAGTAACCTGAATACCTCTGTGATTCTTGGTGTAAGGGACCATCTATCACAAAGGTATGCTGACCTAGGTGTTAAGATAGTTCCCTTGGATACTCTGATCTATCTGTGACTCTGTGTTATGACTCTTATTGAACCTGGGGAGTTTACATTTAATAATTTGTTAGTAAAACCTAAATACGGAACCCAACCCATTGGGGATTTGTGCTCTGGTTTTTAACAGCCTGTCCTGAGGTTAGTATTCATGCTCTTGAGTCACCAAAGGCAGCGTTACAGGTTTGACTAAGAACAGGATTTCGCTCAGGGAGAGTTTGCCGTATTGCCAAGCCCAAGTGCCCCAAACTCACCTGCCAGATGCCAAAGGAAGAACAAAAAATCATGAGACTGACTGAAAAAAGTCACAAGATGTAATTTTAAAAGGAGGGCTCTTTTGATTGTGTCTTTGAGTCTTGAGAATGTACTTAGATCACATTTTCAAGCTCTTCTCTGCAACCATGAATGGTAGAAATTTACATTATTTAAGGATAAAAGGTGTGATTGTACTATATTCACAGGACTGCGGGAGATGAGGCTGTAAGGAAAATGTAAAAAAATCATGAAATTAATCATTAAAGCAGAAAAGTTGGCAACACTGATTGTCTAAGGATTCAACTCGGTTACACTCAGCATTTAAATGGCGCTATTTGTCCGTAACACACTCTACAAACATTAACCAATTAATTTTCAGGATATGCCCAGGAAGAAAGAAAGTTCAAAGCAAATCAGCAGGACTCCGGCGCACAAGTAGAAGAGGGAAAAGTAAAATGTTATATAGGCAACAAAACATTCAGTCAGTATCCGATTGCATGGTGACTGCAGGCTGCATAGACAGGTGATAGCTGCTCAGCACAGAATCCTTAGTGCCAGCAGGAACTCATATCAGTTAGGAGCAGCTTTCGATGTGACTATTGTGAGAAATATGGCCCATGATGTTGTAGTATTGCTAGTGTCCCCTGTAAGCTGAGTGCTTGGGTGGCCACCCAGAAGAGCTCCAATGCAGCCCAGCTGATTAGCAGAGCACCCACAGCTGCAGAATGTTTCCATTGGTAGTGCACATTTGCACATCTCAGTGCATGTAACACAATTTATCCACACATGGATAGAACAAATTACACAGAACATTGTTGCTAACCCAGGGATTCAAAAACTATGAGGCCCCTCTCACCTCCAAATTGTTTGATTGGTTTAAAATGACAATATTTAACAAACAAAACAAAACAAAAATCCATGCCAACAGTATTTTGAGGTTATATTTATTTACTTTCCCTTTTTTAACTTGTAATGTTCACCTGAGTCACATGTTCAAGCTTTTCTTTGCAACCATGAAGGGTAAAAGCTTTCACTTTAAAAAAAAAGGAAGTAGAGATTCTCTTGTATACACACAATTCCTGGAGCTGGGACTTCAAGAAAACATCATATATGCTGGGAATTGGCAATACTGAATTCATTGCTTATTGAATAAAAGAAAACGTTATTCTGTCTCTGATATTGCTAGGAGTAGGTTGACAAATACACCACTGCTTTGAACTGGACAGAGGCAGAATTACACAACTATGGTCATAGGCCATGCAAGGTTTTCCTTGAGTGGAATGAAGAACCTGCACTTTTAAAGCAGGGGGAAGAGATCTCTTTTGGACTGTTGCCAAGGAGTTCCAAATATCACAGTAATTAAAACAGTGACTACCACAAACTCATAGTTAATGGTGGATTTCTTATGATCCATTTAACAGTAATGGGTCTGATTTTATTTCCACCCAAGTCTATGGGAGGTTTGCTTTGCAGCTCACTGAAATTTACTCCTGTGCTTTTCTGGCCAACAGGAAGCCAATTTGCTACTGAAATCCCTCTTAAGGCCAGGTCTGAAGTCCACTGAAGTCAATAGGAGCACATAACAGTGGCCAATGCCAGGTGCCCCAAAGGGAATGAACAGAACAGGGAATCATCCAGTGATCCATCCCCTGTCACCCATCCCCAGTGATGTCAGTGGGCTTTGGACCACAGCTTTAAATCTGATTTTGAAGTCTTAAATGCTGCAACACCCTAGAATTGTCCCTCTACACAGCACTGAATTTCACCGGTGGTGGCTCGTCAATACAGGCGAACTAGGCGGTCGCCTAGGGCGCCAAGATAAACGGCCGTTGAGGGCTTTGGAGGCGGGGGCGCCGATTGCGCGTTTCACCTAAGGAGCCAGTTGTGGCAGCTCGTCTAGGGCCGCTCCTGAATTTCACTCTGATTATTGTAGCCTCTGGGCCATCAGCATGGACAATAGACCTTTCACTGGGCTGTCCCCTACTCATTCTGCAACCTCTTCTTCAAATCTCTTATTCTGTAATCCTTTATATCCTTCTGAGATACCCTCTTGTGGCATGTTGCCTACAAAGAACTGAGCTGCCTCATACATTTCCCTGTTCAATGTTCATTTTCCACTAACCTCTGTCTGTCCCAAGATTGCAAGCTCTTCAGAGCAGGGAGTCATCCTTTCCTGAATGTCTGGAAGCCTCCTAACACACTGGAAGCATAAATAAAATCATTAAGAAGGCTAGCACAGACTCCTCGTGCCATTCCAGAAAAATGCATTGACTGAAAAGCCTGAATGACAGAATCTCGTCTCCAGCATCAAACCCATAATGTAAGTCTGGACTAGGACATATCTGTTTAGACAGATACCAACTCTTGACATAGAGACTTGTAGTGATAGAGACTCAGCCACAGCCCTAAGTAAACTGCCCCCAAGCCAATCATCCTCACTGTTAAAAATGTGCATCTTATTTCTAGTTTGAATTTGTTTAGCTTCTCCTTGCAGCTATTGGATTTTGTCTGCTAAATTAAAGAAAACTACTATCAGAAACTTTCTTCCCATGTAGCTGCTTCTGGACTCTGATAAAAATCACCCTTTAACTTTGTCTTAGATAAACTAAATAGTCTGAGCTTGTTTAGCATCAGGTTTTCCACATATCATATCACTCTTTTCCAAGAGGAGAGAGAAGGCTTTGGTGATTCTTCCCTTAAAATCAGTTGAGTGACCATGTAGCACATCTAGAGAAACCATTCAAACATTTGCTTGGCTGTGGTTTTCCAACCACAAAATAATATGTTTATTTTTTTCCAGCACTTTTTTGTCCTTTTATTGATAAAAACTACACAAAAGCTAACTCATCATAATAATTAATTAAAAAAACAAAACAAAACCATTGCTACACATTCTCCTGTGTTTTAGAAATTGTGTCAGCCATTGAGTTTCATTGAAATGCTCCTGCTTTATGAATTTCCTTCTGATCCATTTTGGGCACATTGTATCCATTTGGGTACCCACACATCCTTTATTTTTTGCCTATGCCATCTCTGGACTGTAAATGTGTGAACTAATAGTCCATCATGTTTCCCCATTTTAGAGGACAACTGTTAATTATAGTATCGACAATGAAGCACAATGAAGATAGTAAAAAATCCAAAGCACCCTCCGTAGTGCATAGCATGTGTCTTAAAAGTACATGCACCCAAGGTTTTTGTTTGTTTGTTTCTTTGTTCTGCTGCATCAATTGCCACCGTCCTTTTGGTTCAACACAAGCTGTAATGCCCATGTTTGGAGTTCAAAATATTAGCTTTGACCCAATGACCCCTCCCCCCCAAATAAAATAAAATAAAATAAAATAGCCATTGCTTTGTTGTTTGTTTGAAAAAGAAAAGAAAAATCAATTTAAACAAAGCCTTTTTAAGAGTAGTAAACACTAATAAAGAAGCTATGCGTGATCCATCTTGCAATCTCACACCTTGTTTTTACCTGTGGTTCTCCTCAAGAACCGTGCAATGTAGAAAAATCAAATATATAAACAGAACTCTTAATTCATCCCTTTATGTAGCTAGAGTGAAATCTATTTTTAATAAGAACTTGACAATCTCTCGTTAATATTTACATCAAGGAGCTTGTTTGAAAGTTTTAAAGCAAAGAAAATCTTCAAGTTCTCAGCACTGTACTGCAAGATAGAATTTCCACACTTTTCTTTATCCCTTTTCCTTTTGTTTGTGTTGGAACATTTGCAACTGGAATGGTAGATTTTTTTTCTTGTACTGTTCTCTTCTGAGATGAAAGTCCCTCAAAAGAATTCCCAACCCCCACCCATCCCCGAAGAAGTGGTCTCCATGATTAGTTTGGTATTCTCTCAATGTAAATGGCTGGAGCAGCTGAGCGCGCAATTGTAGCTATGAAGCTGTGGTCTCGACTGAGTTCCAGGTTGGTCGTCTCAGCCTGCTCCCCCCGGGAGATGGTGTCATACGCCTTATTTACATGGAGAGGCTTGTGGGCCTGGCAGTATCCGATCACGGGTTGGTCATAGCTGTAATAGGGCAAGGTCTTCATGGGGTGAGGGACCTGCATGAGAAAGAGCAGAGAAAAAGAGAGAAACATGAATGATATGCTTAATGAGGTGCTTGTATAGCACTTAGCACAATGGATTCTTGGATGGGTGGGCCTCTTAGCAGTACCACGATATAAATGTTAACTACACACACACACACACACACACACACACACACACAAACTCTTTTCAGAGTTTCTCTGAGTGCCTGTCATAAAAGGTCTGATTCTGCAGGCCTTACAGGCCTCACACTTAGTGGGCAGCACTAAGGCTTAACTCTCGTTAGAATAAACAGGACTATTTGGACAAGTCTACACTATGGCCATACTGTCCCTTCCCTCCTCAGAGTGGCCCAGAGCTCTGGAGGGTGCCTGTGGCGATTTAAAGGGCCCGGGCTCTGGCTGCCACCACTGCTGTAATAGTGACAGCGGCAGATGGGAGAGCCAGGCCCTTTTGAATCTGGGGACCACAGGGCAGTTGGCCCCTTCTGTTAGTTGCCCTGATGGGAGCTGATGAGTTCTGAGCCCTTTTTTAGACACTCTCACCCTTGTTTAGGCACCTAAATGGGAACGGAGACCTTTGGGAAACGGAGCCCGCATTCTGGGTGTTGAAAACTGGGAAGGCCCCGCCCGAGTAAGTGCTACTCCTCGTAAGGACTGGGATACTGGGCCAACAGCATGCCCAGCCTTCAGGCCGAGCGCTGTATTGCTGTTCCTGCCATAGCTGTGAACTACTAGCCACGGCCCCCGGGTTTCCGTGGCTTCTCTCAGCCCAGGGTCTGTCTACACCCAAGTGGGAGCAGCAATTTCCAGCCCGAGGAGCCCCACCTGTGCCAGCTCTGAGTGAGCCCCTTACAATAGAAGTGGCTGTTCAAGCAGAAGGAGGCCAGTTGAGGGGGGCTGGGAAGGGCAAAGGCTACAGCAGAAGTGGCAGCGGGCAGAGCCCTTTGAATCACCACCAGAGCCGGGGGCGGGGCATGCGCTGAGCAGCACTGAAGAGCTGGCTAGGGGAGGCTGGCCCCCATCCCTGCGTGCCAGGCCCTGCCCTTTTCCAGGGCCTAGAAACAGCCCCCTCCACACACACACACACCTTGCCCAGTGCCTGGCAAAGTCTGTCGGCCACCCTGCTGCCTATGTCCTGGGACAGAACAGTACGTGAGGCAGACAGCTACTCCTCCCAACACCAAGCCTACACTTGTATTCTTAGTGCACTATCGCTGGCAGAGTGAGCCCGTGTGCGTCTCCTCCGCTTTCCAGCACTGCTGCAGACGTAGCTTCAGAATCCCACCAAAGCAAACACAGGGACACAGCCTCAGCTGATGCAAACCAGGATCTCTTCGCTGGTGCCAGTGGAGCTATGCCAGTCCATCCCAGCTGCAGGGCTGGCCCAATACGAGTAGAATCATAGAATCCTAGGGCTGGCAGAGACCTCAGGAGTCATCGAGTCCAGCCCCCTGCCCAAAGTAGGACCAACCCAACTAAATCAACCGAGCCAGGACTTTGTTAAGCTGGGACTTAAAAACCTCTAGGAATGCAGATTCCACCACTTCCCTAGGAAACCCATCCCAGTGCTTCACCACCCTCCTAGGGAAATCGTTTTTCCTAATATCCAACCTAGACCTCCCGCACTGTAACTTAAGACCATTGCTCCTTGTTCTGCCATCTGCCACCACTGTGAACAGCCTCTCTCCATCCTCTTTGGAACCTCCCTTCAGGAAGTTGAAGGCTACTATCAAATCCCCCCTCACTCTTCTCTTCTGCAGACTAAACAAACCCAAGTCCCTCAGCCTCTCCTCGTAAGTCATGTGCTCCAGCCCCCTAATCATTTTGGTTGCCCCCCACTGGACTCTTTCCAGTGCATCCACATCCTTTCTGTAGTGGAAGGCCCAAAACTGGACTCAGGACTCCAGATATGGCCTCACCAGTGCAGAATGAAGGGGAATAATCACTTCTCTAGATCTACTGGCAATGCTCCTTCTAATGCACCTTAATAGGCCATTAGCCTTCTTGGCTACAAGGGCACCCTGTTGACTCCTATCCAGCTTCTCATCCACTGTCATCCACAGGTCCTTTTCTGCTGAACTTCTACTTAGCCAGTCGGTCCCCAGCCTGTAGCAGTGCTTGGTATTCTTCCGTCCCAAGCGTAGGACTCTGCACTTGTCCTTGTTGAATCTCATCAGATTTCTTTTGGCCCAATCCTCTAATCTGTCTAGATCACTCTGGACCCTATTCCTGCCCTCCACTGTATTTATGTCTCCCCATAGTTTAGTGTCATCCGCAAATGTCAAGTTACGAAGGCCTACCCTGGGTCCCATATCTCCCTTGTATCTGAATTCCTTGCTAAACATCTTATCACACAGTGGAATAACAAACAAAGCCACCCGTTAAAAAAATACCCCATATTTTTTAATGTTAATCCAAAAAATGAAATATAATTATTACCAAAACATTAAATACAAATCTTTTCCTATCTGCCTTTGCAAGTAATTTAATCATCTGCAGGAGACAAGGTGATCAAACTGGAAAAAAAAAAGAAAAGTTTGCGCCATGGAGGTCGGGGAGAATCTACAGGAAATACAAGTTACAGTTTATTCCAGCAGTGAGAGAAAAGCTAAACTCATTAGAGCTGGAGATATGCTATCTGCAATTCTAACTTGTCAAAAATACTTCTTTATATTCCCTTCCAAACTTTAAATGAAGAGGACAGAGCTGGTTCATCATGAGTTTTCATTGCATGGTGTTCCTCATTCAGATGGGTATGAAAAAAAACAATTAGGTATTAATGCTAATTATAACGTCTGTTGTGGTAGACTGAATGTGACACACTGTACTTCAAAATAGCACTTGGTTACCAGTGTTCCCTCCAATTTTTTCCACCCCCAAGAGGAATACGTTTCCTTATGTGCCCCAGTGTGGAGCTAATCTATGGCATGGAGCTGATGTGCGACCCGTCACCTTCATATTGGTGCCCATAACAAAATATATGTGGTAGGGGTGGGACAAGGGTTTCTGAGACTTCTTTTTTGCACAAGAGGCTTTTGCGCAATAGCCGTTCCTCCTCATTTTTTCAGGAAGAACAGCTCTTGCGCAAGAGAGGGTTTTTGTGCAAAAAGGAGGGGGTTTTTGCTACACAGCTCCTTTTTGAGCAAAAGCCTCTTGTGCAAAAATGGAGCCTCGTTAATTATGCAAATGAGGCTCGGCGATATTCCACGCTTAGCCTCATTTGCATATTTCTTGTGCAAAACGGGCGCAGTATAGACATAGCCCGAGTGTGGATGGGGGCTCAGGTTGGGGTGCAGGAGTGTGAGGGCTTCAGCTGGGGGAGCGGGGTCAAGGATGGGGCTGGGGATGAGGGGCTCAGAGATGGGACAGAGGCTTGGGATGGAAGGACTCTGGTTGGGGCTGGGCATGAAAGGTTTGGGGTGCAGAAGCAGGGCTCCAAGTTTGGGGGGGGGCTCAAGGCTGGTGGTTAGGGTGCAGGAGAGGGTACAGGCTCTGGGCTGGGGTGCAGGTAGGGGCTGTAGGGCTGCAGGAGGGAGTACAGGCTGTAGGCTGGGGGTGTGGGCTTTGGGGTGGGGCCATAGATGAGGGCTTTGGGGTGCAGGAGGGCACTCAGGTCTGGGGAGGGCTCCATGCGGAGGAGGGCATTGGGGGTCAGGCTTAACCTGGGCAGTTCAGTGCTGGGGTCAGTGAGAAGGGGCTCCCCTTTACCAGACATGGCTGTTCCCTGAGGTGGTTGGCAGACAGGAGCCCCTCCCCGCCAGCCCTGGCAGCTTCAGGACTTGAGGAGAATGACATCTCCCTGCTGCAATCCTGAGCCGCAGCACGAGGCTTTCTGGGAAGCTGCGCAGCCACACAGCTTAGGGGTGGCTATGCCTGTAAACGCAGTGATCCCCATTCATAGAATAATAGAGCTGGAAGAGACCTCAGGAGGTCATCAAGTCCCGCCCCCTGCCCAAAGCAGGACCAACCCCAGCTAAACCGATTGTGACATTTAATATACAGGATGCCCCGTAAGATCTCACATGACAAAGTCATGATCTGCTGAACAGGCCTGTGCTGTCAACATACACGTTTTGCTGTTGCGTATGCAGTTATGAGATTGTGCTGGATGGCTGTTACTGAACTAGGTTGTAAGTTTGCTCATGGTGTACACAGGACCCTCGCTCAGGCGGATGTTCAGTGACCATCAATCAGCAGGAGACTTGTAATCACAGATTTTTAATTCAGTGAAGGCTGCGCAAGCCCCACATAATGGGGACTGCACAACTCTATGACCCAGTTACAAAAGGCCACCCCAGTGGCATTGCTCAGTCACTCAGCAAAGCCGATCCGGGTATGTCTGGGCAACTGTCTTCTGGGCACATGGACTAAGGATGTGGGAGGGGGAGGAGAGGCAGCAAGCCTGGGCCCTTCTTCTCTAGACAGGAAGCAACAAGAACGCCGACAAGATGAAAACTTCATCTGAGGAGACTGGTCCAGGCCTGCGTGTTGAGAGCTGTAACATCCAGAGGGAGTGAGAAAATGGCTTGATCTAACTGCTGCCTAATGAAATGAAGCTTAAGGTTTAGATTGTGTGCTTATCTTTTATTTTCTGTGGTAACGATCTCTGATCTTTTATGCCTACCACTCATAATCACTTAAAATCTTTCTCCGGTGAATTCATTTGTTTTGTACTTTATCTAAAACAGTGTATTTTGCTTGAAAGTACTTGAGAAATCAGTTTACAAAGGCTGGTGCATGTCCTCTGCACACTGAAGAAGGGGCAGACTAGGTAATAAATTTACACTGGTCAGGCTTCTGAGCAGGGTACCATGGTACTGCTCTGGGGTGCAAGACTGTGGAGCTGGGGGGGAGGGTGGATCTGATTGCATGATTTGTGAGTGGCTTTGTGAGCAATCTAGGTGGTTGTGGGGCTCCACAGGATGTTGTTCTGAGTGATAACAGCACCTACAGGGATCTGCTGCAAGGCACTCAAAAAATATTGTGAGAAACAGACACACAGCAGTGCCCTAGGTGCAGGTCTAGAAAACATGAGCTATGAGGGAAGGCTGAAAGAATTGGGCTTGTTTAGTTTGGAAAAGAGAAGATTGAGGGGGGACATGATAGCTGTTCTCAAGTATCTAAAAGGGTGTTACAAGGAGGGGGGAGGAACATTGTTCTCCTTAGCCTCTGAGGATAGAAGAAGCAATGGGCTTAAACTGAAGCAAGAGAAATTTAGGTTGGACATTAGAAAAAACTTCCTGTCAGGGTAGTTAAACACTGGAATAAATTGCCTAGGGAGGTTGTGGACTCTCTATCACTGGAGATATTTAAGAGCAGGTTGAATAGACATCTACCAGGAATGATCTAGACAGTGCTTGGTCCTACCATGAGGGCAAGGGACTGGACTCGATGACCTTTAGAGGTCCCTTCCGGTTCTAGTGTTCTGTGACTCTATGATTCTCTGGCCCCATCACAAAAAGTTCCTCCAGAGTTCACATTAATAGGTAGTAGCTGGGTCCCCCCTGCATACATCCTCATTTATTCCCTCTTCTCCGAACAGGAGTGAAAAAGAATCAGAATCACAACAATAGCTCTCACTTGCATTTACATTGTTTTCCTTGTCCACCGATTCCAAGCACTTTTCCAAACTGAGCAATTCAAGGGGTTCTCTCTCGTCAGGATTCCTCTTCAGCAGACAGGAACAGTGCTAGTTAAAGAAACAGCTTTGCACATTCCTAGGATCCCGCTGAGAGCTTGTCTAGACGGAGGATTTTGCAATGATGTAGCTACAGTGGTACAATCTGACAGATGTGCTGTACCCATGTAAAAAGTGATTTGCATGAGCTAAGCTACAAATCAGCGGATTGAACCACTGCAGCTTCATTGGTTCAAATAACTACAGCATAAAGAAGCCCTAAGTTATTTCTCGAACAATCTGTAGCAAATGGATAGATTTCTCCCTTACTCCTGGCATTCTCTTGCCATGCCTGGCCTGACCACAGCCCCACGCCTTTGTGGCAGCACAGTTACTTATGTGCTTTCAGTCAGATGGGATCTAAGACACCAACTAGTAGAATTCATGGGTGGCAGGTATAAGAGGCAGGGAAAGACTCAAACTGCCTGGCTGTCCCTGCCCACAATCTGTGCCCAGGCTGCCCCCATTCAGTGCGGCTCGTCCATAACCTGAGGCTGCCTGAGCTTCAGCCCAGAGGCTGGGGTCATGCTGCCAGCCCTCCTGGGGCCGGGGAGGCTGAGGCCAGGTGCCGTCTGTGCTCCAGAGCCAGGGGGGCTAAAGAGATTTATTCCCATTCCGGAACTTCTTTACACTGGCCAAGTGATAGGAGAACAAGTGCAAATGAGAAAAAGGCGCATAAGTACTTTTGAGAGTAAGTTTTTTTCAGTTACAGACTAACACAGCTTCCCCTTTAAACCACGGCAGGTTTAAAACAAACAAAAGGAAGATTTTCTTCACTCAGTGCATAGTCGACCTGTGGAACTCCTTGCCAGAGGATGTGGTGAAGGCTAGAACTTTAAAAGGGTTCAAAAAAGAGCTGGATAGATTCATGGAGGTTAGGTCTATCAATGGCTATTAGCCAGGATGGGTAGGAATGGTGTTCCTAGCCTCTGTTTCTCTGGAGGTGGGTGACAGGAGAGAGATCACATGGGGATTACGTGTTGTGATCCCTCCCTCTGGGGCATCTGGTACTGGCCACTGTTGGCAGACAGGATACTGGGCTAGATGGACCTTTGGTCTGACCAAGTATGGCCGTTCTTATGTCCTTATGTTCTCTGAAACCATATTTTGAGTAACCCTGAATAGCATTGAGGACATTGGTCATTCTGAAAACAAGCTGAAATTATTAGATTCTCTATTTAAGCACCCTATAGAAACATAATCTAAATCCCCATACAGGTTTCGCTGAATTAATGTTATAAGCATTGAATCCAGTCTGCAGAATAACCATTATCTCTCTTCATTAAAGACTAAGGAAGGATTTGTTGTTAAGGCAATGGACTCGGACACGGGAGAATTATGTTCCATTCCTGGTTTCCGGCACAGCTTTCCTATGTGACCATGTCCAAGTCACTTAATCTACTTTCATAACAGTTCCCCTGCTGTAAAATGGGGAATATGCTACTTCCTACCTCCTCTTTTAGGCTACGTCTGCACTGCCCACGGTACTGTACAGTGATCAAGTCACAATGTTCTGGTGGCAGTAGTCACTCATTATCGATGGAGGAGAGTTCTCCCACAATAACAAAACCCATGCCAAATGAAGGTTGGTAGCTTTCTCACCAGGAGCCTCAATTTGTCACAGGGTGATTTTTTTTTACAAATTCTTTGTTGCCTAAAGTACAGACTATACCCACTCTAGGTCTACTTCACCAGCAGTGTTCCCTGTGAACTGAGCACTTGGGTGGCCAGGCAGGAGAGATTTTAATGATGCCCAGCTGATTAGCCAAGCAACCACAGCCTGCAGCATGTGTTTATATTGGTGGTGCACATCCATGCATGCCCTGGTGCACATAACAAAATGTATTCCACATAGATGGAAAACATTAGAGGGAACATTGTTCTCCACTACCATTCTTTATTCTGCTGTTCTAGCTGACCGGGGCTTAGTGCTGTTTAGCCCCAACTAGCTCCCCCACTTGCTTTTCAAGGAGGGAGCAGTACTACCCTCTACCAGCCAATCCAGTCTTCCTTCTGGCCTTCCTCTTCCCCCTTTCCAGGGCTTCTTTCCTCTTCATTCATCTGTTTCCACCTCCTGGGGGTTGCCTCCCCTTCTAATTAGCACGTCAGCTGTAGCTCAACTTGTTAATTGATCCTCTAATTAGGCCCCAATTAACCTATATTGCTAGAGATTTGAGTGACAGGGTGCTGAGTCAGCTGGTTACAGCCTATAGATTGCTACTGCAAAACAAATAATAAAGGACAATCTAAGCATTCAAAAAGCAAAGACCAGTTACTATAAATACTGTAGTAAACAAAATAGGGTGTAGCATTTCTACAATGCTTTTCAACCTGAGATTTTCAGAGCCCTTTACAAAGGAAGACAAGTATGTTATTCTCACTGTGCAGGAGAGTAAACTGAGTCACAAAGCCAATACTTGAGATCTCATTAATGACAAAGGCAGGAACAAAATTCTTATATCATACCCGGCCTGTGTTCTATTTGTGGTACCACTTTGCCACCAGTAATAGCTGCAAGTTAGGCGACAAAAGTTTCTAAATTTGGCTTTGGAGCATAGTACATTATAATGAAGACAAAGAGTTGCTTGGGAAGGAGTACAACAGATACAGAGACTGCCTCTTTCTTTTATGATCAATCATAATATCCCATTCAGTCTTTGGCTAAGTGGACTCATTCATTATCACACTCCAGGACAGCACAGGCCAGTAGAACAAGTGAGGCAGAGACATGCAATGAAGAATGCCGAGGTATTTGCCAGAAGACAATGCACTAGTACATATCGTTAGCAATAATTCCTAAATGAAGAACTTCCTTTTCTAAAAGTTGTACTGTCTAATCATATGTATTTAGGTTTAAAGTGATAGCTTGATACATACAGGGAAATAAATATGCCTTAAAATGAAATATACTCTGATGTCACTGAGATTTATAGCCGACAAAGCTTTTAATAAATTTTGGTAATCAAGAGGGATGATCAAAATTCATTTAAAATGTTTCTGTATCAGGCCATATACCGTCTCTGATATGTTGCAGTGAGTAAATGATTGAAGTGCTATCTGTTACTTGAAGAAAGCTTTGACTCTGCCAACCAAAAAGCTTCTTATGTTAGAGGCACTAAGTGTTCAGTAAGGTTTTGAGCTAATGGGCTGTATTAATTAGCTGGTATTAATTCTAAAGTCTTCACCTCTGTAGATCTTCCCGGTAAATGGTCTAAACATTGCAGTCTTAACAGCTGCCCACTTGAAACAAACATTCCATTACAAGCAACATTTACATAAACCTGTATCTGAGGGATTAACATGAAAGATTCAGTGGGTGAAAGTTAGGAATGCAAATCTTTCCTTTCAGAGTGAAATTAACTTGGAGAGGTTAATGGCTGACAGCCTCATTGCTGAATAACAACTGCACAGAAAACAAGCAGAACAAAGCTGAGTCTACCTGACGCCAAATGAGATTCTGGGGCTGCATTCAACACATGTCTTTCTAGGCTGCATGCTTGTTCAGTTTTCTCTTGAATGCTCAATAGCGAGCCTGCTTCTCCACTCAGCTGGGCCCCAAGTTCCTTACAGCATGCCAGGGTACCGTCCACGTTGTTAAGTTTTATCAACTAACATGTTGACACCCAAAAGCTGAACACAAAAATCACTCTGCGTGATGTTCACACTTGCTCCCTCATGCCACAGATGGGCTACATCTACACAGAAGGTTTCTTGCGCAAGAAGCCCTTTGCGCAAGTGTTTTTGCGCAAAAACGTCTTGTGCAAGAGCACGTCCACACCTCAAAGCGCATTGCAAAAGTGATGTGCTTTTGTGCAAGAGAACATCCACGCTGCATGGATGCTCTTGCACAAGAAAGCTCTGATGGCCATTCACAGAATAAGCTGCGTCTGTAGCGTCCACACTTGCCTTTTTGCGCAATAGCTGTAGCGCAAAAGGGAGTTATGCCTCGTAGAAGGAGGTTTACCTACACCGGCAAAAGCCCTCTGTTCTGCCGTTTTACTGCTGATTTACTTGCGCAAAAACGCATTTGAGTTGTGGACGCTCAACAGGTTTTTGAGCAAAACCGGCCATTTTTGCGCAAAACCCTTGCAGTGTAGACGTAGCCATGGTGTCTGCACTGGGGGCACCATCTTGGACAGTGTGAGCAACGCACTGTAGGCCTGTATCCCATAATGCAGTGCTGTGGGAAGGCGGAGCTGATCGCTGTCCCATTTGCAATTCCCTCCTCAGCTGCTGGGAGCAACATCTGCGAGGTAGGGGCCACTGGTGAAAAGGACACAGGGGGGACATGTGACCACCTCCCCCCACTTGACTCCTTCCCATGACACCTGGGGAAGAGGCAGGACAATGCCCCTTCTGCCCCAGCCCACCTCTTCCCGCCTCACCTCGTCCCCCAAGTCTCCTCCCTTAGCAGTGCAGACCAGGGAACTAATGGGGAGACTGGTGCCCAGAGCAAGGGTGTCCCTGCCCCCGTCTTGCTCTGCACTCACTGCCAGTGGCAGGGGGAAGTGGAGCAACAGGGCTCCATTCACCAGCTGTGTCACTCCACTTCCCGCTGGTGAGTGCGGGGGAAGGGTCATACCCCTCTGCCGTCAGACATGCTGGCAGTTGGGGAGCACAGCTGCGTTAGTCCGCTTCCCCTCAGGGCCACTGGTAAGTATGTGTGTGTAGAGGGGAGACAACTGCTGCTGCGGGTACCAAGCCCCCCTACTACTCCCCTGGGCTTCCCAGAGGCTCTGGCCCCTTGCCCCTCCCTCTCACAGCCTTTGGGGGGGGCACAAGATCCCTCAGACTCCTGTCATGATTTGCCAGTGCTGTGAGTGCTCCATTCTGCCTGCCTGCCCCCGCGCCCCCATTTCCACAGCAGCAGCCTCCCTGCCACTGTGTTTGGTGCAGGGCAGAACAGGAGCACTCCACTGATTTGCTCTTTGTTTCTGTCAGATTCTTCCCTGCAGAGGTGAAAGGAAGTGGAGATGACCTGGTGCACAGCTCTGGCAAGAGCTGGCTGAGCTGCGGCAAAAAGCCAGCAGGGAGCGATTTAAAGAGCTGGCAGGGACCCAGGTTGCAATAGGACAGTACCTGTAAGAAATGTTAAGTTCCTTTCACCCCTGCTTCCCTGAGCTTTGAAAGGGGAAGGATGCAGGCTTGCAGGGCAGCAGCAATCAAAACACTGAGCAGAGCAATCAGGGCAGACATTGTGGAAGCCAGTTCTGCGGAGAAAACAAACAGCAGTGTCTACGCTTGCTTTTTGTGGACAATAAAGGGAGGGGAAAAGAAACAAAAAATCTCTCGTAGGGATGGAAGTCTTTTGACCCAAAACTGGGCATTTTTTCCTACAAAAGTCACACTGCAGTATGTCCGCTCTCACTGTTTCCTTGCCAAAAGGCAGCTTTTGGCTACAAAACTTTGTAGTGTAGACAAAGCTTAAGCACGTGTTTAAGTTCTCCCCCATTCAACAAAGCCCTTAAGCCTGTGGTCAAGAGCTTTGATGAGTAGTAGGAATGGACTGCAGAATTCGGAAGCTACACAGATTTTATGGTGGCATAGCTCTGTTGAACTCCCTTAGCAAAGGACTGCTAAACCAGAATGCAAAATCAGGGCCAGTAGTTTTGCTCGCCTGCCTCAAAGAGCTGCCAAGAGCATGAAATAACTAACATAGACAGTGCTGTGATGAAAAGTGCAGGATGCTAGTGCTGCTGGTCTAATGAGAAAAGGTGTATTTAAAATTTCTTTCAATGGCTAGAGTTCAAGTTGGACTTACTCTTCCTACAGCAGGTACCATTTATACCTAGACATTTACCTTTGTCACAGCAGTAAAATGTTACCCCTACTCGTGGTAGTTCCCATTCTGAAGGGAAGGAGTACTGCAGAAAGGGCGAGAAGTTCATTTTTGTCCACAAAAATTAAAAAACTCAAAACCCTAAATCTTCACCTTCACCAGCTATTGCTGATGCATGTTTTAGGGCCTGCTTTGGTGCTCGTTGAGCTGAATGAGAGGGTTTTCCTTGGTGATAGTGGGCTTCAGATTGGACTCTATTGTAATCCATGGGTTGTGTCTAGACTGGCCAGTTTTTCCGCAAAAGCAGCCGCTTTTGCGCAAAAACTAGCCAGCTGTCTACACTGGCCGCTTGAATTTGCGCAGAAGCACTGACGTTCTAATGTAAGAAATCAGTGCTTCTTGCGCAAATACTTTGACGCTCCCGTTCGGGCAAAAGTCCTTTTGCGCAAAACCTTTGCCAGTGTAGACAGCTCAGTTTTGTTTTGCGCAAAAAAGCCCCGATGGCTAAAATGGTGATCGGCATCTAGTGCTTTTGCGCAAAAGCGTCCATGCCAATCTAGATGCTCTCTTGCGCAAATACTTTTAATGGAAAACTTTTCCGTTAAAAGCATTTGCGCAAATTCATGCCAGTCTAGACGCAGCCACGCTGTTTTCTTTCCTCTTTTGATATATTACCCACACTTGATTCTGCAAAGAGGGTGCTAGCTTGGGAGACCCGCTTTCAAGTGATTCTCCACTCAGTTGAGGTGGAGAATTAGTTGGGATTGATCCTGCTTTGGGCAGTGAGTTGGACTAGGTGACTTCCCGAGGTCTCTTCCAAACCCTAATCATCTATGATTCTAAGGCGTTGTCTACATTAATGAGGGCCATGAGTCTACTTCAGCTACACAAAGTCAGGGGAAGTCAATACATCATGGTGTCTTCAGTGTGGTAAAGGTCAGCAAGGACTGCTCTCCCGTCAACACCAGCTACTCTTCTCTTCTTGGTGGAGAACCAACGTTGATGGGAGCATGTTCGGAGATCAATTTATCACATATAAGCAGACGCAATAAATCAACGGCTGCTGGATTGACCACGGCAGCATCAATCCACCATGTAGTGTAGATAAGGTGTTAGACCCTTCCCTCTCAGACTTCCTGTGTGATCTTGGACTGGCCACCTAGTTTCACTGTGCATCAGTTCCCCCATCTATGGAACAGGCATAATAGGGCATGCATGTACTACATTGCTGGGGATCAGATAAGTAACTTATGACAGATAGGAAGCTATTCCCTTTCTGAAAATCAGTCCCTTTGAAGTGTCTCAATTTGGTCATCCAAAAATCAAGGCACCCCAAATTACTAGTCACTTCAGAAAATTGTATAGGCCACACTATAATTTAATAATTTCCAATTCTGTTTGTTCATGTGTCTAAATTAGAAAAGAAACACTCTAAGAATATTCCTAGACCTGGTCTTGTCACTCATGTGCAATAGTTCACTAATCATCCCATTGAATTAGCTGAGTTTCCTTCTCCAGAAAACAAAAATAAAACATGAAAATTCTCAACCAGGTGAGTGCTTGGGCTGACTGCACAATAGTGCTTTGTAATCAAGATAAAACTAGTTTACACTTAAATGCCTGTTTAGGGGAAGAAATTATCTAATGGTGCTTGTTGAAAAAAATTAAATTACATGTAACTTCAAAGGTTATCCATACTCCCTGAACACAGGCACATTGGAAATCGGGAGGTAATATGTTCTCATTTGCAATAATATATAATCTCTGAACACAATGGTTATGTTACTGAATTAATATGTCTGCTGCTAAATCTAATTCAGAGTACATTTACACTGTATATCACTTGACGTAAAAAATAATAAGCACAATATGAAGTCATAGTTTTAGGATTAGTGGGACACACAGCTTCAAGAAAAAGATAAATTGACTAGATACATGAGTCAGATATAATTGCTATAGGAAATTTAATGAATTTCATGGCTATTGAAAAATGATGAGTTGACAGCCCTGGAAACTCACTTTGGAACTGATTCAGGGAAGCACTTAGGCATGTGCTTAATTTTAAGCTTCTACTTAAGACCCATTAAAGCAAATGAACCCAAAAGAATCATAGACTTATAGAAATGTAGGGCTGGAAGAACCCCATAAGGTCAGCTAGTCCGTTCCCTTGCACAGAGGCAGTATTAAGTATACCTAGGGCATGTCACCATGAACAATTAGTCCCATTTCAAAGAGCAGTAACTCAAAGCACTCCACCCAACTATTAATGTGCATCAGCAGACTGCACACAGACAGCTAAAGAGCAGCAGGCTTAGTAGAGGGTAGGTTAACATCCCAGCTTACTGCAGTCTAATAGTTCATGCAGACAAGCCCTTAGACCATGCTTAATGTGTAATGGAATCAGTGTTTTCCAGAGTCAGGGCTGTTTCCCTGCAGAACAGGTACAAGCTCCCACAGCCCTGACAGTGTGCTCCAGTTGTGATCTGAAAGGCCAGTGTGGGTGAAAGAGTAACTTGGGACTCGACCTAAAGCCCACAGAAGTCAATGGAAAGATTTGGCCCAGCCCCTTGGTCTCCAGATCTTAGTCCTCGTCGGATTTTCAGCCGGTCTGCCAATTGCTAAGAAGCACCACAGCGATAACCATCTTACACTCCAAGTGTAAGGCACATTTCTTCACCCGCACTTGTGCTAATCTACACAACACACCTGTGCAGGGACCCTATTTTCATTTACAGTAAACAAAACAACAACTCCCCCCCCATCTCAAACTTCACTGGCATTTCCTGCAGAAATACCCATTTCTATTGAAAAAAACCCCTACATTTTATTTAAAAATATCAAACGAAAACTTCTGAGTAGCTCTACGAGGAAGTGCCAGAGAAGTTTCATGAGAAACCCCGCTCATGGAAAACACCTCAGCTCAAGGGGATATGCTTGAGGTAAACAGCTCAACTCCAGTCTTAACTGAACTACAGTTCTTCAAAATGTTGGCCACCAAGTCCAACAACACCTCTAGGTTTGCCAAGGTTCACAAAGGCTACAGGGAACTTTGGCTGAGTCTAGAACAAACCTGAATTAAGCTTAGAGCACCGAGCAGAGTTCTTCTCACAGAATGAGAGGGAGTTTGACTTCCTTAATCAATTTGTTGTTATTTCATGTTCTGTTTCTATCTCATGCCAGCTTCTATCCTAGCCTCCTTTGTCTACTTCCCACCAGGACATGTCAGCAGCCTATGCAACTTCACAGGAAGAGGACCCAGGCAAGAAGGAATACATAGGAATCAGAACTAATTAAGATGCTGTCGTGGTGCTGAGGCCTGCCTGCAAAATGCTCTCTGAAGTCACTGGGAGATCAATGTGCTCAGAACCCCTACAGTCATACTCAGCACTGATGACAGCACCCATGAGGTGCTACGTGGGGTGCTCCTTCATGCCTCCTCCCTGTTCCTCTGGTTGCCCCTCTATGTACTCCCTCCCCTCGCAGGAACCAGTCATCTCTGGTACTCAGTGGCCTGCAAGGGCAGACCGGGCTCTCACAGCCGACACAGACTAAAACCGCAGCATAGCCTGGACTGTGCAGCCAGAGACAGATTGGAAGAGACAGAAAGCACAGGCCCGAGTTGTCAGACAGAGAATCACCAAGTCCGCACCTGTCAGCTTTCCCAAGGAAAATGAGGACAGGGTGTAGAGCAGCATGTAGGGTCAACATCTTAGGAGGGGGTATCACCTTGTCTCCCTCAAAAAGGAAAAATCTTTGGTTGAGTGTGCATGAGGCAACTGCTAATAGCCCATAGTTTCAAATACTGCAAAAAGCAAACATACTGCTAAATGAAGTACTTTATCTCCCTTGACTTTTCCACTTCCCCTTCTGGATGCCTAAATGTGTCCTTTATTTATTAACTAGCACATGTACCTGGCATTGTTCAGGATGTTAACTCAATTAAGGTAGGATTTTTTTTAAATAAAACAAAAATATACATGATCTAGTTCAGTGGTCTCCAACCTTTTTACACCCAAGATCACTTTTTAAATGACAGAACAAACCAAGATCTACCGCCCCACCCCTTCCTTGAAGCCCCGCCCTCTCTATTCTCTTCCTCTCCATCACTTGCTATCCCCAACCCTTATACTGCTGCTTTTCCCCCCAATTCTTCTGTAGGAAGAGGTTTTTCCAACATTTGGCCTGTCTAGACTGGACCAAATGTGAGAAAACCCCTTTTTTTGGAAGCCCCTTTATTCCTTGTGGAAAGAGGAATATAGGGGTGACGGAAAGATCATGTTTGCTCTTCCACTAAAAGAAGCGGAAGAACAATTGCATCCCTGGATGCAGAAGTGTTTTTCTGGGATATCTCCGGAATCCTGAAAAACTCCTGCAGTCTAGCCGTAACCTCGCTGGGTTGAGACAGGATGTGTAGGCTCTGGGGTGGGAATGAGGGATTTGGGTGTGGGAAGGGGTGAGAGGTGCAAGCTCTGGGAGGAAATCTTGATGCAGAAGGTGGATAAGGGGACACTGGCTCGGGAAGGGGGCGCCAGGCTGGCAGTGTTGGGGTCAGATGTAGGGTTAGGGTACTAAGCAAGCCACAGACTTCTGGATGTGAGGGTTCAGGAATTTGGGTTGGGGTATGTGAGGGGCTCAGGGCAGGGGGTTCCAGTGTATGATAGGCTCAGATGTAGGGTATGGGGGAAAGGGGAGTGCAAGAGTGTTATGATGCTGTGGCCAGATGGGGGCTTGGCCCCAATTTGGGGTTTGTTGGCCAGGCTTCATTTTTAAATAAAATACTATGTCAAACAAAAAATTTCTGCATTGTCTTTATTTCTGAGAAGGGCAGGGAACCTTGAGTCAGGGGTTACTGACCCAAGAAAAGTCAGTTGGGGCCACACAAGTGAGATGCAAAAAAAAACCCTCCTCCAACCCCTCCCCCAAGCTTCACTAACGTGGCCCCAACTGTGTTGGTGGGAACAGGGGACATAGTACTGGGGAAGGGTGCTAGTGGGTGCTTCGGCAGGGGACAGGGTTCCAGTGGGGACAGAGTTCTGTGGCTGGGGGCAGGGGAGAGGGATCAGGGTGCTGGGAGGGCAGAGGACAGGGTTCTGCAGCAGGGGACAGAGTACCAGTGGGGACAGAGTTCTGTGGTTCGGGACAGGGGAGTGGGGACAGGAATGGGAACAGAGTTCTGTGGCTGGGGAGAGGGAACTGGGCAGTGGGGACAGAGGGCGGGGTGCCAGTGGAGGCAGAGAGTCCCCTGCATCTGCCTCCTTCCAGGATTCTTCCCCTCGCCCCCAGAGGGAAGCCAGCGCATGCCTCCTCCGGGCCGGACTCCCCGCCCCCCCGCGCCACAGGGAAATCCTGCGCGTGCCTGCTGCAGGGCCAACCCGCCCCCCCGCGGCACAGGGAAATCCCATGCGTGCCTACCCCGGGGCCAACTCACCCCTCCTGCGCCGGTGCAGGGAAGTCGCCATGCTCCTCCTCCAGAGCCGCCGCCCCCTCCCGCAGCACGCCCGGCAGAGCAGCCAGAGCATTTCCGAAATCCCCAGAAGTGGCACTAAGCTGTGGGACTTCTGTCCACCTGCGGGAAGCCGGCACTACCTCCATTTTCGCTGGAGGTAGGTAGTGGGGCTTCTCGGGGGTGGGTGGAAAATGGGGCGGGGGGGCTCAGAAGCCTTGCGATCGACTGGTCGAGGCCTGGCAATCAACCAGTCGATCGCGATCGACCTGTTGGTGACCACGGCTCTAGTTAAATGATTGTATTTTCAAAAAGACACAAGTGTTATTTTTATGAAGTTAATTTTTATTTTTGATTTCTTAAAAAAGGGGCTGTTAGAAAATTTTCCATTTAATTGTTTTAAGTATTTTTTTAATGGGAATTCCATCAAGTTTATTATTTTTCTTCATCCCTATAAACTCTTATCTCCTCAGCCAGAGTCAGGAATGCAGCAAACTGTGCACTTATCCCTCGCTCCCTGACAGACATGATTGGGAACAGCCAGCAAGGTCCCCGTATAAGTCTGGTGGTGGGGAGCTTCAGCCCTCCCCTAATGGGTGCCTGGGGGTTGGGAGGTTTGGGGTGAGGCAGTCCTGGACAGGGAGAGTGGGGACAGCCAGTCTCTTTCACCTGCCTGGCGATTCTGTCTCTTTTCTGTATGGTTTTATGAGACACAGGCCCATTCCAGGCACAGCCCATTGTCCTGGCACAACCAAACCCTGACCTTGCTTTAAGTTATGATAAGAGGAAGCTGAATACTGAATTTAGTGGTCCTAGCTCTTACCATTTAGGAGTAGTTCCTGAACAAACAGGCCAACAGACAAACTTTCTAACACTATATAGTAGATATCAATGTTCAGTTTCCATCTTTTCTCTATTGGTTAATTTTTCCATCCTTTTCTCCAATCCTACTTCCCTTATATTTCTTTAAATGATTTTTCCTTTTCTGATCTACTCTGTCTACTTCTGCTTTATTGCTTTGTCCCCATCTCTCTACTTACTTTCCCCACCTTCATTTCACTCCACATAAGTCAAAATCCTATGAGCTGATCTGCACATATGCTGCCATGAGCCGATGCGGCTTCCTGTTCGATGCATCAGCATCAGTGTAAATATATGTCCTAACGGATCAACATGCAAAATCATCATGTCCCTTCCTCTCTCTCCACTCCTGGTGGATGGGCCCAGAGCCCAGGTCTTGCAACCTTTCCCATATGGGTGCTGAGAGGAAGTTGGCGCATAAGCAAGTGTCAGAGTGAATTTGCAGGTTTCACCTTTCAAATGCAAATGAGCTGCCAAGGGCAGTGAACAGCGTGTGCTATGGCTGCCATCTCAGCCAGCACCGAGGACTGAACAAGGACCTCGCAGGTCAAATGCAGAAATACCGACAGCGTCAGCTTAGGAGCCTGGTGGTTGGGTAGCTGTATCAGACTCACATTCTTTGTGAACTGGAAACACAACCACGCTGATCATCTCCTTACATATGCAATTGTGATGCCGATTAAATATTTCAATTTACAACACAATTCATATTTGTATCGATTTATTAGATTGCATCTCACCAGTAAAGCAGCAGCAAAGAAGTGTTCAGAGTAGGGGCTGTGATCCCAGCAAGATAAGAGAAGGTGTATTAGCAGGGAAAATGTTGAGGCTCGACAGCCTTGAGTCATTCAGGATAAAATGCTATAACAACAATGATCATGGTCATACTTCCTGTTAAGTTTATATTTTATAAAGGGTTAAAAGAGAGATAAGCACAGTACAGACATCAGTAGTAGGTGTCAAAGCACATTAGTGGAACAGATTATTAAAAGCCATGGTTATAAGGAAACATATAGTGCTGCTGAACACTAGCCTGTAGCAACTGACTAGCAAGTTATTAAAATAATAATAATGCAATACATATAGTATAAATAGTTTATGGATTGAATATAAAACGAGTCCATTGTTGTCCTTCCACCCTTGCAAAAATATATTACAGGTTCCAAGCCCCCATCTTGTTAGCATGTCTGTCAGTTTAATGCATACGATATGCAGACTAGAATTCTCTTCTTTCTTTCAGTGGGTTGTTTCTGAAGATAGCTAAGGGACCATCTGTCAAACCAGACCGTAACAGTGCCTGCCCCTTTAAATACAAATCTTTCACTGGATTACTTCACAGGAATACTACTTCCAGTTATGAGAGGGACAGTCAGACACACTCCACTCTTCTGTCTGCAGGCAGATTTAATCTTTCAATCAGTAAGTGAAATGGTCTCCCTATAGAAAACTCCTGGAGAAGAGAAAAATCTTTCAAACCCTGTTATTGTTCCTTGGGCAAAGTATTTTTTTAATTGCTTTCTATTTATTTTATGGAGTGATTGTAGAAGCTCCTCGTTCCACGAGGAGTAACGGTAGTTCGAATTAGAGATCCTAATTCGAACTACCTACTCCGTGCTGTGTGTAGCCGCGGGCACGGAGTTCGAACCAAGGGCATTTAAAAATGGCGCCCGCCCGGCAAGATGCAAATGAAGCCCGGGATATTTAAATCCCAGGCTTCATTTGCAACTTCGAATGCCTACATTAACCACCCTAGTTCGAACTAGGGTGGTAGTGCAGACATACCCTTAGTCACTTAGAGCTCGCCTACACTTATGGGAGGAGAGGGGGACAGATCAGCCTTGTGGCGGTCGATCCCCCAAGAGTCAATTTAGCAGATCTAGCAAAGACCAGCTAAATCAACTGTTGATTGCTCTCTTGTTGATAACAGTAATGCGCTGGAACAAGAAGGGAAGTCAATGGAAGAGTTTCTCCCATTGATCCCCACAGTGGAGTCCTCACGGTAACTCAGCCTAAGGTACATCAGCTCCAGCTATGGTATTCACATAGTGGGACTTGTATAAGTTAGGTCAACTTTGCCCTGTAGTGTAGACCTGCCCTTAGACCCACAAGACTAGATTTTCCATGGTATTGAGACATCTAAAAATGGAAATAGGCTTCTAATACAAATTTCAAATTGCTTTGGCCCATTTCCTCAATGGTATGTAGGCACTTAACTCTAACTCCTGAAATCAACAGGTTAGTTAAGTTCCTAAATACCTCTGAGGAGCTGGCCTGGGCACTAACTGGAGTAGGTGCCTAGAACTTTTGAAAATTGCACCTCTGTCAGGGGTGGCAATATGTGGCTGTGGGCTGGATGTGGCTCTCCCTGTTTAGCCCCTGGCAGGCTGCCAGATGATTTACTTGATCTGCAAACCAAGGCCAATGGAAGCTGTGAGCGGCTGTACCTGTTGACGTGCAGGTAAACAAAGGATCTGGCGGCCTGTCAGAGGCATCTTTGGGGGCCAAACTTTTAAAATAGCTTCAGTTTCCATTCAGACCCCAAATACATGGTAGATTCTCAAGAGCTCAGGAGGTCGGCTGTGTAGCGCTTTTGGAAATCTGGCCATAACTGCTGCAATTGGAGCTGAGCACTTGTGCACACCCGCCTCTTATTGTGGCACCTAATCTGAGCCGGGGCTGTTTTGCGACTCTGGGCATGAGCTCAGATTTAGGTATGTAGGCTCCTAATGGTATTTTCAAAAGCTCCTAAGAGAGTTAGGTTCCAAACTTGAGTCCCATTGAAATTAATGTACGTGTTCAACTTTCTTAGGTATTTTTGAATATCCTCTAGGCATTTTGAATATCTTCAGCATCTGTAGGTACCAAAATCCCACTGTAACCTTCCTTGGGACGCAGTCTGCACAGTTGGATTGCTGTGTCCCTTAGCTCTGCAGCCCTGGATGCTTTTTACATTGCTTTGCTGCGGAACAGCAGCCTTGTCAGATTTGGCTCATTCACAGACATGCAAAGTCCCTCCCAGCTGAATCCCCGCATTCTATGCCCAGCCAACCATGCACTGGGAGACACCCATATATCTCTGCTTCCCAGAAACGTGTATCTTGCACTGCTCAGTAGCAGTGTTTCCTGTAAGCTGTACACCTGGGCAGCCACCCAGGAGAGTCAGGTGCTGCCCAGCTGATTAGCAGAGAGCGGACAGCGGCCCACATCCGGCAGCATGGGTTTCTATTGGTGCTGCACATCTGCACATCCCAGAGCACGTAACAAATTTATTTGGTCTATAGATGGAAAAAATTAGAGGGACCATTGCTCAGTAGCCCACTGGACAGTACAAGCTCATAGATCAAGCTTCAGAGGGGTAGCCGAATTAGTCTGTAACTGGAAAAACTTAAAACAACAAATAGCCTTGCAGCACCTAAAGAGAAGGAAAAAGAAGGGGAAAGAAAAAGAAAAAAAGTGCCACTCAATGGATCTCAAAGTCACAGTATTGGTTCAGGCCAATTCCACAAACCAACTCCACAGAGAAGCCTTAGAACTTAACTTCATTTACAAGTTTGATTTTTATCACATAAGTATGAATAAAGACATTAGGCTGTGGAATGTAGTGGACAGTCCAGCCAATGACATATAAAAACAAACAATGGGTACTTAAGAACTATTAGTACCTTCTCTAACAGCTTCATGTAGCATGGACACTCTAATTGACTAATTCTTCCCCTACTCCCCCCTCTTTTTCCTTCTCCCCACATCCCATATTTATTTAAAAACTGGACCTTTAATAACTCCATTCATCTGAAGAAGTGGGTTATGCCCATAAAAGCTCATGATACCATCTACATGTTTTGTTATTCTCTAAGGTACTACAAGACTAGTTGTTGTTTTTTAAGTTTTTCCAAGCTCATAGATAGTTTGTCTTTCAAACAATGGGTAATACTTACATACCAGGCTCCTCAACCAAAAACACACAGACCTAGATGACACAATAAAACAAATTTATTAACTGATGAAACATAGATTGTAAGTGATCCCAAGCATAGTTGCATATAATTCAGGGTCGATTACAAAAGAAATAAAAAGATAAATACACAAGCTAGTTCCTAAACTGTAGGAAGGCAAATAGGTTTTAAAACAGGAAATGTGTTTCTCACCGACGGCTGCAATACATTTCACAGGCTGCATCTTTTTCTCCACTTTTGTTCAGTTCTTTGAGAGTCATCGCCATCATGAGCAGAATGGGAAGGAAGAGGGGGTGAGATGAAATTCACTGTTTCTTATTTTTTATTCGCCCTCTTTGAGGATTACCCTCAACCAGGGTATAGACAAACAAACAGTCTCCCATGTACATGAAATCAGAAGTGTTCCTGGGAGGAATCACAGAAAGATAGAATCATAGAGCTGGAAGAGACCTCAGGAGGTCATCAAGTTCAGCCCCCTGCCCAAGGCAGGACCAATCCCAACTAAATCAACCCAGCCAGGGTTTTGTCAAGCTGAGACTTAAAAACCTCTAGGGATGGAGATTCCACCACCTCCCTAGGGAACCCATTCCAGTGCTTCACCACCCTCCTAGGGAAATAGTTTTTCCTAATATCCAACCTAGAACTCCCCCACTGTAACTTGAGACCATTGCTCCTTGTTTTGCAATCTATGACTACTGAGAACAGCCTCTCTCCATCTTCTTTGGAACCTCCCTTCAGGAGGTTGAAGGCTGCTATCAAATCCCCCCTCGCTCTTCTCTTCTATAGACTAAACAAACCCAAATCCTTCAGTCTCTCCTCATAGGTCATGCGCTCCAGCCCCCTAATCATTTTGAGCGCTCTCCGCTGGACCCTCTTCAATGTGTCCACATCCTTTCTATAGTGGGGGGCCCAGAACTGGACACAATATTCTAGATGTGGCCTCACCAGAGCCGAATAAAGGGGAATAATCATTTCTCTCGATCTGCTGGCAATGCTCCTCCTAATGCATCTCAATATTCCATTAGCCTTCTTGGCTACAAGGGCACACTGTTGCCTCATATCCAGCTTCTCATCCACTGTAATCCCTAGGTCCTTTTCTGCAAAACTGCTATTTAGCTATTCAGTCCCCAGCCTGTAACAATGCTTGGGATTCTTCCGTCCCAAGTGCAGGAGTCTACGCTTGTCCTTGTTGAACCTCATCAGATTTCTTTTGGCCCAATCCTCTAATCTGTCCAGGTCATTCTGGACCCTATCCCTGCCCTCCAGAGTATCTACCTCTCCCCCTAGCTTAGTGTCATCTGCGAACTTGCTGCGGGTGCAATCCATCCTCTCATCCAGGTCATTAATAAAGATGTTGAACAAAACCGGTCCAAGAACAGATCCTTGGGTCACTCTGTTAGAAACTGACTGCCAACCTGACATTGAGCCGTTGATCACTACCCGTTGGGCCCGACAGTCTGGCCAGCTTTCTATCCATTTTACAGTCCATGTATCCAATCCATATTCCCTTAACTTGCTGGCAAGAATATTGTGGGAGACCATATCAAAAGCTTTGCTAAAGTCAAGGTACATCACATCCACTGACTTTCCCATATCCACAGAGCCAGTTACCTCATCATAGAAGCTAATCAGATTGGTCAGGCACGACTTGCCCTTCATGAATCCCTGTTGACTATTCCTGATCACTTTCCCCTCTTCCAAGTGCTTCAAAATGGATTCCTTGAGGATCCCCTCCATGATTTTTCTGGGGACTGAGGTAAGACTGACCCGTCTGTAGTTCTCTGCATTGTCCTTCTTCCCTTTTTTAAAGATGGGCACTACATTTGCCTTTTTCCAATCATCCAGAAATGTAAAATTTTTGGTCTATACCTCCCCATTGCTGAAGAATAGTTGTTTAAGTAAGTGATAGCTCTCTTGACTGGCAACCCCAGACAGACATCAACACAACGGCTGTGTCTAGACTGGCAAGTTTTTCCGCAAAAGCAGCTGCTTTTGCGGAAAAACTTGGCAGCTGTCTAGACTGGCCGCTTGAATTTGCGCAAGAACACTGACGATCTAATGTATGATTGTCAGTGTTCTTGCACAAATACAATGACTCTCCCGTTCAGGAAAAAGCCCTCTTGCACAAATGATTTTGCGCAAGAGGGCCAGTGTAGACAGCTGAGAACAGTTTTGCACAAAAAAGCCCCGATGGCGAAAATGGCGATGGGGGCTTTCTTGCGCAAAACCACGTCTAGAGTGGCACGGACGCTTTTCCACAAAAAGTGCTTTTGCGCAAAAGCGTCCGTGCCAATCTAGACGCTCTTTTCCGCAAATGCTTTTAATGGAAAAACTTTTCCGTTAAAAGCATTTCCGGAAAATCATGCCAGTCTAGACACAGCCAATGGGCGTTCGTCTGACAAACTGGTTTGCGGGCATTATCCAGATTTACAGCATGCTTAAAAAAATGAGGAGTACAGGATCTGCCGGAAAAGCTCCCCTTTGTCGGCAGAACTGCGGCTACACTTTACTTTCACTTTTGACACTGAGCCTGATCGGCACAGCGTCGGAACGTGAGTATGCAAATGAAGCTGGGGATATTTAAATTCTGGGCTCATTTGCACTTCCGAAGTGCTTGATTTGCATCCCTCTCTCGGCAGAGGGATGCAGTCTAGACGTAGCCTGGAAGAAATTGCCTAGGGAGGCTGTGGAAACTCCATCACTGAAGATTTTTAAGAGCAGGTCAGGGGGTGGGAACCTTTTTTGGGTTGGGGGACACTGATGCCCAACATGCAGTAAGGGGCTACACACAAGTGAGAAGTGGGAAAAAATCCTCACTGTGGCCCCTGACTGAGAAGGAGAAAGACACTCCCCACATTCCCCTCACACACCAGAGCCGGGGGGAGGGGGCAGCCTAGTAGATTTTGTGTGCTCCAGCCCCCAGCATGGCAGCAGGGGGGCTGTAGCACAAGAACGAGCTCCCCAATGCTGGTGGGGGAGGAGCTGAGCCTCAGGAGCTGGATCCAGGCAAGCCGAGGGCCGCATCCAGCCCCTGGGCTTGAGGTTCCCTGCCCCTGGGTTAGACAAACACCCCTCAGGGATTGTTATCATGCTTAGTCCTGCCATGAGTGCAGGGGACTAGACTAGAAGACCTCCCAATGTCCTTTCCAGTTCTATGATTCAAGGTTAATGACTAACCCTGCGAAATAGGGGCTGCCCAACCTCCTCATTGACAGAGACTTGATCTTTCCTCTGCCTTGCTACATTGCCATATAGGAAAATCGTTCTTCTGGGGAGAGGCTCAGGCA
Source organism: Pelochelys cantorii (assembly GCA_032595735.1). Taxonomy (NCBI): domain Eukaryota; kingdom Metazoa; phylum Chordata; order Testudines; family Trionychidae; genus Pelochelys; species Pelochelys cantorii. The sequence continues at coordinate 8,122,213 of CM064355.1, read as the reverse complement.
TGGCTGTGAGCAGGTCCCAGTGGGAGGCAGATTCCTCCTAGGTTGTCTGTGAGGAGACTGAATAGACTGCCTGCCCTACAATGGTGTGTCTGTAAAGACTACTGTACTTGTTGAATCAGAAACTACATCGTAGTTCGTGTGATGTAGGCAGGGTCTCTGGCACTCCAGGTTTGTCCTGGAGTCTCCAGCAATTAAAGATTAATCTTTTAAGTTAAGGATTGTGATGTGATGAAATCCCGAGAAACAAGCCTATCCAAAACTGACAACCCAAGAAGTGAGAGAAGCACAAGGACAACCGAGATTCCACGGCAGGAGAGAGCAGAGACCCCCTAGTGGCCACTTCTTCCCCATCCCTATGTACAGCCTACCTTCCTCACAACTGCAGCAAAAAACATGCTCAGCTCTAATTTATGCCCTAGCCAGAGATCTAGAGAATCAAGCAGCTTTAACTGGCCCTCACCACATTTCAGCCCAGGAGTGATTCTAGCCCTATATTTTCATTCTGAAATGACATTAAACAGAGCCTGGTAGCTGAAGTGGAGCTTCCTCCTAACATTTGATAAACCAAGCACATAGCTTCTGTCGAGGAAGAATTATGACAATAAGGGAAAAGGTAGAGTTGTTTTTCCGTGCAGTGATCATAAAGATGGCAACCTGTTCCATCCATTACTCACAATAAATATGTACAGTCTTTAATACGAACATTTGATAATGTTGCTGCCACAGTGACAAATGTAGGCATTGGAGAGTGAGTGAAATAAGTCTTTGTCTAATATTAAATACTGGCTTTCCATTAGATATGCTCAGAATTTATAGCATGCAGGAGAACTATCCAGAAATTGATGGTTTCCTTAAACAGGTTTAAACACTCTTTTAAAGTTAGATAGAAAACTTGCATACAGAGAGGGGGAAAAATATTTCTTAAAGTTGCAAACATGATTCAAAATGTACAATGGTTTGTCGCTAAGATCGGGATCGGTATGCTCAGAGACCATGGCAGATTTTGCCAAGAGATCCAAAATATTACAAGAAAGGGAAGACTGGGTAAATTAAGGTGCTTGTTAACAAAAGATGCAAAGTTTTCTTTCTGCACGTTACTGGTTTGAATCTAACCTGAGTATAGAGTGATCAAACAGCTAGGGTTGCTCTGTCTTTTGTGAAATTAGTTGATGGGTCTCAGCTGAGTAAACTGTTGTCCATAAAACTGACCCAACAACTGGTACTAATTAATTGAAATGTGCTATTGAAGCAAATAAAGAGTTCAGCACCAGAATAGTTAACTGGACACAAAGCCTTTTACCTCAGGTTCAAATCTAGTTCCAGGTTATCAGTGAGCAAAAGCAGCTATAATGACGAAGTTTTTTGGCTGTGATTTGGAATGCAAAGTTCAAGTTCTGGGTGTTCAACCTGAGACTCCTGATTTACAGAGGGTGGGTGCAGACGAGGATGTTAAAAAAAATAAACCCGTCTCCTTTAACATGTTCCAAGTTGGACATCCCAACAGGATGCAGCTTTGGCATTCCATATGGAAAAAGAGGTTAGTGACTCCCCAGGTGCACAGATCACATCCACCACCATCATATTCCCTGCTAAGTGGCACCACTGCGAGCCTTCTCAGTACAGACTAGGGATGTTAAATATGGGTTAATTGAATAGTAGAGTAACCTCCTGATCGGTTAGTTGACTATTCTATAGTCCCTGGGGCCGGGGCCGGAAGCAGTGTGGGGTGCCAGGCGGGGCTAGTCCGTGAGAGGAACCAGTTTAAAACCCAACTCCTCTAGCAAACCGGCTGCATGTCACCCTGTGTTGCTGCCTCTGATAAAGAGGCAGCAGTGCGGGGTGGCAGCAGCCCCTTTCTGGAGGGGGAAGGAATCTGAGCTCTCAGACCCGGAGCAAACTGGAATTGAGCCATGCTGCCTGCCTGCCCAGCTCCTAATACACTTTAAATGCAGATCCACAGTGGGGGGAGGTCCCGGACCCGGTGTGAGGCAGAACTGAACCAGGCTGCAGGCCAGCCTGCTAAAAATTTACTGATTGAGGGGAGGGAGGAGGGAAATACTATAGCATGAACCTCTAAGCTTTTGCTTATTGGTTAATCAACTACACTATTACATCCCTAGTACAGATGGAGCCATGCAAACTCAGCTGTCTACTTATGCTACTACCATGGTCTGTGGCTCAACAAAAGGGTGTAGTCTCTGAAGCTGTCAGTCAAGAAATTCATAAGAGAAAGTTAAAGGGGGAAAACGACACTGTAAACTGAGTGAGTTCAGGGGTTTTTTTCTTGTTGCTTTTTCTTGGAGAGGCTGTTTTATATGCCAGTTTCCTCTAGGATGGGCTCTCTGACGAGGGAGACTGAAGAAACAACAGGCATTACAAATCACATTCTCCTCCTTCCTGCATGCAAGAGGGACTTCCTCTAGGCCTTCATGCCTCAGCAGGACTCTGTTCAAGAGAAATTACAAGAGTTTAATTGCCTCCGCTTGCTCCTAGCAGGGAAATCAGCGTGCACGGCCGCACAAACATATTGAAAAGCACATTAATCTGACGCCATAAGGGATAGCTTCTCCTCTTGACGTTCATATGTCACTCTCATTAGCACTAACAGGAGCTATGTGCCCACGCTGAGAGGAGACTGCAACCCCGCTGTTTCCAAAAAAGTACCGATCTATATGACTCACGTTGGGGTGAGGGTTTATATCAATCGCTGAAAAGGGTGGAAAATCACGTGTGCTGCAGCATCAAACAACAGGGAAGAGAACGTGGGGTCTAATGGTTACAATAGATCCCTGGAAAACAGGACTCCTGGCTCTGGGAGGAAGTGTAATTTGAGGGTCTAGAGCTAGGGAATAGGAGTCACAATTTCTGTCTGTGGGTGGGAGTGTGGTCTAGCAGAGAGAGCAAGGAATCAGGGTTCATTGCCACATGCTGGGAGGGAGTATTGTATTGTCAAATTGTTAGAGCTGGGGCTGGGAATAAGGACTCCTGGTATCTATTGCTCACTTTACAAGCCAGCATGGTTTAGTAGAGACAGCAAAGAGTTCTGAATCAGAATTCCAGTGGGTTTTCTTCTTGACTCTGGAAAATAGTATTGCCTAATAGTTAGAGGAATCAATACACCCAAGTTCTAGTCTCATCTTCTGTACAGACAGTATGTCTGAACTTTGGAAATTACTTCATCAGTCTTTGTCTCTATTTATCCAGCAATGAATAGATACCATTATGCACCTACCTATGTATTTTAATGTACCCATTAGCGTGGTAATTAGGCACTCTGTACAAGTGATGCAAGTTTTAATTAAGGTTTATAAAGTGCTTTAGAAATACAAAGTATTAGGAACACTCCCCTGGACTTGAATGAACCAGGATTTTCTCCCAAACTGAGAATACGGCTCAAAATGTATGTCTTGTAATAGTGACTTATTGCCTTTGAACAAATTACTAAAATGGCAGTCAAGTGAAACAAAGGGGAAAAAATTACACAGGAAACAATATTCGAAAATTAATAAAAAAAACAACCTTTGGTTCATGCCTTACTCATGTTCTATAGACACTGTAGATATCAGAGATCAAGCAAGCAGAAAATGAATGGAAGATTGTCCAGCACCACAGATGGGGATATTTCACAATGATAGCATTATGTTTTTAATACTCTCCAAAAAACAAATGATTTTTTCATTCCTCTGGGCAAGTTTTACAGTATGTAGGGAAATCAACAGGAAAGACATTCAAAATCCCCAAGAAGATTGAAACAAAGATCAGTCAGGAAATATTCTCAGTGGAGTTATCTTTGAAGCCAAAGAACCTTTATGAGTACCCATTAAGTTATTCTATGAAAGCAAAAGGAGTAAAAATGATTACTGAGCAACAACAGATTACTTGGCAATTTAAAAAGATTTTGATCCTGCCCCCTTGAGATACAGTCTAATGCCCCAATTGTGCATTGTGTGGCATGGGAGCCAGCGACTGCACCTGTGCTAACCCCCTTTGAAGCCAATAAGATTCTGGGCAAGTTCAGCAATCAACCTTGGCACTGCACTATGCAGGATCAGGGCCAAAGTACCCTCTAATTTGTCCCATGCATGTGTGGAATAAATGTTATCACGTGTACTGCGATGTGCACCACAAGTAGAAAGACATATTGCTTTCTCTGGGCAGCTGTGGGCACTCTGTTGATCAGCTGGGAGGCATCTGAATCTCTCCTGGGTGGTCACCGAAGAGCACAGCTTACAGGGAACACTGATCAGGGCCCAAACTACGCTGCCACTATGAGTGACATACAGACATAGATTTTCTGACTGCATTCAGCTCAGCAGAGATGTCCAAGGACTGTGAGGGAATTGGCTATGGGTGCCTGATATTCTGACCCAGGCCTTCCTCATTTTTTCAGGAAGAACGGCTCTTACGCAAGAGGAGGGTTTTGTGCAAAAAGGAGCTGTGTACACAGCTCCTTTTTGTGCAAAAGCCTCTTGTGCAAAAACGGCCCCTAATTAATTATGCAAATGAAGTGCGGCAATATGCTAATCCACACTTCATTTGCATAGATTTTTGCGCAAGACGGATGCAATGTAGATGTAGCCTAAGTGTTACTACATGGACCAATGAATCACACCCAGTAGGTGTGTGGGTAACACTAGGAACCGACAATTTTGAATAAAAAGTCTAGATTTTATTTCTGACTTGGTCACTGACTTGCTGGCCACAGGCAGGGCAGGGGACAGTGCCCATGGGCAGAGAGCAAACAGAAGCCCACAAACCATTCAAGGTTTTAATCACGGCATTGGTCTTCTGCAAAAGCAAGGCATTTCATTCTTTGGGAATTGTGCGTACACTGCAGAGTTTTTCCAGAAAAAAGGCCATTTTTCCAGAAAAACTATATTTATGTCCACACTGCTATTGCATTCTTTTGACAGAAAGTCGAAAGAAAGGAAGATTTTTTCCGACAGTGGTAAACCTCATTCTACGAAGATGAAGTCTTTTTCTGAAAAAGCTTTTTCAGAAAAAGGCATGTGTGGATGCGGAAGAGAGTGTTTTTTCGAAAGCAGAGGCCTTCAGGGAAAAACACAAGTGCCCTCCTGGCCACTCCATCCACAGTAATCACAAGTGAAATGTGAGAGAGCATCCAATCAATGTGGACGCTATCTTTCGAAAAAGCAGATTGCTTTTTCGTTGTGCTTTTGCTGTGTGGACACTCTCTTTCAAAAGAAGTTTTTCCAGAAGACTCTTATGGAAAAGCTTCTTCCGAAAGAAGCCTGCAGTCTAGATGTAGCCCTATTAAACCCCTATTAGGAAAAAGATCTGAGAAGAAACCGGTATATCATCTGAGGATGAGAATCAGTCTACCTACCTACAGGCTACAAACCATAACAATTTTATGGCCTTCTTTCCTTACGGTGCCAAATATATAGTAATCTGAACTTAAATCAGACACTAGGGACATAACTCAGATCTTACACCAAATGCACAAGACCTCCTATTATCGGAGCTAATGTTACTTGCCTAGAACATATACCTGGCTCCTTTATTCTGAAAGGTAGTGTGGTTAATGAGAGAAGACTTGGAGCTGCAAAAGCAAAAACTTGTTCTACTCTCAACTCTGCCAGAAGTGACCATGTTCAGGCCTTCCTGTAAAATGAAATCAATAACTGCTTGCTACCCAGGGGAGTGATATGTATCCTTCAGTAATAAAGAGTACAGGAAGTATTTAACAATGGTCTATCAAAGTGTTTAACTTACAGTCTCTTGGCTCCCAGATCTTTTTCACAGTAATAAGGGTATTACTTCAGAAGTAAGGGAATGTACTTATAAAAATGGGAAATTATCTATGTTGTGTAAGCCTGCCTGGAAGCCCGAAACCAGCCCTGATAAATCAGGAAATTTTCAGGGACATCTGGTCACCCTGAAGTATAGGACCTTGGACATGAAGTTCAGCAGTTCTGATCCTACCCAGCAGGGGGAAGTAGTGCACAGCATGCGGACTCATTACACTCTGTGCATTATGAGATTTTATGTAAACCTTGCAAAAAACCTCGCAGCTTTTTTGACACAATCAACGTTAATAAATCGATATGCAAAGCAGCTGCTGCATGCTTAGACCATTATTGTGCTTGAGCTCAGCAGCAGTGATGGAGAGTAAATGAAAAGGACTAGGCTGAAAGGAGACTGCCAAACAAATAAAACCTGTCCTGGGAGCCCTGCAGCCATTGAAAACACAAGAAGCTGCTGCTGGCAATGTCTGCAGCGCGCATCAACAAGGGACAGGCTGCTTGACCAGCCTCTAAATCAGTCAGGCATGAACCGAGTCGTCTCCAGCTACTCCGCTGTTTTTCAAACTTGTTCTGTTTGGGAAAGGTAACCCTTGTGTGTCAAAAAGGATCAGCAAAGGGACAAAGCAATTCAGCTTCCTGCGTGCACGTTATATTAGTTCAGTGCATCATCGGAATGGTGGAACTGGAGGCCATAATTGTTAATAACCTTCTGCAAGGGGGTCTCTCCCTTTGACAGGTTATTCCCAGTTCCAGCCACCTAGAACAAATGCTCAATGTCTATTTCATCTGTAAGATCAAGGCAATATCACAACTAGGCCCCTAACTAGAAAGGTGTAACAGACTGGAAAAAATAGAAGATAAATAAGCCCTCAACATAGATCTGTTGTTATTATTGTAGGGCCTAGAGGCCTGACACAAAACGGTGACTCCATGGAGCTAGGCAATGCTCTCACGTTGAGAGAGAGACAGTCCCCTTGCCCAGAGATGCTGGCGAGCTAAACAGAAAGCACAGACTCACTATAGGGTGAGAGGAAAGGAATCCAACAAACAAGCAGGAAATCTAGGAACTAATGCATGAACTGAGGGGCAGATTTTCCAAAAAGCTCTGCAAAGTGGAGACTGAGCGTTGTTAAAAACCTAGCTCTAAATAACACCCCCAAGTTCACTAGCAGAGCCAGGGACCAAACCCTGATCACATGAGTCCCAATCAGTACCTTAATCCCAAGCTTATGATTTCTCTCTCCCCCCCCTACCCCTTTGACATAAGCATGGAAGTTGGCTCTCTGGACTCCTGAACTAGGCATCTGCCCTTCGTTAATTGCTGCATATTAAGACATATGCTAAGTGAATTTCTACATTTTCTCCATGCATCTTCAGACTGCTGAATCTTGAAGTGGAGCTGTCACTCAGCTGAGCACCGAGGAAGGATGCCCATTGAACAAGTCAGATGGTGCTTCATCCGCAGCCCAATGCAATGTTTTCATTCCTCCGAGGGATAACAAAGAGGGGGAAACCTGCCAAAGAATGGCTCTCTCTCCCAGGAATCAGTGCACAAACCAGAAGACCGGCTATCTGGAATGCTGGGGTGAAGAATCCTTTCCTCTCCCCACGTCCTGGAGTAGCTGCTACTGTAGCCCTGAGGATACAATGGCCCACTAACACTGCCTGCCAAGCTGCTCCATGCTAAAGAAAGCAACATTTGGATCAAACCAAACGTTTGGACTTAAGTCCCATCATGAACCTGAACATGGAGCAACAGTGAGTCAGCGACCTCACAATAACAGCAGTGCAGCTAGAGGAATACGGGAGAACTGTGGGCCCGAGTCTCAGTTACACTAATGCCCCATCTCCTATATTTGGAGCATAAAACGATGAGAAATGGCCCTGTGGGAATACCCCCTGCACAGAGGGCCTCTCCAGACAATGCAGAGCTAGTGAAAGGGTTCTCCACCAGTTCTGCTCCCAACCCAGAGTGCAGGGGAAAAGATCAGGGGGGTGCTTGGAGTGCACTGTGTTATGGCTTCTTTGTTTCCCAAAGGGCTCTATGGGGGACAAAGCAAAGTCAGAGCAGCACCGAAGCTGGGATTGGAAGGAATCTTGCCTGATCCCAGAAAACAGAGATGCAAATGTGGTTAAAAACACCTCCCCTGCTAAACAGGAGTGGAGTAAATTAGAACCCAGCCTGGAATTTCTCCAGGTAGGAGAAAAGCAGCGATTTAAAGGTGTGGATAAGTAACCGGGCAAAGTGAGGAGTTCGCAAAAGACAAATAGTGAATCCAAAGGAGTCAGTTTATCTTAATGATTTGCACTGTGTACAATGAAAAGTGTTGATGGCACAGGCAGTTTCTGCACATCCTTCTGCATCGTATATAATAATCAGGCCAATGAGGAGCAAAATTGGTTTATGGGATTACTGTGCATTGCAATAGCCAAACGGTAAACCAAACTCTGCACATGGGTGAACTGATGCATGAAACAAGTCAGCATTACTTTATTACCTGTATAGCTACAAATAACACTTAATATGTCTTCTGTGCGGGAAGACCCAGGAAAGGGAAGTGCTGGTTAAGATGAACATGTATCGGATTTATAGAATAAACAGGTAAATCGATCTTCTGCAGAAGGATCAGCTTGCCTTAGCCGGATCCTTTTTAGGTGAAGACTATTGAAATTGTAGCTACCCTCCTCCCCTACATCCAGTGGGGTAAACCCTAACAATAGTGATGGTTCTGCTAAATATGGAAGGACAGAGAAGTAGAGAAGACAGCAAAATTAGGGGGCAGATTCCCTGCCCTACAAAGGAAGCAGGAGCTACCTACATCTAAGTAGTTGTGGATTCCCAGGCAGAGCAGAATCCTCTGTTGGCTTGGAGGTAACTTCCGTGCCACCATCACTTGCAGGCCCTACTGGAGAAATATTAGGGGCAGCCATTACTAGCATGTGATTTGACAATTTCCCCCTGGCAGGACCACTATCAGCCATCATCATTTTAGCCAGCCCCTAGTCTGCTCTAACTCATATCAGAGCCAGTGCAGTGTGAGGGGTAATATGAGACCTTAGATAGGTCCCAGCCCTAGAATCTACCAGTCTGTTCTTATCTCTGCCACTGACCTGAGGTTGGGTATTTGGCATGTCACTTACTCCTCTGTTTTCCTGTACATAGTTTGTCTGTCTTGTCTTTTTGGATTGTACAGCATCCAGCACATTGTGGCCTCTAGGCACTACTTCAACAACAAACAACAAAAAGTAATGGCAGCATTGCAATGCTGAGCAGAATCAGAAAATATCCCACACAGCTCTGTCACCCTTCTGCTCAGCCAAGTGGATGCCACTGTATAAAATATATATATATATATATATATATATATATATATATATATAACAGGTGGCCAAATAATATTCATTTTCTAACGTTCAAGTGTGGGAGTAGCCAATACCCAGGATATAAGTAGGGAATACTCTGGTCAAATTCCTACCCAAAACTATTGGGTTAGCATTTGATAAGGCACCCACTTATTCTACAGATTGTGCCTGCGTACTTTGGAAGTCAAATGATAGTGTATTTCCAACAAGACTAAATAAATGACAATACTTTGCCTTTGTACAACTCCCTTCATCCAAGAAGCATGAATGTTTTTGCAGTCATTCATCAGTCCAGCCTCACAGCACCCATCCCTGTAAGACAATATCTTCACCCTCAATTTGCAGAGGGTTCAACAGAGGCCAGAGGACTTGCCCAAGGTGTGTTAATTAACACCTACAAACCCACCAAAGTGCTGCATTAAGTTGGATACAATGACCCCCACTTTACACAGGATGACTCTTAGGTACCACAAGGACGCAATTTACCAAAAACTGGCTAGCGATCTTATGGTGTAGCTAACATTAGATCCCAGATCTCTTGTCTTCCTATCCTCGATAGAGCAGAATTAACTGAATTGTTGAACTAACTCAGTTCGGGGGGACTTCCACTAGGGCACTGTACATTGTTTGGCCAGAGACTGTCTCTAGCAATGTGTACATCCTGAGCTTTGATTTCAGAGGTGGCTTCATGGAGTAACCATAATGAAATGCCAATGCTACCATCATCTCTACAGCAGAGGCTGTTTTTTTTTGTTCTGTCTTTGTACAGCACAGAGTACAATGGGGCCCTCGGTCCATGACTGGAGTTCTCACAGGTTACTGCAATTCAAATAACAATATTTACTCATTTTTGGCCTCTGTCTGCTCCTTTTAATGTGAATAGAAACATGAGAGGATTAAGTGTCCATTAGTTCTTCTGGTAACTACCTCTCCCCTCCGCCCTTACTTTCCTTTTTTTCAATAAAGTAAATAAACTTTCAGCAACACAGGAAAAGTGGCCAGAAAGTTACCCAACCCTAGAGCCTCAAACCTTTTTCACCAGCTCCTATGGAGACATGATACTTATAGCTATAATAAGTGTCATAGTCCTCAGAAACCAGTTATAAACAAACTAGCTGGGTAACAGGAGGTCAAGTGTATGTCTGTAACTCAAAGAGCTGGTTGCCAACCAGACAATGGTTGACATGGTTACGTTTATACTTTTTCTGGGGTACAGGTGTGGAGCGCGTTCAACTGGAAAATGTTACTCTAATGGAACACAATGCAAAGCAATCTCTTTCTATCACACTGGAAAAGAAGCACGTGTGATTCTCAGGGCCTCTTTAGAGCAGAAAGGGTCTGCTGGTTGGGACAACAAAGCTCATGTAATGCATCTGAAACATTTATACATTCTGGTTTCACTGTGGGGATTAGGAGCCAAACATTGTTATAAAGTTGCAAGGGTAAAAATAAATAAATAAAAGCTTCAGAAAACGAACAGACCGATAGTAAGCACTGCTACGAGTGTGCAGGTTTCCAGCTTTTGCTGGAGGAAATTAAATCTTAATATGCCTGTAAAGCAGTCATCCTTAAAGATGCTTATTGAAACTGTACAAAATAGATTTGTCAAAGGAATTAATCATTCGCTACTGGCAAAGTTAGGCAGAATTAACTATTAACTATCAAGAGAAAGGCTGGTGCAGCACTACACTGGGAGAGGGCGATCTTGGTTAAATAGGCCAAATACGTCTATGATCTTTGTCAAGTTACTTAGGCCAGAATTTTCAAGGATTTGGGGGCCCGACTCTTTCAGTTCATTCAAAACTCCCACTTTCATTGCATCATACTTCATTCTACTCCCATGTGGCAAATGAGGTTTGCTCCTTGTGTTTGCCGGATCATCATATATACAGCACCTCTCATAATGAGGCCTTAATATCACCATGGTGATACAAATAAATTACAATCTACATAGGTCAAAGCAACAAAAATAGAATTCCTCAACTCACGCTGGGCTACAGCTCTTCACTTTAGTTCCCAGGTTCCTTCAGCCTCCCCGCCCCAGGGACTGGCACAGACGGGCTGCTCCTACTTCCCCACCTAGTCCTCTCCAAGGCTGCTGTTCCCAGAGAGCATGATGACCAGCCTTTTCTGACTGGCTGTCAGTCTGACTCGCCAAGACTCCCCCTCCTCGGGTCTCTCTCTCTGGCCCCTGCCTTTAAAGCTCAATTGGGTCAGCTGGCCAGTCACAGGTGAGCCCTGCTTTCTTTTAGAGGGCCAGTGACACCCCCATAAGAGTTTTCTGCCCCTTGGTTTAACTTTAGCAATTTCATCCAGCCGTTCACCCATGCCCACTTTTTTGTCAAAAGGAACAGGAGTCAGGACTCGGGTTTTGTCTCTGGCTCTAACAGGGTATGTCTACACTGCACTCCTCTGTCAAGAGAGGAATGCAAATGCAGACAAATGAAATTGCAAATGAAGCGTGGATTTGAATTTCCTGCGCTTCATTTGCATAATCGCGTCCAGCCGCTATTTCGAAATACCCTATTTCGAGATAAAAAACGCCATGTAGACGTGGTTATTTTGAAAGAAACCCCTTCTTTTGAAATAACAGTTAAACCTCATTTTTTAAGGAGTAAGGGTTATTTTGAAAGAAGTGGTTTCTTTCAAAATAACCGCGTCTACACGGCTTTTTTTATCTCGAAATAGGGTATTTCGAAATAGCGGCCGGACGCGATTATGCAAATGAAGCACAGGAAATTCAAATCCACGCTTCATTTGCAATTTCATTTGTCTCAAAAGAGGAATGCAGTGTAGACATACCCACACTGACTGATCTTCTCTATCAACTTCTCTGAGCCTCAGTTTCTCCATTGTAAAAGTGGGAATCATGATATTCACCCTGCTTTGCAAAGCACTCGGAAGTAAAGCAATTTGTACAATGCCTATATCTTAGCAGCAGCAGCTTATACAAGATGGGAACCTTTGCTTCAAAGACCCAGTCTCTACAACCAGGCAACTATCCTTACAGCTTTTAAAATGCATTGGTTTTGATCCCCCTCTTCTCTTCATGGGCGTCAGGTGTTAAGCCAATGACCTTTATTTTCCCACCAATCCAACCCCAGCTCCTGGAATCACACCCGCATTCAAATAGTCTGTGAAGACTGTTTCATGATGCCCTTTTTAAGCATTATCCTAAAAACATTTTGAAAAATAAAATTAAAAATAACAGCACTGCAGCTTGAACCTATTTTCTCAGTCATCATAAAACAGTAACAATTTATGTTCCCTTTGTAATAAATGTAGTTGCTTGAACTTCATAAAATGCCAGGAAAAAAATATTTACAATGCCACAGGATAATAAACATCAGAGGTGGACACAGCATTACCATAGAGGAGAATTGAAGAACCTACTCACGTAGAATGGTGACCATCTATTCAGACCAATTTTCAGATCTAGCATTTCTTATAGCAGTCTAAATAGCACATAAACTTCTTTGACATTCAATTACAGTATGTACATTGTGCAAGCTAGGGAAGGACAGAAAGAAAGAAAACGTTACTTGGTGCTTTATTGGCTGCATCCCAATGCTGGGAAAGAAGGGCCAGTAATTAATCAATGCTTCTGTGCATTACACATGTTTGGTGAATTGCACCTTCCATCTGGAAGATGCTTGCCACGGTCTGAGCCCCAGCTCAAACTGAACTTGGGACTCTCCTACAAAGTGGTGTAAGATTTGATGTTTTCAGTGCAGTCTCGCAGAGTTGGTCAGAAAACCAACAAATTCACCATAGGTGAGTCTAATCCAATTCAAAACATTCCCCTCTCCCCATTCCAATCAACATTCACCAACCAAAATGTGCATTTGAATTTATATTAAAATGCCCCTCCCATTTTTAATATAATCTCATTTCAGTTTTAAAAACATGATATTAAATTGAAACCAAATAAAAAATGTCATTTCAAATTTATATTCTTAACAGACAAAGCACTGACGCGAATGTGAATCTTCCATTGACTTCCATGATCTGTGGAACAGATCATAAGGGCTAAGACAGTAAGGTTTCTGTGTTACTTGTGAGGGATCTGGAGGTTAGTATGGATCACAAGTTGAACACGAGCCAGCAATGTGATGCAGTCACCATAAAGGCTCATTTCTTTCTATGGTGTTTTAACAAGAGTATCATATGTACGACATGGGTGGTAACTGTCCTGTTCTAGGCAGCATTATTTAAGCCATAGCTGGGATTAGTGTATCCAATTGCACCACACTTTCAGAAGGTAGTGGACAAATAAGAGCAAGTCCAGAGAAGAGCAATGAAAATGACGAAAGGTTTAGAGAACATGACTTAGGAGGAAAGGTTAAAAAACTGGACTTATTTAGTCTTCATTAAGGACTATGCGATGATAGTCTTCAGATATGTTGAGCATTGATATACAGCGGATTATGATCAATTGTTCTCCATTTCCACAGACGGTAGGTTAAATAGGAATCCATTTAGTTATCAGCCACGGAGATTTAGGTTCGTTAATAGGAAAAACTTCATTACTATAAGAAGAATTAAGCAGCAGCATAGACTTCCAAAGTTGTGGAACCTGAGGATTTTAAACAGACTGGACAAACACCTGTCAGGGGCAGTCTAAAGCTGGTTTTGCCACTTGAAGTCCATTTCAGCCCTGGAATTCTATTTTTCTTTTATTTCATTGGTATCCAGAACACCCTGGTTCAATTTCCAACTCTTGCGCCATATTTTATGCAAAAACTTGCACAAAACGCATAACCATTCTGTGTGTCCATTTCCAATCTGTAAAATGGGAATAGCCACATTTTCCCTTTATCATCTATTTATATTACAAAATATTCATGACAGGGACTCTGTCTCATTATAAGGTTTTATAGTTGCCTATCATAATGGAACTCCGATCTTGCTGGAGTCTTCTAGGGGCTATCACAATACAAAATTATTAATTCTGCTCACATCAAAGACAAAATAGAGTTTTGCAATTGATTTACCTGACAGCAGGACCTAGTCCAAAAAGTCTAAGGCAAGAGAGAAGCCTGAATGACTTTTTCCTTTCCTCTGTCTAGAAGTCAGATACTTCAAGTGATGATGACTGTATTTGCCAGGCCACAGCATTTCTTGCATTCTGGCTGTCTCTACTTTGGCTAACCTAGAGCAGAGACAAAGACTTCAGACTATAGTGCTGCCACTTGCTTGACCTCCTCAAACATGAATATTCATTGGAAAAAAATAGCCCTAATAGCAGGACAAAAAGAAAGCGTTTTCTTGCTTTTAGAGGCAAGTATGAATTTTTTTGCAAAGCATGTTTAAATAACAAAAAGAACAGGACTTTCTATTGTGAAAGTTGTTACTCTTCTCTGGAGTATTCCTAACCCTCCCATTACATCTGTGTTTCCCCTTAAACCACAGAGCTCAAATATACTAAAATGACTAGTACAGTGAGAGCGCTGCCGTTTGGGGGGGTACTGCACAGGCACTGTGGGATTGTTAGCTCAATCTGGGTTATGAGAGATCATTATTGTAGATAATCATTATTTTAGAATCTAGAGGCCCTAATCAAGATCAGAGCTTGTATGTCTGAAATATAGTAGGAAAGACACTATGAGACACTAATTGCCCTGTAAAAACTTGCAATCTAAAGAGACAAGACAGGAGGCTTAACCTGCTTTCACAGTCACAGAGCAGGGGGTGGGGGAGGGGGGAATAGACTTGCCAGACTTTGTCCTGTGGGAGCCGTGGCAGTCATAAGCCCCTTTTGAATCATCAAGCCCCAGGGCAAATGCATCCTTTGCCCGACCCTGTCGGCAGGCCTGACAGCTATTGAACAATTTGCCCAAGGAAATCTGGGGAAGATCTGGAAATTAAACCCAGTCCTCCTGAACTCAAACCTAATGCCTTAACCACTACACCCTCCTTCCTCTCTCGTTATGCCCTTGTGGCAGGGTCAGTTCCACTCCTGGCTCCCAGGTCTTGGGTCAGTCCTACATGCTGGGGATTGCAAACGGGGCCCCGCCTGCTCTTGTTGGGGTCAGGCTTCTGTGCTCCAGCTAAAAGGATGTGGGGCAGATGTCCCTTGGTCAGCCTGTGTTGGCAGCCTGTCCTCCCCCCAGTCACCGGCTGGGATGCAGGCTTCTGGGGAAACAGAGTCCAAACACTGCCTGTTGGAGCCCCTCACCAATGTTGACATTGTTTTGTTCAGTGTCTCTTACTCTCTTTTACAAGCTCCTCTCCTCCTCCACTCTCCCCTGCTCTCCCCCACAGGGAAGGCTTTTAAAGAGGTGTCCCATGGCAGCCTGAAGTCAGCTCACTGGCCCTTAACTGATTTATAGCAGCCCCTCTCAGCTGCTCCTAATTAACCAGGGCCCTTGCTGTTTTTCACAGCTGTCTCTCTCCCCTTCTAACCTGTCCTGTCACACCCTGAGCTAACCTTCCTAATAATAATACAGGTTGAAACTCTCTTAACTGGGATTCTCTGGTCCGGCAACATCCATAGTCCGGTGGAGGGCCAGCAGCAGGGATCCCTGTGGGGCTGGCAGAGCAGTGGGATGCCCACAGTGAGCTGATGGTGGGGCACCCAGTGCATGGCAGTGGGGGTCAGGAGACCTGGTGCATGGCTGCCCGGCGGGGCTGAGATCCATAGTGGCTTGGTGGGGGAGGGAGCCGAGGTGCAAGCAGCGACGCTGTAGGTCCCGGAGCCCCAGCGTGGCACATGCAGCTGCATAGCACGTCTCAGAGTCACAGCAGGACCAGCCCAAGTCGGGAAGCCAGCTAGGAGGCCAGTGGGCTGGGCCAGGGGGGTCAATGGCGGGGGTGCAAAAATGACCTCCCCTGGTCAGGTAAAATCCCTCATCTAGTACCCACCAGGGGAGGGTGCCGGACCAAGGAGGTCCAACCTGTACTCAGCTCTAATATCTTACACAGGAGCTAAGCATCATTTCCATCCCTTTACAAACAGAGTGCCTTGCATGTTGAATAGTAATAGAGAGGTAGCCGAGTTAGTTTTTCCTTTTGTTTTAGCAAGATCAGACTATGTAGCACTTTAAAGACTAACAAGATGGTTTAATCGGTGATGAGGAAGTGCGTCTGGCCCACGAAAGCACATCACCGATTAAACCATCTTGTTAGTCTTTAAGGAGCTACATAGTTTTTCCTTTTGTTTTTACAAACGGAGGCACAGAGCAGCGACGCAACTCAGTCAAAGTCAGCTAGAAGGTGCTGACAGAGCTGGGGATAAATTCCAGGTCTCCTGTGTCCCAGACAGCAATGCCACACTACATTGATATGAGGTAATAAGGTCTGAAAAAAATTCCCTCTCCCCACACAAAATTGCACACACTGGACCAAGTCGTATCTGGCTTGCTTATGAGAGATTTACAGCTTTCTGAGGGATTGTAGCATATGTGTCAGGTTCCACTGAAAATCCTGTTCTTATACAACTGTAGTCACTTGCAACCTGTTTTCAGAGTGGCCTGCTCAGTGCTGCATACACCAGGGTAATCTTCACATTTATTCAGCTTAACCAGTTTTAAAGCCAGTGAGAACCAGAGTGTAGACATGACTTAAAGTGGCCTGACCTGTTTTTACTGAACTGGCTTCAAGCCTACCTTATACCACCTTATACCGGGACTACAGTACAATTCTAACTGGTTTCAAAATCACTTCAGAAATATGCTTAGTATGAAGAAAACTTTAGGTTTCAGCCCTGGATCCACTGGAATCAAAGGGAAATTTTTCAATTGTGTCAGTGGATGCAAGATCAGGATTCTCATTGGTTACCTTCACCAGATATGGTCTTCAGTTGACTAGGGTCCTGATCCAGCAATGCATGTCAGCATATGCTCAACTTTAAACATGAGCAGTCCCTTTGAAGACAATTAACTTTAAAGCACAACAGCAGTGTCATTGAAGGAAAAGTTACAGTGGTGTGCACTGATGTCAAAGGGACCACTTTCATGATTCAAGTTAATTGCTACCTTGGACAAGGCCTTTTCAAGCCACAGGAAGTATGTTACTCTCACCCAGTACTATCTGGGCACACTGTCTCATTAATCCATTCCACATGATGGAAGAAGGAAATGCTTGGGATCTTCAGACTTAAGACATATCTTCATCTCCTGCATGCTCAATCAACTGGGAGCTTTTAGCATTCTCAGTGTCACACTGTAATGAACAACAAGAAATTCTGCTAATCACTATGCTATGGCCACTTGCAGTTTCACTAGCCTTCAAAGATGATCACTATGATGCCAAAGATGATCACTATGATGCTATTTCCAAAACTTGGCGGGGTATCTGTATTTGGTCTGTGCTCTAATAGTTAGAAGATTAATTTTCCATTCCAGTAAAAGGAAAAAAATAAAAGTTGATGCCACATACAAATTGTTAAGCATTAAATTCAAAACAGCCCAGGTAGGGGGGAAGGAATAAATCTGTCTAGCATGCCAAGAATCTATAAAAGAGGAAATTGTTGTGTTTGCAATCTGCAGTCTAACCCATGAAACTCAGTGTAGACAAACCCAAGTATGCAAAAATCATGACATAGGTTTGGAACTCATGCAATCTTAAATTGTACATGCTCAGACTCCTGTATTTACCGTCAATCGGTGGGATTCATGTTTTCAAGCTTTTCTTTGAACAAAACAGGAAGTTCACCAGAAAACCTCAGCACTTCACTGTGTCCTCAAGAAGTCCCTCTAACTTTCAGTTGTGCAGACATAAGCATCTACCTAAAGTGACTAAAGCGCATCAGAATCTACTGGGAAGATGACAAATTAATCATGCTCAAGCCATCTTGAAGTTCTGCCTAACTCCAACTCCCCCTGACCCTAAAAATTAAAGGACTTTCACAATAGGGCACAAAATACGTAGAGCTGGGTGAAAAGATTCAAATTTGGAATTTCAATGAACATTTCCATCAACATTATTTTTTTTCAAATTTTTTGATCAGTTTTGAACATTTAGAAGAATTTTGAAATGTAAGGAACCAAGTTAAAAAAAAACTTGTTCTGTCCCCCATTAATGCAAAGCAATTAATCATACAAAACTTCTGAGGACCGCTCGCTAAGATGATTATCCATTTTTATTGGAACTGCTTTGATCCAGCAAAGTGGGTTTAGATTAGGCTTCCTTGCTCCCACAATATTTCTAGTATATCAAGGTTTCAGACAGGTCAGATGTACAGGAAAATAATATTATTTCCATCTGCTGATTTAGGGTTGTATATCGAATCAAAATAGCATGAGCCCCTTGTATAGAGTTCCATTGATGTCTCTGGGACTGGCCGTAGGCTGAAAGTTACACCTGTGTTTTAGTGATTTGCTGGGTTGTGGCTCATGTGTGTAAGAATCAGCAATGATGGATTTGAAAAGGATTGTAGCACAGATGTCAAGATCCATTGAGAAGCCTTGTTTTATATAAGAGCAGTCACTTGCAAGCTCTTTTCAGAGGGGCCTGCTCACTCACCCACGAAACAGAGTCAAGGACTGTATTTTGGTTTGGCTTTTAAATGTTGTTGAGTTTTCTTTAGCCACAATAAAGGGCCATTGGGCCATACTGTCAAAGGTGTTTAGGCACTTTAAAACAGACGCCTAGTAGAATTTTCAAAGTGCCTCTAGCCGGTTAAGGGGAGCTCACTGAAGTCAACGAGAGCCTAGCTTTCTTGTGGCACTTTCGAAAGTCACCTCAATGCCTACCAGCATCTTTAGGCACTTAAATACCCTCGCCCTGGTCCACACGAGGGAGTTATTTCAAAATAACCCCCCCTTATTTCAAAATAACAAACAAAGCATCCACACTACCAAGACTGATATTTTGAAATAACAGGCTGGTTATTTTGAAATCTCTACGCCTGCTTTCTCGAGGAATAATGCTAATTTTGAAAAGTTATTTTGAAATAGCAGTAGTGTGGACACTCCACTGCTGTTATTTCAAAGTAACTGCTCCCCAGAAGTAATTACTCCCCAGTGTTCCCTGGGGCTCTAAGTCGAGGTATCATGTCCAACAATGGAGCCTGCCTCAGACTAATTTTGAGGCTCCCTCGTAGTGGGGGGGACACAATTTTGATTTTGTTATTGCGGGAGGTATTATTTCGAATTTAGTCATTTCAAATTATTTCCCAGTGTAGACGTGCCCGTAGAAAGACTAGCCCCCGCTTCCTGCCAGGTTAGAAAGATGGGGCATGGTACTAATGATTTTTTTTTTTATTAGAACCAGATTCACCTGTTCTTCAAATCTGCAGCAAACCTCCCACTGAAGCACTGCACAGAAAGGGGGAGAGTGATCCCCGGTAGATATGCATAATTTCTGATAAGAGAAAATGGGCAAACAAAAAGTTAATGGCTGGCAGAGAAGGGAAAGCAAACATCTATTGTAAAAGACTCCAGCAGGGTAAGGCTTGCTTTTGTATATATAAGCTCAGTCCCTTGCAACTATACTGCAAAGCCCCCTTAAACGTCAGTTTGAAATTAACTGCAACTTGTGTATGTTTCCCTGGAGGTGTTTGCTTAACCGGGAATTCTTAGAAGAAGCCGTATTTTTAATTATTCCATCAGATTTCTATTAACAGAGGTGGTATGTACAATCATTTTCTCTAGCCTCAGAAATGCCTGGTTCTAAGCTGCATTATAAAAGATACGGTTTTTGGAGTCTCTTTTCCACTCCCTGCTAAAAGAGTCTGCTCTGATTAGCATGGATCATATCATAACTTGTCAAGACTTAATTATATTGGACACAGCACAGAGGGCCTTGCTGCCTGATATTTTTTTTGAATAAAAATCTAAGACAGGTTATTAAAATGCCTGTGACGAATACAAATAACTAGATACGTGGCTATGCAAGACTGTGAGTGTGTGCATACCACCAGATTCTCCTCTTACACCTTTTCACTACTCTAAGGCCAATGGAGTCACTTCTTAGTTACACTGGTGTAAATGGGGAGAAAATCACATCCTGTATATGGGGGGAGTTCAGGTAACAGATGCCCAGAATATTACACTTCCTTCAGGAAAAATCTACACACCTGAAAAATTAAAAACCCCCAACCCAAAATCATCACTGAGGGTGATAAGCAGGAAAAAAAGGTCCAGCCAATTCCCTATTGTTGTAAAACCCTTTGTCATTCACTATCGTTCACTCCTCTAACCTTGATTATTCTGTTCCATAATGGAAATGTAATGCCTGCCGCTGATTTTAATTATTATTTATTAACAGTGTAATAAAAATGCTGAAAGGCCAACAGTCCCAAAGTACATTTCATTATGACAGAGTCCCATGGAATTTCTTACAATGTGATAGGTTGGTGCAGTAGAAGAATATTTTATGAGTAGAGTTGGAATGATTGATCTGCTTGGGTTTGAAAAAAAAATGTTGATTATATTGTGTTCCAGGACAGCATAAGAAAATGGCATGCCTTCTCAATCTGTATTTTTTACTATATTAACTGCATTGTACATAATCTAACCTATACCATTCTGTGGACTGAGCCATGTCGTGATACTTTAGGCTATCAGCTATTGGAAATGAATACTTGGTGAGCCATGAGATTTATTTTCTCCCAGTAATTAGTTGCGTATTTTAAGGAGCAGAGTTAAGGCGAGGTGGGTGATATAAGTCTGATGGGATAATAATCAGTATAAATGGGAAATTACGTTGTTCAGATTATTCAATGACAGATATTTTGTTTGTTTTTTGCTAGTTTGCTTTTTTTTTTTTTTTTTTTTAAAGATACGAGTCTACTACAGATCCGCTAAATGGAACTCAGAGGACACTCCCATCGGCGCCGGTACTCCTGATCGTCACAAGGAGTAAGGGAAGCTGATGGTAGCTACTGCTCCCATTGGCCTCCTGCTGTGGAAACCGTGTGGAAACTTGAATTAAGATACATTGATTCCAGTTACATAATTAACGTAGCTGGAGTTGCGTATCTTATTTCGACCTTCCCATGTAGTGAAGACATGGTCTAAATCTCATTTTCCAAAAGGATTTAGGAATCTAAATTTCATCAGCAGGCAATGGGATTTAGATTTCTTCTAAACATCTTCTGAAAATAAGATTCCAGCTCCTAGATGGGTTAGGCCTTGCAATGCTCAGCGTGGCAGTGCCTAAATACCTCTACAGAATTTGGCCTAAGCATTTCAGAGCCAAGCCTTGCCATAAAGACCACTAGGGAAGTCACTATTCTACTGATTTTTCACAGAAAGTAAGCAAATATTACACTGATGGGTGGCAGTATAAAACCATAAAATAGGCAGAATTAGAAAGCAGATGTTAGCTCTCAGGGGGAGAGAGAGAAAGAGAGAGAGAGAGAGAGAGATCATCCCAACCACAATAATAAAAGACAAGCTGGCATGGTGGTAAACATAAACTGAGTACTAGAAAGCAAGTCAAAATGAGACCAGTCAGGGGGCTAAGTTTCAGTTCCATTATTCCTTTGTGCTTTCCTTGAAATCAATATAACTGTAGGGGCTCATTAAAAATGGGAAAGTAAATGAAGACTTTCTACCCAAGTACTTGAGCTGGAGGGAAGAATAGAGAAAAAAAGCTGGAGAATTATTTAAATATCTTTTTGTGAAAATTCTTAATTGAAATTTTGAATATTTTAAAAATCTCAAGGGCTCTAAAAAGAAAATATCAGTTTGGGGAACAAAAATGTTCAAAAAATGTTTTCAAAAACCATTCATCCAAATTTCTGATTAGCTCTGCTTAGTATGGACATATGCACCATAATGAGGAACCTTTCAAGTATTTATCTGCATAACATCCCTGTGTTTGGGGGGGTGAGGTGAGGAAGAGTAATTATCCTCATTTTACAGATGATCAGCTTAGACACAGAGATTTAGGGTCAGACTTTCAAAGGTATTTGGACACCCCTAGTGTGATTTTTTAAATTTGCTGAACTAGATTAAGTGCCCAACTCCCATTTGAATTTGTTAGGAATCAGACAAGTCATTCAGGGTCAGATTTCCAATGATTTGAGACCCCTAAGAATGCAGGTAAACACGAAGTAAGATTTTCAAACACGCCTAAGCAGAAAAGTGCCTAAGCAGATTGGGAGCCTAAAACCTGGCCCTGAACGACTTGCCTAAGACTCTTCAGTTGCACAGGCATGGGAATGAGCAGCAGTTATTGAACTTCACTTTCAGATCAATGCCATGAACAAAGACAAGCCTCCTTCCCTGCACCTGTGCTCTTCTAGATGCTTGCCAACAAGTATCTGCAACATGTGGTGTCTGGAGAAGACAGCACAGAGAGCGGCTGCTAAATGCAACAAAGATTGCGCTCGATTTGAGGCTAGATTTGCCTTCTGACTGTTTCAAGAGGAATTCCCAAGGAGAGAGGAAAAACCCACACCAGTAATCACGTTCCTCCCAAGTGAAAACCGGGCATGTTGTTCAAGGGTTTGTCTTGGAAATATAATCATGAAATATGTTGACAGCAGCTAAATTCACTGTCCCATCTGGACTAGTGTACTGCTGCAGCATATGGGAGAAGCCGAGGAAAGGAGAATGGCAAATTTACTATAAGAGTTTGCTTCAGGGTTGCATAAGTGAAGGAAAAAAAACAGAAAGACTTTTCCTCTAGAAAACAATATAGCAGATGCTGCAAAATGGTTGTGAGTGTTACTCTTTGGTGTTTTTCCTGATGACTGACTTGAGGATTGGTACTGGGTCACATTTCACCTCTAAGCTATAACCCACATGTCAGTTATTAACAGCTGTTGGAATGTAGGGTTACCATATTTAAGCTTTCAAAAATGAGGACACTCCTGAGAGGAAGTGTATCTGTATCAGTATCTACCAACTCACATTGTATTAATATATAATATACAACACATTACTACAACATGAGTTGGTAGATACTGATACGATACTCTCCCTCTCAGGAGTGTCCTCTTTTTTGAACATTCAAATATGGTAACCCTGTTGCAATGGGCTAGCTCTGCAGTGCCTTTTGTGAAATGAAGTTTGGCGGTGTCTATCCAGCCCTCTGCCCACAGAATCATAGAATCATAAAACACTAGAACCGGAAGGGATCTTGAGCGATCAAGTCCAGTCCCCTGTGTCCATATAACCAAATCACTACCATCTCCTTTCCCGCCGTATGTTGGCAGCCTAAGCAGGGAGGCCTAAGCAAACAGATGCCAGACACAGAAGATTGGTTATTTTTCAGGCCCAGATATTCGGCACCCAGCAGCTCGTAACTGTGAAGGCACCGTTCTCTGTGGCAGCTCAACGCTTTTAAAAATCTGGTCACTTCATTCAGGTGCCTTAACAGGACATGAGGTCTCTGAAAGACCCCAGTCCCAGTCATGGGTGCTGGCACGGCCGTCCTTCCCCATATGCAGAATACACAGTTGCATAGGGCGACTGAAAATTTGGGGCACCACTGGGTCTTACTGTCCACCCACCCGCCTCTTCCTATCCCTGTTCTTGGGCTCTGCTCTTTTTCCAGAGACAACCTAGTGAACTTAAAAGAAACAAAGCCTGCCAGTATTGTTTGCACAACACAGAACCTGTGAAAAAGCCAGTCAAGTGGTAATGAAGCCAAACCCAGGTCTATACTGTCAGTTTCTGAATTTATTGTGTTAGTCTACAGGAACATAGTTAAATTTGCTTTAAAATACTCCATTAATATGTTGATACTACAGAATCACATCTCTAAAAATCTACCTCAGCTGCTATCAGGTATAAGGACACCTGTTCAATAGTCCTGCATAAGGCCCCACAAATCCTATGGATGGCACTGGGTGATGAGATTTTTGGAAAAGTTGGCCTTCTGTCTACTCCTCTTAGCTCTTACTTAGTATGTGCCATTTTAAGGGACATCCATACTTGTGTATGTTAGGAAGGGTCAAAGGACTTTGTATTGATCCTGCTTTTTATATCCTGGATAGAACAATCAATACTAAAGATGTCAACCTGGTGCCTTAAATGAATACAGGCATTGCAAGGGACCAAGTATGTCTGTGTGATATAAAACCACAATAATTAGTTGTGATCCATAAGAATCTAATGTCATTTTCCCATCTCTTTACCAGAGTAGCCAAATTGCTCATAATACTCACTGGCTATGTCTACACTGGTGGGTTATTGTGCAAGAACGACCATTCTTCCGCAGAGCGTCCACACTGCCCACCCACTCTTGCACAAGAAGATTTACAGTAAAGCGTGGTAGGAGAGGTTTTCTTGCACAAGAGCTACACTCTTTTCTAACAGGTGTAAGGTCTCTTGCGCAAGAGCTCTTGCACAAGAGTGCAGTGTGGACGCCCGGCAGGGGTTTCTTGCGGAAGAAAGCCCTATGGCTAAAATGGCCATCAGAGGTTTCTTGCGCAAGAAAGCGTCCATACTGCCATGGATGGTCTTGCCCAAAAGCACATCTTGCACATGGCAGTGTAGACGTGTTCTTGCACAAGAGTTCTTGCACAAGAACCCTTGCACAAGATGTTCTTGCACAAGAAGCCGCCAGTGTAGACATAGCCACTGTGTTTATCCTCCCAACACCCCTGAGGCAGGTCAGTGCTATTGCTCCGATTTTACAGGTGGGAAACAGAGCCACAGAGGGGCTGACTTGCCTAAGGTCACACAGCAAGTCTGTCACAGCAGAAAATTGAATAATGACTTTTAAGTCCCAGGCCCTACCCACTTTCTTCTGAGAAAGCCCCAGCCAAGCCAGCTTTACACTATGGAAGACTCCCACAGACTCTTTCCTCAGATCCTTATGGATCTTTAAAATACTTCTTGGAAAAGGTGTGGAAATAGCAAAATGCACCTTTTTCCTCACAGTGAGTTAGCATTTACCTTCCTGAAAGTGAGTTCACTTCTTTGGGGATATGGACAGTATCACAGGGCTCATCTCTAACCTTTGTTAAAAAAAAACAAACCCTCATTCTTTGTTCCTCTCCAGTGAAACCAGAGCTGCGTCCTCAAGAGGGGGAGGTTGGCTTTGCTTCCTACAGCCCTGGAGTCAGAGTCAGGGCTCCATTCCCTGTCCTGCCCCTGACTCATTTTGTGTCCTTGGGCAATTCCTGTATCCTTTCATGTCTCTTTCAGAGTCCATGAGCTCTGCTTCAACATTTGTTTCAGCTACTCTGAGGTACTTGCAAAACATGTAGAGTGGGTACTTCTTCAGAGCAACCCTGATATTAGCATTTTGCCAGGAGCCAATCTCATCCCATTGGCTCCAATGTTAACGGGATTTGAATACTAGCCACAGGCATGCTGCTTAGGGTGCATCTACACTGCACTCGTAGGTTGAAATAAGTTCTGCAATTTGAGCTATGCAAATTGCGTATCTGCTTTTGATCTCATTTCAAAATAAAGTGCTATTCTGAAACGTCCCTTAGCCCTCATGGAACGAGGATCACGGGGATGCGAGAATACCACTCCTGTTATTTCAAAGTCTATTTCGAAATAACAGGCATGTTTGAAGATGCGGAATAGTTATTTTGAGATACTTCCAGTATCCCAAAATAGAGTGGCTGTCTAGATGTAGTCTTACTGACCTCTTGTTGATGTGTTGTCCCCGGCTGCAGGCTAGTAGATCTGCTTGCAATTGAGAAGTGAAGCTGTGGGCAGGACAGCAATGGGGAAGGGGCCATCATCTGGATGCTGGGCTTTCCAAAGGGACTAGTGGCTGCTGGTGGCCTGTGTGGTACTTTCCTGCTCTCCACAGGGTGGCAGGCCCTGGCCTCAGCACTTCCCAGGACTTCCGCATCTGATGAAACCATCTCACAATGGCCCTGCCTGCAGCTTCCCCTCCCATCCAGAGGCAGGTTTGCGGGGCTGCAGGAAGAGGAACCCTGCATGTCCCAGCACTTGCTCCCCTGGATGGTTGGCCCTTCAAATCTGCCTTCTGCTTGTTGGCAATCTTCGGATAATAGCAACTTTTTGCCGAGACCCAAGAGGTTGCTAACGAGCAGACTCCCCTCCAATTCCTTTCATGCAAGCATTCTAATCAATCTTCCCCAAATGAAGTAAAATGAATTGGTGCAACTCAGGGTAAAAGCAGGAGACAGAGCTCACTTGGGAGCCAGTCCAAGCTGTGGGCACCAGCCCGCAAACAGGCCCACTGACAGGGGAGTGGCAAAGAGGGCAACTGCCCCCAAACCTGGTGATTGAAAAGGGCCCGGGGTGGCTGGCCAGCCTGGGGAGGGCATGAAAGAATGAAGCACCCACAGCGGATCTCTACTGGAAGGTGCTCAGAGACTGTGGTGATGCGGATGGTGTAACCAATAGGCTGTGTCTAGACTGGCCAGTTTTTGCGCAAAAGCAGCCGCTTTTGCGCAAAAACTACCCAGCTGTCTACACTGGCCGCTTGAATTTGCGCAGAAGCACTGACGTTCTAATGTAAGAAATCAGTGCTTCTTGCGCAAATACTTTGACGCTCCCGTTCGGGCAAAAGTCCTTTTGCGCAAAAGGGCCAGTGTAGACAGCTCAGTTTTGTTTTGCGCAAAAAAGCCCCGATGGCTAAAATGGCGATCGGGGCTTTCTTGCGCAAAAGCGCGTCTAGATTGGCCACGGACGCTTTTGTGCAAAAAGTGCTTTTGCGCAAAAGCGTCCGTGCCAATCTAGACACTCTCTTGCGCAAATACTTTTAACGGAAAACTTTTCCGTTAAAAGTATTTGCGCAAAATCATGCCAGTCTAGACGCAGCCATAGAGAATAAAATTCTACAGGCATTCGGGATAAGATTTTCCCCATCAGACCATTTTCTGGCAACATCTGACTAACACAGTCCTCGATTCAGCAAAGTGCTTGAATTTGTCATTCAGTTCCACGGGACTACACCTGGGCTTAAGGTTCCACCGAATCGGGCCCATGGTTACTGGAAATCAGTCAATCAAAGACAGTCGCTATGTGATCAGGCTAATGCACCAGTGCTCACGAGACAGCAGAACTGCAATCAATGTCACTTCAAGTGTTAGTCCCTTCTGACCCTGAATTTTTACTGTCACCAGCCTGCAATCCCTCACCTGGTGGGAGAGCGGAAGCTGTTTCTCATTCTTCACAGGCAAGACGAGACTCCTGCTGAGAGAGTGATTGCATTTGCAGGAGTCAGAGCTCTGCTGTTGCAAACAAGCCAAACAACGATGTGCAAATTGAAAAGGATAAACACACACACACACACACACACACACACAGAAACCTTATTGGGCAGCAACAAGAAATCATCCACTACTGTCCAGAATAACTGTGCCGATTTGAAATTATATTTCAACAGATGGTTAGAATTACAGTTGAAACCATGGTGTGATCTATACCAGTGTTCCACTCCCACAGGCTTTTAGAGAGCCAAGTTACATCAAACTGCAAATTTGAGCGAGACACTACCTTGACTGGCCTAAAGGAAAAAGAAAAGGTATTGGTGGAAATCATTCACAGTCCAACAGAAATGCTGTATTGTGAGCATGGCCAGGCGAACCATGGGAGACCTTGTTAATTGGACAGGAAGAAGGAAAACATGTATTCCTTTTTCACTGTGGTTTTTCGTCCTCTTCAAGAATGCTCCTCTGATCCTGTCTGAAGTCGTAGCTTACTATTCAGCACATGATGGTTCTTCAGAGAGAGAAAAAGTGCCCCACACAGCTGTGCACTGCTGGCATACACGTGACCTATGGCATGTTTGCTAGTTTCCAGCCAGCAAGAGCCAGAGTTTGTGTGTAATTTCCTGACTGGCCAAACTGTGCCTTAGAAAACTGGCCAAACTGTGCCTTTGATCCAGGAATCAGTGGGAACTGAGGGCAGCATTAACCCCAACATGCCAGACTACCCACCTGGTCATCAGCTTCTGATAGAGTCATCCTCAAGTACCCTTATCCTAAAACCAGTGGGTATTTTTACTGGGAATTAGACAAACACAGATAGACCCATAGATGCCATTTAAATCAACCTGATTTCTGCCACTGATCTCAACAATGTCAAGATACGTCCTCCAGGCAACCCACATGTAAGCTTTTTAACAGTTCTTGTTGGAAATAAGGAAAAATGGGGAAAATATTGTCCCTTATTTCTGGTTAACGAAAGGCAATTCCGTTTATTAATTCTTACAAGGGCTGATATGTTGAAATCTTTCCGTTGACTCCAAAGGGATTTGGATCAGGGCCATAACCACTAACAAGTCTGGATCTTTCCAGAACTCATTCCACAGAGGAGGCAAAAGGGAAAGTGGGTTTTATAAGTTATACTTAACCTATTTTAGGATGCTTTTTATTTTACCCTTCTACGTGGGCCCTATGAAATTTAACAAAACATGGTAATTGATAAACTCTGAGGCTTTGTGAAAAACAAGTCATTCTGTATAGTTCAATAAAGAATGTTATCCCTACTATAGAATCTTATAGGATGGCCTTTAAAAAGCTCTAGAGAGAGGATCTCATTTTCTATTAAATCGTATAGATTTTTAAAGTAATTTCTATAAAATCCAATAGATTGCATCCTTATTAAAATGCACAACTTTTCCACGAGGGGACAATTTTAGGAACAAAATCAGATTTTAGCTGAGTAGTGGAAGAGAAACAATAACTGATCATCACTATTATCATCATTATCTATCTATCAATCTGAGGGTATGTCTACACTAGCTCGTTAATTCGTGCTAGGTAGGCAAATCAGGCAACCGGAGTTGCAAATGAAGCCCGGGATTTAAATATCCCGGGCTTTATTTGCATGTTCCCGTCCGGCCGCCATTTTTAAATCCCCCTTAGTTCGAACGAACTGCCCACGGTTACACGCGGCAGTTTAAAGTTAATCCGAACTAAGTCCTTAGTTCGGATTAACTGTTACTCCTTGTGGAATGAGGTGTAACAGTTAATCCGAACTAAGGACTTAGTTCGGATTAACTTTAAACTGCCGCGTGTAGCCGCGGGCAGTTCGTTCGAACTAAGGGGGATTTAAAAATGGCGGCCGGACGGGAACATGCAAATAAAGCCCTGGATATTTAAATCCCGGGCTTCATTTGCAACTCTGGTTGCCTGATTTGCCTACCTAGCTCGAATTAACGAGCTAGTGTAGACATACCCTCAGAGAATTGTGTGTCTGTCTGCGAGTCTGTTTTGTCAAGAACTCCTCCTAAACGGTAAGAGCTAGGATCGCCAAATTTGCTAGGCTGTTTCTTCTTACCCTAACGTCAAGCAAGGTCAGGGTTTGGTTGTGCCAGGAAAATGGGATGGGTCTGGAATTCGATTGTTTTCTGTAACGGAAAGGAAGGGGGCAGAGAGAGGAGCGACGCAATACTCATAGTCACCACTGGGGGGCAGAGAGTGCAGGGGACCACTCGGAGGAGCCACACCACCAAGGGAGTGACCAGATGGGTACTGGGCTCACCATGTTGCCTGCCACCTTCCCAGGTATGTGACTCCCTGCCCCCAAACCCTGCCCCCCATCCTTCAGCCCACAGCATTAGGCCAGGGAGGGGAAAGATCCACTAGCCCCACTGCTGCATCCCCCCCCAGAGAGTACCCCTGCTCCCCAGGGCCCATTAGCAGCCTCCCTGGCAGCACTGCCTGGCCTCCCAGTGTGTCTGTAGCCTGCTGGCCTTCGCACCCCGCCCCCCACTTTGGGCCAGGCCTGGGGAACGCCAGCAGGAGACCTGCACAGCCACCCTCCCAGTCAGGCCTGGGGAATGCCAGTGGGAAGCCTGCACGGCTCCCCTACCGCCGGGCCCGACCCAGGCAATGCCAGGTAAGTCTCCTAGCGCATTATATTGCACCTGGAATCCTCATCTGGAATTGGGGTCCCATTGAATGAGATGCTGAGCACACAAATCAGAAACAGACCCTGCCCCCACAAGTCTGCCAATTTAAACAGACAGACTAGACAAAAAGAGAGAGGAGAGCTGACTTGCCCATGATCAGATACTAGGTCAGTGGCAGAGCCAGGAATGGATCTGAGAGACTCAATTCTTAGACAGGTGTGCTATTGAGCAGAACAGGGCCAATAAAAGATCATCTTAAATCCCATGGTGACTAGCACTTGAGAAAGTCCTAAGCCAGAGAGAGATCGTATTAAATGAGGGAGAAAGAAGGAAGCGGCAAAAATCCACTCCCCCCAACTCTGGTCTAGTGGTATAAAATGTAACAGTGACCCTGCGTTAGACATCTGGCCAAGAGCTCTGAGAAGGAGCTAGCAAGCAGCATGTGGCCCAGGCACACTGAGTGGAAATCCAGCCAGAGTAAAACATGCTATTCCTTGGGTCTGAACACAGGAGAAGCTAGAAGTCCCTGTCAAACCCTCTGAAGAGTAACACAGGCAGATTGCACAGCATGATAATGTGTGTATTCACTGAGATTTATCCAAAGTGCAAGACAGGAGAACGTAGGAAAAGGGGCCAAAGTTCACTGATTACAGGGGCTCCCTGCTGAAAACTGTTTATGCTGACTCAATATTTTGGCTGCAGGGCTCTTATTTTGAATTTTGTCCCAGGATACGTCTACACAGCAACACTATTTTGAAATAACTAGTGCTACTCTGAAATAACTTAGACCACGTCTACACAGCAGACAGTTATTTCGAAATAGTGTCAAGATACTGTCAAGCTGGAGGACTTCTTACTCCGACTCCTGTAACCCTTATTGTACGAGTAAGGGAAGTCGGAAGAAGAGTGCTCTATTTCGAAATAAGTGCTGTGTAGAAGTTCTCAATCTCAAAATAAGCTATTTTGAAATAAGCTACACAATTGACGTAGCTCAATTTGCGTAGCTTATTTTGAGTTAAGCCCTGCTGTCTAGGTACACCCCCATTCACCCTCCCCTATCTACGTATGTTGATCAGTTGGGTTTTCAGCTTTCTGTTGGATCTTCTTAACCATTTCATTGGCTGACCTACATTCAGAGAAAATATAATATTCTAGTATATTAATATTCTGCTGGTATTTTGGGGGGGCAGGCAGACTGGCTTATGCAGCCATTTAGGGCTATGCAGATTTCACCGTGAGCACTGGGATCCCCTGGGCAGGCTAGGAAAGCATGCTTTGCAAGGAGCGCTGGCGGAGGGATCAGTTATGTAAAGCAATCCAAGCAAATAACTACCCGTTCCTTGGCTATGGATAGCGTAGTTTATATTTCCAGCCACTCTCTCTCTCTCTCTGAGCTATAACTAGATGGCAGATGGTTCCTGAATTATGCCTGCAGTTGATTCTTTAATATGTAAGTGGTTATGCTACAAATAAAACACCTCCACTTCTACATCCCATAGACCAGATTTTCTGATACTGATTCTTCTCTCACTGATACATCACATTGTGCAGCAAGGCTCCCCAACAGAGCGATTTATATTTGGCATAAAAACGGGCATCAGTGGTGCCCCAAAATAATCAGCACAAACATTAACACTTACTGTGTCCTTGCATCACATCACTACTTCAGGAAGACGCTACATGTGTGTATGGGGCAGGGAGGGCAGGACATCCTCACCCTCAGAGGCCACATACCTGGGCTGGTGGCAGACAACATGGTGATTCCCATCCCCAGTTGGCCACTCTCTTGGTGGTGTGGCTGCCCCAGTGGTCACTCTGCATTGTAGTTGTCACTGGTTTAGTACTACTGCTTTGAATATCTTATTGTCTCTATGTAAAACCATGGTACACCCACATCTTGAATAATGCATACAGATGTGGTCGCCTCATCTCAAAAAAGATATATTGGCATTGGAAAAGCTTCAGAAAAGGGCCAAAAAATGATCAGGGGTTTGGAACAGGTCCGATATGAAGACAGATTATAAAGACTCGGACTTTTCAACTTAGAAAAGAGGAGACTGAGGGGGGATATGATACAGGTTTATAAAACAGTAATTGGTGTGGAAAAAGTGAATAAGGAAAAGTTATTTACTTGTTCCCATAACATAAGAACTACAGGTTACCAAATGAAATAAATAGGTAGCAGGTTTAAAACAAACAAAAGGAAGTTTTCCTTCACACAGACACAGTCAACCTGTGGAACTCCTTGACAGAGGATGTTATGAAGACCAGGACTTTAACAGGGTTCAAAAAGACCTAGCTACTTTCATGGAGGTTAGGTCCCTTAATGGCTATGAGCCAGGATAGGTAGGAATGGTGTCCCTTGCCTCTGTTTGTCAGAGGCAGGAAATGGATTACAGGAGAGGGATCACGTGATGACTGTCTGTTCTGTTCACTCCCTCAGGGCACCTGGCATAGGTCGCTCTTGGCAGACAGGATACTGGGCTAGATGGACCTTTCGTCTGACCCAGTCTGGCCATTCTTATATTTCAATTTCCCATTGAAAATGCACAGGGCTTATACATCGATGTCACGGTGTACAATGCAAAGAAAGACCTCCAGAAACCAAGTCTCAGAACCCAGGTCAGTTGACTTGCTGGTGGAGCTTGGGTGGATGTGCTACAAATAGCTGTGCAGACATTCCTGATTAGGCTGCAACTTGCGCTCTGAGACCGTTCCCCTCTCACCAGATTTATGAGCACAGACTTTGGCCCAAGTAGGAATGTCTACACATGGTGCCACCGTGTATAGCGGTTTAAATACAAAAACTAAGGGAGATTACTAGAACAAGCCCCAAAGTGGCAAATTACGTCACAGAATCACAGAAGTCAGAGATGGGATGCACCTATCTCCTGCCAGCTTAGAATATACCGGTATTAAAAAAAAAGCTAAAAAGTACATCAATTACCACTATTTGCAACTTTCCTATTCATCTGATCTCCTCCTGGGGTGTGAGCCAACACTCACTGAATTAATAGAAAGAGTCCCATTGACTTCCGAGGGCATTAAACTGGGGTGCTGGGATTCCTAGCACAGATCTCTCAAGCCTTTGGTATGTTCCAGCTTGTGAAAGTGCCAGAATTTAGATGTTACACTGGTGAGTATGTGCTGGGAATAGCTTGTGCTTTCCTCAGCAACTCTCTATGGACGATGATTCTCTATGGACAATGTTTCTGGATTCGAGTTTTTTCTCATCAGCAGAAGAGTTTAAAAAGGCAATTTGAGGCCCTCATCAGCAGATTGTCTCAGACCATGGTCAAATCTGCTCAGGGGGCAGCTGTTTGCGATAAATGACATTATCTTTGTTCCCAGATGCATGTGGGAGCCTCTCATTGGCCCGATGTGCAAACGTGGGCTGCATGTTGACCCCAGCCCATTCCAAATCCATTCAGAAGGGCCCAGGAGAAGCATAGCAAATCAAAGCCATGTACACGCTTGATCAGATCAGCTGCAAGAGTCTGGTTTTGGACATCAGTGGCAAACCATTCTTTATGGCACATCGACATCACAAAGAAATGTGGACAGGGTAAGTAGACCTACAATGGTTGCCTTAACTGCAAGTATGTTCCTGGTCAAAGACATAGGGGCTGGAACTGGGGTTCAGGGAGTACAGCTGCACTCCCTGGCTCCAAGTGGTTTCCATTAGGGTACGTTTACAAAGCATGCTTATTTTGAAATAAGTTATTTCAATTTTTTTTAAATAGCTTATTTTGAAATAGCATGTCCACACTACAGGGAAGCCTCAAAATTAGTCCGGGGCAGGCTCTCCTGATGTGGCTGCGCTATCTCGATTTAGAGCCCCAGGAAGCACTGGGGAGTAATTACTTTCAATGGCCTTGGGGGGAGGGGAGCTATTTCAAAAGAGGTATTATTCCTCGTGCAATGAGGTTTACAGATTTCGAAATAAGCCATCCGTTATTTCAAATTTATTTCGAAATAACGGAATTGCTGTGTAGACACTCGCATAGGGATTTACAGTTTGGTTCAGTGGCGCTCAGCATTCCCACGATAAAAATTGTTCTATATCTCTGGGTCAAAGGGATCTGTGAATAGTAGTAGGCTTGGGTTTTTCATGATCTTCTCACCTATCCTCAAAGCAGCCTCATGATGGAGGTGTGGCATAATTGTGTGGTTGAGGGTTAAATTGTTTCAGTTATGGTGGCATGGTTGAGTGTATTTGGGTGTGACCCATCTTGATGTGAGACCAATGGAGCCAGAGAGGCGCACAATATTCTGCTCTTCAGTAACCCAGAGGGCTTAACCAGACAACTGGTGAGTTTGAGTGTTGGCTCTCCAGGAAGCAAGTGCCAGCTAATTTGCGTGGGAGGTTGTTTTACAGCCTCGCTTGGCTACAATTTTCCTCAGGTAGCCTGGGAAGGATTTGTGCTTCAAGCATGTTCATAGAGAAAGATAATTCAATTCTTGGGCTGCTCTGGCATTGTAGACATGGAACGCATTTGGGTTCAGGTTAGAATTGAGGGAACCCAATAACATATTTTCTGAGATGAGGCAGAGACATTCAAGGAGAACAAAACTCAAGCACAATTAAAAAAACCAGCATGAGACCTCAACTTACAGAAAACATTGCGAAACAAAACAGCGGCAGCCCACGAGATACACGGTAGACAGTACAGCTAGAAGCACTGGACAATCTGTTCACTAACTAATGTCATTCTGTTCACAGAAAGGCAAACCAACACAGAGCACAACCCTCATGCCTTGTGAGACATGCTTGGGTGACTCCGGGGAGATACAAATCCATTCCATTCCCAGGCACTGTTGGAGCTAAATGATGGAAAAGGGAGACCGTGGGGGCAAGTTGACTCCTGCTGTTGCAGACGGCTGCCACTCGCTGCTGTACCAATTCAGTGCCATCAGCTCTG
This sequence comes from Pelochelys cantorii, assembly GCA_032595735.1. Taxonomy (NCBI): domain Eukaryota; kingdom Metazoa; phylum Chordata; order Testudines; family Trionychidae; genus Pelochelys; species Pelochelys cantorii. The sequence goes on along the minus strand of CM064355.1, from coordinate 8,087,469 downwards.
TTCTTGTGTTGATAATGCTGCAAAAGCACTAAGACTTTCCCAATGGACTTCAGCACTACAGATGGTTCCATTTGTCTCATCCCCTCAACGCTCGCTATGGCTGCATCTAACTAAATATCAATTAAACGGAAGAACTTGCAGTTGCTTTATGACTAAGTGAACCATATTACATTTGTCTGCTCTCTAGTACAAAGTGTTTCCACAAACCTAGCAAAAAGAGAAAACAAAAGATCTATGGGGCAAGATTTTCAAAAAGGGATGGAGTGGTTCTTAGTGTCCAGCCTTCCTATGCAGCATCACCTAGTACAGCCATGGCCAAGCCACAGCTTGCGAGCCATATGTGGCTTCCTCCCCCCAGGGTGCGGCTCGCGAAGCCACCCCCACGGCTCATGAAGCCGCCCCTGTGCCCCTGAAAACGGCTCCTGGCTCCCTGTGCTCTTCAAGATGGCATCAGCCGGCGGGAGCCTGATGTGGCCAAAAAGCCTCTAAATGCGTTTCTTAAAGGGGCATTTTTTATGCTTGACCAAACGCGACTGGGGGCTCCTTTTAAAGGGGCGGCCTTTTTTTTTTGGCTCGACAACTCCCCTCCCCCCCCAGCTCCTTGCACGTAACGGGTTGGCCACCCCTGACCTAGTAGACAAAGCACTGGACTAGGACTCAGGAGACATAGGGTATACTCCTAATTCTGCCACGGGCTGTCTGGGTGACCTTGGGCATGTCATTTTGCCGCTTGTGACTCAGGTTCCTCATTGTAAAAAGGGGCAGTGGAGCAAAGCACTTTGAGATTTACTGACAAAAAGTGCAATATGAGATGTAAGAATCATTATGTGGGGTCAGCTCGAAGAAAACACCACATCAGCTCAGACCCTTTGCCCTTCTTTTCCTTTCTCTCAGGCACATGCTCCATGGAGCCTTTTCAGTTTCAGATTTGCTGCTACTAGTAACTTTCTATTAGATAAATAGAGAGAAGCTCGCCCGGGAGCACCTGGCCCCCACAGAGCCTCAATGCTACTGGCCATAGGGTCACCTCCAACAGGAGTAGGTTCAATACTTGCAGATGGAAATGTGATTTTTCAAATGGATAGTAATGTCCCAGTGTAGCCAACACCAGAGGTTAAGAAACAGGCCCTCTGAAATCATGATTGGCTTTAAAAGCATAATTTTAAAAAGAATATATAATGGACTTTTTAAAAATCTGCCTGAATCATATTCTCAGATTTTCTCTGAAACCTTAACATCTAGAAACTTTTGAAAATGAAAGCTACGGTTCTCACGTATTCACATGATTACTTTTATTCTTTTCTGGCTTAGACATTTATTTCAGCACTCTCTGAAAGTGTCTTCCATATGTAAACCAATTAATAGCCTCTGAAGTAGGGAAGAGGCACCACCTTTGTAGTGAAAGATCACCAATGTGAGAATCAGTGAGGCTTTAAGAAGAAATGACTTATTACAAGAGCTGGAAATACATTTCTCTCTTGAAAGTGGACAGAATATAATTACCCAGTCTGGTCAGGATGCATGCATTTTGACCGAATTTCTACTTTTACCCTGGCAAAAAGGGACACAAGATATTTCATCTTTGAAGAGAGAAGACACTTTAATTTTTACAACCTATCTCAGTGATAGCAACTGCAGCAGCACTGTGGCCATTAGCATAATACTCCAGCATTCACTCAGGACTGAATTAGAAGAAACAGTGTTACCAAGGAAAATTTAGACACAGCACTCTTGCTGCAACTTGGATTTGCTGCAATGGTCTCCCATAAAAGCACTGATCCTGGCAAAACCCAGTTAACGTCTAAGAAACACAGCACCAGGAAGAATTTATAAAAATAAAAACCATGGAAAAAACCCAACTATTAATAACATTGCTTAAATGAACGTTCCCAAATGTGTGGTAAAAATCAACTAATTAGATTCCTTTTTTTTGCATTAATCACATTTAGACACTATTGTTCAATTTGTGTCTCTTATTAAAAATGCTATTCTAGCAGAGTTCTACAAGAGCATGTTCTGACATTGTTTATTCCTCACTACAAGGGTTGTGCCTCTTCCATATTTCAAAGCCTCTTAATTGGTTTACATATGGAGGACTCCTTCAGAGAGTGCTGAACTAAATATCTAAGCCAGAAAAGAATAAGATCATTACATATGAAAACACAAGTTGGCTTTCATATTTCCTATTCCCTTCTTTTCTGAGCTGCTATAAAATATATCTGAAACCCAAGCTGGATGAGATAATACTTTTCATTCGACCAACTTGCATTGGTGAAAGGGCCAACTTTCAAGGTAACAGCTACTACAACATTGCAAACAATATAGAAACACTCTTTTCAAGTGAAATTTGCCCCGGTGCAGAGGGCCAACACAATATCTATACACTGCTTAAGTAGGTGAGTATAGGCATGAGTAGCTAGTTATATGGTCCCTGTTGCCATAGTAACCCTAAGGTATTTAGATGTCTAGCAGTAGTGGAATTTTCCAAAGCATGCAAGTCTCTCATTGGAACCCCCTGCTTTTGAAAATCCCATTGGATGCTTATTTTTATTCTTAGGGGCTGCTGGACAGAAGTGCTTCACAATCTTTAATATATTGCTTCTCATACCGCCTTGCAAGGTAAGGAAGTGCTACCATCTTATTTATTCCCCGTGTATAGACAGAGCCTAAGTGACATGACCAGGATCACAGAGGTAGTATGTTGCAGAGCAGGGGACTGCTGTGCACTAAGCTTAACCACTGGGCTATTCTTCTTCTCAAAAGCATGAAAAGACCTGAATTTCACTCACGGTTTGTAAATATGTTTCCCTAACTCATCCTCCTACAGGCTTGACAGTTTAGTAACAGTGGAACCCATTTAGAGTCAGATGCATCCAGCTTCCATTCTGTGACAGCTCTGCAAAACCACAAAAGTTTGTTAATACTTCAAAGCTGCTGCTGTTCCTGCCTTGCATAGGGCTAGTAATAAAGTCCTAGGAATCTGAGTCATCATGGGACAGCCTTTGTCATGAGCAGCAAGTCAAGTGGGAAGCACATGGCGTTGTAGGAAAGAGACCTTTATAGTACATGGTGGGAGGCCAGTGTTAAAGCTTTAGTGGTTGTTAATTAGCAGTCAAATTCCAGAGTTCTTGATGTCACACCAAGCTAGATCCTTCCTGAAATCTGAACCCTGCTCTCTCCAGTTCTGTTCAACAACCTGCATAGCCATTTCTCTAATGAATACGCTTTTGTATATGGATGAGACTGTTAAAATTGTAAGCTCCTTGTGGCAGGAGCCATCTTTATGGACATCATCTAGGACAGGGATACTCAACATGTGGCCCGTGGTGCAGTTTGGGTTTACGTAGAGCTCAACAGGTGGCCCATGGGTGGGAGCCAAAACAAAAAAGTAGTCAATATAATGGTCTTCTGCTGATATCCATTTTAGTAGTTCAATTCCTGGACTGTCATTGCTCATTAAAAGTGCTGTCATATGGGTGGAAATCGGGTAAATATTGCATTTTATTAATATCAGCAGAACTGACTTAAATGGGGCCTGTGAGATGTGTAGTCTTGCCTTAAAATTTGTATTCATGCTGCTAGTGTGAAAGAAGCTATTTGCATATATTTGCATATATATTTGTATGTATATACAACCACACTTAAGTTGTGGTCCTCAGCATGTGCTGTGAGTATCATTGTGGCCCCCAGGGCTTCCAAAGTTGAGTTGCCCTGATCTAGGACAAGGGGCACTTAAATGTTAGGACAGTGCAAATAATACAGGTCATAATAACAATGAGGAGGAGGAGGAGGAAGATGATAGAGGCAGGAGCAGAGCTGATCTTAGGGGCAGGCAAGCCGGGAGGTTGCTCCAGGCCGCCATTTTCAAGGGACTGACAACAGAGCTGGTCTTAAGGGTGGGCTGCATTTCAGGCCGACCTCCCCAATCGTTCCCCCAGGTTTCCCTGGTTATTCCCCGGCTTTTTTTTTTTTTTTTTTTTTGCTAGACAAACTTTTGTCCGGTATTTTTTTTAAACCATCTGGCATTCCTACAGGTGAACTGGGTCCTGGGTAGGAGTGCCAAGCAGAGTGGGGTTAGTTGGTATCAGGCAGCTTAGTAAGTCCTGCTTCTACTGCCTGACTTGCCATGTGGTCTCGACAAAAGCACTTCACAGGGGTATGCCCCAAAGTCCCCAAAGGCAGATTACTTGTTGATCTCATTTTCAATGCCAAGTGTCTGTGCTGTGAGAAGCATGGCACAAAAGCCCTAGACAGGAAAGTCAGTACCCCAGGATCACAGGAACCTCTCCTGTTTCATCTGGCATTTCTTAAAGGAAAAGTAACTGTAGAGAATCTGGGTGTGTCTAGACTACAGGGTTTTTTCGAAAAAAGTGGCCTTTTTTTTAAAAAACTTCCCCTGCGTCTTGACTGCTGCCACATTCTTTCGAAAGTAAATCAAAAGAACGCGGCAGTTTTTTTGACCGTGGAAAACCTTGTTTTACGAGGAATAATGCCTTCTTTCAAAAGTGCTCTTTTGAAAAAAGCCGCTATGTAATGCAAACTGTGCTTTTTTGAAAGAGAGCATCCAGACTGCCTAGGTGCTCGCTTTCGAAAAAGCGGCTTGCTTTTTCAAAAGTACTGATTGTAGTCTAGATGCTCTTTTTTGAAAGAGGCTTTTTCGAAAGATACTTTCGAAAAAGCCTCTTTTGAAAGAGGCTTGCAGACTAGATGTAGCCTCAGTGTCTTACCCCCAGCTCTCACGCCTCGTGTGACCTTGGGCCCTTTCTTGTAGTTTCCCCACCATTCAAACAGGAATAGCACTTGCCTTCCAGCCTCATACGAGTCCTGTCAGGAGTACTGATTGATTAGTGAATGCTTATAAGGTACTTGGAAGACAGACAGCATAATCAAAGTGCTCAGTATCTTGTATCTATCTACATTATCTTTGTCTTTCACTAAGGTTCCACGCTTGGCCACAATAGTTTCTGAATGACTGATATTCATGCCCTGGGTATAGCTTTCTGGACAACAATGGCTTTTCAATGAACAATCTACCAACAACAACCACTTCCAGTGTAATTAAGTAATTAATTAGATTAGAAAATATATTAAGCCTTGATTGCTTATCAAAGCATTCAGCTGGATCCTTTTCCTCTTGTCAGTTCCAATTAATTTTGCACATTTTTTTAAACAAAGGAAAGAAAAAAAATCTGACAAACTTCAGAACCAGAGTAGGAATCAGTTTTTCTTTGGAGAGGCAAATTTTTCCAGACCCTGCCACCCCATTGCTGAGATATGGTACTATGGAAATAATTCTGCATAGATTCAGAGAGCCTGATGTACAACAAACAAGTGCTGAAGGGTTCATATTTTGCTTTGGGGATGGGCTCAATAGATTATTATTTCCGTGACATAGATAGCCACTTGAACTATGCAATTGTATTCACCATGGTGCAGGATTAAGTTCACCAGCCTGGGGTGCTTAGTGGAATCAGGAATTAAACTCATCTGACCATAGGTGGCTAGTGGTAGCACTCAGGAGAGTGATCACTGCCCCCTATAATCCACCAAATTTTAAATGCTCAGTGGGGTGCCCCATATGCTCCACATAAAGCCCTCTGGGTGGCCCTCCTTGCACCCTCTCCCCCCACAGGAATTATGCTTATAAGAAGCACATGGGACCTTTTTCAGGGGGAAAAGGCAATACACCACAGTTACTGCAAATACAGCATAAAAATCAGCATATGCATTCACACACACACAGGTCCTGCCATAGTTACCAGTCTTACTGGTTCTTGTGACCAGTTAGGCTGGACATGAAGAAGGAGCTCTGTTTTGTTCATTGCAATTTGATGTTCTCCAAGGTACTGCAGGACTGAACCCCAAACTCCATTTTTCCAGTTGTTAAGTCCCAACTTTAGTCTGCAATGTCATGCTGGAGACATCTAGTTGTTAACTTGTGTTTACCTAAAGGCTTCTTCCACTGCCATGCTCCATCAGATCCTGGGAGTGACTGCAGCTGGTTTATCTCATTCACAATCTCACTCACAGGCATGTGCCTTTGCTTTAGGGTCGTTAATCCCGCCCCTCTTTGGCCCTCTTGTATTTGACGGATCCCTGAGTTCACAGCTCCTTGTTAACCAAATCTGACCATCTGGGTCTGGCAACTTCTGTCTCTTGTCTTCACACATTCCTCACTTACACAAAGGACAGTTCATTTCAGAGAAAGCAATTGCTCTTACAAAGGAACAGGCAGAATTTCTTACAGCCTTACAAAGTTAAAAAAAACCCCAATTATTCTATAAACAATTTTCACTAACTTATAATACTTAATCCAAAATACATTGTAATACCCAGCAGTGCTATAAAACAAAGTTTATGAAACAAAATCTATATAACTACATAAAACAATGATATAAAATAAAGCCTATGTAACTAGTACTATGTATCAGGCCTATATAGGCACCAGTTGCCCATGCATTTGATTTCAAATGTGGGAATCAAGACAGACTTTTGTTCCAGGCAAAATAATCATTTCTTCTTGGTTTACCCAACATTCTGTGTTTCAGTTATTAAGGGACCAGTTGATAAGGGCTGATGGCAAGTCTTTGTCCATCTCCGCCAGGAAGCAAGTGACAGAGTGGACAAGATCTGGCTAGCCCAGGTAGGAGTATGAGTTACTCTCCTGTATGGAATGGCAGCTTCATCCAGCCCCATCTGATTAATTATTTTAATGAAGCTTCCATGAATAACAGCTTACACTTACATGGAGTCATTCATCCCCCAGCACTTCATGCACAGACCCAGAATCATTTCAATTACTCCTCATGCTCAGTTACCTCTGGGATGAAGAAGGGACTGGAAAACCAGCTCAAAACAATGAAGAGGGGGACATCTCTGGAAGGAGACTGTGGGAAAATCTCCTATCCCTACAGAAACAGCTCTGGGATCTTCAAAGTGCAGACAGGGTCTCATTAGTATATTTGTCTCCAAAAGACCAGAATCAGTAAACTGGAGAGTGCTCAGCTCAGTTTATCTAACCTCAAATGAACAACAGTTTGAATCATCCCTGCCAGGTTTCTTGAGAGATGAGGTGTTGCAAATGTGATGCAGGGGTTGCTAAGCCACCTCTTACATTACTGCTACACCTGTCATTCCTCTGATTGGCAGCCAACTATTCTCTTGCTAACAATGACTAACCACTACATGCTGTAAGAATTACAGCTGTGATGTACTGAGATTAGCTTTCTGCTTGGGCTGCTTTTGCTTGTTCTCGCTCTCATAGATATAAAGTCATCCTGGTGTAAAATAAGATGCAGAAGATATGGGACCAAACTCATCCCTGTTGCAACACTATTGGGAAGAACAGCAGTGGGCAGCCGAAGTTAGTGAGTGGGCCACATGCGTGTCCCTTCGTCTCAGTGGACCACAAGATGGTTGTAACCAAGACACTCTAGCAGGATAAGGCAGTTTTGAGAACTGCGTTTGCAGACCTAGAATTTGCGGGGTATACCGATTGAACACAGCAGTACTGTAATGCAGAGGGAGTGCACGGCTGTCATAGAATCATAGAATCCTAGGGTTGGAAGAGACCTTCGGAGTCATCGAGTCCAGCCCCCTGCTAAAAGTAGGACCGATCTCAACTAACTCATCCCAGCCAGGCCTTTCCCAAGCTGGGACTTAAAAAACTCTAGGGATGGAGATTCCACCACCAATGTCATCTGCAATCAGCATGCACCTCACTTCACATGCTCTTGATTTACAAGTGTGTCATTTTAGTAATACCTGTAGGAAAAAACCCCACTCCTATGTGCATGGAAACCAGCGAAATCTGGCAACCCTGCACTTGGGCCACGGTAAACAAAATGTCATGCATTGAACCCCCGCAGGTTTGGGATTGCCTGCCACGGGGCCAGAATTGAATCTGTAATTTACACATTTGGTGAGAATCCAGAGTTACAGCACTGCCTTCACTGGGGTTACACCAGGAGATGGATTTTGCAGGTCATTTCCTACACCAGATGGGGGACAGTTAGGTGTGGCAAGGATGATGATGAGGAGGAAATTGTGTCCTTGCTGTTGAAAACCTATTCTTCAGGCAAGAAAGAGTTTCCTTCCAGCATTGTAGCTTTAGTAATTTGTTCAGAAATTTCCTTTTAAAGCATTAGTGGAATTATGTGTTATCAGTTTCTCTCTGGCTCCCCCTGTTCGCTCAGCCCCTTTGGGACAGTGCTATCTCGCATCCGTATTTGTACGTGAAAAAGACCTTCCTAATATAATACAATCTATTTGTGCAAATGAAGGGAAGGCAAGGAGGTTAAAGTTGCACTGGAGCCAAGAGAATAGAACTGGAAATTTTCCCAGTTTAACACAGATAAATTACATCTAAAGTACAGATGAATAGAACAAACTGTGCAAAATTAACTAAACTTACTTGTGAGGATAATGATTTCAAAAGATGCTTCAGAAAATAAATGTATTGCTAATTACGCTTTTATGGAACATGGTTCTTCAGTCTAATGGGCAATAGGGAGTGGCCCACGACAGCTAATATTCACTGAAGTAATGAACTGCATCATATACTAAGGGATTTGCTGGCTTGTCAGATTGGTAAAGTATTGATTCTTTCAGTTCCTGCTTCCAGCCCTGATTCCTAGCAACCAAATCTGAGAGCAATTTACATGAATTGAATTTGGTAAGCTCAGTCCATTTCGCAAGCACTAAGTATCTGGACAAATTATGGGGCACTGAGCTTGAAATCCTCCATTATCTCTCTGCCTATGAGTACATTTTGTCTGCATCTACTGCTATGAATGGAGTAGACAGAGACCATTAGTCGTGCGACTGCTGGATGTGAACATCTGTAGTCTGTTTAGAGCACATCTGGGCACAGCACTGAGTTGAATTGGTTGAAAATTTTCCAATGAAAGTTGTCTGTCAAAAAATGCAGTTATGTTGAAATCTAAACTTTTTGCAGACACATGTTTGATGGATTTCCCAGAGGACGGAGTCCAAATTGTTTTGATAGTGTCCTTTTGTCTCATTTCATCTAGACTTTTATATTATATTAAAATAAGGGTTACATATACAATTATGGATATATCAGATATTAGATTTAATACATATACAATTAAAAATAATATGACTCCAAAGAGTGATATTGAAACAAAAAGTTTTGATGATCCCATTTTCATTTAAGAGGAAATTTCAAAATTGCAGCTTTTTGGTTTGAATCTGACATATATTCCTCCCACCTGTACCCCTTCAAATATCAGAATTTCACATGGAGCAGAAATTGTGATTCCCAATGACCTCTACAGTTGGGGGATGCCCTAGGCTGAGTTATGGTTTGGGGTGGTATAGACAGTCAATCTTGGCTTTGAAGGAGACACTAAATAGTTGCAGGACTGCAGAAGAAAGAAACCAAAAGAGATTCTGGGTGAAACAGATGAACTTCCTCAAAGCTCTGATCCTAATTGTATATCAAAAAGAACTCAAGAGAGCCTGAGAGTGTTTTCATCCCCATCCTCAGGAACTGGTCCAGCCTTTATCTAGGGCCAGAGTGCGGTCTCAGACGCATAATGAACATCACATAGGAAATGGCAAAGCAGATGCTCTCTGGTAATACTGAATACTCTTACTCAACTGTTGTGCATATCTGCGGAGCACCAATCTCCAATTACAAACCAGCTCCAAGCCTCCTCTTTTGTCTGACCCGCTTTGCTTTTGCTTTTGCTTTTGCTTTTGCTTTTTTATGATTTTGGGCACATGCCACCAACATTTCCAGTCCAAGTACAGTTAAAAAAAAAAGTCACTTGAGCTGAAAAGCTTAACAGCCACTTTGCCTTTATTGAATCTGTAGCTAATGCACAGAAGTGACCAGGGTTTTGCTGCAAATGCGGTTTGGGTTGTGTGTGTGTTTTTCTAGCCTGGGTATCTATTCATGGCTTAACAATTGGATTTACATTGAACACAAGCCAGTTATTTAAGGATATATTTACACACAATGATAAAGGCAAGGGTTTGACCTTGCTATCATTAATTTGGGACAATGAAGGTCAGTCAGACAAGGAGTACATTTGCATAGTTAATGTTTCTGGCTGTCCCCATTGTGTCAATGCACAAAAATGATCTTTAAGGGGAAAAAAGAAAGATGTATTTTGTGGGTATCACTCTCATGACTTTATCCTTATATGCCATTTATCCAAAATCAGAGTGAACAGTCAGTATTGTAGACTACTTACAGTAGGGAACAGTATTAATTCTCTGCAGGCCATAAATGGTAGTCAGACCCTCAGGGCAGTTCAGCTGCTACATAATACACCACTAGAGTTCTAAACTAGATTTTCAATGTCATTTTTTTTGGTCCATTTCAATGGGCCTGATCCAGTTCCTCCCAAGTTGTTTCCCATCTCCTTAATGTATTTTTATGTATTGTGTGTGTTAGGGTAGGGCTTAAAGATTCTCAACTAAAACTGAAACCCCTTATGCCAAGTGCAGTACATAAGCATAGTTAGGCTGTCCCAGCTTTGGAGAGGGTACAACCTAAATCCAAGACAAATAAAGGGTGAGAGAAAGGAAAGATCACTGTCTACATTTTATAGATTTGGAGCTAGGCCATAGAGAGATTAGATGACTAGTTCCAAGGTCACACAAGGAGTTTGCCTCAGAACTGGGAACTAAACCCAGATTGCATGAGCCCCCTGTCTGTGCCTGAACCACAAAAGTATGGGTGCTGAATTGGACCTGGAATTCATTAGGATGTGTCAAATGAGCAAAACATTTTTCAGTATTTTAAGTGACGAAAACATCTGGCAAAGGCTAGAGAGTAACAAGGCACTAGGGCCCAGCTCACATCACTGATGGTGCTAAAGAAAGTAACTGAACAAAAAAAGGCAGATACAGTTTGAACCTCGCTGGTCTGGCAACATCCATGGTCTGGCATGATGTTAGTTAGCCTGATGTCCACTTATCAAGGCTGTGGCAAAGTTTCCCATAATCCCATAAAGTTTGCTTATAGCCACCAGTCCCTGTCTCTCAGTGTTTTGTGCTGTTATTTAGCTCTGATTTACCCCTAAATGTCTATTAAGAGCCCAACAAGCAGTAAGAGTGTTGGTAATGCTGCTAGATAATATTGACCACCTGTGATTTGGCAAATTCTCTGGTTTGGCACCAATCAGGTCCCAAGGGTGCCGGGCTAGAGAGGTTCAACCTGTACTGGAGCAAGACTGCCAGTCAGTCAAGTCTGTAAGGCTACAAAGGCAGCAGCAGCAGCATTTAAAAAGAAAAAGAAAAAGAAAGAAAGCATTGTGCTAGTAAACAGAAAAGCTGTCCACTCCCCCTGTTTAGTGAGAAAGATTACCCCATTTGGAAATTTTTTAACTGCCCATCCCCTCCCATCCTTTCCAATAAAACAGATTTCACCTTCAGAATCTCAAATTTTCCACATGAGTACAATATTCTTCCTTAAGTGGCAGTTCTATCCATGGCTATTAAAAGACATTCAGATTGTCCCTATGCCATTGTAATGCTAAAAAAGGGAACATGGAACGTATAAGTCTTGCAAATTGATTCTCCTAAGATGAACAGTGGAGTTTTAACAATCACAGCAGAAATCTTCCATAAGAAAAATACTAATCAAATATACCTCTAAGAAAAGGCCTTCAACTTTGCAGACAAATTCATTTCTCTGTCAATACTCCAGTAAATAAGGTTTCCCGTTATCTTCTCTCCTTTTGAAAGTCATTCATTTACAAATAGATATATACATGCACTGCCATTCATGATTGCTGAAACAATGCACTAGTAAGACACTTAGCTGCCTCTGAATATGAAATAAACGTTTTGCTTTTCTGAGTGAGGGGAATTCAAAGAGATGATGCACTGAACCTTGCCCATGGCAACCCGTCTCTATCTGATATTGTGCTGGCAAAAATGATATGCAACTCAAGTAAATTCTGTTGAAGAGCCATTCATGTTAAATATCTTGGGCAAGATTCTTCTCTCAGCTCTGGTGTTGTAAATATGGAGCATGCATGTGGAACTGGAGGAGGTGTATCTGAAGTACGTTTTGCACAGGCAAAGAGAAGAGAAAGTGCAGGAACAAATCATTCTGCACATCCGATCCCTTTTAGGCCACTGCCGTGACTGGTGTTGTTTTGAGCCCTCTATCATGAAGAGTTACTCCAAGCACAAAACAACATGCCTGGAATCCTGTCCACCAGAGCGTTCCCACTGGTGCATTGTGGGTATTTGCATGGTGGAAACAAAAGGAGGTTGCTGTGGGAGCAAAGAGTCAGTGGGTACTTGGATGGGAAGCATATGAAATGAGGTTGGACTGGATTTCATGGCTGCCTTCACTAGCGATTTGCTTGGTTTTTAGTAATTGTGTTGTTAAGGTTGCTCGTGGGCATTTCCTAACTGTAAACGAAGTATTTTTTTGTGTAAAATGGAAACGACATTTTAGATAATCTAATTTATCCCTCTGCCAGGACAGGATTAGCTCCAGCTGCCAACATTTTAAATGGCCCAGTGAAGTGTGAAAATATCACAATGCAATGGGGTTTTCAGTGCTGTTATGGGGAGACTAATGCAAAGCTTGGCAGATCTCACCATTCAAATGTCTCCCTTGAGAGGTGGCGGTTCAGTCACTGGACGAGGACTTAGGGAGTCTGAATTTAGTTCTTGGCTCTATGATACTGAGGAAATGACTGAGTTTCTCAGTGTGTCTGTTTCCCACCAGTCTGTCTGGTCTACTCGGACGTAAGTTTTCCCCATGTGTATATACACAACCAGTTAGCTCAGTTGGGGCTCTTAGGCATAAAAATAATGCAAATAACATGTTCATCCCAGTATTATTTTACTGCTATAGCACCAAGCAGACCATAATGGGTTGGATCACCAAAGTCCCATTGGGATTGTCACCTGGTGTGCTGATGAAGCCACTGATGCCCACCTTCCTGCCCTCTGGGGCTTCTCCCCCCACCCTGGTGCGCCAGAATCTCTGATCTCCCCGAGGCAAGGCACAGAACTGGGGTTACTGCCCGCTTGTAGAGTGACACAGACACTGAACCAGTTCAGTTATAAGGGCTCAGCTATAAGGTCTATGACAGCACCCACGAACCCAACCCCAAAAGGGACCAAAACCCCAAATAAACCCATCTTACCCTATGAAAAAGTTTTACATGGAGAAAGCTCGTGAAGATGTCTGCCCTCTTTATCAATGAAAGAGAAATATGCACAGTGGTAGCTCCCCCAGGTAACAATTATTTACAGTAGGCTCGATAATACACAAAAGTGTGTTTATTATAAAAAATAAGATTTACGTGATCACAAGTGAAAACAGACAGATAAAAGTGAGTTACGAAGTTAAAATAGAAAAAAAAAAGCCAGCCAATTTGAATGCACTAAGAAACTTGCTACATACAAATTCTTCTTGTCTCAATCCAAAGTTGATCTTTTTTGGACTTGGGCTCAGCAGCTTTGCCATGACCCTTTCACTACAGTTCTTTGTTGCCAGGTTTCTTCACATGTATCCTCTTAGGGTGGGGGGACAATATCAAAAGCCAGCTAAAGACCTGACTGCTTTCCATTCCTTAAATGGACTTTCCTCCAGGATGAGAACCCTTTGTTTTGTCTCCCTGTCCCCATGGAAAACTACCAGATTCAAGATGAATTCCAGTTCCAGGTTGCATGGTCACCTGTCTTTCTAGGAACAACCACAGTTTGACCTCACAGGAAAATTAAAATCATTCATGGGTCGTTGCTTTGAGTACTGAGCCATTAAGTCCTTAAAGTATCACTAAAGGCCCTCATTAGCACATTTAGAACTAAAAACCGATTCACACTTCATATATCTCACTTCACATACATGCCCCAAAATAGCAGATTGGAACTTTAAAAAATGATGTTATTTGACCTGTTTTTCATAAAGCATCTCTGAGTTATGCATATTCATATTCATAAATCAATGTTCACAAAGCAATTATATTTGAAGTATCCTAAATCATTCCATTTCATGTCTTACGTTTCCATGTTTATGATTTAAATACAGTTATCATGTACCCTTTCAGTTAATCTATATCTTTTTAGTATTGAGATGGTTACTAAGACCTTCATTAAGTTTAAATGAAACATAACTTCTCCAAAGAAATTAGTGTTCTATGGAATTTCCAGTTTCTTCCAAAATTTTGCCACGCGAGTCAGAGATGATATAATTTTGAGCACATAAATTTATTACAGGAGCTAGATGGTGAGAAACATCAGAAGAAGGTCATAGGAGAAGTTCTTCTGTTCAATTCCTTTCCTGAATAGACCCTAGAAATGCTAGACAATAGATCCTAGTGAAATGATGATATTCCTGCATAGCTAGGATCCCTTTCCTTTCCCTTCTACTGCTATAATTCGGGACTAACTTTAGTCAGTGGAGCTAAATCAATGTATTTAGTGGGCAATCAAGGCCTTAATCTTTTCTTCTGCACTACTCACATATCAGTCAGTATTATTATTATTTTTAAGGAACATTTCCAAACAGCTTGTTCCAAGAGAAATTGAGTTAAGCTAGAAAATGGCTTCAATTTCAGAGAATTATAGTGGAAGGCAAGAGCAATCATTTTAATAGCAGAGAAGTCCCTCTATTGGGGAATTGGATTCTCCCTTTTTCAAGGGGATGGATTCATTCCAATAGGCCCTTTCCATCATTCACAGCTATGATCCTGATGTGCTGCAGCCGTTTTGTTTGCTACCAGCAACATACAGAACATGCAGCTGGAGAAGAGGTACCTTAAACCCCCATCCACACCGTGGGAGGCTGCTGGGAGCACACACTCCCGCCAGTTTCCCTTACTCCTTGCAGAACGAGGAGTACCGAACACCCGTGGGGGCTGCCCTCAGCATTTGACTTAGGGGTCTAAACTGGACCCACTAAATCAAATGATCTTCTCTGTAGTCTAGACATGCCCATTCTGTGTAAAGTATCTCCTCTGGGTGTATGTCTACACTACAGAGAAGTGATCTATACCAGTAGCAGAATATTTCCCCCTGGAAAAGAGGAGCTGAAGAGAGAATTTTGACCTATTAACAGTTTTCCCAGTCGTGCTTCTGAGACAGCACAGCTATGTTTTCTCCCAACTACCTCTGCAGTTCACTAACTATGGTTAACTAACCTTACGCTCCTCTGTCGGTCTGTAGCCCTCTATTGTCTTTTGGCTGTAAGCAATTTGGAGCAGGGAGCATCTTTTTGCTCTGTGTTTGGCCTCGTGGTCCATGATTGAGGTGTACATGCACTGCTGCAGTATTAATACATAAACTATTTATTATTATTTGTACCATAGCAATGTCTATAGGTCCTAGGGCCCTGTTGTACTGGGTGCTGTACAAACAGAACAAAAAGATGGTCTCTGTCCCAAAGAGCCTACGGGCTGGGCCTAATCTCTCAGTCTAATATTGAGTCTCTAGATGGAAGAAGATTTTAGAAATAATGTCAAAGAAACTAAGAAGTTTCCATTCAAATTAAGCTTGCTTGGAAAGCAAAGCCAACTAGTGGTGTCATCAGTGGTGACAGATGACAGAACGAGGAGCAATGGTTTCAAGCTGCAGTAGGGGAGGTCTAGGCTGGATGTTAGGAAAAAACTATTTCACTGAGAGGGTGGTGAAGCACTGGAATGGGTTCCCTAGGGAGGGGATAGACTCTCCATCTCTAGAGGTTTTTAAGTCCTGGCTTGACAACGTCCTGGCTGAGATGATTTAGCTGGGGTTGGTCCTGCTTTGGGCAGGGGGTTGGACACGATGACCTCCTGAGGTCTCTTCCAACCCTAGGATTCTACGATTCTATGAAAATAAGCCATTCCTGATTCTTTCAGCTTTGTCAGAAAGCTAAGGCGCCTATGAAGACTGAGGCAGTTGTGTTTCATTTTGAAGATGAGCTGAATGATAAGCCAGCAATACATATCTGACCGTCTAAATGTAAAAGAAAGATGGGCTCTGCAGAAATAGCAAACCAGTCAACAGATGGCAAACAGATGGATACAAGATCTAGAGATGTGTACATACAAAACTTAATTGAAATGAAATTTATAATTCATTGCAATAAATTTAACTTGGGTGGATGAAAGGCAACATCCTTAAGTTAGTTAATGGGGAAAATGGTTTTAAATAATTAAAGCTCTATTTATGAATGTTGCCTGAAGTATTCATGACAGGATCATCAGTGGGATAACAAAGAATGCACTGCTTCTAAGTAAGTCACAAGGCAGCATGTTCACTAGCACAGTGTTTCTTAAACTGTGTTCTGGGGTATATCGGTGTGCCACGAAGAACAACAGAGTTCAAAATGGCTGTCCTTAAAGGGGCAGGTAACCTTTATTTTTGCTCAATAACTTTCCCCCAAACCTTTTTTGTTGCTCAACAAAAAATCCTTGGTGTTCCTCATAAAAAAAATTATTGTTTGGTGTTCCTCGGTCTTAAGAAGTTTAAGAAACACTGCACTAGCATGTAACCCCTATGGAAGAAAGCGTATTCTGGCCATTATAGGAGGCTAGAGGATAGGCAAGCAATCCCAGCTCCTGGATACACAGAGAAAAATGTAAGTTCCTGTACTGCAGAGGAAATAGGGGAGCTAATGCTAATTTTAGAAAGCATAGGCCAGAACTCAAAACCACCCTTCCGCCTGCCATGAAATACAACCCTACAAAACAGCAAATGAGTCTAGACAAGCATTTCAGGACCATAGCACTTCCCTCTCTAATATTAGGAGAGAAACGCCAGTTCCCCCAGCTTCTTCTATCAATCTGTTTCAGCATCACAGACAGACTTTTCATCCTAGCACAAATTCTGTTCTTGGGTACTCCACTGCAAACCTCAAGTCTGCTGATGTCACTGGCATTGCTACCTTGCTACTCTGCTGCAGCTGAGGGAAGTATTTGGCCACACATGAGTGAACTGAAAGAAAATCCAACTTTTGAATTTGTCCTGGCTTTACCCACAACTTCCTCCACCAATCACAGGTCTTACTTTTCTAAGCCACCTTTCAAATGGGCTCCTTTCTCTCAGGAGCCTGAGAAACTCAGGCCTTGTCTTTGCTGCTAAAAATGTACATTTTTAACTTTGAGGTAACTAATATGCCTTACAAACTCACTGAAGACTAGACACGTTAGCTCTGCTGTGAGGTCAGCCCGATTCTTTTATCTGGATTCCACCTCACCTAAATTATGTCATAGCAAAATTAAATGCCTTGTGTTCACTGGGTTCTTATAGGATAGTTACCTCAAGATTTAAAAAAAAATCAGCTTTTTTAGCACTGAAGTTAAGGTCTCATCCATGCCCACTCGTACTACACCCCATTGGCAAGCCAACACCCTCCTCAGCTCTCATGGTTAAAGTAGAAAGTTTAAGACTTGATTCTGCTTTCAGAGAACATGTATAGCAATGTCAGTCCAGACTCTTCAAGCTCAGCAGAGGTCACCTTATACACTAGGAGATCCACGGCCTCTCAGTTTCTTTGCTCTGAAGTCCCTAATGAATCCCATGGACAGACATTAACCAAAACCGCCATAACAATGGGACAGCTCAGAGATAGATGCTTTACACCTTAACCACTTTCTCCCTCTGCTACAAACCTTCATAGGATCATAGCAGTCACCAGACAGGATCAGACCTAGAGTTTATCTAGTCCAGTATCCTGTCTCCATCTGTGGCCAGCACCTGATGCTTCAAACAGGTGGTGCAAGAAACCTCTGGTAGCTCTGGGATAGTCAACCGTCAGGGAATGTCTCTTCCTCTGATCTCTACTGGGTAAAACCGTAAAGCATGAGGTTAAATGGTAAAGCATATCCCTTCCAACACTCTTATTTTTAGATTTGCTGTAATAAACATAATTAAATAATACTATCATTTATTTTATTTGTATTGTCTTAGTACCTAAAGCTCTAGTCATGGATCAAGACCCAATTGTGCTAGGAGCTGTACACAAAAACAGAACAAAAAGAGGATCTCTGCCCCAGAGTTTTCACAATTTAAGACATAAGTCTGGATATTCTTGTTCTCCATATCAATGTCTAATTCCTCCCCCTTCTGAATCCTGCTTCATTGTAGGCCTTAATAGCATCTAATGGCAATGAGTTCCATAGTCTTATTCATCAACATGTTCTGAACTAGAAAGTAAAATAGCCAACCACCTTTTGTTTTTGCTTTCTTATTGGATTCTTTCAAGAACTATATCTATTCCCTCCAAATGCTTTGCATGAGCATTTAACAAAAAGGGCAAATGTCTCCATCAGTCTCTCAGATGGAATCTGCAGACACAGCAGGGTCATGAACCCTGGGAGAAAACATGAAAGGCTTGTAAGATCAGGTTAAAAAAAAAGTTGGCTGTGCACCATGGACCTTGTAATATAAACAGATAGAGGTTGCATATCATTGGAGAAGAGGACACCGCAGGTCAGGC
Source organism: Pelochelys cantorii (assembly GCA_032595735.1). Classification (NCBI taxonomy): domain Eukaryota; kingdom Metazoa; phylum Chordata; order Testudines; family Trionychidae; genus Pelochelys; species Pelochelys cantorii. Next base: position 8,069,048 of record CM064355.1, on the reverse strand, counting down.
AAGCTTCGGCTGTCTCAGCAAACCACAGAGCCAAGATCAGCGACCTTCGGCAGGTACCATTTATTGAACATGACAGAGCAAAAGAAAAGTTGCACAATATGTGTTATGTATTTGGGGATTTCATCTTCAAAACACCTTGGGAAAGTGAGGTGAAATATTTAATTGCACTAATTGAGATCCAAGTATTTTCCATATTTCAATGGAATGTTGCCCTGGTCAGCAGTAATGGATAGCACCCGTATAGCACCTCTCATCTCTCATCGGAGACGAGTTCACGCCCTGTCAAATCAGTGGCCAAACTCCATTCACTGTAAGGCTATGTCTACACTATGAGTTTTTTCGGCAACAAATATGCTAATGAGGGACTCGTTTGCATGAGTCACGATCTCATTTGCATATTTTCTGCCAATCCATTTTTGTGTTAGGGGTTTTTGCGCAAAAACATGCAGTGTGGACGTTTTCTTTTTGCGCAAAACCCCCTTTTTCTGCAAGATCGGTATACCTCCTTTTTTGGGGCATAAGAATCTTGAGGAAAAAGGGATTTTTCCGCAAAAAGAAAACATCCACACTGCTTGTTTTTGCGCAAAAACTCCTAGTGCAAAAACAGATCAGCAGAAAATATGCAAATGAGGTTGCGACTCATGCAAATGAGTCCCTCATTAGCATATTTTTTGCTATGCAAACTCATAGTGTAGACGTAGCCTAGGTGTGTAGGTTCAGGCCTTTAAACTAAGACACAAGCTCCAGAGATGATCCTTTGTAGCAGGAGTGCCCTCTGCTCATGCCGACTACAAGAAAAGAACTCAGCCATTCCTAAAGGCTCATGATAATATTGGGTTCAGAGGGTGATCCTGAGGGGCAGACAAGCACTCACAGTTTCTGGGGGATTCAGCAGGAGCTGCAGCTGGTCAGCATCCATGGGACATGGCCTGCCCTCAGTGATGCCGGTGCAAGCATACTGGCCGAGGCCTGCCACGATGGAATAGCAGAACTAAGCCCCTTCACTGTGTGGCACAGACAAGATCAAATGCACAAGACTAAGCACTGTACAATGGTCTCTTTGGGGTCTATAACCCACCATCACCTAGTCTGACTTCCAATATAACACAGGCCAGATTCCCTCCCCGCAAGCCCGGCCCTTGAACTAGAGCAGATCTTTAAGGGAAAAAAAATCCCATCTTGATTTCAAAATTAACCATCATGGAGGATTTACTGAAACCCTTGGTAAGTTGTTCCAATGGTTAATTATCTCACTGTGGAACAGTTGCACCATATTTCTACTCTGAATTTTTCTAGCTTAGACTTCTAGCCATTGGGATGTGCTAGACTTTTGTCACCCAGATTGAAGAGCTCTCTATTATCCGATGTCTGTCCCACGTGTAGCTACTTTAAGACTGTAATCCCATCCACCCATGACATTTGTGGCTAGCACACCAGAGGAAAGTGCAAGGTACATGCCTTGTTTACCTTCTTCCCCCATGTCAGCAGCATGCCCTCAGCATCTCCATACGTTTCGTGGGGATGCAGTGTCCTGCTGTGGCTAATGTCACTCTCTAAAGTGCTGACTCCTGGTCTCTTGATTTTATACCAAGAGACCAGCTACCAGCTACCAGTTCGGAGGCTGTGCTGCTAACAAGAGGGGCAGCCCAGAGCAGTGCCTGGAGGAGCAGCACTCCACAGTATATGCAGGGCTGGTTCCAAGATCATGTAGGCCTTTGAAGTGGCGAGGTAGTATTACCTGAGTCCACGAATCCTCCCCCTGACAAGCAAAGACTGCTCAGTTTGCTGTGGGGTTTTTTGCAACATTTTCTCCCTTCCATTCCCCACCCTCACACACAGAAGGGTGATGTAATCCCCGATAGGCAAAACGCCCACAATCAGAATGCAGCCACCTCTGGTGTAAAAATGTAGCAGCTATTTTTCATTTCTAATCCATAACAGCTAAAGACAGGCACTAAGATTATCATATCCACTTGAATTCAGGGAAGCAGAATACTGTTAGCAAAGCCAGGAGATCGCTCACAGCAGAAGAAAAGGATACAAGTGGTCTTTTGAATTGCACATGGTTCAACAAAACTCAATGAAAACAATTTGAACCCAATGTTCAATTCCTGTTTCTTAGGAAAGATATAAACAAACCAGATCTTTCAAAGCATGGACAGCCAAATATTTCCCAATTGCAGATTCTTTTAACAGATCAGTTGCATTCTGAATTTTGCATGTTGAATTTTAATGAACTGACACTGAAAAATCCTCCTTCTGTAAGCCAGACGCAGCCCTGCTGTAATTCTAAATATAGCCCATGGCTGAGCGCTCTCAGCAACAGCCGGTTGTTATGGCACTATAAGGCTATGTCTACACTACGACCCGGCCGTGCTGCTGTAAGGTCTCCTGTGTAGCCACTCTTTGCTGAGAGGAGAGCACTCTCCTGCTGGCATAATTAAATCACCCCCAAAGAGCAGCCTTAACTCTGCTGGCAGCAGAGCTGCCCCCATCAGCACTTTTGCTGGTGAAACTTGTGGCCGTCAGGGGATGTTTTTTTCACACCCCTGAGCAACAAAAATTTTATCAAACAGGTTAGTTGTAGACAAAGCCTCAGTCCAAGATTGGGGAAATGTGTCTCTCATGGGCCACTGACCCTTAGAAAAAGCAATAGCAGGCCACGGCCTGTGGCAAAGCTCTGGGCTAGCCCCCTGTGGCATAGCAAGCCAGTGCTCACTGCGCTGGCCCAAAGGCAGGGCTCTGAGGCTTCTCCCTGGAATGGGGCAAGATGGGGCATGCAGGCCACATGAAATCAAGCACCAGGCCAGTTCTGGCTCACGCCTGCCTTGGTCTCTCATAGGGGCTTAGAGCCAGCCAACATAGCTTCCAGAAGCAGGCTTTACCGGCCAGGGGACCAGCATTTGGCCAGGGTGTGTGCCGATCTAGCCGTGGCCGGAGCTTGAAGCTCTCTGCTGCAAGGGAGAGTAGTAATGCGCCTACCATCTATCCTTCCCTTTTTTTTTGTCACTCAGTTTCCCTTGCTGCAAAGCCACTGGCTCCACTTGCAGACACAAACACACTTCTCCTTGCCATGGGCTGGATCAAGCTTTCTGTGTCCACAGAAACTCCATAACATATGCCCCTGGGATGGTTTGGCATCCTGGACACACTGATTTGTAACTAAAGAAACCCAGAGATGCGTGTGTCAATTTGAATAAACACACAGCGATGCAGTCCTCTGTTTCTTCTCCATCCCACCCACACAACCTCTTCATGAGTCTTCCCAGCTACCTCAAGGCAAGGTTTACTACTGCATCACTCTGCCTGAATGAACAGCGCACGGCCCCTGAGGTAAACATCCTGTCACATGTATGCCGGCAGTTGTGTGCCAAGGTTTTCCTCCCCCTCCCTTCCATCTCGCTTTTCCCCAACAATTAAAAAAATGGCCAAACACCATGCAGGCTTCTGAGTGTGCCTGCCATCCACAAACCCAATTTCACACAATGACAGCCTAATTAATCTTCTTTTGTTTCAATAACATACGGTCTCCGTTCAGCTGTGGAATATGGCAGAACCTTCCTGAGAACACATCTGTCAGGACTGCAGAGGGAATAAAAAAAAATGGCATATTTGCGTTGGTGTGTTTCAACAGCTATAAGCATATCTAGTGATCTACATATCTATGCATGATAGATCAATTGATGCAGCTATCTATGAGGTACCGCAGCACTTCTATGGCCCCAACTACCAGAATATCTGGGTGCACTGGGAAAATCACAGGCATTAGTTCTCATGACACCTCTGTGAAGTAGCATTTCACAGGGGAACTAAGTCGCAGAAAGTCCATATGACTTCTCCAAAGTCACATGGGAAACATGTGACAGAGCTCCCAAATGACAATGAGCTGCTAAATTCTGGAGTCCCAGGACAATGACTTAATCCCAAACTACATTTTCTTCTGATTTTCAGAGGTTCCTCAAAACTAAAAACTCTTGTTGAATCCAGAGGGGTAAATCCCGAGACCCTTACTCAGCCATTATTTGAGCAAAACCCTTGACTTGAGTTAGGGCAAAATTCATTATTGTGCAAAATGCCAGCACAATACCTATCTATTTCTTAAGATCCATTTAAGCCTTCAAATGCATTGGCCGTATGGCTGTTGCCCGGAAAAGAGCCAGTTTTACCTGGGAAATTTGTTGGAGTCAGTGTTGGTTAAAAATCCAGTAAGGCATATGGATTCAACCACACATGGCAATGGCAACATCGAAGGGTGTGTCTAGACTACACCTCTCTGTCAACAAAGAGATGTAGATTAGGCACATCGAAATTGCTAATGCAGCTGGGATTTAAATATCCCATGCCTCATTAGCATAAACATGGCTGCCACTTTTTTTCAAAACGGAGTTTTTTTAAAAAAAACCTGGCAGTCTAGACGTGGATCTGTCGAAAATAAACCCTTTTTCAACAGATCCTGTAAACCTCATTTTTTGAGGAATACGGGATCTGTCGAAAAAGGGTTTATTTTAGACAGATCCGCGTCTAGACTGCCATTTTTTTTTCAAAAAAACTCCGTTTCAAAAAAAGTGGTGGCCATGTTTATGCTAATGAGGTGTGGGATATTTAAATCCTGGCTTCATTAGCAATTTCAACATGCTTGATTTGCATCCCTCTGTCAACAAAGGGATGCCATCTAGACGTGTATCAACTTCTAGTCCACTTTAGAGTGTTGCCTAGTAATTACATGAAAAACCTCACCTTTCATTAAAAAAAAAAGGGTAAGTCTCTAGCCCTCCTGCTTTCAGAGACAAGTCTGATTCTAAATGGTTCAAAAACTAAAAGTCAAATAAAAGAACCAATTTAAAAATAATAATAAATCTCTTGATTTTGGGGCACCTGACTCATGATTTTGGAACACATAGGGTTGGCAATACTGGACCTTACAAAAAAATCAAAATGTTTCAACAACTTATCCATTGAAATAGTCAGCTAATGTAAATCCAGCTCTCTCCAGGGAATTAATGCAGTCACATAGCTTTAATGCAGCTGAAGTCTGGTTTGATATGCAGCTTTAACTGCCTTGATTTAAAATACATGAGGGCTAAATTTTCTCCTGATGTAAGTGAGGATACTTTTGTTAACTTAAATCGAGTTTCTCCTATTTACATCCACAGAGAATTTGGCCCACATTTGGGAAATTTCTGAGGTTACAAGCTACTATTTGCACAACAGGATTTTCTACTGCTCAGTTGCCTGAAATCTCTGACAATTGCTACAGAAATGATTGGGATAATGAACACCCATACCAACCATTTTCAGCGGAAACCATGATACTAATTAGAAAGAAAAGTGTGATTGCTGAGGGGGGACCTTCAGGTTCTTTAGAGAAGTAATTACAATTTGTGTCAAATAAGAACAAATATTTCAATTTCCGGGCAACACGTCCCATTGTGAATGACTGTGAGTTGTTTCAGTCACAACATGTCATTGGAGGTAGTCTGATTTGATATTTTCAATCATACAATTAAACATGACATGTAATAATTAGGAAGGCAGGTTGATGCCTACTAGAATATTTCTACCAGCATATGTCTTCATGTGTCTTCATGTTAGCACATTCTTGGCTAAGGAAGCACTATGGTGGGCCATTTCTTCCTGTAAATACCTGAAGGAGGAACCACAGAAGTTGGAGAAAATGTATTTATGGTGGGTATGTGTAGGACCAATGGGAAGAAAATAAGAAAAGGAAAATTCAGGCTGAATAGCTGGGAAAGAATCCAACTCCCACAGAAAAATCAACAGGAGTAGGGCACTTCACTCACATTTGTTCCTATGTTCTATGGACGTTGACTGGATTGTTGAAAAATTCTGTAGAAAGGCAATACTTCCCTATTGAAACCAATGGGCCTGTTTCTCACTTACACTAAGGTCCCAAATGGCATTTAGTCCCCACTTTAAAGGCCTCTGTGCCCTTACAAAACTGTGCAAAGGAACTATAGTCTACATGTGGATTTTGTACTGGTCTAACTGTCAGTAGAAAAATCACCTTCTTAAGGAAACAGTTTTACTGGGCAAAAAACAACCAACCAACCCTTTAGAGTCCCCATTCCATTCAAGTATCTGAATATGCGTCAGAAATGAATGAAATATACCCTCTGAACATGAATATCCCTGTTAAGCAGGTATCAGATGAAGAGTGAAAAATAATCGAACAACCTGCAAATCTATTCTATACCAGGTATCACATACAGCATATTCTAGTGGGTTTTCAGAATGTTATGCCTCTATAGCAGGAAGATCTTGATTTGCTGTCATAGCTGAATAAGTGGAAATAATTTTTACTGTGGCTCTTGCTGTTCTTATTCTTACATTGATTAAATGTATTGCAACTAAAATGCTGTGATACTCAGAGGCAACAACAAGGCCTCTGGAAGCCTCCACCTAAATTTCCAAAGGAGAGCAACACGTTCATAATGTACAATTGATTAATTATAACAGAAACCATTATTACAACTAAAAAGAGGCTATTCGCTTCAAAAGTGAAAGCCATGAATTAGGCACTGTGTCACCAGTGAAATCCCTTGAAGTTTTCATGCTGTGTTAACCCTTACACATGGAATAATAATTAACAATAATCTGCTTACAGTGGAAATGTCTTGGAGAAAATGCATCACTCTGTTTTAACAGACTTTCATGAATCAGTAAAAGTTAGTGCTAACTTTGGAACATTTTGGACTTTGTTTTTTGTAATATACTGTAAAGATAAAACAGTAGGATCTAAAATATTATTAGATATTTTATGGCTATTGAGAAATGTTCACATTTCATAAAATCATAGAATCACAGAATATAAAAAAGGTGAACTTAAAAAATAGAATCATGGAATGCTAGAACTGGAAGGGATCTTGAGAGATCATCAAGTCTAGTCCCCTGCCCTCATGGAAGGACCAAGCACCATCTAGATCATCCCTGACAGATGTCTATCCAAACTGCTTTTAAATAGCTCCAGTGATGGAGATTCCACAACCTCCCGAGGCAATTTATTCCAGTGTTTAACCACCCTGACAGTTAGGAAGTTTTCCCTAATGTCCAACCTAAACCCCCTCTGCAGCAGTTTAACCCCATTGCTTCTTGTCCTATCCTCAGAGGCCAAGAAGAACAATTTTTCTCCCTCCTCCTTGTAATACCCTTTTAGAGACTTGAAAACTGCTATCAGGTTCCCTCTCAGTCTTCTCTTTTCTAAACTAAACAAGCCGAATTCTTTCAGCCTTCCCTCATAGGTCTTGTTTTCTAGACCTTTAATCATTTTTGTTGCTCTTCTCCAATTTTTCCACATCCTTCTTGAAATGTGGTTCCCAGAACTGGATACAATACTCTAGTTGAGGCCTAATCAGTGCAGAGTAGAGCGGAAGAATGACTTCTCGTGTCTTGCTCACAACACTCCTGTTAATGCATCCTAGAATCATGTTTGCTTTTTTTTCCTACGGTGTCAAACTGCTGATTCATATTTAGCTTGTGGTCCACCATGATCCCTATATCCCTTTCTGCAAGTACTCCTTAGACAGTCACTTCCCATTCTGTATGAGTGAAATGGATTGTTCCTTCTTAAGTGGAGTACTTTGCATTTGTCCTTATTAAACTTCATCCTATTTACCTCAGATCATTTCTTCAGTTTGTCCAGATCATTTTGAATTATGACTCTACTCTCCAAAGCACTTGCAACCCTTCCCAGCTTGGTACCATCTGCAACTTAATAAACATACTCTCTGTTCCATCATCTAAATCATTGATGAAGATATGAAGGGATGTGAAGGATAACAAGAAAGGTTTCTACAGGCATGTTAGCAAGAAGAAGGTGATCAGAGAGGGTGTGGGGCCCCGACTGGATGAGAGAGGTAGTGACAGATGACGTGGGAAAAACTGAAGTACTCAATGCTTTCTTTGCCTCTGTCTTCACAGACAAGGTCAGCTCCCAGAATAATGCACTAGGCAATGCAATATGGGAAGGAGGCAAACAGCCCTTGGTGGGGAAAAAGCAAGTTAGGAACTATTTAGAAAAGCTAAACATACAAAAATCCATGGGCCTGGATTTAATGCATCCAAGGGTACTGAGAGACTTGGCAAATGTCATTGCGGAGACTTTGGCCATTATCTTCGAAAAGTCGTGGAGATCAGGAGAGATCCTGGATGACTGGAAAAAGGCAAATGTAGTGCCCATTTAAAAAAGAGAAGAAGGATAATCCAGGGAACTACAGATCAGTAAGCCTTACCTCAGTCCCCGGAAAAATCATGGAGGGAATCCTCAAAGAATCCATTTTGAAGCACTTGGAAGATGGGAAAGTGATCAGGAATAGTCAACATTGATTCACGAAAGGGCAAGTCGTGCCTGACCAATCTGATTAGCTTCTATGATGAGGTAACTGGCTCTTTTGATATGGGAAAGTCGGTGGATGTGATATACCTTGACTTTAGGAAAGCTTTTGATATGGTCTCCCACAATATTCTTGCCAGCAAGTTAAGGGAATATGGATTGGATCCATGGACTGTAAGATGGATAGAAAGCTGGCTGGACTGTCGGGCCCAACAGGTAGTGATCAACGGCTCGATGTACGGTTGGCGGTTGGTTTCTAGCAGAGTGCCCCAAGGATCTGTTCTAGGACCGGTTTTGTTCAACATCTTTATTAATGACTTGGATGAGGGCATGGATTACACCCTCAGCAAGTTCGCAGATGACACTAAGCTAGGGGAAGAGTTAGATATGCTGGAGGGCAGGGAGAGGGCCCAGAATGACCTGGACAAATTAGAGGATTGGGCCAAAAGAAATCTGATGAGGTTCAACAAGGACAATTGTAGAGTCCTGCACTTGGGATGGAAGAATCCCAAGTATTGTTACAGGCTGGGGACTGACTGGCTAAGTAGCAGTTCTGCAGAAAAGGAGCTGGGGATTACAGTGGATGAGAAGCTGGATATGAGTCAACAGTGTGCCCTTGTAGCCAAGAAGGCTAATGGCATATTAGGGTGCATTAGGAGGAGCATTGCCGGCAGATCTAGAGAAGTGATTATTCCCCTTTATTCGGCTCTGGTGAGGCCACACCTGGAGTATTGTGTCCAGTTCTGGGCCCCCCACTATAGAAAGGATGTGGATGCATTGGAGAGGGTCCAGTGGAGAGTGACCAAAACGATTAGGGGGATGGAGCACATGACCTATGAGCAGGAGTGGTGTGGGGCGGGCTGCGGCAGCTGGCGCCCCAGGCGGAACGCGCGATCAACGCCCCCACCTGCACAACCATCAATGGGGTGATGTCATCATCAGGCGCTCCAGGTGCCCCGTGACATCATCATCGGGCGCCCCAGGCGCCCCATTGAAGGCGGCGCTCTAGGCAACCGCCGAGTCGGCCTATAGTCATGGGCCGCCCCTGCCTTTGAGGAGAGACTGAGGGATTTTGGTTTGTTTAGTCTGCAGAAGAGAAGAGCGAGGGGGGATTTGACAGCAGCCTTCAACTTCCTGAAGGGAGGTTCCAAAGAGGATGTAGAAAGGATGTTCTCAGTAGTGACAGATGGCAGAACAAGGAGCAATGGTCTCAAGTTACAGTGGGAGAGGTATAGTTTGGATATTAGGAAAAACTATTTCCCTAGGAGGGTGGTGAAGCACTGGAATGGGTTCCCTAAGGAGGTGGTGGAATCTCCATCCCTAGAGGTGTTTAAGTCTCGGCTTGACAAAGCCCTGCCTTGGATGATTTAGTTGGGATTGGTCCTGCCTTGGGCAGGGGACTGGACTTGATGACCTCCTGAGGTCTCTTCCAGCTCTATGATTCTATGATTCTATGATATTGAACAGAACCGGTTCCAAAACAGACCCCTACGGAACCCCACTTGTTATGCCCTTCCAACAGGATTGTGAGCTGTTAATTACTACTCTCTGAGAACGGTTATCCAGACAGTTATGCACCCACCCTATAGTAGCCCCATCTAGGCTGCCTTTCCCTAGTTTATTGATAAGAAGGTCATGCAAGACTCTATCAAATGCCTTACTAAAGTCTAGGTATACCATGTCCACCACTTCTCCCTTATCCACAAGGCTTGATATTCTGTCAAAGAAAGCCATCAGATTGGTTTGGCATGATCTGTTCTTTACAAATCCATGCTGGCTGTTACCTATCACCTCATTATCTTCCAGATGTTTGCAGATTAATTCCTTAATTACTTGCTCCATTATATTCCCTGGCACAGAAATTAAACTGATTGGTGTGTAGTTTTGTGGGTTGTTCTTATTTCCCTGTTTATAGATGGGCACTAGATTTGACCTTTTCTAGTCTTCTGGTATCTCTCCTGATTTCCATGATTTTTCAAAGATGATAGCTAAAGGTTCCGATACCTCCTCTATCAGCTCCCTGATGATTCTAGGATGCATTTCATCAGGCCCTTGGTGACTTGCAGACATCTAACTTTTCTAAGTAATTTTTAACTTGTTCTTTTTTATTTTAACTTCTGAACCTACCTCATTTCCACTCGCATTCACTATGTTAAGCATCCTGTCACCATCCATCTTCTTGGTGAAAACTGAACAAAGAAGTCATTAAGCACCTCTGCCATTTCCAAGTTTCCTGTTACTGTTTCTCCCTCTTCATTGAGCAGTGGGTCTGCCCTGTCCTTGGTCTTCCTCTTGCTTTATATTAGGAAAGCTAGAAATGTTATAAGCACTGTAAATGCTCATGCTTCAGGTCAACAATTAAACACTTGGTCAGGAAGAACATTCCCCTAGGGCATGTTATTCCATAAGTGTCTGCCATAGGGACTTTTTTTTCCCCTTCTGAAGCATCTGATTCAGAACTACACAAATCATTGAACTAATTCTGAATTGATGTTCTTAGATGCCTATAAATTAAAGATTATTTTCAAAGCTACTTATGGGATTTGGATATTTAATTCCCATTAGAATTAATAAGAATTGAGCTTCCTATTTTCCTAGGCAACTTTGAAAATTGTAACCCAAATGTATGTGGCACCCTTCAACCAGAAGTAACCTAATGCACTTTACAAGCATAAAAAATTGTACATCCATCCCATTCTTCCACCACTACAAAGGGGCTACCTGTGTAATGAAACCTGGCAGCTGATAACTTCATAAGGAACACTACATAAACATTTAGGACAGAAATTGAAGAACTGCCTGAGCTAATTAGGTGAAATTCTCTGGCTCCTGTTATAAAAGCAGTCTGACTAACTTATCAAATGCCCCTTCCAGCTTTAAACTCCATGAATCTAAAGCAATGCCAGAGCCAATTGAAAGTGCATGAAAAATTGGTAGGGGAGAGGTAGTTACTCAGGTTTGAATTAGTCAGCAGGGGCAACAATGTTAATAGGTTTACTCTTGCCCAAAAAGGGCCATGTAACATTTTGAAAACCACAAGGTGTCAGGAGTTCAGCTTTCACACTTTGTCTGATTTAACCTACACAATAAGCACATTGGGGAGGGACTGTCCTTTTAATAAATGTCTGTGCGGTGGTAACATTATAGGACCCCAACTGCTGACTGAAGCACTTAGCTGCTACAGCAAAAAAAAATAAAAAAAAAAATAATTTAAGAGCACAGTCCTAAATCCAAACTTAGTTCTAGACATAAGAACCAATTTCCCCTGGCTAGTGGGCAAATGAGTAACGTCTTAAAATTCCACCCTTTGTTCAGTCACCCTGACAAATAACGTGGCGATACTTACAAAAAGACACTCTTTTTCTTGTACTTTTGAATACATTAAGGACAAACCAACTACTGTAGAACTATAAGAAACTGCACAAGAAAACCTAAGTGTGGGAGGTCATAGATGAATATACAGCATAGGCAGCATAGGTAAAAGGATTATTATTTTATCATGACACTGAAAATTACAATAATCATATCCACAATTTTTCATTCTTATTTATTATCAGTGCATTACAGGGACTGTTTGGAAAACGGAAATTGGCACTTGGTGATTTGACAGCAAAGGACGAATGCCTTGACAGGACAAAATGCCTCACAAGAAATAATTAAATCAAAGTATGGTGTAAATCCTCCTGGTATTTCTCATTTGGTAGTATTTCTATCAAGAGTCTTCGAAACCTTCCATCCAATATTTAATATTTATGGGATTCACTTGTGGTTCAAGGTTGGAGGCAGCCGGCAGGATACCTTTGCATTCTCCTCTACCTCATTGCGTGACCCCCGTAACTTGTTAATTCCGCGCAACAGAGCAACTATGCAGGGTGAATAACTACTGAGCATAGGTGGGACAATAAGTGCGAATAAAGTAAGAAACAGCAATGAGCTTCCCACACAATTATTTACAGCACGGAACTGCTCAAAGTCAGCAGCAATGTCATTCCAGACCTTTTGCCCAAATCCTGGACTGAAGATCCCACGATATGAAGAAACAAGACAAAAGGGGGACAAAGAAGGATCAATACTCTCACTTTCAAGGATCAAGGCTCCATTTTACAAGTTGGGAAGCGAGTAACAGTGAGAATCAATGACTTGCTAATCTCACCCAAAGGTGATCGAAGGCATGACAGCTGCTTTCCCAACTGACACCAGAAGTGGGGAAATAATGAGGTTCCTACCAAATTCACGGCCATGAAAAATGCATCACGGAACATGGAATGAGGTCTCCCCTTGTGAAATCTGGTCTTTTATGTGCTTTTACTCCATACGACATATATTTCCCAGGGGTCCTGACCCAAAAGGAAGTTGCAGGGGGTCACAAGGTTATTTTACGAGTGTCTTGATATAGCTGCCTTTACTTCTGTGTTGACTTAAGCTGGAGAGCAGTGACTTCTGGCCAGGTGTCCAGCTTGGAAGGCAGCACCCCACCATCAGCAGCACAGAAGTAAGGATATCATGGTATAGTATTGCCCCCTTACACCTGCGCTGCTGCTCACTGCAACTCTGCCTTCAGAGCTGGGATCCTGGCCAGCAGGTGACACTCTCCAGCTGCCCAGCTGTGAAGGTACCATCACCACCAGTAGCAGTGCAGAAGTAAGATTGCAATACCCCAACCCTCCTACAGTAATTTTGTGACCACCCCAAACCTCCTTTTGAAGTCAGGATCCCTACAATTACAATACTGTGAAATTTTAGATTTAAACAGTGGAAATCATGAAATGTACCACTTTTAAAATCCTATGGCCATGAATGTGACCAAAATGGGCCGTGAATTTAGTAGTGCCCAAGAAATAACACAAGGAAATGGGAGATTCTGTCAGGGATCAGGGGCTGAAATAGTAGGACTCTCATAAAAAAGCTTATTAGAGAAAAATACCTAGACCTGCTTTGCAAAGTGAAACAAATGGACAATCTGATGAGGTTCAACAAGGACAAGTACAAAATCCTGCATTGGTGATGGAAGAATCCCAAGCACTGCTACAGGCTGGGGACAGACTGCTCTAAGCAGTAGTTTGGCAGGAAAGGACCTGGAGATTACAGTGGATGAGAAGCTGGATATGAGTCAACAGGATGCCCTTGTAGCCAAGAAGGCTAACAGCATATTAGGGTGCATTAAGAGGAACATTGCTAGCAGATCTAGAGAAGTGATTATTCCCCTTTATTCAGCACTGGTGAGGCCACATCTATAGTATTGTGTCCAATTCTGGGGCCCCATTACAGAAAGGATGTGGAGGCATTGGAGAGGGTCCAGCGGAGGGCAACCAAAATGATTAGGGGGCTGGAGCACATGACTTACAAGGAGAGGCTGAGGGATTTGGGCTTATTTAGCCTACAGAAGAGAAGAGGTAGGTGACAGGGGAGGGATCACGTGAGGATTACCCGTTGTGATCTCTCCCTTTGGGGCATCTGGTATTGGCCACTGCTGGCAGACAGGATACTGGGCTAGATGGACCCGTTCTTATGTTCTTAAGAGCAAGGAGGGATTTGATAGCAGCCTTTCAACTACCTGAAGGGGGGTTCCAAAGAAGATGGAGAGAGGCTGTTCTCAGTGGTGATGGATGGCAGAACAAGGAGCAGTGATCTCAAGTACAGGGGAGAAGTCTAGGTTGGATATTAGGAAAAACTATTTCAGTAGGAGGGTGGTAAAGCACTGGAATGGGTTCCCTAGGGAGGTGGTGGAATCTCCATCCCTAAAGGTTTTTATGTCCTGGTGTAAAGGGGGTCCCTTGTAAAGTGTCTGGTCCCCTTCGCTTTTTCTACCCACAAACCCCCAATATGGCCCCAACTGAGGGGCTGCCTTGGATTTCTGGCAGTATATTACCCCGAGCGGGGTGTGAGGGGGGCCTGGGCGCACCCTCTTTCCAGGCCCCAGTCCAGGGCCGTAAGGTGGGGGGTGTCCTCTCCCCCACCTGGCTGACGGGGCTAGCCGCCTCAACTCGTCAGCCCGCAAGCGAGACTTCTTCCACCCGCCCTGGGCCACTTCCTCACCCCCACTCCCCGGGTCTCTCTTCAGGCCTTCCCCCCTTGGCCTGGAGACCCCTCACCTGTCTCTCCTCCCATTCTCTCCCTAACCAGGTCGGCCCTCCCCCCTTTGTAGGCCACCTGCCTTCCCCCTTGTCGGCCCCAGTGCGCCTGCACCGGCATCTCCCGGGCTCACCCCCAATGCGCATGCGCCGGCGTTCCCTGCATTCCCAGCTCCTCGCGTCCTAGCCTCGGCACTCTATGGCCCGTCCTCCTCGGCATTCGCGCCAGCGTCCACTACAGCTGCATCGGCCGCGGGAGCACCTTCATCCTCCCATTGCGTTTCAGCCGCCGTCGCTTCTCCTGCCACCACAGGAAGAGCCAGCTGGCCGCCGCCGTCCTTCGGGGTCCTGTTGCAGGCAGTGAGGGGTTCCTTCACCCTGTCACACCTGGCTTGCGAGCTTCCTGGCTGGGATGATTTAGGTGAGATTGGTCCTGCTTTGGGCAGGGGGTTGGACTCCGTGGCCTCCTGAGGTCTCTTCCAACCACAGGATTCTATGTCTGGATTTAATGATTGACTCAAGTCATAAAATTTAGATTGAGATCTGTATATATACCATCTCAAAGAAAAGAGGCTTACAGAATCATAGTTTCTGCTTTAGCCCGCTAGATAAGGTAGTAGCTGTGTGGAGGCAGATTTTTAATAATCTAAAGGGTGAAATTGTTCAGTTTTGAGACTGTGGTTTGGGCTCAAAAGTCCAGACACTTATCTGTACAGAAATCTGAATCCCTTTAGTTTCACCTGTTAGTGGCAGTGAGAAGCAATCAAATATTAGAGTGTTAGGATAAGAGGATGAAGCTAAGACATACAAAGGATTGTTCTCCTATGCTCCCCATCATCACTAAGAAAAGCATTACTCTATTAACCTCTCCCATGTGGATTTCCCTTAATCCAGACATGAAACCTGAAGCCCTTTAAAAATGCTTCCCCCATCCCTCCTGTGGTTTTAAAGGCTTCCATTGTGCCATGATCTTTGTTTAAGAAAAGTTACTGAAGCAACAGATTCTAAATGTTATAATCCAAACTGTCATGGTTGGGTGAAAATCCAGTTTATTCAGCAATGAGCACCACCCTGGCAACAGCAGACAATCTTATTCCTTTATGAAAATGTTGCTGCCTGATGGGTCGAATAATGAAAGTGTAGTAACATCAGCTTTGAAGATGAAGGACACTGCAGCACAAGTTTCACTAGTTTTAATAAGATACCTATAACATCATTTTTTAAAAAAAGATGAAACTCCAGGTCATTCAGTAGAGTCCAGCCTGACAAGGTGAACTTGACTTTCACTGCCAGAGACCAATTCCTGCTGTATCAGACCTCGTAATTACTTTATAGTTGCCTTAGGCCTTGTCCACTTTGGAAATTTGTCCCAATACCACCCCAACCACCAGATCCTCAAGATGCATAGCCATGTGTAACCCACACACCTTCTGACTTTCCCAGCTATTGGCATTGGGGCCACTTACAGAAAGAATAATGAGTCTGCCCTGCAGCCAGCTGGCTTTTAGCTTATGCAGGAAAGCTCATGCACTAAGCTCCAGAGGTCCCAGATTCAATTCTGCACACAGATGATGGTGGTCTGCAGGTGTTACACATGCAGACCCAATGAAGCCAACAACGCTGTGCTGATATAGAGCAGCTAAAGGGGTGACATGAAATGCAGGCATGACTTTCACTGGCGGTGTTCACCCCACCATCAGACCGGCATTCACTCTGCAGCATGGGTGCATTTATATCAATAGCTGGCTCTAGACTGCACCAGCCGAGACAAATCGTCAGTGCAGACTAAATTTCTTTCTTGTCAATATGGGAAAACAAGATCTGTGAGGTCATCACAGAAAGAGGGGTTAGAAAGAGTTTGATTTTCAGTGGGACATGGGCGCTGAATGCCCTGAAAATTCCAACCCATGATTTTCTGCCGTGAGAATACCCAGGATAACTGATAGTGAACTGAAGCGGCTAACCCATTAGCTCAGCTAGTTACTACAGTGATTTGCACAGCTGATATATAATTGAAAAAATAAAATAACCAAGGGATGAAACTCATATTGCCTCAATACATGAGTTGATCTGCCTTGTTCCATCTAATCAAGGGATGTGAAATAGTTTTAAGCCCCTAATCTGAAGAACACTAATGTCAATGTGGACATTAGTGAGGAAAAATGAGGAAAATCTCTTGCAACAGAGCCTCTTGTGACTAGATTCCCAAGCCACCTTTGCTAACACTTTAAACAGATAGCCAAACCCTCACCAAATCATGATGCAATGTGACCCAATGAGACATTTCTACTCAAGACCGACCATTGCCTGGGGAACACATTGGAACTAAAGTGGTCAGGGGAAACTTGTTTAGAAACTACTCAAGAAAATTAGAACCTAGTGAACTTACTGCCCCCAAAATGCCAAGCAAGCTGTCAGCTGCAAAGTAGATGTATCACTCTTGTAAGCAGTTAGCAGATATGCTAAAGTAGTTACACTGATGAAAGTTACATGGGTAATACTGTACATGGAAGTTATTTTACAAAAGTGCATCAATAAGTAATTTGACTTAGTACAGCACTTTGTGATGCTTGGGTTTTAGAAGTAATATTTAAAAACACGCAAGGCTCCTATCATTGATTTCATACTCTGTAAAGCACATTTATCCCTGCGCCCTGTGAACCAGGCACCATATATTCTTTGGCTCCAGCTAAGCTCCTCACTGGGGTCAGGGTGTCACACAAACTGAATGCACATGGTTGTTTTCCAAAGATATGAATGGCAGCTGTTTTGAACACAGTGGCCAGATCCTGAGGTCAATTTACCAGCAAATGAGAGGGAGGTACGAGAGCTACATAACACTGGGGCCACAAGATATCCGAAAGAATCCCTGTGTGGTGTGCTCAGTAAGGATTGTGAAAGGGCAAATAGATATGTATAATAAATAAAAACGGGGTGCATTTAAAAAGGGGTAATAAGTGATTCTACAAGCATGATTCAGATAAGAATGGCCATAGTGGGTCAGATGAACGATTCATCAATAACCTCTCTTCTGACAGTGGCCTGTGCCAAATGCTTCAGAGTTAATGAAGAGAACAGGGCAATTTAGAGTGATCCATCCAGTCATCCAGACTCAGCAGCTGTAGATTTAGGGACACCCAGAGCATGGGGTTACATCTTGGCTAACAAACATTTGTGGACTTATCCTCCATGAACTTGTTGAATTCTTTTGTTAAACCCAGTTATTCTTCATAACTTCCCTCTGGCACAAGTTGGCTGTGTGCTGTTTCAAGCAGTACTTCCATATGTTTGTTTTACACTAGGGCTGTCAAGCGATTACAAAATTTAATTGCGATTAATCATGCGATTAATTGCGCGCAACTGTCCTTTGAAGCGTTTCAATAGGGCAGCACTGCATGGAGCCCAGGATCAGCTGGAGTTCCCAGCTGACCCCGGACTCCATGCAGCGCTGCCCCTTGGAAGCGCCGTGGCGGCATTTCAAAAGGGCAGCGCAAGGTGGAGCCCGGGGTCAGCTGGAGTCCCCAGCTGACCCCGGGCTCCATGCAGTGCTGCCCCTTTAAGAAGCCGGAGCGGCACTTCAAAGGGGCTTTGCAATGTGGAGCTGGGGATCAGCTGGGCACTCCAGCTGATCCTCGGTTCCGCTTGTGCTGCCAGAGTGGCACTTCAAAGAGGCAGAGCAGCATTAACGCCTGTGATTAACGCACTAATTTTTTTAACACGTTAATCCTGTCCTGCGTTAATCATAGGCATTAATGAAGGTCAATTGATAGCCCTATTTTAAACCTGTTGCCTATTGATTTCACCGGGTGAACCAATGTTCAAACCATAACTCTTATGTTATGTAAAGGGGTAAAACACCACCACATCCTTGTTCACGTTCTCCATACCATTCATGATTCGATAGCCATCTCCCATATCCCTGTGAAGTCAACTCTTTGTCAAAGCTGAGAAGTCCCAGTCTGTTTAATTTCTACTCCTATGGAAGTGTTCCCAACCCCTAATATTTCTGTCACTCTTCTTTGTACTTTTTCCTGTCCTAATACAACTTTTTTGAGATGAGGAGACCACAACTGCATGCACCATTCAAGGTATGGGCATACCATGGACTCATGTCAGGAATTTCTGGGGAGGAGAGAGGGTGAGCTGTGAGAGGGGCTGGTAGCTTTCTCACCCCTGTGGCTCAGCCCCACCCCCAGCCTTCCTCCCGGGGGAGGAGGGAAAATCAGCCCCAGCCTTTCCCCAGCCGGCCAGAGCATGGAGGAAGGAGCTGGGGAAACAGGCCACTTCTGCCTTCCCCTGGCCGGCCAGAGCACGGGGGGGAGGGAGGCTAGGACAACACGCCATCCCAGCCTCATGCTTACTTGGAGGACCGGTGGGGGGGGGGAGGCCTTTGCACCCTTTGCACTCCCATCCCCACTTACAGGCCTGAATGTAGTGGCATTATAATATTTTCTGTCTTCTCTATCCCTGTTCTAATGGTTCCTAACATTCTGCTAGCTCACGAAGCAGATGGTTTCAGAGAAGAGTCCATGATGACTCCAAGATCTCAGTTGTGAGAGGCAACAGTTAATTTAGATCTCATCATGTTTTCCAATGGGCATTACCTTTCCACTTATCAACAATGACTATCCTCTCCCATTTTGTCTCCCAGTCACCCAGCTGAGTGGCCTCCCTTTGGACTTTACTAGTTTGAGTAATTTTGTATTGTCTGCAAGTTTGCGACCTCCCTGTACACACCCTTTCTCCAATCATTTATGGATATGTTGAACTACATTGGATCCCAGAGCAGATCCTTGTGGGACTTTGCTATTTACTCCTCACCATTATGAAAACTTGACAGTTTATTCCTATTCTTTGTTTCCTAACTTTTAAACAGTTTGGACCATTAAAGGATCTTTTAGTCCATGACTATTTACTTTGCTTAAGAGCCTTTGGTGAGGGACCTTGTCAAAGGTTTTCTGTAAATCTAAGTACACTATAGCCACTGGATCCCCCTTGTCCACCTGATTGTTGACTCCCTCAAATAATGTTAATAAATTGGCGAGGCATGATTTCCCTTTGCAAAAGTAGTGTTGACTCTGCTCTAACGCATCATGTTAATCTAAGCATCTGAGTATTTTGTTTCAACTAACCAGCCTGGTACTAAAGTTTGGCTTCCCAGCCTAACAGGATTGCCTCTAAATCCTTTTTTAAAAGGGGATATTTCAATAGCAAATTTAAGCAATAGGTTACACGTACCACTGTCAGTAGTTCCTCAATTTCCTATCTGAGTTCCTTTCAAAACTCTTGAGTGAATATCTGCTGATTCAGGTAACTCGTTGCTGTTTAGTTTATCACTTTGTCTAAAACCTCCTCTATTGACACCTCAGTCTGGGACAGTTCCTCAGATATATCACGTGAAAAGAATGGCTCAGATAAGTGAATCTCCCTTACATCCTTTGCAGTGAACATAGACGCAAAGAATTCATTTAGCACCTCCTCAATGGTCTGGTCTTCCTTGAGCGCTCCTTTAGCACCTTGAACAAGTACTATATAGCTATGAGTAGCATGTGCTCTAAACTACAATCATCAGTAGAAGGAGCTAGTAGATTCTAACCGCCAATTAACAATCAATTAACCGTTTATTAAAATACCTACTTATAATGTATTGAACGTCCATAAAATCATTTATGGATTAAACCACATATGGACTTCTTGTACTCTAATCTAAGAGTGATTTACAAATTATTAGTAAATATCTTAATAAAGGGTTAAACATGTGGAACTCATTTACAAATGCCACATTAATATAAAAATCAGATTATTATGCTCATTGGACTGTTGGATTCTATATCAACTTTATCAATTTTTCTGTTTTTTCTTTTTCAAATTGAAAAAAAAAGTCATTTCTGAACTATTTGTATTTTGTTTCTAAAAACACACCCTTAATATGAAGTGTGACTCAAAAATCTATATATTAAGCCGTGAGTCACCCTTGTTCACAGTCATATGACTCATGACTCCATCGACTTCACCTGAGTGACTCCAACATGGGTGGAGTCAGAGCTGGGTGTGTAAGGGGTTTACGATACCATTCTGGCTTTAAATATTATATATACAAACAAACAAAATGTGAACTAAGTCTTATGAGTGAGCCAATTCAGATCCCCATGGGTCTGATCCAAAACACACTGGAGTTGATGGAAATACTCCCATTGACTTCAATAGGACTGAATGAGACCATGACTCCGTTGGTTTACTTCCCTCTCATTTTCCATTCCTTCACTGCCATTTCTTTACTCCTCTACTGTCCATTCCTGTGGGTGTCCTTTCATCTGTCTCATTGCTCTTTTTCTTTAATAACCTCTTTAGCCCACTCAACCTCAGACATTTCTTCCATCATATCTCTTCTCCGAGACATGACTATCGTTTTGTCATCTACCTTTCTCAGTTGGCTTGGTTTTTAATTCTCCATCAGTAATTTTTCTCTGTTTTTTCGTTTTCAAATCACATTTTCTTCTAACAAGCTTTTCTTCTTTTTTGCTTCCACTCATGTTAATTTTCTTCCCAGTCCTCCTTTTTTCTGCACACAACTCTCCTGGTGTTTAGTTAATTTCTCTCTCCTCACCTTCAAAAGTGTGCTCTGTGTTGGGGGCTTGATCCAAATCTGCTGGAGGAAGTCAATGGGAGTCTTTGCTTTCCCACTGGCTCTAAAAGAGATTTGTCAAAGACTGATTGATAGTATTCCATTTGTCAGAGATGGAAGAGACATTACACTCTTCAAATCACCTAATTCCAAGGGCAGGTATAACCTTCTGATAAGGAACATATCAGCTGTTTAACTGAGGCAAGATGAGAAATAAGCCAAAAGGCTGAGATGGAAGAAAATTGCTTTAAAAATGTTTGTGTCATCTCAACAACAGAAGTATATTTTTAAAAAATGTTGCTCACCAAAGGCAGTGACTGTGCAATTTCTAGCACAGGCCTTGGTGGGTAGATTTTATGAACAATATAATTATTTCTTGGCCCTTAATAGGGCCTATTGTCATCTTCACCTCTCCACATCTAACAACTGTTTTCTCACTTCCCCAAAGGAAGCCCTTTTCCAGTGACATCTCTTTCACGAGGGGGGAAAATGTAGGCAGGGTCAGCCTTTGGTACCCACAAGATATCCCTGCCTCTCCATCCCACTGTGACTTGAAACACTGCTCCGTATGTCAAAAAGACCCACTCTAAAAAAGCCCAAGCTGCAGCTAAGCTGAGTTAACCCTTTCATCTTCAATTCACACCCTCGTGCTCTAATGAAACATCAAAAAGCTCATTTCTAGGACACCTCATACCCATAGCATCTCAGAGGCAAGGCAATCTATTCTACCATATCCTCACGCTTGAACTCGGAACGGCACTGATTTGCACTGTCTGAGGATTGGGCCCATTATCAATGCTTCCCTTGCTATTTTCACTTCCTTTACAACTTTAGCCTAATTAATTTGTTAGGCTTCATTAATTTGTGCCTGTAAACCTTTCCAGCTCCTCCCTCCCCCTGAAATTTCCAATGGCCAACGATTAGCTTCTCTCTGCTCCTTTGTCATGCTGTCAGCTAAGCTAAACACTCAAGTCTTGTTATTTAAACAGATAAAAGAAAGTTTCCTTGTTAGTCACTGCCATGCACGTAACATTGCACAAGAAGTAATTTGCCATTAATGAATATTTTGCAAATAAATAAAAAAAGGGTCTAAAAATATACAGCTAGAAAGATCGGAGAAAATGGCTTTTCCAGCTTCACCCCACTCTGTTTGTACTGTAAAACCAATGGTTTTGGTCTCAGTTGGTGGTAAACTTGTGTTATTTCAAGTTCACATTTTCAATTAGCAGCTGTGCTGCATTTTCACAGAGATCAAACCCTACGGGTGCCCTGTGCCATACACTGAAGACACCATAAGGTTGTTGAGATCGTACACCAATGCAATATTAATGTCTACCCTCCTGGGGAGAGGGGATCATGGGAGGAAGCTCATAGTTGCCACTTTGGCAACAGCAATAAAACTTTTCAAAGCACTGTGTTATTTCGTTTGAAGTTCCACAGTTTAGAAGAAATCACTGGAAACAGAGAGCTTGAGCCAGTTGCAAGTGTCCATTTATTTCATTACACAGAACTAACTAGAACCAGCCCAAACCTGCTGGGCTGACCCCTAGTGACCTAACTCAGTTACTATAACAACAAGATCTAAATCTACAAGCCCAATACACAACACACTGAACTTTGTTGCTAAGTGTCTCAAGGTGACTTAGAAGCCAGTTCAGGTATCGGTTTAGGTTGCTGCAACTTAGTAATTGGACGGGGGTCAGTGAGTGAAATGCCCTGGTCTGTGTTCAGCCGATCAGACTGAATGATCTAGCAGCTCCTTCTAGCCTTAAATACATCCATGAAATTCAGGCACTATCCTTTCATCTGGGGGGGTGGAAATCCAATGTTACAGGTGGATATTTGCATGGAGAATTACTAGTCGCACTTTACCCCAATCTTCCATGAGGCTATATTGACCACAGGGAAACTGAGAGAAGTTAGGAGTAGAAGATCTATAGTATTACATATCAGAAATGCAACCTTGCCTATACTTACTTGCACCATCAATCTACTTCAGCTACGCAAATATGTAGCTGAAGTCAACATACTCACCACAACATCTTGTGTGTGGTAATGTCAGTGGAGGCTGCTCTCCCACTGACACCGACTATTCTTCTCAACTTGGTGGAATACCCATGTAGATGGGAGCACTCTTGGAAATCGATTTATTGAGTCCCCAGATGCGATAAATCAACGGCCAGTGGATTGATCGCTGCAGTCTCAATCCACCTGTAGCGTGGACAAGGCCTCAGATTGGGGCCTTGTGGGACTGGGCTCTTTAAACACATAGCGAGAGACAATTCATGCCCAAAGAGCTTGCAACCGACATACATAACAGAGAAAAACAACACCAATTGAGGGAGTGAGTTGCACTATATCACACCTTCATGAGAGACAAACGTGTTTCATGTCTCCATATCTCCCTGAAGGGCTAACAGTATCCACCTACGATTAAATGTGTTCTTATTCATGATTACAGTAATTTTGCATCCAAGGTCATGTTTCAAGCTGTCTGCACAGGCTCCTATGTTCCTCCAGCTGCAAAAAAGATACACAGGGGAAGCAAAGCTGCAGAGAAATCTGGATCCCGCTGAAAATGGGAAAGATTTTAGCAGGATGTTCCTCTCCCCTTTCCTTCCACCCCAGCCATGTTACCCATTTGCCTGGGAGCACCACAACAAGGAAAACTCAGGCACATTCTCCCTCACTCAAAACCAAGAGCTAACCATGGTCCTGTCATCTATGCAAGTATGTCATAAGGAGAAATCCTGATTACTTTCCACAGCAAGTAGCCTCAGTGGCTTCCAGCATTTAAATACTTGTCCACATGGATGGCTAAGGCATTTCAGAGTCACAATGGGAGTTTCTTGGTCCTGAGCGCTACTGGAAAAACTGTCCTTTATTTAGGTGATTTAATGGAGTCTGAGCTTTTAAAATCCCCCTCCTCACACCTCAAGGTACTGGCCCCTTGACAACTGAGCTCCCCTCTGGGATGAGGAGAAAGAGAAGAACAGGTATTTATTTGCTTGTGCTGCCATGCGCTGTAGTTTCTTTAACACTCCTTAAAGCAGGCTATTCACATATTACTGTATTTCCTTCTTACTGAGCCATTATTATAACCACGACCCACACAGCCGGTGCAACTAGGGATCTGTCAGCAGTTCTGTGATAAACCTTTATTTCCAGAGGTTAACCAGTCAGCCAAAAACATCTGCTCCTGATAGATGCTGAGGGCCAGATGCACAACTAGCATAAGTCAGCATAAATCCACTGACTTTAACAGAGCTACAGTTATTACACCCACTGGAGATCTGGGCCCTGGTTTTTAAGCTTTCTGGGGGGAGGGCTAGCTCAGTGGTTTGAGCATTAGCCTGCTAAACCCAGAGTTGTGAGTTCAATCCTTGAGGAGGCCATTTAGGGATCTGGGGCAAAATCTGTCAGGAATGGTATTTGGTCCTGCTGTGAAGGCAGGGGACTGGACTCAATGACCTTTCAAGGTCCCTTCCAGTTTGAGGAGATAGGCATCTCCATTCATTTATATTTAGATCTCAGCTCCCATCTAGGGGTTTAAATAAGCTATCAAATTTCCAGATTTATATTTTTTATCCCCCAAAACAAAACAGAACAAAAAAGGTGAACCTAAAGGAAGCAAGGGAGAAAAAAAAAAGGGAAGAAGGCATGTGGGAAGAGGAAAGGAGTGACAACTCTGATTCCATCCACTAGGAATTAAAGAAAGGTTTCTAAAAAGTTAGATCCAGTGTTTACAAATTTGTCAGAGGTCCCAGATTTTTTTTTATTTGGCACTTGGGATTCAATTTAGCCAGGTCTGTCAGCACATACCTAACTCTGCCCCGTGAGCAGTGCTATCGATTTCAGCATTAGAACTCATATGCTTAACACAACCGCCTTGCTGAACTGAGGCCTTATTGTCTTGTCACTAAAATGGCAGTGGCAGAACTGTGATCACAACTTGTTAGACCTGACACTCTCCACCCTGCTTTAATTCAATTTAGAACAGCTGTTACAGCAAGTTGAAGGCTGCAACAACTGATCATTAAGGATATATTTATTTAGGATTAACAACCATGTAAGTGGATACTTATTTGTTACAGGCTTGAGTTGTGCTTCAGTAACCATTTTAAAGTATTCTTGTTTAATACCATTCCAATATCCACTCCCTCTAAATAAATGAAAGATGATTTTAAATATGGCCTTTTAAATCCTATGGAAAGAATGAAAAATAAAATCAGATGCTTTTCTCGGAAGGTTCATTTTGACACCTTTGAAGGGAAGGATGTTTCAATGACTAGGGCATTAACCTAGACACTTTGGGAGACCTGGGGTCAAGTTCCTATTCTACCACATACTTCCTGTGTGACCTTGGGCAAGTCATTTAGCCTTTTGTGCCTTGATTTCCCCATCTTCAAAATGGGCTAAAGGGTGTTAAACGGATGAAAACAATAAAAATGGTGTGGTGATTCAGGGCATGTCTACATTGCATGGCTATTTCAAAATAAGCTATTCCGGAATAGTTATTCCAGAATAGCTTATTTCGAAATAGCACGTCTACACTGCAGGGAAGCCTTAAAATTAGTCCGAGGCAGGCTTCCCTAAGTATATGTGCTATCTCGATTTAGAGCCTCGGGAAGCACTGGAGAGGAATAACTTAGAATGGCCCTGGGGAGGGGCTATTTCGAAATAGCAGCAGTGGAGCATCTACACACACCTTCTTCCTAAATAGCTATTTCAGAATCGGCATTATTCCTTGTAGAATGAGGCTTACAGATTTTGGAATAAGCCGTCCATTATTTTGAAATTATTTCAAAATAATGGAATGGCTGTGTAGACGCTCACATTGTTATTTCAAAAGTGCAGTGTAGACCCACCCTTAGATAACATGGACAAAATCAAATAGAAATGGCTTTGATTTTGGCATCCTTTCCACCTATACCATGGACTATTTGTTCTGCGTGGTTCAGAAAAACTTGTCCTGATAGTCAGATTTTCTTTTAATAAGCAGTTATAGTATAAACACTGTATCTACACCATACAAATGTGCGGTGTTAGCATCTAATGCATAGATCAAAGCTATCTAAATCTGCAATGACTAAATAGATGCTTCTGTAGAGAAATCAGCTATCCAGTCCGTAATCCATGGATTAAGAGCTCCTTATGTTACATTTTGATAGAGCAGACCAGAACTAAAAGCATAGCTAGACAGATGCCTCTGAAAATGCATGTCCAGAATTATTTTAAGGGAAATTAATTAACACTGTCACATAAATGTTAGGAGTGTGGTTTTCAACCAGTGAAAACAAGGACATGTAGGGCTAAATTAACTGAGTTGGAGAGGAAGGATGATTTTATGGGTAAAACACTGGTTTGGGACTCAGATCTGGGCTAAATTCCCATCTCAACAATAAAGTTACTTTGTAACCTCATGTGGGACATTTAATCTCTCTATGCTCCAGTTCCTGTAAATGGAGGTGGTATACTTTCTTCCACTCTTGTTTGATCCTGTCTGTTGAGGCTGTAAGATCTGCTTTTTAGGGAGAGTCTCCTACTGTGGATTTGGATAGCACTGAGCAGAATGGGGATGAATTTTGCATTGGGGCTCTAGAAGTTACTGTAATACAAATAATAATACCACCTAGTTCTTAGATAGAGTGCAAGTCACTGTTGGCTCTCACAGTGCTTTACGCTTGTATGTATCACCATCTGAGTATTAGCGCTGGCAGAACAGAGAAGCAGCAAAATGACTTGAACAAGGTCACATAGCAGGGCAGTGGTAAGAGAACCTTGGTCTCCTGAGTTCTTGCCCAGGGAAATGGACACTAGACTAGAGTGCTTCCCGAACACTTGTGCTGCCCGTGAATCTCTGGTTACCTGAGCAGCTATGCAGGCAAACGATGCCACATGTGGGAGAATTCCACCTTACAACTGAAAATCAAGGCAGAGCGCTTTGGAGACCATGCATATGCACGAGAAGCCGAGCAGAAAACAAAGTACCCAATACAGAGACCTGCAAACACACCCTTTGCAATGCTCCCTTTCACCTTGGTGGGATGCCATTAGGAGACTCGGTGAGAATTGAAGAGGGGTCAGTAGCCCCCAGGATCCGGCCCTGAAGGCAGAGATCCAGATCAGATTGAAAACTTCTGCATTAGGACTATTTTTACCTGCATGACATGTAGGTCAGCCTAATGTATATTTATTGGTGTTGGGAGACCCAGCTTGTTTTTGTGCGGAGAAGATTTGTTGTGATAATATTACACCACTGACTATTGATCATGCTTACACTCAGTAAATTAGAAATGGTCCTAAAAGACAACGGCAATCTGAGAGAGAGGGAGGGGAGTTTGGTGGGGAAGGGAAGGATGGTGGGGGAAGAGCAGATCTGCCATAGCAAGTGGCTGGTGCAGTGGGGTACTGGTGACAGTGATTTATAAAGCTGTATTAACGTGCCGTACTGTAACTGTCACTCTGAGCAGTATGGGAGCGAAAGCATGTGAGCCGCAGAAAGGTGTGTTACAGGAGTGTAATGCTATCTGACACTTTTTGTTCCTATCTGTACCAGTGCAATTCAGAAATGAAATTTTCCATGACACTGCTGCTGTAATTTGGAAGCAAAATGGTCAGATGTGTATGCAGACCGGTTGGGTTTCCAGTTTCTGATGAAGAGCAGGTGCCGGGGGAGAAAGCAGTGAAACACTCACTGTGCTGCCAGAATACAACAGGTTTGCAACACCAGCAGAGCAGACAGATCAGCAAAGAACTTTACTTTTAGATGTGCTCCTGCCATCACATCCCTCTCCAAGTCAATGGAAAGACTCCCATTTCCTTCCACAGGCTTTGGATCAAGCCCAGGAGCTTGCTACCTTGCTCTCTGTGTGGAAAGTGCACTGAGCAAAGCTGCACTCAATAAATTACAAGCTGGGGTCTAGCTCGTCATGTTGAGATCTCTCTCCTCAAACTCACTACACAGTGTGTTCACACTGAATTCTTAGAGCCCTTTTGTGTGAAGAAGAAGAAACATTAACAATAAATGGTCTAATCCTGGAGTCCCCTCATTCAAAGCTGCCACTGCAGGTTGTGAAAGGAAATCATTGATTAGATCACAGAATCGTAGAATCCTAGCACTAGAAGAGACCTCAGGAAGTCATCGAATCCAACCGCCTGCCCAAAGCAGGACCAACCCCCAGCCACGTCTTTGTCAAGCCAGGACTTAAAAACCCCTAGGGATGGAGATTCCACCACCTCTGTAGGTAACCCATTCTAGTACTTCACCACCCTCCTAGTGAAATAGTTTTTCCTAATACCCATCCTAGACCTCCCTCACCGTAACTTGAGACCATTGCTCCTTGTTCTGCCATCCATCACTACTGAGAACAGCCTCTCTCCATCTTCTTTGGAACCTCCCTTCAGGTAGCAGAAGGCTGCTCTCCTATCCCCCCTCACTCTTCTCTTCTGCAGACTAAACAAGCCTAAATCCCTCATCTCTCAAAAAGCATTTCAGAGTCATTCCAGAACACATCAGTGAGAGGATCTTTATCGAGACAGACAGCTCAGACAACTAAATACAGCTTGGTCCACACTCTGTTGGCTTCACTTAACAGTGAAATTACAAAGAGGGGGAAGCTGGCTCCAGATGCTGGGAAACAGGTAGATAAATTCATGGAGGATGAGTCCATCAGTGACAATTAGCCAGGATGGGCAGGGATGGTGGCCCTCTCTCCTGCTTGCAAGAAGCTGGCAATAGGCAACAGGGCATGGATCAGTCGATAATTCCCTGTTCTGATCATTCCCTCTGGGGCACCTGGCATTGTCCATGGTCAGAAGACAGGACGCTGGGCTAGATGGACCTTTGGTCTGACCCAGAATGGCCGTTCTGACTACCCATGTGGAAAATAGATCCTAGAGTTCTGGGAGGTTGTCAAAGCTAGACTGCATTTTGATCCTCTTGAAATCACTGGCAAAACTCCCATTGACTTCAACAGGGCAGGATCGGTCCCTTTCTCCTCACACATCACACAGTCCCAAACCAGAGTGCTAGATCCAGCCTTCCCTGACTGATGACACACATCCAGATCATAGAATCATAGAACCATAGAGCTGAAAGAGACCTCAGGAGGTCATCAAGTCCAGCCCCCTGCTCTAGGCAGGACCAATCCCAACTAGATCAACCCAGTCAGGGCTTTGTCAAGCCGAGACTTAAATACCTCTAGGGATGGAGACTCCACTACTTCCCTAGGTAACCCATTCCAGTGTTTCGCCACTCTCCTAGTGAAATAGTTTTTCCTAATATCCAACCTGGACCTCTCCCACCACAACTTAAGACCATTGCTCCTTGTTCTGCCATCCATCACTACTGAGAACAGCCTTTCTCCATCCTCTTTGGAACCTCCCTTCAGGAAGTTGAAGGCTGCTATCAAATCCCCCCTCACTCTTCGCTTCTGCAGACTAAACAGACCCAACTCCCTCAGCCTCTCCTCATAGGTCATATGCTCCAGCCCCCTAATCATTTTGGTTGCCCTCCACTGGACCCTCTCCAATGCGTCCGTATCCTTTTTGTAGTGGGGGTCCAGAACTGGACACAATACTCCAGATGTGGCCTCACCAGAGCCGAATAAAGGGGAATAATGACATCTCTGGATCTGCTGGCAATGCTCCTCTTAATGCAACCTAATATGCCATTAGCCTTCTTGGCTACAAGGGCACACTGTTGACTCATATCCAGCTTTTCATCCACTGTAATCCCCAGGTCCTTTTCTGCAGAACTACTACTTAG
This sequence comes from Pelochelys cantorii, assembly GCA_032595735.1. NCBI lineage: Eukaryota > Metazoa > Chordata > Testudines > Trionychidae > Pelochelys > Pelochelys cantorii. The sequence goes on along the minus strand of CM064355.1, from coordinate 8,039,232 downwards.
CCATTCGGTCCCCAGCCTGTAACAATGCTTGGGATTCTTCTGTCCCAAGTGCAGGACTCTGCACTTGTCCTTGTTGAACCTCATCAGATTTCTTGTGGCCCAATCCTCCAATTTGTCTAAGTCACTCTTGACTCTATCCCTGCCCTCCAGCATATCTACCTCTCCCCCTAGCTTAGTGTCACCTGCAAACTTGCTGAGGGTGCAATCCATCCCCTCATCCAGGTCATTAATAAAGATATTGAACAAAACCAGTCCCAGAACCGAACCTTGGGGCACTCCACTAGAAAGCGACCGCCATCCTGACATCGAGCCATTGATCACTACCTGCTGGGCCTGCCCTTCTAGCCAGCTTTCTATCCATCTTACCATCCATTTATCCAATCCACATTCCCTTAACTTGATGGCAAGAATATTGTGGGAGACCGTATCAAAAGCCTTGCTAAAGTCAAGGTATATCACATCCACCGACTTTCCCATGTCCACAGAGCCAGTTACCTCATCATAGAAGCTAATCAGATTGGTCAGGCACGACTTGCCCTTTGTGAATCCATGCTGACTATTCCTAATCACTTTCCTCTCCTCCAAGTGCCTCAAAATGGATTCCTTAAGGATCCCTTCCATGATTTTTCCAGGAACCAAGGTAAGACTGACCAGCCTATAGTTCCCTGGATCGTCCTTCTTGCCTTTTTTGAAGATGGGCACTACATTTGCCTTTTTCCAATCATCCGGGATCTCTCCCAATCTCCACAACTTTTCAAAGATAATGGCCAAAGGCTCCTCAATGACATTTGCCAACTCCCTCAGTACCCTCGGATGCATTAAGTCCGGACCCATGGATTTGTGTACGTTTAGCTTTTCTAAATAGTTCCTAACCTGTTCTTTACCCACTAAGGGCTGTCCATCTTCATCCCATCTTGCATCACTTAGCGCATTAGTCCGGGAGCCCACCTTGTCCGTGAATACAGAGGCAAAGAGAGCATTGAGTACTTCAGCTTTCCCCACATCATCTGTCACTAGGTTACCTCCTTCATCCAGTAGGGGCCTCACACCCTCTCTGATCACCTTCTTCTTGTTAACATGCCTGTAGAAACCTTTCTTGTTATCCTTCACATCCTTAGCCAGTCGCAATTCCATTTGCGCTTTCGCCTTCCTGATAACCCCCCGGCATTCTCGAGCTATACATTTAAACCCCTCCCTGGGCATTTGTCCAAGTTTCCACTTTTTGTAAGCTTCCTTTTTGTGCTTAAGTTCACCAAGGATTTCCCGCATAAGCCAATCCGGTCTCCTACCATTTTTGCCTCTCTTGCTACGCATCGGGATGGTTTCTTTCTGTGCCTTCTATAAGGCTTCTTTAAAATACTGCCAGCTGTCCTGGACTCCTTTCCCCTTCATGTTTGCATCCCAGGGGATTCTGCCCATCAGGTCTCTGAGGGAGTCAAAATCTGCTTTTCTGAAGTCCAAGGTGTGTATTTTACTACTCTCTTTTCTTCCTTTGGTCAGGATCCTGAAATCTACCATCTCATGTTCACTGCTTCCCAGGTTGTCACCCACCTCTACTTCCCCTATTAGTTCCTCCCTGTTTGTGAGCAGCAGGTCAAGCTGCGCACGGCCCCTGGTCGGATCCTTCAGCACTTGTACCAAGAAGTTATCCCCAACATTCTCCAAAAACTTCCTGGATTGCCTGTATACTGCCGTATTGGTTTCCCAACAGATGTCAGGGTGATTAAAGTCCCCTACAAGAACCAGGGCCTGCTATCTGGAAGCTTCTCTCAGTTGTCCGAAGAAAGCCTCATCTACCTCATCCACCTGATTCGGTGGCCTGTAGCAGACACCAACCACAACATCACTGCTGTTGTTTGCACCTCTAAACTTAACCCATAGACTCTCAACAGGTTTTTCTCCCTCTATATACTGGAGTTCAGAGCAATCGTAGTGCTCTCTTACATATAGTGCAACTCCTCCTCCTTTTCTCCCCTGCCTGTTCTTCCCGAACAGTCTATACCCTTCCATGACAGCGCTCCAGTCATGCGAGTCATCCCACCAAGTCTCTGTTATTCCAATTAAATCATATTTCTTGGAGTGGGCCAGGGCCTCCAGTTCTTCCTGTTTGTTGCCCAGGCTTCTCGCATTAGTGTACAAACACCTGGTGCCTATCTATAATGGGCTGGACCAAAAAATCCAGGTGTATTATGCAAAGGTTTGAAATCTTTGTCTAGAAATGGAAATCTTTATCTATCTAGAAATCTATATCTAGCTTAGACCCATCCTTCATACCTAACACCCCACTGGCTACACAGAGATTATTATGTAGGGGCCAAATCCTCCTCTTAAGACAAGGCTGAAACTGGCGTATATCCACTGACATCAAGGAGTCAACTCCAGATTCACATGGACATAAAGAAAAGCAGAATTTAGCCCTAGCAATGGGCTGTGTGACTGTACTGAAAAGCAGATCTCAATACCATTCTCCAGAATGTGAGGGAGTTATTATCAGATGAAAATACTCGGGTCATGGCTCAACCCCGTCTATCGCTAGCACCATTCCAGGAATAAGTGTGCTTATTTATTTCCATAGCGCCAACATCTAAGCTCTTATCCATGCTACTCTACAACCAGAGTAACTCTGTGAAGACAAAGGAGTCAATCTACATTTAAAGCAGAGACCACAAAAGAACATCCACCCCATTGTTCATAACCAAGGCACTACATTCTCCATAGACAAAGTATTTTGTTATTATTTACTTGAGGGAAGTGTGCAACATATAGGATTTTTGGTAGAAGAGGAGGTGAAGGAAGAAAGAAGTGGACAGATCATGGGTTATGGACGGGGGCATACAGCATGAGGAAGAAAGAGGAAGATGAAAATAAAAAGGAAATAAGGAATGGATGGTTAAAGAGAAGGGGAGATCCTCAACTTGAGTAAATCACTTTGGTGGGATTCCGTACTGAGCCCCTAAGACAGGCCTGGGCAAAATACAGTCTGTGGGCCGGATCCAGCCCACCAAGCCACCGGCTGCAGCCCACAGATGCTGTGGGGTGCCCCAGGCAGATTCCCTGCTTGCCTCGGCCCACCCCCACGCTGCTCAGAAAAGTGGATGACAGGCCATTTCTCTTTCAAAACTGTGAGCTCGAAGGGAAGGAGGAAGGCTTCAGGCACTGTCCCCACCCCCAGCACAATCCCACTGGCTGGTTTCTAGCCAGAAACTGGCCAAAGGGAGCTGCCTATTTGAATAACAAGCAGAACACGAAGCACCATGCCCCCTCCCCTCCAGCTGGTAGTTATTCACATGCACACATGGCCCTGCAGCCTGTGCAGGGGTGGGGCAGGCTCCGGCCTGAGAAACATGCTGGGCTGCTTGCCAGGAGTCACCCAGGTAAGTCTCCTGGCCAGAGCCTGGCACCCCAGCCCCTTGATTCCCCAACCCTCTGCTCCCCACTCCTGCCCCCTCTACTCCACATACCTAAACCCTCTGCCCCATCCTGCACCCATATCCCCTCCCAGGTTCAGCACCCCAGTCCTCTGCCCCAGACCAGATCATAATCCCCTCCTGCCCTAGGTTACCACCCAAACCCCTGCAGCCCAGTCCAGTGTCCCAGGTCGCAACCACCTCTTTCACCCAAACTCCCTCCCAGACCCCACTCTCCCTTCTGCACCCCAGGCCCTTCCCCTAAGCTCCCTTCTGCACCCAGCTTCCATCCCAGACCCCGCACCTCCTCCATTAATGTCATGGAAGAGTGAGGCCCTCAATGCCTTTCCAAAATTTTGGATTGCCCTCTCCCATCAAAAATTCTTGCCCACCCCTGCCCTAAGTAAATCCACTGCCCAGGCAAAAGGTGGGAGCTGGGTAACTTTAAGCCACCTCTCTGCCCTCTGGATTCAGGGCTGGACTGGCTCCCAGTTAATTATACGGCACTTTACGTCCGTCCAGGTTAGGGCAGCCTCCCCGGGCATCTGAATGGACCTCAATGCTACTCAGAGTACCTGGAGTGCTGAGTGCAATAGCCGTATCCTCAGGATGCTACTTCTGCCCAATCTTGCCTTCAGTGAATCCTACATTGCACATATTTGCATGAGAGGCCAGATCCCTACTGGAGCCAAGGGATTTAAGCTCTTTTCCATCACTGCTTCTTTACTCAGTAAAGAGGCTGAAGCAGAAGTAAAAATCTCAATCTGTAAACCCACCAAGGTAAATGAAACTATACTAGTTTACACTCCTTGAGGATCTGGCTCTTTTTCACAGCATATATTTTACTGTGTATTATAATCAGATGGAACAGAGTCTCCTGTGGGACTTTAATGTTCAACACATCATGCAGTTTTCACAAATTAGTGTGTGGGAGGCTGAAATAGAAATCATGAAGATAAAGAAGATAAATAAAATTTCCATCGTTATTTATATGTAAAGTAATATCCTGACATTCAATACTATTTCCCCCCCTGAGAAGTGGAATCTCTTAGCAAAAGATTTCAAATGAGTATTGGTGTTCACATATATCAGCATGTAATGTATCACAGGCCCATCAGTTTGACATGCTTAGCAGATTATGCTTCTTCCAAAGTATGCGATTTTAAAAGAAAACCAAATCCTTCAGAAACCTCAGATGTGACCTCTGTGTTTGATTTGCTCCAGAAAGAAAGGGAAACCTGAAAATCCATGTTATCAAATGCAATTTTCCATTTCAAAAGCAAGTTTCCAACAGGAAACTCTACCTTTATAGGAAATCACACTCACATGTTATTCATGCTGCTGGGGAAACAGTTTTTGCCATGAAAATTGTTGAATTTTCACTGAAAAAAATTAAAATGAAAACTAAAATTTTCCATCTTGTTTTTAACTAAATCATTTAACTCCAAGCCAACTTTTCTACCAAAAATATATGGAAGGAAATTTTTGAACCAGTCCTAATTTGGGCATGTACACTGAGGCATACACTATTCAACATATGATCTATATCAGTGATAAAGCTTGCTCACATAAATATATATATGTATTACAGCTGTCGAGAAAATTTGTGTGGGCACACAAGCATCTAAAGAAAAGCAATTTTTCTTTCCATTTTGAAAATAAACTCATTTTTTGGGGGAAGAGAAGGTCCTTAAAAACCACCTGGAAGTGAAAACTGAAAATACTTGAGTCTCATTAACCTAAATTTCTAGAGAATTTTTTCTAGAAAAAAAGGTTTTGTCAAAAATTATTTCAAGCAAGAAACAAGATCGTGACAGAAATTATTTGACCAAATCTAATATTCCTGTGTAATATGCCCATTCACAAATGAATATGACCAAAGATTATCAGTGGCATAACCCAATTAATTCAATAGTAGAGACTAAATAAAGTAAATAGAGTCATATAAGTATAACACAGCAAGATTTGGTCAAATTCTGGCAAAATTTGCCTTTCCTAGTTAGCTGAGCCAAATAGAACACAATACAGTAAAAGCTCAGAAGTCTCTATCACTGGTCTATTTGCAAAGAAAATTGCTCAATTTTATAGTATTTGAAATATTGAAACATCGTTATGAATTTATCGGGTTTTCATCTGCAATACACTTGATCATAACAATTTCACTTGGCATTCATTTCTGTCACTTGTATTTCCATAGATAATAGATTATTTAGTAATAGATTTTGGACACTAAGACTTAAAAGCTAAATTATATTAGAATTCACATAGAATAATATATTGCATATACACTGAGTACAATTGTATTAATCATGATTAATGGTTTTACAACTGGAGAATAAAGGAAGTAATGATTTTCTACACATTATAAAGTGCTTCTGAACAGTTTCCAGAATAATATAAGAATAAGGTGCACTGAAAGGAAGTTAGACAACAAGTTACAACAAGTGGAAAATATTTCATTATTTTCGTACGCATTTTAATCCCATTGATCCATCATTTTTATATTCATCTGAATGAAATAGAATAAAGTCAGCTGTTGATACCCATGTATTCCCTTACATTTGTCTGCCTCACACATTCACATTTTGTAGCATAATATATGGAATCAACAGGGTGAGCAATTTGGTCAGATGAGGACATCAAGAAGTAAGACTTTATGTCTCATGTGCTGCATTAATTTAGGCAAGTTTTGTAGCCCAAGATTAAGCTAAACACACTTCATACCATGCCCAAAACCCATTAACTTCAACAGGAGTTAGGCTAATGCTTAAAGTTAAGCATGTGCTTCACAGACTCAAGGCCTTAATTTCACATTGCATCTTATTTTCTTATCTGCAAACTAGGTGAAAATAATGAATAATCCTGTGAATAATCCTGTAATCTTTTTATTAGAGACTAATAAAAATAGTCTGAGACTTTTTAACATAGTAGGTGAAAATAATTCATGTAAGGGAGTGAAGTTGAATTAAATTTGATATTTGTTCTTTGGATGAAAGATCACGATTATGTGATTGCAGTAACCTTTAAGAACCCCAGTCAGGACCAGGACTCCACTGTGCAAGGCAACATACAATCATGCAGCAAAGACACAGCAACTGTTTCACACCACTGACAAATGAAGACAAGAAAAAAGTGGATACAGATGGGGGAGCACAAAGGAACAATCAGACAATGCTGGACAGCATGACAGGCAGCAGCCTCAGAAAGGAGAAGATATTAAAGAAATCAAATAGGTTTTCACGAACACAGGGATTGCCAGACCAGAGGCCTATGCAGCTCAGTAGCTCATCTTGAACACCGGCTAGTCACAGCCAGGGGTAAAAGACAAAAATCCCTCAGTAGGCAGTAATGGATCAATCTACCTCCAGGGAAGTTTACTTCCTAACTCCAAGCAATTAGAATTTGGATCACACCCTCAACCAATAATCTCTTCTCACACTGCTTTTTTTTGGGGGGGGGAAGGGGGGTTGTTAATATGGTCTCTAACAACTAGGGATATTCTTGTTAGGTATGTAAGCGACTAGTCAACTATCCGATAAGCAAAAGCTTATTGGATAGTCGACTAGTCCCTTGACTAGTTGGGGGGGAGCAGGAGCCAGCTTAAAAGCCGGTTCCCCCAGCACTGTCTCCATGGGGGCAGGGGAGACGGGGGGGAAGGGTGGCGTGAGCCGGAAATCAGGCTCTTAATCCATATAGACAGGCTCTTAATCCATTAAAAAGGCAGAGTCACAGCGGGGTTAACTCCTGGGCTGGGAGCTAACACCGCTGCAACTCCCCGTTTATTGACTAATCGACTAGTCCATCAACGAGTTGATTCATTGATTAAACTAAATTTAACATCCCTAATTCTTGTCTTCTTCATAAATGTCAAATCCTTTCTTTTTCAATTCTGTTCCTACTGGGTTTTTTTTTTTACTAAATTTACTAGTTTTGTATTTAAAAGGTACATAGTATAGATTTTTAAAGAAATGCCAGTCCCTAGGAATTTTCAAACTGTACAGCATGAGGTGTAGCTCATGGGTGCAGAGAGCTGTAGCTTTCAGAGACTAGGGGATATGACTGGGTTTTATCTGAGGCTCCAGGTTCATAGAATCACAGGGTTGGAAGAGACCTCAGGAGTCATTGAGTCCACCCCGCTGCCCAAAGCAAGACCATCCCCAACTAAAATCACCCCAGCCAGGGCTTTGTCAAGCCAGGGACTTAAAAACCTCTAGGGATGGAGATTCCACCCCCCTGCCAGTAACCCATTCCAGTGCTTCCCCACCCTCCTAGGGAAATAGTTTTTCCTAATATCCCACCTACTCCCCCACTGCAACTTGAGACCACAGCTCCTTGTTCTGCCATCTATCACCACTGAGAACAGCTTCTCCCCATCCTTTCTGAAACCCCCCTTCAGGTCATTGAAGGCTGCTATCAAATCCCCCCTTGCTCTTCTCTTCTGTAGACTAAATAACCCCTTGTGAGGTAGGAAAGTGCTATCCTCATTTTGCAGATGCAGAGCTAGAGTGAAGGCTGAAAAGCAAGCTGCTTCCATGGGGAAAGGCTCTAGTGGGGCTGGTGGGGCTTTGCTCACGGGAGCAGTGCCACAGCATTTACACGACTACTTGCACCCATGGCTAAGGGGTCATGCAGCCTCCGTACTTGACACCCCCTCATAAACATGGAGAGAGCTTAAGTGACTTGCTCATGGTCACGTACCAAATCTGTGGCATAGCATGCATTTGAACCCAGGTTTCTTAATTCTCATGGCAGTTCCTGAGCACTGGACATTCTTTTCTCTAAAAAAGAAGACATCTGTGAAATGTGGGACCGTCTTCACTGAACCAGGATCTACGATTGAGAGGGGAAATCGGCCATGGGGTGATCTAACATTGGTCTTCTACATCTCAAACATCTATGCATCTGTAAGCAAAGAGGCACCTCCTAGTCTATTCTATTAAACTGCCTTCAAGTTCGTATCTGTTCATTTGATTTAAAAGAGAAGACTACAAAGAAAGTTAATGGATCATCAGGAAGGGTTGCCTGACATAAGACATAATAAGGATGTCATACAGGATTTAAAGAAATATGGCATAGGAACTAAGCAGAAAGGCTTGGTATGAAGATGAGTTGATAACACAATAATTTACAAAACAATATTTAAGAAAAATAATTATGAAGGAGGAATACACAAAAATAAATTTCTCTCAACTCAGATTAAATTTAAAAAGCAATCTAGCAACTGCCAGAAAAAACTGAAACTCCAGAGTGATGAAATAAGTGGAAGCATAAATTATGCAACCTCATTAATCAATATGCATGCAATTTGGAAGAGCTCTGTTGCACAGAAGTATTTAAAAATAAAAGTGCTCGTTATCCTGTGAACCCTCAGAAGAACCTATGCAACAGCATGCTGAGGCACATACAAATCAGCCATTCTCAGAGTGCACATTTCTTTGTAACAATATTTCAGTCTCTTACTCCGGGAGGGATTTTAACTTTGCAGCACCAATCCATTATCAGAGATAGCAGAGTTATGCATTCATGCTGTAGGGAACAGTTGAGTATAACATGCTCCCTTGGAGACATTTATTTTAGGATACAGAAGGAATTCTTTTATTTTTGTCCTTCCTCTTTTGAAAGATTAAGGCAAATCTGAACATTGTCTCTATGGAAATCTTGGATTTATTTTCCATATCCACTTGTTCTATTCAAAAGCCCTTCCTTGAATTCAGATGGTACTTGTCGCGGTGTTTGGCATTACTGAAGCCTGCTCTACACTGCCAAATTAGGTCAGTATAACTATGTGGCTCAGAGGTGTCAAAATCGACACCCTTGAATGCCGTTATGCTGACGTAAGCCCCCTCCTTCGAGACAGTGTCTTGATGGAAGCATTTTAAGTGGAGAAAAGCTCTGACTAATGTTACTAATAACTTACCTGTTTCAAATGTTAATCCATTTCTCTCCACACCTACACACCTTGTGAACTTGTGCACCCGCCCCTACTTCTTCAGGGTTTTAAATCAATATAGTCTGGTGTTGCCCAAGGAATAAGAATAACAGAATGGCCATACTGGGTCAGACCAAAATCAATCTAGTCCAGTATCCTGTCTTCCAACAGTGGCCAATGCCAGATGCCCAGAGTTAGATGCCCAATTTAGATAGCACTTTGATAAGAACAATAGTCCAGTGATTAGAGCACCAGACTATGACTACGGAAACCTGGAATCAGGTCACTATACTCTAAAGACTTTTTTTTTTTTAATTTCAGGAAAGTCATCCCATGTACTGGTTCCCTCTCAGTAAAATGGAGACAGTAACACCACACCTTATTGGCCTCTCAGATATTACAATAACCTAACATGCCTCCCTTTGAAAATTCCAGTCTTAAATACAGATGAAAGCTGCAGGGCTATGAGCTGTGGTGACTACAAGCCTCTGTGTAGAACCACTGTGGCATGAAATTTTTTTTCCTCTCTTCATATGCCTGATTCTGTGCACTGCAGTCATTGGGACTTTTACCAATGACTTCAACAGGAGCAGGATCACTCTCTCTTGAATTTTTATACCTCTGCCCAAAAGCATAGACTCTGAGTGCCTTCCACATAAACTCACCCAAACCAGCGTAGCCCCCAGAGGCTCCCATGGAACTTCTGGACTGGCACTTTGTTTTCCTGGTCAGCTCAAAGCCTACGGGAGCCAGCTGGGGTTTGCCTCCAGAATGAACAGGGAATTCACCTTTCTTGGACACTCTACTTGGCCTACTAATCCGCACTGTCCGCTGGACTGACATGCTAACTCCTTCTCTGTTCCCTCTGCCATGCTCTGAGTGCCTTTCCCAGACCTGGAGAAGGGCTCTGAGTTAGCTGGAAAAAGAAGTTGGTCCAATAAAAGATATTACCTCATCCACCTCATCTCCCTAATATTCTGGGAGCAACCTTGCTACAGCTCCACTGCGAGCAATAATTACCCCTCTTCTCATTTTGTTCAGATGCAGTTAACGCTGTGAGAGTTTGGATTGAACTCAATGGGAGATCTGTATGAACTTCAACGAAAATGTATCCGTGAAAGTAAGGGAGAAAGAGAACGAGAACGAGAACGAACGAGAAAGAGAAAGAGAAAGAGAAAGAGAAAGAGAGTTGGTGCTAGTTATGTATCAGAGGGGTCGCCGTGTTAGTCTGGATCTGCAAAAGTGACAAGGAGTCCTGTAGCACCTTACAGACTAACAGATGTATTGGAGCATAAGCTTTCGTGGGCAAAGACCCACTTCATCAGATGCTTATGGTGCTAGTTATGTTACCTGATCTTTAGATTGTGTATTAATTATATACATTACTTATGAACACCCAGTTATCATTTTGAGGGTTGACAGGTCTTTGTACAGGATCAGGCCCAGCATAGAGGTGCAGTTGCAACACTCAGACTGTGTAGAAACATGAGTATATTTACAAATATAGTGCACATCTCTACTGGGCCTGATCCTGGACAAACACGGCCAACAAACAAAATACAGCTTCACTTCCATGTCCTCTCACCATCTTTTGTAGAACAACCCGAAGTGTTAGCCATCGTCTTCCTCATTACCATCGTCTTTCCTATTGTCACCAGAGGTCATTGTTCTAGAACCTGCCAAAGACTCCATCTCCTTGTCCTACTGCCCTGGGTGGGGATGCCACTTTCATAACATGTTATGCTGATGTGGTTATTTTTTATGGTGATTTTATATTCAGTAGGAAATGTTTCCCTTTTTTGTCACCTTCCTAATATCAGCATGTCTTTTTCCTATACGTCAGTATATCATTGATCTCAACTTATTCTCATATACATAATTCATTACCATTGGCCTTTTGTGGTTAGGTATCACATTTGTTATTTCTGTCCTTATCAGCTATTTCAGTCTGATCTTAACTAGTTATTTGGGGTTTTTCCAAGCTGTGGTGCACCTGTCAAGTTTAAAAGTGTATGAGCTTAGCTTTAGCCCATCAACATCTATCTAGGTGAAAGGTCCAGAACATATGTGAACTTTGCTTTCTGGGTGAAAGTTCCCAGATATATGTCTGCAAACTTTGCCTTAGCGCAACATACCAAATGTGTCCTGTAAGTCCCTTGTGTTACAGCCAAACAACTTTAATATAAAACTATTGTACCCAATTATAATAAATATATTGAAACCATGAGGAAATAAGAACTCTGTAAGAAAATATCGCTCTATAGGCTACAATTAGGGACCGTCAACACTGCACCATTATTTCGAAATAACAATGCGAGCGTCTACACAGCCGTTCCGTTATTTTGAAATAATTTAGAAATAACAGACAGTTTATTCCGAAATCTGTAAACCTCATTCTATGAGGAATAACTCCTATTCCGAAACAGCTATTTTGAAATAAGGCCCGTGTAGACGCTCCACTGCTGTATTTCGAAATAGCCCCTCACCAGGGCCATTCTATGTTATTCCTCCCCAGTGCCTCCTGGGGCTCCAAATCGAGATAGCATGTCTACATTAGGGAAGCCTGCCTCGGACTAATTTTGAGGCTTCCCTGCAGTGTAGACATGCTTATTATAGCCAAGCATAATATTACCTTTTATCATGGTAGGCCTAGAAACCCCACTCCGAGATCAAAGCTCTATCACATCAGATGCAATGCAAAAAGGTAGACTAAAGGCAGAACTTACAGACGAGGATTATGACATAATCAAGTGGTGGATGAATGAACTACCAATAGGGTGAGATAGCAGACAAGGCAATAGGAAAGATGGGTGAAATTCATAAGTAAGCAGTATCAGGAATATTGCTTAGCTCTTATCCAGGACTTTTTAATCCCTAGATTTCAAATAACGAGCTAGGCAAAATGATCTTCCATTTTACATACTGGGAAACTGAGGCACAAATCCATGACATGACATGCCCGAAGTCACACTGGAGGCCATCAGCAGAGATAGAAATAGGACCTACACACTGTGCCACAAGAAGCTGAATCTCTCTGCATAGCTCTGTGATTTACACATCTCATCAGAAATTATGGTGATGTTCATACAAGACTTGAATTTTACTCACTATAAATAACAGACAGGCAGCCAAAGATTCTTCTGACCTTCACTAGAATATAGGTCCTAAGAAGAGACCTTCAAACACTGGTAACTTATCCCATCAATTGCCTTCTCTCTTATTTATGCATGCAGGTGAAGAGGCACAATTGTGGATTTTTTTTGCCCCTTAGTGTATCACACAATTTATTGCCATTCACAATTATTCAAGTTTTCAAGGCACCAGCTAGAAATAAATCTTTGGTTAATGTAATTGGAAATCCCCAGCGCAGCAGGTGAATATGCCTACCATAAATAAAAAGCTTTGTGTGCCTAATATTTTACCTAATCATGAACATCCTACCCTTGAAAGCAAACAGGATATAAAAGCATATGACAATATTTTGGGGCCAAATTCTAGTGAGAGAAAAGCACACGAGTATATGCATGTAAATGTAATGTGCATCCAGGCAGGAGGAGTAACAGCCACAACAGTGACAAGGCATTTACCTGTAATTGTACCCAGAGAAAATCTGGGACAAATATGCAGAGATCAGTGTCTAACATCACAAAGAGAGGCAGCCTGGTGCCTCTGGGATGGAAGCTGACAGGAAAAAAAGTGTCAAGTACTACCTCCAACTGAAAGTACAGGGGAGGGATTGAAGTAGGCAAATGCATTATCTAAACTGTGGTCAGTGCTCTAAAGCAGCGTGCAATATGTCACAAAGGGTATCAATATGATAAATTGGAAGGGTGATAACTTGAAACAGTATATTTAACCCTGACAGAAAAGCTGTGTACCAAGTGAGAGCCATATTAGATCAGAACAATAATACAGCTAGGCTGGTAGCCAGTTCCAAGAGTGACTGGCATTAGTAGCTTCAGAACAGGGGTAAAATACTTCTAATATTTCAAGGTCTCACTAATCCTCACATACACTAGAGTTTATCCCATACTGCTTCTTTGTGTGATGTATAAGGTAGTTATAATACTCAACTGACAAAGCAATTATGAGGTTTAGTTAACGATTTGAAAAACAAAGGAGATTTGTCATCTGTCTGTGCTGTGCTACAGGTTGGACTCCTGGGGTATAAAGAGCAATGTGCACCAAAGGGCTTCAGTGTCACTGTTCTGTGTGGACACTCTGGGTACGTCTAGACTACATGCCTCTGGTGACAGAGGCATGTAGATTAGGCTACCCAGCATAGGAAAATGAAGTGGTGATTTAAATAATCGCCGCTTCATTTAAATTTAAATGGCTGCCGTGCTGAGCCGATCAGCTGTTTGTCGGCTCAGCACGGTAGTCTGGACGCTCCGCGGTTGACATCAAAGGCATTTGTCGACCTCCCAGGTATGCCTCCTGGGATGAGGTTTACCGGGGAGGTCGACAAATGCCTTTGATGTCGACTGCGGAGCGTCCAGACTACCGCGCTGAGCCAACAAACAGCTGATTGGCTCAGCATGGCAGCCATTTAAATTTAAATGAAGCGGCGATTATTTAAATCGCCACTTCATTTTCCTATGCCAGGTCGCCTAATCTACATGCCTCTGTCACCAGAGGCATGTAGTCTAGATGTACCCTCTGAGTGTGAACTAAAAAGTCCCTATTTTGCATTGATGTTGCCAGGCAATTATGTTAGTGCAAACTAGGAACTTCTTAGCTCTGACCTACAGCATGATCATAGAGGAATTACATTGTAAGTGCAGGCAGCTATTTGCACACACACCCCATTGTCCAAACTGTGGGGCAGTATAGATAGTGCCTCAGATAATACTTAGGGTAAAATCCAAGCCCAACTGAACTCTGGGCTTGACTTCACTTACCCCAAGATCAACACTCCAGAGATCGATCTCCCAGGGTTCAATTTAGAGGGTCTAGTAAGGACCTGCTAAATCAACTGTTTCTTAGTCTACAGAAGAGAAAAGTGAGGGAGGATTTGATAGTAGCCTTTAACTACCTGTAGAGGGGTCCAAAGATGATGGAGAGAGGCTGTTCTCGGTGGTGGCAGATGACAGAACAAGGAGCAATGGTTGCAGGGTGGTGAAGCACTGGAATGAGTCACCTAAGGAGGTGGGGGAGTCTCCATCTCTAGAGGTTTATAAGTACTGGCTTGACAATGCCCTGGCTGGGATGATTTAGCTAGGATTGGTCCTGTTTTGGGTAGGGGATTAGAATCAATGACCTACTGAGGTCTCTTCCAAACCTAGGATTCTATAATCTGGCCAATGGGGCCAGAATTTTGGCCTCTTGTGTTCAGTGAAGTATTCAAAATGATGCCAAAGCTTCTATTGATTTTAATGGAAGCAGGCCCTATATTAAAACAAATTCTGCTATGCTTATCTGAAACAACAATAATTTTATCAGCACTACTTTATAATTCTTGAACTGTTAACATTATTATCTACCTGGGATCTTTTAAAGTTGGACTAAGCCCTCCCAACTTAATAGAGAATACTTAAGAGTAATTATTGAATCAGAATATATCCAGTTAGAAGCAAGTCACAGAATCAAATCTTTACTCCTTCAACACTTCTGAACACTACATTTTACTAGAAGATATACTCAGAATTGTTCAGATCTCTAAATCATTTAAGGGGGGGGGTTGGAAAATAAATGGAAAATGTACATACTTTGTTTAAATGCTCACATTTTTAAAAAACTACAGTGTTAATTTTTAGGAAGTTAATTTTTATTTCAGATTTCATAGAAAAAGTCATTGTAATTTTTTTCCCATCAAATATATTTTTTCTTGATCCCTACTAACTCTTATCATTCACTATGTTTTAACAAAAAAAGGAGTTGCAACGACATTTTCTTCTATTTTTCAAGCATTGATTTAGCTGTGCCAAAATAAAGCACTACTGCAAATATCGCTGTTTTATCTCGTCTGTAAGGTTTATTGAGAAGCAAGCCTATTCCAGGTTCATCCTGTGTTTCTGGCTCATCTTGTTCCAGTCTCTTTCAACATTCAGTCAGTTCTGTCAATTTTGAAGACTACTTTATTTGGTTATTCTCTTTTCTGTTTGGTTTTATGAGAAGCAACCTCATTCCCGGCATATTCCATTTTCCTGGCACAAGCAAACCCTTATGTTGCATTGTTAGGATCAGAAGAAGCTCTATACCAAATTTGGTGATTCTAACTCTTACCATTTAGGAGGAGTTTTTGATCAAACAGACAAACTCTCTAAAATATACAATAGTTTACAATCCCTGAATTAGAACCACAAAACAATCCTATTAATATTTTCCACCTAAAAAGTTATAAATAAGGATATGTCTCTTTCAAGATGTAGCTTCTGAAAAAATGATTAAGTGTTATGACAAATAATCATAGTCACTGATGCTATTGTGCTACAGGGCATCTCATTAAGTATTGAGAGTCAGACAATATCCATCACTTTCAGAGAAATCATGCTTCAATTTAAGGCAAATGAAAGAGAAAATTGGATGAAGGGTCTGGTTGGGGGAGAAGGAATATTCTGAAGTCAAATATGACCAGGAAACAGTTCCATGAATTTTTCATTTCTCTTCTTCTGTATGCCAAAGATGCAACATGTAGGTGACCTCCCTACACTCAAGGTCACACTGCAGCAGAGTTAGCCACACACTTTGCCTTTTTGAAGTTAACTGAATTCTGTATGACACTGAGTGGACTGGAATGATTTCGCTGCAGCCTCCTGTCATGCTACAGAAACAGCTGAATGGCACCAGTGCTACCTCTTCCCCATCTCCCTTACTTATCTCCCCTTGGCACAGGTATCTCTACATGATGTCCATAGCACAGAACATTGCTGAATAAGATGCCTTGAGGCAGTGCACTGGCTTCAGCTGCCTGAAAAGCCCTCACTTACATTTATTATTTTGCCTTTACTGAGGCTGTTTTATTTTAAAAATGCAACTCAATATCTATTTTTATCCTTTCAAAGTTTGGATTGTGACTGCATAAAAATAAAGGCAGGGAGCCAAATTCATCCCTTATGTGACTATCAAAGACAACATGCCTGACCTTGCTGTCACACCAATGACACACCAGTTGAATTCCATTGGGATGGATACTGTAGGAAGCAACATCTCCTTTTGATTGGTAAGGTCCAGATCCAAACAGGTATTTAGGGATTCTTAGCCCTGGTCTACACTAGGGAGTTATTTTAAAATAACCCCCCTTATTTCAAAATAACAAGTGGAGCATGCATGCTACCAAGCCCGTTATTTTGAAATAAGGGGCTGGTTATTTTGAAATCTGTACTCCTGCTTCCTTACCCTGGTCTACGCTAGGGAATTATTTCAAAATAATGCCCCCCTTATTGCAAAATAACAAGCAGAACATCCACACTACCAAGCCTGTTGTTTCAGAATAATTGGCTGGTTATCTCAAAATCTGTCCTCCTGCTTTCCTTGGGGAAAAAACAATTATTTCAAAATAGTTCTTTTGAAATCACGGTAGTGTGAATGCTCTGCTGCTGCTATTTCGAAATAATGACTCCCCAGAGCCACTCGACGTAATTACTCCCCACTGCTTTCTGGGCCTCTAAGTTGAGGTAGCTTGTCCACAATGACAGAGCCCGCCTTGGACTAATTTCAAGGCTCCCCCGTAGTGGGCATACACTATTTTGATTTTGTTATTCGGCAGTTATTATTTTGAATGTAGTTATTTCAAAATATTTTTCTAGTGTAGACATGCCCTTATACTGGTTTCATTCCTTTGGTCCTGATTCTTCATTCTCTTACATGGCAAGAAGCTGCTGATTTACATGGCGGTCTCTTGATTTACACTAGCATGAGAGATTAATCAAGCACAATCATGTTAAATCAGCATAAAAGAGGGGTGAATTAGCTTCATCTGAGTTACATTAGGAAAGATTTCCACTACTGGAACTTAAAGAAAATACTGCCAAACATAATCACAAACTCGCCTTATGAATTCACCATTCCTGTGTCCCTATCATGATACGCTATTAATGTAGCAGACAGAAATTACTCTGGGTATGTCTACACTACAAAGTTAATTCGAAATAACAGCCGTTATTTCAAATTAATTTTAATAGCGTCTACACAGCCAAACCGCAATTTCAAAATAAATTCAAAATAGTGGAGCCCTTATTTCTAATTTGGTAAACTTCATTCTACAAGGAATAACACCAAATTTGAAATAGCTAATTCGAAATAAGTGCTGTGTAGACGCTTATTTCGAATTAGGGCGCCTCCAGCCCTTCCCAGGGAACCCTGGTGGCCACTCTGGGAACAACCAGGAAAACTTGTCTGCTCTCCCCCCCCGCCCCAGAGCCCTTAAAGGGGGAGACCGCTGCCACCCAGCCCTCCACCGCTCCCCAGGACCAGGCTGGTGGCTCCCAGAAGCCTGCCAGGGGCTGCAAAAGGCAGGTGCCTTCCTGGTCTAGTGCGGAGATCGTGGACCTCATTGAGGTTTGGGGGGAGGCCTCCAATGCCCACAATCTCTGCAGTAGGTGCAGGAATGCGGCCGCCTACAGCCGCATGGCTGCCAGCCTGGCCACCAGAGGCCACATACGCAGCCAGGAGCAGGTGCGCAGCAAAATTAAAGAACTGCGGCAGGCCTATGCAAGGGCCTCCCAACCAGGGGCTGACCTGGAGGCCTGCCCGCAGTACAAGGCCCTGGACCGCATCCTGGGGGGTCAGATGGTCCGTGCCCCCTGGTCATCATTGACCCCGGGGCAGAGGGCCCTGCCCCTGACACAGGGGAAGAGGAGGACGATGGCAGCCAGGAGCCTGCAGGGAGCGTGCCCTGCACCCAGGACTCCCGAGCTGAACCGGCGAGCCCGTCAGCAGCCTCATCCAAGGCTGGAGAGGCCTCAACATGTGAGTGACGTCACGGTCCCCTTATGTGTGGGGAGGGGGACGGGGAGCCCAGGGACCGTGCGCGTGGGCCTTGCTGACCACGGAGCAGGCAGTAACCTGTGCATCTGCCGTGCCAGCCAGGACATGTAGTCCCAGCTGGGTGCCATGCAGGGGCCCTGGCATCTTCCCTACATGCGTCAACACGTGAAGGCACATGACAGGCTCCTGACCCCGGGGAGAGACACTGCACACTGCCCTCCCTCCAGACACCCCCTCTACACGGAGGCAGGGCACATCTCCCCTCCCCCCCACACACCACACTATAGGCAGCACAGGGGCTGGGGTGCAGTCCTGGGCCAGCTCACACTCCTGGGGATAGCAGGACGTGATGGTGCGGAGACCTGCCGTCCTCACCTTGCAGAGGGGGGGCTGGCTTTCACGCACTGTGTCCCCAGGGAGAACTGACCACTTCTCTTGTTTCACTGCAGCCGCAGCACCTGCGCGTGCAGGACGCACCACCCCGCCTGGAACAGCCACCCGAACCCGGGCCAGCAGGCTCACCCGCAACCAGGAGGAGTTCCAGAGGCAGCAGCTACGGTTGCAGGGACGGCAGGTCCACAGCCAGGAGCAGCGGGTGCAAGAGGACCTGCAGCTGCGGCGGGAGAGCTTGCGGGAGCTCCGGGAGCAGGGCCGTGCCCTCCCCGAGCACCTGCAGGCCCCAGCGGACCGACTGCTGCCTCCTGCTGCTCCAGCCCCTGTGGCCGCCCCAGCTATCGCTCCTCCTCCCATCCCTGCTCCCCCTCCCGCTTCTTCCACCCCCCCACCCCTCCTGCCCCACCCTACATACCCACTCCCCCCTGGGAACACCGAGGCCCCCGCACCCGCAGTGCTGTGAGACGGGAGGGCCGGCAAGACCCCCAACCCTGAGTTTCCCTCCACCTTCCTCCCCTGGCCTCCCCCTTCCAGCTTTCTCCTCCCAGGTTTCCCCCCTCCCCTCTCCCGCCCTCATTCTCCCCCTCCCCCCACCCCAGTTATGTTAAATAAAGAAAGTTTTTTGTGGAAACACAGGTGTTTTTATTGTAGATCAGGAAGGGGGGTTAGGAAGGGGAAAGGGGAAGGAGGTGGGGGTGGAATGTAAGGCACAAGGCCCCAGTGGGGCATGCCAGGGGTACTTCAGTCCTCGTCCGCCTGGAAGCTCTCCCACAGGGCTTCTCAGATGCGGACAGCCCCCTGAAGGGCCTTCTGGCTGGCAGCCATGCGGGGCTGTGTGTACTGGCCAGCCAGGCAGGCAGCCTCTGCCATCCAGGCTGGCAGGAAAGCCTGCCCCTTCCTCTCACATAAATTGTGGAGCATACAGCACACTGCCACCGCATGTGGTATATTGTGCTGGGAGAGGTCAAGGCGGGTGAGGAGGCATCTAAACCGTGCTTTCAGTCGGCCAAAGGCCCCCTCGACCACAATGCGGGCCCTGCTGAGCCTGGCATTGAAGGCCTGCCAGGAGAGGTTGAGGTGTCCCGTGTAGGGCTTCATCAGCCAGGGCTGTAGGGTGTAGGCCCCATCCCCCCAGCAGACACACTGGCATGTCCACGTCCCCAACCCTGATGTGGCGGTCAGGGAAGAAAGTCCCGGCGTGCAGTCTCTGGCACACGGAGGAGTTGCGATACACCCGTGTGTTGTGTGCCTTGCCGGACCAGCCCACACTGATGTCCGTGAACTGGCCCCGGTGGTCAGACATGGCCTGCAGGATCACAGAGAAGTACCCCTTCCTGTTGATGTAGAGGGAGGCCTGGTGGTCCGGGGCATGGATGGGGATGTGCGTCTCGTCGATTGCCCCCCCACAGTTGGGGAAGCTCAGGGCGCCGAACCCCTAGATGACCGAGTCCAGGTCAGTGAGGCGGGTGACTCTGCGGAGCAGCACCTGTTGATGGCCTTCACCACCTGCAGAGAGACACACAAAACCGAGGGTCACTGGGGCACCCGGGTGGCTGGGAGTGTTTGTTCCCTGCCACTGCCCCGCGCCCCACTCCCAGGAGCAACCCCCGCTGCAATCCTGGCCACCGCGGGTGGTCTGTAGTGTGGCTGGGACAGACGGAACCCTCCCGGGGAGGGCACTTACACCACCTCCCCCCCGTTTTCCCTGGGGCAGCCCATGTCCTCCTTGCAGCCCCCACTCCTGGCCCAGTGGCCGGTGAGTGCCATACCTGCATGAGCACCACTCCGACGGTGGATCTCCCCACACCGAACTGGTTCCCCACGGATCGGTAGCTATCCGGCGTGGAGAGCTTCCAGAGGGCGATGGCCACCCGCTTGTGGAGGGGAATGGCAGGCCTCATGCGTGTGTCCTGTCACCGCAGAGCAAGGGCGAGCCACTCGCAGAACTCCAGGAAGGTGTCCTTCTTCATCCTGAAGTTCTGGGTCCACTGTTGGTCTCCCCAGCGCTCCAGGACGATGTGGTCCCACCAGTCACCGCTGGTGTCCAGACGCCAGATGTGGCGGGGCACGCTGGCATCTGGGCGCCGCTCCTCCAGGGCCCCCGGGTGGGCAGGGGGAGGGCCAGGGGGCTGACCTGCAGCAGAAGGTGCCAGGCAGCCTCCAGCAATTGCTGCCAGGCTTGCAGCAAGATGTTCAACATGAGCACCAGAGTGCCCAGGGGCGGCTCTGGCTCCATGGTGCCAAGTGCTGTGGTGTTCCAAATGAGAGCGACCAAAGCAGGCAGAGAGGAAAACGCTTTGCTGTCCCTCAGTGAGATAGGCAAGCAAGCGGGAAAGCTGAGAACTGGCTGTCCAGGTGGGTCCCTTTAAGCACGAGCCTCAGATAGCCTCAGACAGCAGCCACACAAAGCAACGACTGACCTGATGCCCTGCTGGAACCGGTTTCAGCTGCCCTTAAATGCCATCTAGCATCCAATCAATGTGGATGCGCTATTTCGAAATAGCAAAACACTTTTTCGAATTAGAATTTGTGTTTAGATGCGTTATTTCGAATTACCTTATTTTGAATTAACTAATTCAAAATAAGTTATTTCGAAATAGTGCTGTAGTGTAGACATACCCTCCAAGAAGTCTGCTTAAGAAGCGAGTGTGTCGCAGCATGTTGAGGCAATGCTGTTAAAGTAGCAATACTTTATCTTGAAAAATTATCATACACAGTTTGACATTTGTCTGCATGACCTTGAGCCATGATTAGTCAGATTCTTTGACTGATTTATTTCTTACGACCTTCAAAGAATTCACTGTCTAAGTAGTTTGAAGAGGTACAAGCTAAATTTCACTGGGCCCTAGGGAAAAGATTATAGATGGGCCCAAAGTTCAAGAGTTGTGCAATTCTGTCATGTCTCTTGTGATGGCCAATGAACCAGGGTCTTAAGGCCAGCTAGACTGGACATTTGCCTTCTGTGTTCTCCCTTCAAAGCATATGCAGTGCGGGCCAGTGGATGCTCTAAAATTACCGTGTGGTATATACACAACTGGACAGAGGCTTTCAGCTGAAATATTTTGCTGAAAAGCAGATCTGGCAACCCTGAAATGTTTCTGTTTGCATCAGTTCCCTCTGGACATGTTTGAAAAGAAATGTTTTTATTTGAATTTTATTTTTAAAAGTTTAAAAATGTTTACAGCCAAAAATCTAACACATGGTTAGTTCAGCTTGAAATGCTCACACAACTCTTGGTGACTCCTCCAAAATGTCTCAACATGGCATTTGTGTATGTTTCCCCCCCCCCCATTTTTCACAGTTGCTGCCAAGCCACTAAATCTGTTATCCATACAGCTCTAATAGTATATTATGGGGGAGGTTTAAAAAGACACAAAAAGAAGTGAGTTAGGTGCCATCTCCCATGGGGGGAGGAGGAAATCAAAGCAATGCCCTATGAAACATCCTCTTAAAAGAAGGGTTAAATTAACATTGCAGGAAGTCAGCAGTTCCTCTTCAGTAAACCTTCACATATCCTTATCTTAATCAAAAACAATGATCACAGTGCCCATTTAAGAACACACACATGCAATCTGGGATAATTGATTTGCTCCAAAGATTTTTTATTAGGAAATGTCATTTGTCTCTCTGCCCTTGGCAACAGAATGAGGCCTATTATTGCTAAAATTCCATTTCCCATGATAACCATGGCTCGGTTTTATTCCTTTCCTCTCATCTTCTAATACAGAAGAACGTGCATAGCTCATGTGGGCTGTTTCTGTACATTTTATGCAGCGTTCTTCCTATGCCTAGTGTCAAGCAAAACCCAATTACAGGTCCTTTCTACCATTTCATTAGATTTTTATTTTTGCCAATAGTACTTAGCGCTCATAGAGGTTCCTTTCCTGCTTTGCTCTACTGTTACCTCCCATTCTAGAGAGCACTAGAAAAAATAGCAAGACCTGCTGCTACTAGGGACTGTCAATAGGAACATCTACTTTTCTGATTAATAGAAACGAAGCAGCCGCATAAGTGACACACTCATTGCAAGCCGGATATTAGTCGTCTACAGCAGAAGCCAGGTTTTCAGAAGGGCTCCAAAACCCACACTTCCCACCGAGAAGAGTTTAAGCCTGCTGAATGCTGAGCATGTTTGAACATCTGCCTACTTTGTATAGGTGCCTGAAGGAGTTCTCTTTGTGAAGGCGCGGCAGAGAGATGTGTGGGGAAAAATTGTCCAGGCACTTTTTGTGGGGGGGTGACTGTGCAGTCATTGGGCTGAGCTCTTCCTTGGTATTTGCATGTGCAAAGTCAGCATGAAGCACCACCGCACCGGAATGGTCACAGGCTGGACTCAGTTTGGGCTCAGCCATAAGGAAAGATTTCAGGCAAAAGCAGGTAGGGCTTGGCATATCAGAATACGGAGCAGCAAGCATAGGCGGCGGGAGGATGAGTGGAGAGCAGCAAAGTGTTGCACACACATACACACAGAGGTAGTTAGTGTGACACAGCCAGAGATGGGTCAGGGTGACCTCCCTGGGCCCTGCACTTTGGAGGGCCCTGAGGTGTCCGCCTCAACTGTCCTACAGATGGGACAGTCCCCGTATGGATGATAGCTGTGGGGCCCATGGATTACTAGGGAGCCTGGCATGGGGCAGCAGCAGGGGCCACTCCCTCTTGTCTCACACTCACCATGGTGGCAGGAACTTTGGGAAGCAGAGCGACACAGCAGCCAGCTCTGCTCTGCCACCTCCTCCCAGATGGGTTGCTCCACTTCGCCGAGGCAGCAGGAAGTGGCGCAACCCAGCCTTGGCCCCAGCCTGCTGAATGCCGGTGAGCGTGTGTAGGGGTGACCTCTGTGCTGCCCCATGCTAGACACCCCTGGTAATCCACCAGGTCCTGTCTCTCAGGGGAGGGGACTTCAGGGAAGGAAGCAATGGGGCAGGAGGGGGCGGAGCAGGGACGTGAAGAGTCAGGGTGGGGCAGAGCAGGCGTGGGTCTTGGGGAAGAGGCAGAATGGGGGGAGGATGGGAAGAGGTGGGGCAGCAGGTCGGGCCTTTGGTAAGGGGAGGTTGCCCCAGGCCCTCTTAAGGATAAGTCTGGAAACAGATGGCAATTTCCTGCAATATTATGGATCAGGTGTGGGCAGTAGGTGGTCTTTGTGTCAGATGTGGCTTGCCAGGGTTAGCCCCTGGTGGGCCACCAGCACTTTATTTACCTGGCCAATAGGAACTGCACAAAATGGTGTTCTGGTCTGTGCTGCTTCCAGCAGCTCCCATTGGTCAGGAGCAGTGATCTATGGCCAACAGGATCTGCCAGCAGCTGTCCCCAAGGACATGCAGGTAAATAAAGTGCCAGCGGCCCATGGCCCACTTATTGCCCACCCCAGTTCTGGACAAACTCTTTTGAATTAAGTGTATGGATCACTATGGGTCAGGGATGCGAGTCCCTCCCCCAGTCCTTAGGGAAAGGTTGGAAGAACTGGCATTGTGAGACACCATAGGTCTGGGTGCTTGTTCTGAGCAAAAGGAGGGAAGCCCTGTTAGCCACAGGAAAAGCCTTAGGTGGAGTTTGAAGGACAGTTCGCCAGGCAGAGCCCTTGGTGGTGTCAGCAAGTTGCTTTGGTAAGTTCACTAGCATGCACCAAGAGTCTCTGTATTATTTTGAACGTTTTCTCTGTAATGCTTTTACCTTAAGAATAAATGTGTTTGCTTGAAGGGAGCTGCATGGTAACTTAACTGTGGAAATGACTCGGTTGACTGTCTCTGAAGAGAAAAGTAAAGCAAGCCAACTTGTGCCAGGGAATTCACCGCGGAGGCAGGTATCTGGGCAGTCTGGAAATACCCCCGTCAGGAGTGAGAGAGACAGAGGTCTTTGACCAAGAAGCTCAAAGCCTTGAGTTGGTGCTCTTTCTGGACCCTAGAGGGGGAATACAGGTATAGTTGCCTATGATGTGACATAGATTTGGAAGGCAGAGTTGTCTGGTCACTTTTTTTCCCTTTGTCTGCCTCATCCAGGGAGCCACGAGCCATGACAAGCCCCTGGGCAACATTGGATGGGTGACAGCTCCATGCTCTCGAAAGGGTGGGGCCTTGTGCAGAAGTGGTGTGGCTGTGGGAAGTCAGCCCTGAGTATCAGCTGGCATGTGCCACAACAGCCCTCTCCCCCCAGCCTTTAATGCTTTGGTGGCAATTTAAAGGATTCCCAGGCTCTTTAAAACTGCCAGATCCCAGGGCAGTTACCCCCTTTGATTTCCCCGCTGCTCCCCTCTTGGTGGGCCTGGTCTCGTCTATATAAATTATAAATTCTTCAAGGCAGGGACTAACTTCTCATTAAGTTTCTATACAGGACTTAGCACAATATGGTCCTAAGCTTGGTTAGGATATCAAAGCACTGTAATAATATAAACAATAAGGCCATGTCTTCACTACTGGGAAAATTGACACTGCCGTGGTCAATCTTCCAGAGTTTGATTTAGCTAAATCAAATGCTGAAATACTTGATTTGCGTGGAGTAAGGGAAGTTGATGGGAGCATTTGCTACCATCGTCCTCCCACTGTGGAGAAGGCGCTAAAGATCAAATTAAGGTACGTCAACTCTAGCTACGTAATTAATGTAGCTGGAGTTGCATATCTTAATTCAACCTTCCAGGTAAACAAAGACAAGGCCGAAGTGACTGCATCAGCATATGTAAATAGTTTAGATACACAGAGGCAA
Source organism: Pelochelys cantorii (assembly GCA_032595735.1). Lineage (NCBI taxonomy): Eukaryota > Metazoa > Chordata > Testudines > Trionychidae > Pelochelys > Pelochelys cantorii. Next base: position 8,013,879 of record CM064355.1, on the reverse strand, counting down.
AATTCATCCCAGCTGTTAAATGCATGGAACTCTGCCATGGAGTTACAACAGAAGTGAAGATGGGCCCCTTATCTAAGACCCTATGTGGTTTTCTGACCCTCTGATTCTGAACACTGATTCTAGTTGAAAATCCATACTTTCTGAGCGACATCCTAGGGTTAATTCAGTGGCACAGGGTGTTTCTCCTCATTTTTAGCCAGTTTATTTTTAATATATTTCAGAGGAAACCTCCAACTGATCCAAGAGGATATTTGCGCCCCACAATTAATTATTATTAAATATTTAGATTAGAGTAGCACCCAGAGCCCCCACCCCAAGCTGGATAGGGGATCATTATGATGATTTATATTACAGAGGCCTAAAGGAGCCAACTATGATTGGAACTACATTGTGTGAGGAGTGCAGAGATGCAGCTCCCTATGTGTGCATCTCATCTATCCGCTGCCAACATCTGTAATTAAACCTGCACTGAAAATTTACTGAAGGTCACACAGAAGAGCTGGGACTAGAACACAAGTCTGCCAATTCATAGCCAAGGGCCCAACCCACTAAACACTTTGATGTAAATCGGCTCAGGTTTTTGCATTTAGATTTTAGAAGACTCTAATCATAGGACTGGAAAGGACCTCAAGAAGTCATCTAGTCCAATCCTCTACACTCATGGCAGGACTAAATATGATCTAGACCAGTGTTTCTCAACCTTTTTTTGCTCATGGCCCCCTTCTGAGCCTCATTTACCTCTGTGGCCGCCCTCATAGCCGCTGTTAGTTGGGAAAAATGTACATAATTTACCTAATGTTCCGTTTTTTCCATGTGGCCCCCTAGAGGTAGGGCATGGCCCCTGGGGAGCCATATGGCCCACGGTTGAGAACCACTGATCTAGACCATTCCTCACAAGTGTTTAACTTGCTCTTAAAAATCTCCAGTGATGGAGATTCTGCAACCTCCCTAGGCAACTTAGAATCATAGACTCATAGGTTTGGAAGAGCCCTCAGGAGGTCATTGAGTCCAGCCTCCTGCTGAAAGCAGGACCAGCCCCAACTAAATCATCCCAGCCAGGGCTTTGTCAAGCCAGAACTTAAAAACCTCTAGGGATGTACATTCCACCACCTCTCTAGGGAACCCATTCCAGTGCTTCACCACCCTCCTAGGTAAATCGTTTTTTCCTACTATCCAGCATAGACCTCCCCCACTGAAACTTATTCCAGGGCTTAACCACCCTGACAGTTAGGAAGTTTTTCCGAATGTTCAACCTAAACCTCCCTTGCTGCAATTTAAGCCCATTGATTTTTGTCCTCTCCTCAGAGGTTAAGAACAATTTTTCTCACTCCTTCTTGCAATAACCTTTTATGTTCTTGAGAATGGTTATCATGTCCCTTCTCAGTATTCTCTTTTCCAGGCTGAAAAGAATTGGGTTTGTTTAATCTTTCCTCATAGATCATGTTTTTTAGAACTTTAATATTTTTATTGCTCTTCTCTGGACTTTTTCCAATTTGTTCACATCCTCCTTGAAATGTGGGGCACAGAACTGTATGCAGTACTCCAGCTAATCAGTGCAGAGTAGAGCAGAGAATTACTTCTTGCTTTTTACTTACAAGACTCCTGCTAAAACATCCCAGTTTACCGTGATTTTTTTTTTCAACAGTGTTACATCGTTGACTCATATTTCGTTTGTGGTCTACTATGATCTCCAGATCCCTTTTTGCAGTACTCCTTCCTAGGCAGTCATTTCTCATTTTCTGTGTGTGAAACTGATTGTTCCTTCCTAAGTGGAGTACTTTGTTTTGTCCTTATTCAGTTTCATTCTGTTTATTTCAGAGAATTTCTCCAGTTTGTCCAGATCATTCTGAATTTTACTCCCACACTTTGAAGCACTTGCAACCCTTCCCAGCGTGGTGTCATCTGCAATCTTTAATAAACATACTCTATATGCTATCATACTCTATATGATATTGAACAGAACTGGCCCTAGAACTAATCCCTGCAGGATCCCTGTCATTATGCTCTTCCAGAATTACTGTGAACCATAGATAACTCCAGGAGTAGCTTTCCAAATGGTTTCGCACCCACCTTGTAGTAGCTCCATCTAGGTTCCATTTCCCTAATTTGTTGATGAAATGGTTATGCAAGCTAGTATTTAAAACTTTACTAAAGTCAAGATATCTCACATGTCCTACAACAGTGTTTCTTAACCTTTTTTTTTTTTTTACAAAGTACCCCTTTAAAAAAAAAGTTATAAATACCCCCAGTACCTACAGTTTTCAGACACACAAAATTGTTTTCTACCATTGCAGCACATTTGTTTAAACAATTTAATCATAGCAGGGCAGGCAATGAAATTTTTGGGTGTAAAAAGTACAAAAATAATAAAATGCTATAAAATTTAAAACAAAAATTCAGTTTTCTCCAAATTGCAGGTGTGCTGACATACCCCCCAGACTTCTCTTGAGTACCCCCCAGAGTACCCTCCCCCCCCACTGGTTGAGAAACACTGCCCTCCACAATATCCCACCTTCCCCCTATTTAAAAGATTTGTTACCCTGGGAAAGACAGCTATCAGGTTGGCTTGACAAATCCATGCTGACTATTACTTATCACCTGCCTTGGCCTTTCTAATTTTGGCCCTAATTCCAATAGGAATGAGGTTCCCATTACCCATAGATAGTCAATGGGATTCTGTATCTAAATCCTTTCACTTCGTTCTTCTGGAAAATGTTCCCCACATACAAAAAGAAATGAAGAATAGCATACAAATGTAGGTTATTCTTCTGAAATAAAAACAATTTAAAAGTAATCAGGATTTGGGGTTTTAAACTCCCACCTCCTCCAGTCCAAAGGCAATCTAAACAGTAGAATGCTCATTTATGCTAACTGTGTCTGAGAAGGAATGGAAAAACTTGCTGAGAGAGAAGTCTAAATTGCTTTGATATCGAAGCCATTTAAAAAGCTTTATTTACATTCACTCTGTGTGAATTCCAGCTTCCATATGGTCAGACACGTGGATTACAACTCGGCGGGGGAAGCTGAACAGGTTATCTCGCGCTTCACGTGCAAACTATATTCTTTCCCTCAAATAATGCAGCTCTCCGCTTCCTCTCTTTCAACAGCTCCTATTGAAACCTGATATCAGGGCCATCCCTAAGAGGGAGTGAGTCCAGGGGCACCCCCTCTCCCTCACCCCAGGTCCTACCCCAACTTCCCTTCCCTCAATCTCTGCATTCTGTCACCCTCTCTCACCCCTATTGCACCCCTTCCTCGAAGCCCCCTCCCCTGAGCAATGCAGCTTGGGGTAGCAGGGCGGAGTGGGTTAGGGCACTCTACTTTCCACTGCCGTAGTGAAGCAGAGCGACCTGGCCAGGAGATGGTGGTGGAGCGGAACAGGTTGCTCCATGACACCACTTCCTGTGATTCTCACCGCTGTGGTGAGTAACAAGGTTGGGGGAGGGAGGAAGGGAGGCTGACCCTTGCTGCCAGCTCCAGGACTCCCGGGTAATCTCCCAGGATGCCTGGGCCCTGAGGACTCAGAGCTGTATGGGAGACCATCCTGTCCATAGGCCAGTTGAGGTGGTTGCTGTGGGGCCCTCCAAAGTGTGGGGCCTGGAGTGGCCACCCTGAATCATCCTGAGGAGGGGGCAGCTCTGCCTGTTACCTCAGTTGAGCCAAAGTCTCCCTAAAACCAGTAACTGACTGACCTGAGACATCTACAAAAGGGGGTGCCGCTCCTCGAGATGACTGTGATGATAAGAGGGTGTTTATTGCTGTGGGGGTAAAGGGGAATGGCGGCGAATATTAAAAACAAATGCAACAAGCGACAGAAAAAAAATAGCTTCTTGCAAGATGCCATGGTTGAGAGCATAGGCTTCTACTACAACTTGAGGCAAGGAATGGCTCCTTTCCAATATACCAGCTCTGGCAAAACCCTCTAGTGTGTACACCGCTATGTGGGTATAAAAATGCTTCTTGTGTTATAACTATGACAGGGATGGTTTGGATGGTGTTTGGTCCTGCCATGAGTGCCGGAGATTGGACTGGATGAGCTTTTGAGGTTCTTTATTACGATTCTATGTGTACTGGGTCTTGTACCCATTTGTTTCAAATCACTCCCCTGACTGCCAAGACATTTTAAATGCAGACCAGGTCTTAGAGTACATACCCTCCAGGACCATACACTAAAGGGAGACCTCTTATGAGCTATAGAGCCTGTAGTGGGGCGGACTGGCAGCCCACGACCCGGAGGCGGAGGAACCCCTCCGGGCGCCATTTTGGGCCCAGCCTAGCCCCTCCCAGGCACCTGACCGGAAGGCAAGGGGTGGGGCTAGGACTATAAAAAGCCAGGCTGAGAGCTCAGTCTGGGCCCAGCCTCGGTGGGAGACAGAGGTCTGCCCAGAGCTCCCTGACTTAGAGGCCGAGACTGGGTTCGGGCCTCCAACTGCCGCTGTGCCGGAGGCTTACCCCGAACTCCCAGACTGGGAGGCAGGGACCTGGCTAGGCCCGCCAACAGGCCCATCCCCCGACCTGGAGGAACCTGAGGCCTGCCCAGTGCTCCCGGCTGGGGAGACTGGGGAGTGGACTGGGCCCGCCAGGGCTGACCCGGAGGACCTGATTGACCTACGGGACCTGCCTGAACCCCGGTGCCAGCCTGCACCCCAGAACCCTGAGAGCCTGCTAGAGCTGCCGGACAAGCCGCACCCTGAGGACCAGCCCAAACACCCCCGCCTGCTGCAGCCAGCCTACCAGCTGGAGCCGGAGGACCTGGAACTGGCTGAGGCATGGAGCGGGCCACCGAGACTCCTGCTGGACGAGACCCTCCTCGACTCCCCGAGTGACCTGCCCAAGATACATGTACCTGCTGAGGGGGAGATAGGAAGTGGCCCAGGGAATGGCTCGGGCTGCTAAAAGCCCTAGACCAGCGAGTTGCGGGCTGGAGCCCGCACTGAGCCAGCAGCAGCTGTCCTGCTGCATCTAGGGCCCTGGGCCGGGGCGCAGTGGAGTGGGGGGCCTGCGCCCCCCCCCAGCCACCCACCTTCCAGGTGGCAGTCTCCCCCTCACCACCACTGCAGGTGCGCTACCTGCCCTCCTCCTGAACAAGGAGCTCCCCAAACCTGTTTGTTTGTTGCCACGCCCTGAACCAGGGCCTGGCCCCTAACTTTGAACTGCTACTGTGGTGGTGGCCCAGCCTGAATCAGGCTGGAGCCTCTGATACTGTTTGTGTGCTGACCCTGCCCTGCCCTAGGGCCTGGGCTTATTTACTGTGTGTGGTGCCCCACCGTGCTCCAGGGCCAGGGCTTATTCACTGTACTGTTGGTCCGCTGCCCCCCGCCCACCTGAGGGCCTGGGCTGTCCTAATGGGCTGTGTTTGTAGCCGGCCCTATCAGGGCCTGGGGATGGTACTGGACTCCTTCCTGGTGACCCAGACCTGAACCAAGGCCGGGCACTCAAACTGCTTGCCTCTCGCCCCAACCTGGAGTAAGGCCGGGAGTTGGACTATTTACCCCTTTTACCTGCCCTGGGCCAAGCCAGCCTGTGGCCCTAGAGACTTGGGGACTATTTCTAAGAGGCTGCACAGTGGGGCGGACGGGCCGCCCACTGACCCAGAGGTGGAGGAACCCCTCCAGGAGGCCTACCGGCCTACATAGCCCTTTACATTCTCACACCTAGTCAGTTACACTAACAGATCACTTGGCTTAGTACATTTTCTACAACTTAGACAGTACATTTTCTACAACGAATCCACCTGCAATGCTTTGGCATTAGTAATTCACGCATAGGAATACTTAAAAAGATTTGACACTTCAATTTGCCTCCACTTATGAGACTTCCTTATGAGACTGATTAAGAAAATACAAGACGATCAGCTGGTATAAACCAGTGTAGCTCTGTTAAATCCAATGGAGTTATGTCCATTTACCCCAACTGAGGAGCTGCATCATGTTCTTTTTTCACGTATCCCCCACCATTTCAGTGTAAAAACGTTGTTGAGTGTACAGAAGCAAGCGCTCTAATACTGCTAAATCCTAATGACGCCATGGGTAAAATGCCACAAAAATGTCAAGTCCTAAGGCAGCATAAACAAGTTAATATAGTGGTGAGCATGGAAAATGAAAAGAGTTCCATACAATGGATTCCTGTGGAAATGTAATGCTTTTGAAAAACAAGAGGGTGTCTGTATACATTGTGAACAACTTAACAGTCTTATGAGATCATTGGTGCTAGATATAATTCTTTGATCTCACCGATTATATTAAGCTAACTAAAGATAACCTTTCATGCTATTCTTCCCATTTTAAAAGGGCTATTTACAGACAAAAAGTGCCTTGCTCTGACTGCTGCTTATTTGGACCCTTGGGTGATCAGCCATGAAACTGAAAAAATTATTTCAGGATGCAGACAGTGTTCTTTGACTGAAGCCTTTGGAAACAGAATTAAAAAAATAACTATAGAATTCATGTTTAATTTTGTTCAGCAATACAATTAGCTTTCTGGGCTTTTTAAACATAAATCATAGAATCATAGCATACTAGAACTGGAAGGTACCTTGGGAGGTCATCAAGCCCTCACAGCAGGACCAAGCACCATCTAGAATGCCAGTAACTGTCATCATGTTTGCTATAGATCATCTTTGCAATAGGATGTGTGCAATCAGCAGCATGATATTGATTAACTAGAACCCATTAGAAAAATACAACTTTTCAGCATACACAGAACAGGGTTGGTAGACCAAGCCCCTGCTCAGATATCAAGGCGATAGGCATGGGATGAGAAAGGAGGGGGACAGACAGAAAGATGTGCACGGTCTAGTACAATGTTTCTCAGGCTATGTCTATACTATACAGAAAAGTCAGAAAAAGACCTTTAGCAATTTACGTATCTTTTCCCACTTTTCTTCCGAAAAAGGTTTTTCTGACATTTGGCCCAGCTACACAGGGCCAAATGTTTTTAAAAAAACCCACACTCTTCTTTTGGTACATTCCTTCTTTCTCGTAGAATGAGGTTCACAAGGATGCCGAAAAAACGTGTCTGCTTTTCCGAAATTTTTTTTGGCCAAGTTTCCTGCAGTCCCATAAATTATATTTACAGCCACAAGGCCTGGCTCTCAGTGTTCTGTGCTGTTATTTAGCTCTAATTTACCCCTAAATATCCTCTAACAACCCAGTCAGTAGTGCAAGTGTTGGTAATGCTGCTAGACAACATTGACCTTTGCTGGTTTAGAAAATTCTCTGGTTCGGAACTGGTCTGGTCCCGAAGGTGCTGGATTAGAGAGGTTCAACCTGTACATGCCCAAAGTACGAAAATTCCACTGGCTGCATTTGCTTCCCATTGAGTAAAACAAAGTTCCCATCAAAATATATTTAACGATCTACTGTATATCTGAGAGACTTTGTGAGAGTCTGTCTGTCTGTCCTTGTGTTTGCTCAAGAACTCCAAAACGGTAAGAGCTAGGCCCACCGAAATCAATGTACAACTTCCTCTTACCGTAACTTAGAGCTGATAAGAGTTTGGTTATGCCAGGAAGACAGATGTGCCTGGAATGGGATTGCTTCTCACAAAACCGTACAGAAAAAGACAGAATCACCAGTCAGGTGAATGGGGCTGGCTGAGGGTGGTTCCCTCCGCACATTCGGAACTGCTCCAGTTCCGAGCCTCCCACCCCAAACCACCCTTGAGGGAAGGCAGAGTGGGCTGAAGTTCCCACCCCCCATACTGCTTTGAACAATGACTTCTCAGGCTGTTCCCCTTCGTCAGGAAGTGAGGGGAAAGTGCACAGTTTGCTGCATTCCTCACTCGGCTGAGGAGCACAGGAGGCAGATGAACCTGGACCTGCCCCTGCTAGGGGACATGCACCCCTCCCCTGGCTGTGCCCAGTGGAGCTGCAGCAGCCATGGAGAGGCGCGTCTCAGCTGTCCCCAAGATGCTGAGGTGAGAGGGGGCTGGGGTTATCCTCTCTCCTCAGGGCAGCCTGAATCCTGAACCCCTCCTCCTGAGCTCCACCCCAGAGCAATGATTTAAATGACTCATGTACATTTTCATTTCGTATTCCAAATACCAAAAATCTATTTAGTCAAGGACCCGAGCAATGCCAGGTAAATCTTCTAGTAATAAATAAAATAACAATAACAATAAAAGTTAAAAGATACCCCCTTATTTCAGGAAAGGTAGTTTATTAAATGCTCCAGGAATTTACAAACATGGACAGAGCTCTTGGCTCCATGTTCTGGCTTCTCAGGAATTTTACTGCAACACTTATGAAATTTGGTGCCTTTCTGAAAGCTCCAGTTTCTGGAGGCACATGGAGGGGAATCTCAACTTTCACTGAAAACAAACATCAACACTAAAGTTTCTAGGCCTCACAGGATGTAGAGAAAAGCTTGAAAACACAAGCCAAATGCACTTTGAAGGTTCAAAAACCAGAACGCAAATAAATATAGAATTTTTAAAAAAAATCTCATGATTTGAGGCTTGACTCAGAACTTTCAAACACTTGAGCCTGGCTTTTTTCTTTTTCTTTTTTTCTTTTTTTTTGGACTTCTCAGAATGCTAAAGTAGCTTCTTGATTCACTAACCCAGCTACTTCTAGGAACAAATAGATTATTCATGGCAAAAACAACTGATTTCAGTGCATCCACTTGCTTTTCCACAACAGAAGCAGCCATACGATGCAAAGTGTAGTAAACATATGGGATAGCAGCAAAGGTTATTAAAAAAGCAGATGGCATAAATGAAACCAGGAGACACCTAGCAGTATTGCTAGAAAAGGACAGGATTGAGTGGGCATGGGGGAGAAAAATTATGGGATTAAAATGGATGATGATTTTTCTGCCTTTCATCTAAAACATAGGACTTTATAAAAACTCCAAGAAAATGAAGCCACTACACTTTTAAAGCAGATGGTAAAATTAAAAATAAAATCTGAGATTTAAGAACAGTATAATTTTAAAAAGTATTTTCGAAACCATTTTGAGAGCCGATTTTTCTTAAATCACCTGAATCACTCAGGTGCCGAGTGTTTTTTGGAAAACGTTGTAATTTTTTTGAAGAGTTGTGCCACTAGGAAACCATCTTGCAGAGTGACAAAATCAGCTTCAGACTCTCTCCAGTCTTAGCATAGGCTCTGATTCTGCTCTAGTAGAAGATACTCTTTATATATAAAAACACACACATGAACAGTCACAGCAAGAGAGAAGAAAATACAGGCAAGCAGGATTGTTGTGTTAACGATCTTCTCCCATGCTTTTTCTCCTAATTTTCCAAGCAGCTAGCTAAAAATCTGCCTATGTTTGAGTTGCTAGAGACCAAGAGATGGAAATATTGCAGTGATGGTGTAGTAAAAACTAAGTGTGCTTCTTCTCCATTGCTTAAGCTCAGAACAGCACGTATCATTTAGATAACTGCGCATGTCTCAGAAGCTGCTAAATTTTCTGCTAGGGAACTAAGCAAACTTGCAGTAACAGTAACCAATCACATTGCGACACGCTGACCAGAAGGAATGTGGAATCCATAAAAGTTTCAGCCCAGCCGTCGTTCAAGGTCGACTCTGCTTTGAGCGACAGAGCTCCTTTGTCGAACTTGTTTGCAAACAATAAAATGGTGTTGGACCCAGCCTGAAAGTGGGACTCTCTTCTTGGGGCAAATTGGACTAGCCTCCAGGGGACGAAACTAGCAATTTATGCAACAATGGACAACTGCACTGGACAACGCATACCGCAAATAGTTGTGTATTGAGCTGCATTTTGTAGTACGCAAGCAACCCAAATCTCCTATTCATGTGAACCTCTAGTTTGTAATTTAGAGCATATCCCTGCACCCACATGACACTCATAGCAGGCTCAATGTGATGGTCCTTAATTTGGTATCAGACACAGAGGCGGCTTTTACTGAGATGCAGACCTTTATGACAATCCCTCAGAATCACTTTGCCTGCAACCCAGTATGCAACACTCAGCTCACTTCCTGATGTGTATTCTTATAAGCACAATCCATTCCAGTCAGTACCTTTAGGAGGACCCAGGAATGCAAAATCACATGGCTCCCTCAAATTTCAGCTTGGAACAAGTTCTCACAATGACCCCAGTTTCCGAATGTCAGAATGGGACAAGAAAACGTCTTTCTGTTTTCTGTTCATGACTGTGTCATCTAGGCTGCCTGCCTTCTCTTGTGCTCACTTCCCAGTTCTGTAAATAGACACTCTTGCTGGAGGCAGCTTTGTTTCCTAGAAATGCCAACATAGCATGATCCTTGGCACAAGGAGGTACCAATCTAAATGTTACCAATAAACCCTGGAGTGTTTCCTCTGATGCACTGTACACACCATGGTGGGGGGGGGGGGCCTTCACATTTTGCATCATGCAAGTCATTACTGCATCTCTGCACAGAGCCCATAGTCCCTTTTTATTTTAACAAAGCAGGATCCAGTACAAAGGGGCAGAGACACATTGTTGCCAACTCTAGCAATTTTATTTTGAGTCTTCCAATAGTGTTATCTTGCCTTAAACTCCCAGCTCTTGCAGTAACACAAATGCCAGAGAATCTCAGCTATTGTTAGCAAGGTACATTTTTGCCCCTTGTGGTTTCAGACAAAAGCTTAAATTATGACCCCATTACACTTTCATTTAGAGGTTTAAACACTAGAAGGAAAATACTAAAAGCTTTCAAAATATTTTAGATTTTAAAATCTCTTGATTTTAGTCATGTTATGATTTTTGAGGCTTCTGACTCATGATTTCTGAATACATAAATGTGTCCATATTCCAGACTATCCCCCGAGTTCTCACGGCTAGCTAAACAAAATTAAGCATGGTTGAAAATTTCATTATTTTGACCTTTTCACCTTATAATATTTTTAAATTAAGGACACTGATTTTTTGGCAGAAGGGGAGTATTTTTTCTGACTTTTTAAATAAAATAGCAACATAAATAGTAGGGATTGTTTCAGAAGATAGGCACAGAATGAAAAATATCACTACCAAATAAAACCAACTTTGATTTTTTTTTTGCAAAAATAAGTTTTAATTTTTCAACTCAAGAGCTTTGGACAGTTTAGCTCAGACTCTGATCTGATGGTTTTATTGAAGCCCATCTCTAATAGGTACCAAATATTAAAGTATGTTAAAAATGTGCTCTCTTCTCCAAACAGCATGTGGGAGTACCTCCCATCAATAAAAGTAGCCTAGTTTATTGGTTCCAAGGTCAAACATGGAAGGGTAGTCCAGCCACTCAAACACTAGCCTGAGACTTGGAGACCTGGGTACTAGCCCTTGCACTGCCACAGACTTCCCTTGGGATCTTGCACAAGTTGCTAAAGGCCAATTTTTCAAAGGCATTTAGGCAGCTAAACATGTATGTGGGCACCTAGTAAAGTTAAAAAAATAAAAAGCCAAAACAGGTTACACAACTACTGAAGTTTGGTTCTTTGCAAAATCCCACTAAGCACCTACATCTTTGAAAATCTTGACCCATTGGGCTCTATGGGCGTCAGTTTCTCATCTGTAAAAGCATAGATAATAGCTCTTCTGGACGGCACAGGCAGATGAGGGTAAACACATTAAAAAGGGTAAGATGATCAGATACCATGGTGACGAGGGCCAAAGCAGCATCAAGGAGAAACAGATGTTTCTGGATGTGTTTATGTGTCTATGGCAGAAGCGAGGTGAGAGAACTCAACAAGGGGTAAAGCACGTGTTAGGTCTGGTGAAGTTTCCATGCCTGACTGGCATGGGCTCAACAGAGTTCATCTTATTCTCCTCAGAAACCAGGTGCATGTCCGAACACCTCAGCCTCCCCTTATCTGCGGCTCTCACAACGAGTCCCCTCCATACAGACTGAGTCACCCTATCTGTTTGAATATGAAGCAGTTGTTCAATTTGCAGCTTCTGCTGACACTGGAAGAGGCTCTAGTGTGGATATAATTAATAGCATGCTGGAGCTCAGCCATAATGTGGAGGGAAGCTGGTGAAATGTTGTGACTTCAGGGCTTTTGCTTTGCATCCATTCATTTTAAGACACTAACAGGCAATGGAAGCCTCTGAGGCTGCAGGTAAATAGGAGTTGCACCACTTCCAGGCCTTTTGAATATGCTAATTGTGTCTTTACTCAATGCAGGCCAGAGCTAAGTTTACTTTCAGGACAGGAGAGAAGTAACAAATTTAAATAGGCCCAGGCCTGTAAGGTTGCCTGAAGCTCTTCACCTAACCTAGCCTGGACTCAGTTCACAGAGTCAGGAATTGAAGGTTACTTTTGTGATGAGCAATGCACAATAACTCATGGGAAGGAAATATGCTGACTGGGGGGAGGGGAGAAGGAAGCAGAGGCAAAGGGGCAATTGCCCTGAGGCCTGGCAATTCAAAGGGGCCTGGGACTCCCTCTGCTGCAAATGGGGAAGTAGCAATTGCAGCCATTGGCCCCTTTAACTCACCGCCGCAGCGCCAGGCTCCATGATCCAAGCAGTGGTAAGGAGCTGGGGTGAAGGGGCACGCCATGCTCTGGGCAGTGCTGAGTGCTGACTGCCCTTGGCCCTGCCCCTTCTGCTGTTGGCTCCACCCCTTCCAGGAGAACAGAACTGCTCTCCTCCCCCACACACATACATTGCCCAGAGACCCATGGAGGATGTCAGCTCTGCTGGTTACCTAGCTCTGAATGCTCAGTAACTTCCCCAGCCACTACTGAATTCCACCCAACCTAACATATTTTGAGTAGTTTGCATCACGTGTTAATACATCCAGCCACATGGTCAGCTGGCGTAAATCAATAGAGTTCTGTCAACATACACCAGGCTGAGGATCTGGCTTATCTGCCCTAGGATTTTCGCCAGTACAAGGAAACTAGTATTAAGTCTTTACTCCAAGTTTGAGTGGAAAAAATAATAAAGACTTGTAGATGGTGTAAATTGTGTGCAGTGTAGTTGTAGCTGCGTTGGTGTCAGGCTAGTAGAGGAGTAAGGTGAGTGAGGTAATTTTTTTTATTGAACCGGTTGGTGAGAAAGACAAGCTTTGGAATCGCATGTAAGCTGACATAGTTTTGCTGGTTTTAATGCAGCTATAGCAATTTATACCAGCTGTAGAACTGAGCTGATGTTTCAAGGAAGGAAGAATCCCAAGTCTAGATCCCACCTCCAAAATCTTCAGTGAAGCTGGCCCAGGTTTTCTGAGGAACCACATCACACTCACTAAGTATCTCACATATTGGAGAGACGGGAAGAGTTAAAAGAAATTCCACTGAAGATAATTATTTGCTACCAAAAAACATTACAGTCAATGCATATCAGGCCACATCCAACAGCTGGAGCGTCCCAGCATAGCAGGGCTCATTTCAGTCAAGCGACACCAGTCCATGCCAGCTTAGGACTTGAGCAAATCATTGGCACCAAAATGCTTAGCACCTTGCAGGATCAGGCCCATTCTGGATTTACAGCATGAGTGAGCCCTGAGTGGCCCGCGGGCCGGCCACAATTCACCAGGGTTAGCCGTCAGCAGGCCCCCCCGGACACTTTATTTACCTGAGTGCCCACAGGGATGGTTGCTCACCATGGCTCACCATTCCCAGCCAATGGGAGCTGTGGAAAGTGGCGCAGACCCGGCCACTGCTTCCCACAGCTCCCATTGGCCAGTAACAGCAGACTGTGGCCAATGGGAGCTTCAACTGGCCATGCCCATGGATGCTCAAGTAAGGGCTAATCCTGGTGAACTGCATCTGGCCCATGGGCCACTTATTACTAATCCCTGATTTACAAGCACATGTTGAAGGTGGCACAAGAAAATCCCTTCGCAGGGGTCTGGCTGGGGTCTTGCCCAGTGTCTGAATGTAGGTGATGCAGGGGCTTTTCATCTTCCTCTGCTGCAGGGGGCGCAGGTCACTTACCGGTTTGAATGAGATAAATGGAAGATTTCGTTTAACTTGATTTAAAGACCTGAAGATATAAGGACTTCAGCGGCTCAGACAGAGAGTGTGGGCCTATCGCAGGAGTAGGTGAGCCTGCGGCATGAAGGAGGTCAGTCCAGATGATCATAACAGCTCTTTCAGGTCTTAAAGCCTATGCGAGTAGGAGTATATTTTAACTGGCTCTATAACCACTTGTTGAACTATTGCTTTGACTCAACATTGTTGCTCTCAACAATATTGAGTCATTTCTTCTTCCCTTCCCCTCCAATTTGCACATCATTATTTTGGCCTGCTTGGAATAGGAGCTCTGACTCTTTTGAATACAATCAGTCTCCCAGCAGGCTCCTCTAGCAAGTGAGAAATTATGAGAACTGACTTCATCTCTCCCCACCTGTGAAACATGGTAGGCTGTTGATATTAATATGATCAGGGCCGTAAGGCACTTGCACCTGACACATTAATTGCTATCCTGTCAATTCAGAAACCTATTTACACCAGTCTGTGCAGAAGAATTGCTAATTCTTTTGCAATAAGCTGTTCGGGGGGGGGGGGGGAGGGGGGAGACAGGAAATGAGTCTGCAGCTGTTAGATTCAATGGAAGCAGTTTGGGTTGCCTGACAAGGGCACAGGATTAGCCACCGGGCAGCTGGGTTCTATTCCCAGTTTTTTCCACTGATCTCCTGTGGGACCTTGGGGCAAATCACCTGCCCCTCTCTGAACCTGCATTTTTCCTACCACCCTTTGTCATGTGTAATTCACCAGTAAGCTCTTCAAGCTCTTCAAGAGATTGTCTCTTATAGAGCACAACAGGTTGGTAATAGGGGCACTATTCAAATACAAATAATACAGTTATTTCTCTGGAGACTGCCCCTTGGTGCAGTGAGAAACCAGGTGCTTTCCAAAGACCATGAGAGCTACTCTATCAGGGGTCTTAGCTCTTGGTAGTACCACCTAAGCCTGTCTGATCAAAGGGTAGCCCTGAGACAAACAGCAGATCACCGGTCCTCCAGGTTGAGGGTTAGGTGGAAGGCCCACAAAGTATCTCTGCAAACAAGTTACGATGTAGAAATACAATAAGGGAGCCATTCTGCCATGCAGACAGAGACAGCAGAGCCATATCCGTGCCCTAAACAACATCCAAGCAGGAAGGATTCAGAATAATATAATTACTCATAGAAACCTGCAAAGACTATGTCAGGCTTCAGAGGAATCACTGTGTATGTGGAAGACATTTGGGAGCTGATCCTGCAACTCATTTATTACAGTAGCTCCTAGCAGCTTAGTCTTTAGTATTTGTATTGTGGGATTGTCCAAGACCCCACTATGTGACATGCTGTACAAAGGCAGAGCAGATTTGGCTGGGGGGGCTGGCTGCAGTAGGAAAGGAAAATAGGGCATAAAATGTCGGCAGTGAAGAATTTACCGTGTCAATACATAAGACTCTCTTACGGTGAGAGGAGGGACATTAGGTCCATTTTGCAAATAGGAACTTGAAGCCAAGAGAGTTCCTGGCCCATTGCTGTCCAACACAACACTCATGTCCCACTGATGTGAGACTTAAAGATGGGCATTGGTGAACAGCAATGGATTTACACTAACAAATGTCTTCAGCAGAACCTGGAACAGATCATACATCTGCAGAGTTCTCGCCCAGTGCCTGAACCACAAATGCAACCTTCTTAGACCAATAGATACCTCTCACATTGTGAGATCTGGCCCTCTGAGCTCTCTCTCACTTTGCTCAGTTCTGGCTTCCTCCTCTGCCCTCCCCACTCTAATGGGGTATTTTTTTTAATACTGTAATTACGCTGGGGAAACTAGCAGTATTCCATGGCAATCCAGTCAGCCAGTAAGGAGCATGCTTTTCTGAAGTGCACTGAACTGCACAAATGATCCCACTGCAGAGCAAAATTTCTTGTGTGTGTGAAATCAGACAAGCAACAATCACTCACAGCAAGAGACCTATCTTCTGTCGCCCATGTACACAGCCATTTCCACATGAAAAGCCACTTGAAAGATAAACTTGTAGACAATTGAAACACCTGCATCATTATGCACAAAGAGACACCGGCCAAAACCTTCAATTCTGTCTTCACTGGGGTTGCACAAGGTGGGGGATATTTAGGCTGTCTGGAATCAGACAGCCGTTCCCCCTTCTGAACTCCCCTTCTCTTATGAATGGCTTTGAAGTGGTCCAATGGACTACAGCTATCAGAAAACCCGGTTAAGCTGCCCATATCTAGCTTGTCACCATCCCTTCCCCTTTCCTAGCCACTGCAAATGATGAAAATAGTTTCTTAAGACTTCATTGAAAGGCAAGAAACATTATATCTCCATTAATAAAGAGGGAGACACAAATGCAGAGATGGCAATAATTTGCCAAGGTCCCATAAAAAAGGCAATGGGAGTTGAGTGCTAATTTGTGCCTCAGAACCCCATCCTCTGTTTAGAAATAAATAGCTATTGGATGACTCAGAATTCAGGTCTTGTCCACATTATCACTTACGCCAATGGAAGTTATGTCGTTCAAGGGTGTGAAAGAGAAACCCACCCCCTGGAGTGACATAATTTATATTGACTTAACGCTGTGTCTACACAATGCTGTGCTGGTGGGAGACACTCTAACAACGTCGCTTCTCCCTTTCCTTGAGGTTGAGCAATTACTTACACGAGCTCCCTTTGAGCTAGTGTGTCTTCACCAGACGTGCTAACTTGGCGCTGTTGGTTGATTGCAGCAGCACCGATGTAGGGTGCTAGTGAAGTCAAGCCCCTTGCATGTAAACGTATTAGGGCTACCGGAGCTGGTGGGGCTGGCAAGGCTGGAGGGGCCATGAGAGCCCATGTGGCCACAGAGCCTGTAGGGCTGCCACAGCCAGGAGGCTGGGGGCAGCAGTGCCAGGTGGCTGGGGAGAGGAGCCAGTTGGCATCCCCCCAGACTTCCCCTGGTCCAGCAAACTCCCTTGTCCAGGACCAGGCAGGTCCTGAGGTTGCCAGACCAGGGAGGTCCAACCTGTATGTGTTTATGAGCAGATAAAATCTTGTCCTAAAGACACAAGGGGCAGATTTTGTGCCCAGGCTGGCAGTTTTAACTGCTGATTGGCACAGTGTGCACGATGGATTACAGAGATTGTCTTGGGTATCAATCCCCTAATCAAAGATGTCTCCGTGATTTAGGAACCTCAGTGTCATTAACTCAGATCCATGCTCCCGAATCACTGAGGTACTTTTGAAAAATCCTGTCTTTAAATGTCAGAGGACGGCTGTGATAGACTGGTTAATCCGGTGGCTTGTGCCTCCAAGCAGTCCCCGAGTGGCTCGAGCATTTTTTTCTATGGTACGATTCATTTTATCCCAGGACCAAATAGAGAAGTGTAGCTGCCTTCACACAGGCCCAGATAGTAAAACATCAAACCCAGTGGCTCGACACCCAGGAGATCTCTATCCAACTCCAAGTCCAGACACAGAGAACAGGTAGGGCTGGGCCCACTGCAAAGCTCCCCAAAGAACTCTTTGACTTCAGTGGGAACTGGATCGGGCCCATATTCTACATGCAATGACATGTACAGCTGCCATTTTTGTACAGGCAACTGCACATTGTGCACCTGGAAACCATCTGGATCCTTTGGACAAAATATACTAGCTCAAAAAATCCTGAGGGATATAATAATATTCACAGCAGAATCGTAGAATCGTAGCATCCTAGGGCTGGAAGAGACCTCAGGAGTCATTAAGTCCAATCCCCTGCCCAAAGCAGGACCAATTCCAACTAAATCATCCCAGCCAGGGCTTTGTCGAGCCGAGACTTAAAAACCTCTGGGGATGGAGATTCCACCATCCCAATAATCTGGGAGTCACCACAAGCTTTAGGCACATGGAGACTCTAGCCCTCCCCACAGCCCGAGAAGATGAATTTCCACCCCACTTTACATTCTGACAGGAGCCAACAGACTGACAGATTTATTACACAGCCTCACACAGCAACCCAGTGACTGAACTGGGAGAACAGAGATCATCTTCCTGCCACTTCTGGGCTGCATCTACAAGACTGTGCTTCCACCCCAAGTCGTCTGGCTAGCCTATAAAAAAGCACAACTCCACAATGCCAGCAAATGGACTTTTAAGGTGCCAACCCTCCAGGATTGGCCTATAGTCTCCTGGAATCTGCATCAATCTCCCGGTGACTATTGAAAGCTATCCTGGAAATTTTAATAGGGTCATTTAAGAAAGTGACATTGTGTCACCCGGGAAGGAGGGGGGATTTGGAATAGCTTCAGTCAGAGTTGGGTTGAGGTGAGAGGATTGTTGTTTAGCCATTTGGCTGTTTGGCTAAGCCTTTGAGACCACAGTATCCTACAAGCATAAAAGTCCACAAACATACCAGAAAGGAAATGCAATAGCAGGGCCCCAGGGAATTTAGGAGTCCAGGGTCCCCAAATCAGTAAGCCTCTGGGCTTTAAGCTAGTGTTTCTCAAACTTTTTGGGCCACAGTCCACTGCAGACCACCAGCCAACCATCCATGATGACAAAATGGGTGCAGGAGGGTGTGGGATCTGGCCAGGAGATAGGGTGCAGGAATGAACTGAGGGTAGGGGGTCTGGGAGCGAGGGTGCAGGAAGGGGGTATCGGCAGGAGGGTGGAGGTGCAGGGTCTGGGCATAAAGGGGATAGGGGGCTTATCTGGCTCTGCATACCCTGCCACTCCCAGACATGCCCCTGCTGCTCCCATTGGCTGTGACTCTGGCCAATGGGAGCAGCAGGGAAAGCCTCTAAGTGAGCCGTTTCCTGAACTGCTGTTTCCCCAGTTGGGGTGAGGGGGCATGGCAGCGTATGGTGCCACTTTCTTCCCCCACAAGCCAGATCCAGCCTGCAAGGCTCACCGCCCCTCGCCCCCACAGTGGGAAGCTGGCACTGGTGCTCCAGCACAGGTGCCCTGCTGCGGGGGGGAGGGGAGGGGGAGGAGAGTGAGGAGAGGGGGGGCTGAGCCCATCGCCCACCAGCAAGGTGATCATGGAGCACACTTTGAGAACCATTGGCTTGAGCATATGCTTGCACTCCCAGTGGCTTTCCTGAAACAAGGCCCAGGGTTTTATGAGTTGATTTCTCTTGGTCATTAACCCAGTATGTTTTTAAAATATTTACTCTTTCTGATATAGTTCACTATACCCTGGAAGTCCTGTAGCCAAACACGGAAGGCTTGCCACTGCAGGGAATGAGTTTGTATGGTAATCTTATCTAATCTATCTAGGCATTTAATGCTGCACTGTGGTATCAGGAGTCCTTTACATCACATTTGTTTTAAAATGCTGCCAGAAAAACATCTGCACAGTCCCCTTTTATTAAACATGATTATATGTAATTTAACATTTTAAATGAGCTACCTCCAATAAACATTTAATTTAGATTTATAGCATTAAAGGCACTTATTGTGCATTAAATGCCAAATGTAGATTAAAAAATAGAAAAAAAACCCACCCATATTTGTAGGAGATTTAAGAGCTATGTCAGAGACTGAGCTCCTTGCAGGGTAATTAGTTCAAAATTATGTAAGCAATAAAGGTGTAATTAGATTCTTACTCTTAATAGATTAATATTGTATGGACTGTTCTAGTATTTTTTTGCCATGAAGCTAAATAACATAGACAAGTATCTTATCAAGGTTTTGTGCACACAGAATACCACTTTATATTACTGTTGGAGTAAGAAAATTAATACATAATGGTCAAATGCATTGCCCAGCCCACAACAGCCATGGAGAGGTGCCAACAGGAAAAATCCTCCCCTTTCCAGGCTGTGGAACTATGCAATGCAATGCCCGGGCAGGGATCCACCATCGGAAGAGGTGTTATTTCTCGTGGAATGAGGTTTACAAATGCCAAAATAAGCTGAAATAAGCCACCTGTTATTTCAAAATTATTTCGAAATAATGGAATTGCTGTGTAGACACTCACAGTGTTTTTTTGAATAACGGACGTTATTCCGAAATAACGTTGCTGTGTAGACGCACCCCAGTAGTACTCTCTTTGATGTCAGGGGGAACAGGATATCATCCTACATGACCAGTGACATGCCTGAGCCTCAGTTACCTTTTAGAGCCAAATCCTCTGCTGAAGAAAGAGAATTATGCTGAATTACACCAATTGATGGCCCGGCCTTTAGCCCATAAATCTTACTATTCTCCCTTTGAATTGTGGACTTATCTTTCTTGAAATGACCTTCCTGTGCTACACAATATTCCCGTGTAAATCTACACAGACCTTCCAAGTATAAAGACATGTGGTCAATCACAATTATTAATTCTTCATTGTTGTTATGAACTTTACGCTGTTCTTTATAGCCTCCATGATCCCTTTGGAGCAGTGGAGAAAAATTACTTCTTTACTCTTTAAAAGTGTATTAACAATTCAACACTGGAAGCTTGCCTAATAGATTATTTCCCATATGCTGTCAGGCTTAGATTAGCTATTAAAATGCACTAGTGACTATGTATGTTAAATCTACCTGAAACTGGGGTCTACTTATTTATTTGCTTAAAGAGGCAGTTAAATTCAGATCAGCTCTTGAGTTGGTTTATATCATGGATTTCTTTAAAAAAATATTTTTAGAGAGTGACTGAAAATTAGCCTTTTTTTTCCTCTAAGTAGGGTGAGCACCTGCAAAATCCAGCTATCTGTTGTACCTTCCTGAAGTGCTGAAGAAGGCCACTACTATTTTGCAAATTGCTGTTAAAATGGTTTAGGAAGCTTTTCCAGTTTTTGGAGCACTAGCCTGTAACTTTGGAAACATGGGTTAAAATCTTGGATCGGCTACAAACTTGCTATGTGATCACAGGCCATTTATTTCCCCCGACTTGTCCCTCAGTTCCCCATCTGAAAAATGGGGGTAATGTTAGGCACTAGAGCTGTACAAATAATTGTAAAAAATTGAAAATAAATTAGGATGAAGTGAAATGACTGAAAACAAGGTTTTGCTTTCCAATTTTAATGTTTTCTTCAATTAACTTTAAATAAGTCTGTAAACAAAGTGATTTCAAATAACAAAATGAAGTCTTTTAAAAAAGGAATACAAAAAACATTTTGCAATTCTTTTGAATTATTGGGGAGGGGGGTGATGGTTTCCACCAGAACAGTTCCATGTATTTAACACAAATTCACAAAATGCTTGAGTTGACCCCAAATCAACATTTCTGTGGAGAAAAGATTAGTTATCTTTAGCTACACCTACCTTACAGAATGTTGTGAGGATAAAAACTATTAATGTTATAGTGATGAGGTTACCATTTAAGAACAGAGAGAATCTCTAAGATCGGCTTTAAGTAATTACTTAGAAATCTAAGGATTCTTTGCCTGGTATATAGCCTATTTGCTTTACAGTGCTCATAATGACCCCAATGTTAGGCACATTGTAGCTTTTTGATCATAAATATACATACAACGTTATACTAATTTTTTTTTTTTTTAAACTTCTCAACTGTATTTGATATTCTAAGTACATTCTCCTGTGAGGAAGTTTTTACAGATATGTTTCTATTTCTTTTTTATATCATTTCATGGCATTTCTTCCACTGTAAAGTGGAATCTAGGAACTGTATGAAGACAAGTTTGGTACAGAATAAAAAATGAACGTGTCTAGACTAGTAGCCATGCCTATCATATTCTCAAGGAACATAAAACATAAAAAATAAAAAAACCCCACTGCTACATTCTCAGTTGCTAATCACTAAAAATGTTATTTTGAATCATTTTTAATTTAACTGATCCACAGAGGGTTTTTTAAAAAACCCATCCAACAACTTTCAACTGGAATTACAATTTCTAGGCAAATACTATGTGTTAATTAATGTTGACATTTTCCATAATATAATGCACTTGATGACTCCTTCTGGTTCAGACAATTAATTTCTTAAGTATATAAGCAAGAGAGAGATTTTCAAAGGCATAATTGGTGTTAGACACCTAATTCCTACTAACATTTTGGCAAGCGGAAAGTCCAATTCCCCTTTGTGCCTTAAATAAAAAACTTGCCCATAAAACAAAAGTCCTTAGGTGAAACTGGAAAAGTCCAGCGCCTTTCATTTTTTCTCTCCCCATGCATTGTTTAAAGGGACACAATTAGTATTTTATCTGGTCTTCAGTGATGCCTTGAGAGAGAGAGAGCCTTGTACAAACATTTGTCCATCTAACAATCCCAACCAAGCATCAGCTAAGCTGAGGACTCAGAAGAAAATGGTCTAGCAAAACAGTGGGCCACGGGAAAATGCGGATCCAATAACATTGAAACATTCTACAGGAACACAGTGATTTAATCAAGCTGTTCACAGGTCAAAAACAAAATATTTTGATACGGTCAAAACAGGACACATTTAGAGTATTTCATTTTGCAAAACATTCAAAGATTCAACTTTTCAGGATGAAACCAAATGACAAGTTTTCACAATTTTCTGGGGAAAAGGAATTCCAAATTTTGACCAACTCTAGTAGGAAGAGTGAATAAACCTAGGATTGTCAGCACTGGAGCAGGCACTTGGATGACTTGAGCTCATGAGAGTAACTACATAAACTAGAAGAAATAGCCTTTATGTGAGCCATCCATTTGAGGTACAGTGATCCTTAGCCATCATCTTATACAGGCATCCTTTGGCTACCTCTATACTGCACATCAATTTCAAAATAAGCTATTTCGGAATAGTTATTCCAAAATAGCTTATTTTGAAATAGTACACCTATACTACAGGGAAATCTCAAAATTAGTCCAAGGCAGGCTCCCCTAATGCAGATGTGCTATATCTATTTAGAGCCCCAGGAAGCACTGGGGAGGAATAAATTAGAATGTCCCTGGTGAGGGGCTATTTTGAAATAGCAGCAGTGGAGCATCTACACACTCCTTCTTCCAAAATAGTTAATTCAGAATAGGCATTATTCTTCATAGAATGAGGTTTACAGATTTTGGAATAAGCCACTCGTTATTTCAAAATAATTTCAAAATAACAGAATGGCTGTATAGAGGCGCTCATAGTTATTTTAGAATAATCACCATTATTCCAAAATAACTTTGCTGTGTAGACACACACTTTGGGAGCAGCAGTGGGTCACGTTTACAAAAGTACTTAGCTACTTATAGATGCAGATACACACACAGGGATTTATGAAATGACTAAACAGGTTAAGCACCTACATCCCAATGACAGGCAATGGAAGCTAGGCATTGAACTCACTTAGGCAAATTTTTAAACACTACAAGGCACCTCCTTGCATTTGTAAATGCCTGTTAAAGATTGTGTGTCAAGGTTCCTCAGGTGAAGGTGAAAACCTCGCTTACCTCACACCTCAATCCCTGGGCAGTCTAGAGAATAAATCCAAACAAAAAAGGGGAAAAGTATTTCTGGCTCCACAGGAAGTCTCAGCTCCCTGTCTCCTGTGTGGCAAAAGGCCAAGAATTAATCCTGGCAATTTCAAACAAGGAAACAAGACAGGCAGACTCCTTCTCTCCCAGGGCTCAGGCAGGCAGTTTGCTCTTCAGCAGTTAACCCGGTGCCGTGGTGTAAGAGCTATAGCTCAGCTTGTCTCTGAGCATCATGCCATTTCTACAGCCCCCCCCCCCACTCCTTGCCCGCACCTGACTAGCCACACAGGTAGGGCAGGCTGGGGCGGAGTGTGACCACAGGAGTTCTTTAACCCTTCCTTGCCTGGAAGTGGGGTTACCGGCCCTCTCACCATGCTTGGTAAAGCTGGACATGTGTCAACTGTGTCTGCGGGTGATGGGATTGAGCTATGCAAATCTCAATCTCTCTCTCTCTCTCTCTCTCTCTCTCTCTCTCACACACACACACACACACACACACACACACACACAAGTGGACTAGGGATGTTAGAGAGTAGTTGACTACTCGATTACCCAATAAACATAAGCTTATCGGGTAGTTGATGACGCACTTCCCCACCCCCCTTGCCTCTATCAGAGGCAGCGGGGGGGGGGGGGCAGCGGATAGAGGCTGCTGGACTCAGCATGAGCCAGGACGGAGCAGACCTGGTGACTCTTACTACATTTCAAATGCAGAGCTGAAACGCAGGTGGCTCCTGGAGCCAGCGCGAGCTGAGACGGCTCAATCCCGGCTCAAGTGGGCTCCTGGAGCAACCCCCGCTGTGGCTCTGCAGAGCTGTCCTTATCGACTGATCGCAATTTAACATCCTTAGTGTGGACCTTGCTGGAAAATGCAGCCCACAAAATCTGCAAAGCACGTTAAGATCCTCTGAGGAAAAGGCACAGCTGATGCAGAAAGTGTTATCACAGGCGACTCCTGACTTGCAATGCAATTGGTTCCTGGGGAAGCATAGCAAGTCGGGGGCATCGTAACTTGAATCTTCATTGACGATAGGCACCGTGCGCCATCGTAAATGCAGGCCGAGGACGTAAGTCGGGGTTTTTTGGCCCCTTCTGCACTTTAAAAAATAGTTGTAAGTGTGGGGGTCGCAACTCAGGCGGTCGCAACTCGGGGGTTTCCTGTACTGCTTTAAGAGAATAAACAGGAACGTGAGTAGAAAGTCACAGTCCCTCTTACAGCAAGTTAGAATTATGGGGAAGATGAGTCTCATTCCTACAGAATGAGCTACTGCGCTTTGTGACGGCAAATATTGAACACATTTCTGCTGTGTTCAGCTGAAGCGTATCATCTGTGTTAAACTTTGTGCTGCTAAGGGACAAAATGTGCCTTTCTGCATAGTGCCAGAAGATGGTCTAATTCACTACTTATGCCATGTTTTGAAGGCTTAAGTGGTGCAATGGCTCTAGGGATGAACTGTGTGTAAGAAAAAACAGCTTCTGCTCTCATTTCTCCTAGAAAGATTTCTTTCTTCTGATTATTTCTGCTGTTTTAATGGGAGACAATTTTTTGCAGTGGAATGAAGCAAGAACCCTTATTATTCCAAGATGTACTGTGTAATATCCTCTTGCCCCCCAGTAGGCACGTGAATAACTTTAGGAAAAGGAATAATCACACTGAAAAACAAAACAGTTTCCTAATAAAGTAGATATACTTGTAAAAATGGGTACAAGGAGCAGCAGAGTGGAGAAGCAACTTGCTCAATATCACACAAATAATGCGAACACAAGGGTCCTGAATCCCAGATCTCAATGAGGCTACTCACAGGCACGTAAGAAATTTTATGCACAAGTATTGGCCAGGCCAGTGGCCACAGAACAGCTTTGGCCTTCGATCTGACAGAGTTGCCAATTCTTGTGGCTTTCTCTCAAGTCTCACAATATTTAAGAATTTTTTTTTCTTAAAGCTCTGGTCTCGGGAAGCCTGTAATTAGATGAGAATCTCAGCTTGCACTTTGCTGGGTGCCAATATGATTTCTGAATGCCTGGAATTGGATTTCCTCCAGTAAGGGCTTCAGCATATCAAGATCTGCTCCCTAATTTGCAAGGAAAAATGGTTGTTTTAAAACCCATCTCTAGCCCCACCTTCCTGAGCCCAAGTTCTATGGCTCGGTTCTTACAGTCAGAGTCATGACAAGTTTCCAGATCTTATGACAAGCAGCCAGGAAGGAATGTCCTGTTCTCCCACTCCCAATTACTGCCCAAACAGGAGCTGTGCTTGATCCCCATTTTGAAAACAGGGAAACCTTCACTTTAGTGAAACTCCTTCCAGCTGCAGGCAAGTGCAATCATTTCATGGAAAAGCAGAGGTGGGCTTCAGGCCTTGTGAACTAAGTGGCTCCACCATGCAACCTTCTCCCTCATAATCCTTCTGTTCTACTGGAAGAGTCTGCCGCCTGACTGCCATGATAACCAAGCCCATAAAAGGAGGCATTCTGCAGAGAGAATGGAGCAGCCACTGCTTATCAGGGAAGAAAATCAATGAGACTGATGCAGGCACCCTGCTAATGAGAGTACGAGGTTACCAATTTTCTTCCCAGTGTGATGGCAGCTGCTCTGCTCACTCTGCAGAACAATAATAAATGTACACACAGTGTCCTCTAGAGCAGTATTTCTGAAAGTGTTCCGCGGAATCACTGTCAGAAACACATTAACTGGTTGCCCTGGTTTGTTTATTTACTGGCACCGCGGCCACAGAGCCTCACGGTCCCATTGACTACATTTCATCCTTTGTAGCCAAGGGGAGCCACAGGAAGTGGCGTGGGTCGGGCCACCGCTTCTGTGGCTCCCCTTGACTGCAAAGGATGAAATGGAACCAATGGCAGCTGCAAGGCTCCATGGCCACGGCACCGGTAAATAAACAAACTGGGGCGACCAGTTAATGTGCTTCTGAGAGCGATTCCGTGGAACACTTTCAGAAACAATGCTCTGGACACAGTGGGTGTGGCACTGTCCGCCATGGCAGGATCATTATGTTGTAACATCTAAGCACAGCTCTAGGCCATTGCTAGGAGATGCTAGAGGAAAATCGCTCTGATAAGAGGGTTGCCAACTCTCCCAACCAGATAGATTTTATGCCATTTACAGTAATGGTGTCCAGTGCGGAAAAGATGGCCACCCTACTTGGATAAAAAGTCAGTCTTTAAACAACTGAGTTCCCTGAGCCCTGGTCTACACTACAGTTATTTAGAAATAACCGCCCTTATTTCAAAATAACAAGTGGCGCGTCCACACTACCAAGCCCGTTATTTCAAAATAAGGGGCTGGTTATTTTGAAAGAATAACTCCCTCTTTCCACAAGGAATAACATTTATTTCAAAATAGTTATTTCGAACTAGCGGTAGTGTGGATGCTCTACTGCTGCCATTTCAAAATAACTCCTCCCCAGAGTCATTCAAAGTAATTCCTCCCCAGTGCTTCCTGGGGCTCTAAGTCTAAGTAGCATGTCCACATTAAGGGAGCCTGCCTCAGACTAATTTCAAGGCTTCCCTGTAGTGGTATTTCAAAATAGCTATTTCAGGAGATATTATTTCAAAATAATTTCTAGTGTAGACATGCCCTGAGTGGCTTCAATCCTTCAAACACTTATGTGCATTCTTCACTTTGCACACATAACTAGTTCTAAATAGCAAGATTCTCAGCTGCTGCAGGCCAGCAAAGCTCCATATAAGTCTACATAGCTATACCAACTTTCATCAGATAGGGATCTGGCCCATTGACTTTAATGGGCTAATTTCTCACCCTAGCACTTGAAGGTTTCCAAACAGTTTACAAATATTTGTATTAAACCTTGCAGCTTTCTTTTGGAGATATATATTATCATCCTCATATTACAGATGGATAAATGAATCACAGACAAGTTGTAAGTTGGCCAAGCTCACAAAAGTAGTCAATAAAGGGAGTCTTGGCTCCCAGGCCCATTCAATTATAATTGTCTTACTCAAACTTAGTATGCTACATTAGACGTAGTTACATGGACAATGATTGCAAAACTGGTTTCTAATGCAGAGTCAGATCTTCAGCTCATGTTTAGCTCAACCAAAATCAAAGCTGTTGTGCTGGAATTATACTAGATAAGAATCTGGCCCTTATAAAAAAATTCTAAAACCTTGTTACTTGGGACATCAGTATAATTGCGTCCACATTACAGATTTTACCAGTAAGAACATAAGAACCATCATACTGGGTTAGGCCAAGTGTGTGTCTATACTGCAGCACTATTTTTAGATACTGGAGGTATCCCGAAAGAGCAATTCCACGTCTTTTGAACATGCCCGTTATTTCGAAATATAATGGGCTCGCTATTCCGACATCCCCATAAACCTCATTCCATGATGAGTAAGGGATGTTTTGGAATAGCAATTTAATTTGAAATAAGTGCTGTGTAGACAGTGCCAATTTTTGAAATAAGCTATTTTGAAATTGACTCGAAATAAGCTACGCAATTTGCGTAGCTCAAATTGTGTAGCTTATTTAGAGTACAGTTACAGTGTAGATGCATAGAGCACAGTTTTCCAAAGGTTGACAATGCCAGGTGCCCCAGAGGAAAAGAACAAAACAGGTAATCATCAAGTGATTCATCCCCTTTTGTCCATTCCCAGTTTCTGACCAACAGAGGCTAGAGACACCATCCCTGCCTAACATGCCTAATAGTCTTTGATGGACCTATCCTCAATAAATGTATCTAGGTTTTTTTTTGAGCCCTGTTAAAGTCCTGGTCTTCACCACATCCTCTGGCAAGGAGTTCCACAGGTGGTCTGTGTATTGTGTGAAGAAATACTTCCTTTTGTTTGTTTTAAGCCTGCTACCTACACATTTCATTTGGTGACCCCCATGTTCTTGTGTTATGGGAACAAGTAAATAAGTTTTCCTTATTTACTTTCTCTATAATAGTCATGATTTTACAGACCTCTATCATATCCCCCTTAGTCTCTTCTTACTCCGTCATGGGGTAAAGGCCTAACTGTAAATTACTAACCAAATGCTGAAACTACTAAGTTCGTGCCCTCAGTCATTGGGCCAGGCCTATTAATAAGTTGCTTAAACTGCTGAAATTATTAAAGTGTATGCCATTAAAATTTCCAGAATTATTATGATGAGGCTTATAGAAATAGGGGGCAACACAACGGGCACACCCTGTATTTTACAAAAGTGCTAACCACAAAAGGAGTAAACAACTTCAGATAAAGGTGTAAATTAGAGATCATACAAACAATGTTAAGTAAAGTGAGTAGCGTATCAAAGCTGTTCTTCCAGAAAAAGCTACACAAACAAACCGCAAAACTGCATAGCTTTTCCCGCTTCTTTTTTCGGAAGAGGCTTTTTTGATATTTGGCCCATCTACGCTGGGCCAAATGTCGGGAAAAAATCCCTTTCAGAACATCCCTTCTTTCTCGTAAAATGAGGTTTACCGGGATGCCGAAAAAAGTGCGTCTGCTCTTCCAAAACAAAATTTCGGAACAGCAGATGCGTTCCCTGGACCAGAGGTATCCCGGAAAAACTCTGTAGTGTAGACATAGCCTAAGGGTGTTGGAATAAAGAAGTATGTATGACTGGAACATAACATGGCAACAAGATGTGGAGGAACTGAGTCCCGCCTTGTATAAAGGATGCTTCTGCAAGCATGTGCTTTGGGAGGGAGGAACAGAGTGGACCTGCAAACTCTGTTCACGTAATTAGAAGTTCTGGGCCTGTTCATCCACATCAGGCAGTCTAGGACGTCTCAGTGAGCGGGAAGGAATAAGACCACCACCACTTGTCCGGGGATTGTTGGGGATCAAGGGTGAACTGTAAGTGCATCAGGCTTAGATATTGTAGTATAGCTAGTTTTGCATTAACTGCTTTGCATTATTTGTATATTAAGCTAACCTTCTTTAAAATTTATAGCAAATAAAATTTATATTGCATACTAATAAGTTAGCCTATAATGAATTATGGCTGAAGCTTGTGTTGTGATTTGTGCTGTGTTTATCTGTCTTGCATTGCTTATAGGAATTGTATTGACCCTTTTACTTGCAAAGTTATTTGGTTATTGTAATTGCTTGAGCTTTCAATAAAATAGAAAGTGGTTAAGTTTAAATTTCTCTCTCACTGGTTTGTCCTGCGTCCCTGAATCTAAAAATATATGGAAAGAATCATCACATGAGCATGGTAACAGCTATTTTAGTTCCCATTATTTTATACATATGGTTGGAATTATGTTTTCCAACGTGCATTATTTTGCATTTACCAGCATTAAAATTCATCCGCCACTTTGTTACCCAGTCACCTAGTTTTGTGAGGTCCTTCGGTAGCTCTTCACAGTCTGTTTTGGACTTCACTACCTTGAGCAGTTTAATATCATCTTCAAATTTTGCCACCTCACTGTTTATCCCTTTCATGATCGTTTATGAGTATTTTGATATACGACTGGTCCCAGTATGGACCCCTAGGGGACACCACTAATTAACTGTCTACATTCTGAAAACTGACCATTTATTCAAGCCCTTTGTTTCCTGTCTTTTAACCAGTTATCAGTCCATGAGAGGACCTTCCCTCTTATCCCATGACAGCTTACTTTGCTTAAGAAGCCTTTTGTGAAGGACTGAGATGATTTAGTTGGGGTTGGTCCTGCTTTGGGCCGGGGGTTGGACTCGATGACCTCCTGAGGTATCTTCCAACCCTATGATTCTATGGAAGGCTTTCTGGAAACCTAAGTACACTATATCCACTGGATCCCCCGTGTCCCCATGCTGGTTGACACCTTCAAAGAATTCTAGTAGATTAGTGAGGTATGGTATCTCGTTACAGAAACCATGTTGACTTTTCCCAATAAATTATATTCATCTAAGTGTCTGATTGAAACATAGTAAAGAAAGAATTTTCAATTTGCCCAGTACTGAAGTTAGACTTACCAACCTGTAAATGCCAGGATCACCTCTAGAGCCCTTTTAAAAAATTGGTGTCACATTAGCTATCATCCTGTCATTAGGTACAGAAGCTGATTTAAAAGACAGGTTACAAACCACAGTGAGTAGTTCCACAATTTCACATTTGAGTTCTTTCACAACTGAAATGCCATCTGGTCCTGGTGACATATTACTGTTCAGTTTATCAATTTGTTCCTAAACCTCCTTTAATAAGACCTCAATCTGGGACAATTCTTCAGATTTGTCACCTAAAAAGAATGGCTCAGGTTTGGGAAATCTCCCTTAGTCATTAAGACCTAAGCAAAGAATTCATTTAAATTCTCTTCAATGAACTTATCATCCTTGAATGCTCCTATAGAATCTTGATCATCCAAGGGGCCCCACTGGTTGTTTAGCAGGCTTCCTGCTTCTGATGTACTTAAAAAAACATTTTGCCATTACTTTTAGGGTATGTCTCCACTTGCCCCCTAGTTCAAACTAGGGGGCAAGTGGAGACATACTCTTAGAATTTTTTTGCTAGCTCTTCTTCAAATTTCTTTTTGGCCTTCCTAATTATATTTTTACACTTCATTTTACAGACTTTATGCTCCTTTCTATTTTCCTCACTCGGATTTCACTTCCACTTTTTAAATTATGCCTTTTTATCTCTCACTACTTCTTTACTTGGTTGTTAAGCCACGGTGGCACTTTTTTGGTTCTCTTGCTGTGTTTCTTTATTTGGGGTAACATTTAAGTTGAGCCTTTATTATGGTGTCTTTGAAAAGTTTCCATGTGTACTTTTGGCACCGTACCTTTTCATTTCTGTTAAATTAACCTCCTCATTTTTGTGTAGTTCCCCATTCTGAAATTAAACTCCATAGTGTTATATTTAATTATAGTATGGTCACTATTTCCGAGCAGTCCAGCTATAGTCACCTCCTGGACCAGATCCTGCACTCCCTTTAGGACTAAATCAGGAATTGCCTCTCCTCTTGTCGGTTCCAGAACCAGCTGCTCTAAAAAGCAGTCATTTAAGGTGTCAAGAAACTTTATTCCTGTAGCCCATCCTGAGGTGACGTGTATCCAGTCAATATGGGGATAATTGAAATCCTCCATTATTATTGAGCTTTTTATTTGCATATACTCTCTAATTTCCCTGAGCATTTCACAATCACTATCACCATCCTGACCAGGTGGTCAGTAAAATATTCCTACTGCTATATTCATACTATCACAGAATGGAATTACAATCCATAAAGATTCTATGGAACAGTTTGGTTCATTTATGATTTTTACTTCATATGATTCTACATTTTCTTTCACATGTAGCGCTGCTCCCACACTGGCACAACCTGTTCTGTCCTTCTGATATGTTTTGTACCCTGTGTCCCATTAATTATTCTCATTCCACCAAATTTCTGATTATTCTCATTCCACCAAATGCCGACGATATCAATAGTAGCCAATTAGCCCGTCATAAGATGGGATTTTCAGGTCTCTCCTCCACGTCATTCTTCTCTCCTGAGCCTCTGGTCTCTCGCTCTGTCTCTCTCGCTCTGTCTCTCTCTCTCTCCTCCTCCTCCTACTGCATCCCCCTCTCTCTCTCTCAGCTCTCCTCCACCTCCTGCCTCTCTCTCCATCTCTCTCTTTCTCTTCTACTCCCCCTTCTGCCTCTCACTCGGGGGACCGCGGAGCCCAAACAGTTGCTTGCGCCACTTGCTCCCCCGCAGCGGCCTGGCTGAGCGGCGCAGAAGTCAGCCGAGTGCCACGGCGGGAGGTGAAGGGAGGTGGGGCGGTGATGTTCACGGCTGGGGGCGGGGCCTGGAGCCGCTGTCACACCGCATGTCACCACCCCGCCCCCCTTCGCCTCCTGCCATGGTGCTCAGCTGACTTCTGCACCGCTCAGCCAGGCTGCCGCGAGGGAGCAAGCGGCCGTTTGGGCTCCCCTGTGGCGGCCCGGCTGAGCAGCGCAGAAGTCAGCCGAGCGCCACGGCAGGAGGCGAAGGGGGGCGGGGCGGTGACGTACACGGCCAGGCCCCGCCCCCTGTCTGTGTACGTCACCGCCCCACCCCTCTACCCCTCCCGCCGTGGCACTCGGCTGACTTCTGCGCCACCCAGCCGGGCTGCCGTGGGGGAGGAAGCAGCTCAAGCGGCTGTTTGAGCCCCGCACTCCTCATGCAGCACGGGCCGCCCAGAGGGAACAGCAAGCATTTCAGCGTTACAGAGTCACAGACACTGGGCTATTATTATTAGAATATCTTCATTCAATACAAAGCACTCTCATTCACCCATCTTGCTATTTAGACTTCTAGCGTTTGTGTATAAGCACTTTAAAAACTTTTCACAATTTAGCTGTCCACCCTTACTTGGTGTGATTGAATGGGACTCTTTCATTTGACTGCTTCTCGTTTGATCTTATCCAAGAACTCATCCTCTCCTCTTTACTAGGACTTAGAGAATCTCTATTAACAGACCTTCCACCTAAGGGATTACTCTATCAAGTTCATGTGCTCCTGTTGACTTTCCCGCAGCCCTCAGTTTAAAAACTGCTCTACAACCGTTTTAATTGTAAGTGCTAGCAGTCTGGTTCCATTTTGGTTGGTTCTTCCTTTATAGCCTCCTCCTTTCCCAAAAGTTTTCCCCCAGTTCCGAACACGTGCAACTTTGGTTAAAAAAAATCCTCACCAATGGGCAGCGGGTATGAGAGGCTGGGAAAGATGTTGCCTTCTCAAACTTCCTCATCTGGCCCCACCTATGCTCCACTGGAATATCCCAGGCCTTCTCTCCCAGGGCACAGCTATACTACCCTTGGCTTCCGAAAGAAGATATGCAAATTAGGCACAAATTTGCATATCTTCTTCCAATCCCTTTTTCAGAAGAGGTGCTTTTTTTTTTTTTTTTTTTTTTTTTTTTAAAGCTGTTTAGACCGGGGGGGTTCACACAAAACCACCTTTTTTGAAAGAACCCTGTAAACCTCATTTTTTGAGGAATAAGGGTTCTTTCAAAAAAGAGGTTTTTTTGTGCAAAAAACCCCATCTAGACTGCTTTTTTTTTTAAACCGCTTCTGAAAAAGGGATCAGAAGAAGATATGCATATTCACACCTAATTTGCATATCATCTTTCAGAAGTGGAGGGTAGTCTAGACCAGTGTTTCTCAACCAGTGGTACAAGTACCCTTAGGGGTACTTGATGGAAATCTGAGGGGTACGTCAACACAACTGAAATTTGGAGAAAACTGAATTTTTGTTGTAAGTTTTACAGCGCTTTATTATTTTTGTACTTTTTATACCCAAAAATTTCATTGCCTGCCTGCCTATCATTAAATTTGTTTAAACAAATGTGTTGCAATAGTAGAAAAAAATTATGTGTGTCTGAAAACTGTAAGTACTAGGGGTACTTCTAAGAACATAAGAACATAAGAACATAAGAATGGCCATACTGGGTCAGACCAAAGGTCCATCGAGCCCAGCATCCCATCTGCCGACGGTGGCCAATGCCAGGTGCCCCAGAGAAGGAGAACAGAAGACAATGATCAAGTGATTTATCTCCTGCCATCCATCTCCTGCCCTTGTTATGAAGGCTAGGGCACCATACTTTATCCCTGGCTAATAGCCATTTATGGACCTAACCTGCAAAAATTTATCAAGCTCTTTTTTAAACCCTAATAGAGTCCTGGCCTTCACAGCCTCCTCGGGCAAGGAGTTCCACAGGTTGACTGTGCGCTGTGTGAAGAAAAATTTCCTTTTATTAGTTTTGAACCTACTACCCATCAATTTCATTTGGTGTCCCCTAGTTCTTGTATTATGGGAAAAGGTAAATAATTTTTCTATAATCACTTTCTCCACACCATTCATGATTTTATATACCTCTATCATATCGCCCCTCAATCGCCTTTTTTCCAAACTGAAAAGTCCCAGTCTCTCTAGCCTCTCCCCATATGGGACCCTTTCCAAGCCCCTAATCATCTTAGTCGCCCTTTTCTGAACCTTTTCTAATGCCAATATATCTTTTTTGAGGTGAGGAGACCACATCTGCACGCAGTACTCGAGATGTGGGCGTACCATAGTTTTATATAGGGGAAGTATGATATCTTTTGTCTTATTATCTATCCCTTTTTTAATAATTCCTAACATCCTATTTGCCTTACTAACTGCCGCTGCACACTGCGTGGATGTCTTCATAGAACTATCCACTAGAACTCCAAGATCCCTTTCCTGATCTGTCGTAGCTAAATTTGACCCCATCATGTAGTACGTGTAATTTGGGTTATTTTTTCCAACATGCATTACCTTACACTTACCCACATTAAATTTCATTTGCCATTTTGCTGCCCAATCACTCAGTTTGCTGAGATCTTTTTGTAGTTCTTCACAATCCCTTTTGCTTTTGACTGTCCTGAACAACTTTGTGTCATCTGCAAACTTGGCCACCTCACTGCTTACCTCATTTTCTAGATCATTGATGAACAAGTTGAACAGGATTGGTCCCAGTACTGACCCCTGGGGAACACCACTAGTTACCCTCCTCCATTGTGAAAATTTACCATTTATTCCCACCCTTTGTTTTCTGTCTTTTAACCAATTCTTGATCCATGAAAGGACCTTTCCTCCTATCCCATGACCACCTAATTTACGTAAAAGCCTTTGGTGTGGGACCGTGTCAAAGGCTTTCTGGAAATCTAGGTATATTATATCCACTGGGTGCCCCTTGTCCGCATGTTTATTAACCCCTTCAAAGAATTCTAACAGATTAGTTAGACACGACTTCCCTCTGCAGAAACCATGCTGACTTTTGCCCAACAATTCGTGCTCTTCTATGTGCCTTGCAATTTTACTCTTTACTAGTGTTTCTACTAATTTGCCTGGTACTGATGTTAAACTTATCGGTCTATAATTGCCAGGATCTCCTCTAGAGCCTTTTTTAAATATTGGTGTTATATTGGCCATCTTCCAGTCATTTGGTACCAAAGTGGATTTAAAGGATAGGTTACAAACCACTGTTAATAACTCCGCAATTTCACATTTGAGTTCTTTCAGAACCCTTGGGTGAATGCCGTCTGGTCCCGGAGACTTGTTACTATTCAGCTTATCAATTAATTCCATAACCTCCTCTAATGTCACTTCAATCTGAGTGAGTTCCTCAGATTTGTCACCTAAAAAGGCTGGCTCAGATTTAGGAACCTCTGTAACATCCTCAGCCGTGAAGACTGAAGCAAAGAAATCATTTAATCGCTCCGCAATGGCACTGTCTTCCTTGATCGCTCCTTTTATATCTTTATCATCCAAGGGCCCCACTGCTTTTTTAGCGGGCTTCCTGCTTCTAATGTATTTAAAAAACATTTTACTATCATTTTTTGAATTTTTGGCTAGCTGTTCCTCAAACTCTTTTTTGGCTTTTCTTACTACATTATGACACTTAATTTGGGAGTGTTTATGTTCCTTTCTATTTTCCTCACTAGGATTTGACTTCCACTTTTTAAAAGCTGCCCTTTTCTCTCTCACTGCCTTTTTAACATGGCTGTTTAGCCATGGTGGTTCTTTGTTAGGTCTCTTACTGTGTTTTTTTATTTGGGGTATACATTTAAGTTGGGCCTCTAGTATGGTGTCTTTAAACAGTTCCCATGCAGCTTCCAGGGATTTTAGTTTAATTACTCTCCCTTTTAGTTTCTGTTTAACTAGCTTCCTCATTTTAGTGTAATTCCCCTTTTTGAAATTAAATGCCAGAGTGTTTGACCGCTCCTTTTTTTGAAAAGGAGGTACTTACAATTTTTTTTTAAAAAAGGGGTACTTTATAAGAAAAGATTGAGAAACACTGGTTTAGACATGCCCCCAGTCTGCTGTTCCAGTGCCAAAGGCTGGGGGCCCTGCTATACTGGGCGGCCTGTCCTCCTGGTGTTGGGGCCACTTTGGCCGCACAGCACTGAGGCTGGTCACTCAGCTGCTTGGTGGTCTTCATGGCTGGGGCTCTCTTCTCCAGCACTTTGGTGTTGGCTGTTGCTATGCCACCGGCTGACGCTCTGGGGCCAGTGCAGGCTGTGGCTTTGGCTGTGATGCCATCTCTCCAAGCTGCGGGTTCACCCATGACTAGTGCCCTCACCCCTCATTGATAGTTATACTAACCACAAGCCAGTTTGCCCAAGGTCACTCAGAAAAGTTCACGGCATAGACTAGAGTAGAATTCAGGAGTTTTCCCTCTCAAATCTCAGGCCCCGCCACACTTCCCATGAAATATTTCCAAGGCATAGCTCAGTTTCTCCTATTAAGCTGTCCGAGGTTTTCTTTAGACAGATAAATCATTAGAAGTGCTTTCCCTTTGGAAGAATAGGTAATGAGAACAATCATCTTAAATCTATAAACTGGTTCAGAGCTCTCAGGCATCCCATAATTTGTTGGTAGAAAGTATAGTAGCTACTTTATATTTAACCAATACAAGTGTCATCTCAGTGTATGTGCGTCATTGAAAAAGACTAAGTGGAAGGCAAAAAAAACCCCGAACTAGTAAATATATGTACTCTAAACAATTTAAACTCAGATAGCATTGGTTGAGTGCAATACTTAAAAACTTGCACTGCTATCATATTTGGCCTTGAACAAAGATATTCTGTAGTGAAGAATATAATGTTATGTATGTTACTTTATTACTTTTCTGTTGGCATAGGTTCCATTTTTTTTACTGCCAGGAAGGATTAATAGGTGGAAAATGAACAACATTCCATGAAATTTGCCTCTCCCAATCAATTTTCTGTCCCACTTGACTGTCTGGGACTTTAATCAGTTTATGTTTTTATTTCCTTTGCTCAGGTATTCTTAGGGACCGGTTTAGTCTTCTTTGAATCAGTATCTGAGTACCTCACAAACCTTAAGGCATCCTCCCCAATATCTATGTGAGGTAGAGAATTCAAAATACCTTAGTTTACTTATGGGGAAACAGATGCAAAAATGTGACATGCCCACAGAAATGCAGGAGAGTCTATAAATAAAAACCTGTGTCTAGCCCATGCCAAGAGACCCAGGCTAAGAGGCTGTTTAACTGTGGTGTAGACATTCAAGCAAGGATGTAAAAATCCCATTTAATCAGTTAAACGGTTAAGAATTATGTTTAAACTTAAACAGGGCATCCCCCTTGCCTGCCATGGCCAGGCTGGAGCAGGCCCCCCGCCATGGGTGGGACTTGGTCTGGCCAGGCTGGACCATCCCTGCCCATGGTATGCTGCTCCATCCAGACTGGGCTCACCGTGGACAGAGGCTGCTCGGCCAGGCTGGGCTTGCCATGGACAGAGACTGCTCTGGCTGGTCCAGAGCACCTTCCCCCCATCCCACGGCACACCTCACTGGGATGGAGCAGCCCCTGCCCACTTTGGGCAGGAGGCTGCTCTAACCCACCAATTAACCAGTTTACAATTCAAATTCAAGGTCTAGGACTTTGCGAGCTGGCAGCCCAAACCCAAATGTCTACCCTGCAGTTCAGCAGCCCCATTAACCCAGACCTCTGGCATGGGCCATCAGCAGGTATCTAACTGCTGTGTAAATATATCCTGCTTTGAATTAAGACCTGATCTCCACAGTCTCAGATTAGCACCTTCACCACTTCATCACTCCTATTTCTTATCTAG
Source organism: Pelochelys cantorii (assembly GCA_032595735.1). Lineage (NCBI taxonomy): Eukaryota > Metazoa > Chordata > Testudines > Trionychidae > Pelochelys > Pelochelys cantorii. The sequence continues at coordinate 7,976,134 of CM064355.1, read as the reverse complement.
TTCTCAAGTGGATAACCTCCCATTTCAGGAAGCGACTGATTTCTCAGATCTTGTACCATTGGGGTGGTATATTAATGTGGAAAGGGGTTAAAAAGAGGACTTTGGCCTAATATAAGGCCTAATCTGCACCCTCTGCCCAGTCCTGCCAGTGGGACTTGCCTTTTTACAAACGACTGTCAACCTAGAAACCACCAAAGAGTGGGACTAGCAGTGAAGGCACATTTGGATAGATAGGGGATAGAGATAAGTAAGTTGAAGGGACAGCAAACAGCACAGGTGAGGCAGCAAAGGAATAGACCCTCAATAGGTTTGCTTTGAGAAGAAACAAAGTTGAGGGAAATGGCCAGATAGAATTAGGGGAAGGGAGAGGGGAGATTGTAGAATCATAGACTCACAGGGTTGGAAGAGACCTCAGGAGTCTCCAGCCCCCTAATGATTTTGGTTACCCTCCGATGGACTCTCTCCAATGCACCCACATCCTTTCTGTAATGGGGGCCCCAGAATTGGACGCAATACTCCAGATGTGGCCTCACCAGTGACAAATAAAGGGAAATAATCACCTCTCTAGATCTGCTACACAATGCTCCTACTAATGCACCCCGATATCCCATTAGCCTTCTTGACTACAAGGGCACCCTGTTGACTCATATCCAGCTTCTTATCCACTGTAATTCCGAGGTCCTTTTCTGCCGAACTGCTCCTTAACCAGTTGATCCCCAGCCTATAACAATACTTGGGATTCTTCTGTCCCAAGTTCAGGACTCCGCACTTGTCCTTTTTGAACCTCATCAGATTTCTTTTGGCCCAAACCTCTATTTCTCTAGGTCACTCTGGACCTATACCTACCCTCCAATATATCTACCTCTCCCCCTAGCTTAGTGTCATTTGCAAACTTGCTGAGGGTGTAATCTAGGGGTGGGCAAATGGGCCTCCATAGGCTGGATGCGGCCTGTCAAGTGGGTTGATCCAGCCCACAGACGCCCTGCCACTCCCCCACCCCCAGGCCAATCAGAGACTGGGGAGTGCTCACAGTCTCCTCTTCCACCAGGGGTGCACAGCGCTAAGAGTCAGCCACCAGGGTTGACTAAGCGCCTTGTGCCCCTTGCAGGGCAAGGGCAGAGAGTGAGAGACTTTGTGCGCTTTCCTCGCCCCAGGCCAATCAGGGCCCGGAGGCAGCGGGAGCATGTGAAGTCTCCTCCCGCCCTGCAAGAGACACAGGGTGCTTAGAATCAACCACCAGCTGCTGCTCAGCTGATGGTTGACCCTATGTGTGGTGTCCCCTTGAAGGGCGGGGGCAGGGAGTGAGAGACTTCCTATGCTCCCTCCACCCCCAGACGCTGATTGACCTGGGGCAGGGGAAGCGCACGAAGTCTCCTCCCACTGACAGGGGTGCAGGAGCTGAGAGGGAACTGCCAGCTGTTCAGAATAGCTGAGGATTCTCTCTTGGAGGCAGGGGCAAAGATTTCACATGCTCCCCCCGCCTCTGGCCAGTCAAGGTCTGTGGGCAGGGAAGCACAAAAGTGTGGCCCCGCCCCTTCCACCCAAAGCCCCACCCCTTCCAGGGTGGCCTGGGGTGATTTCAAAAATTTCTGAAGTGGCCCCCCATCTAAAATGATTGCCCACCCTTGGTGTAATCCATCCCCTCATCCAAGTCATTAATAAAGAAGTTAAAGAAAACTGACCCCAGAACTGACCTTTGGGGCACTCCACTCTATACTGACTGCCCACCAGACATCCAGCTATTGATCACTGCTCATTGAGGTTGACAATCTATCCAGCTTTCTATCCACCTTACAATCCACTTTTCCAACCCATACTTCGTTTACTTGCATAGTGCTATGGAAAGAGGCTGGGGAGAAGAAGGATTGAGGAACTGAAAGAAATTCATCTTCAATTCCCCTTCTGAGGAACAGTAAGCTCATCAATGGTGCTGAAAGGGTTAAGCATTCTTCCACACAGGGGCAAGAGATTTGACTTTCAAATGGAGCCCTTCAGGATCCAGAAAAATCCATCATCCTAATGCCCCAAACTAAGCTATTGAAACCAAAAGAAATGAATCCATAGAGTGGATCATTAGCCATGTGTGGAGTGTTGCTCCCAGAATTAATAGATGCAATGTCATGCCTTGGGACTACTTTCAATCTTTTCTTAGACAGATGGAAAATCATGGAGGAAAATTCTAATTCTAGTTTCTCTCTTCCTCTTTAAAAGTTTGCTTCCCAACTTTACAAAAGAGTAATTCGCAATCTAACCGCCTGGCTGCCCATTCCACCCAAAGCTGCCATGAACTTATCATCATCGTTTTAAGCGTAAACCCGGAGCTGAAGAAGTAACTGAAAGTCAGTGATAGGACTAAAGCTGTAAGCTCTTGGGAGGCAGGCACTATCTTTAGTCTAATGTCTGTACACCACCTTGGAGATCCATTTCTGTAGGTGCCACAATAATAAACCGTGATCTCATTGCTAAAACTTCAGACTTGTTGGTGTTACCCTGAACAGCACGATAAAAGGTTCTGGTATCTCAAGGTCAGTCTGTTTATTTCCAAACCACAAGGCAAATACGGAAAAACGATCAATTTTACATGGTGGTTAATACTGAACTTAAAGATTGCAGATTCCTAGGGCTCCCTGGTCAGGAGAAATCCTGGACTGTCTTTATTTCCTGCTTCACCTGGTAGGTCCACACTGCAGTCAGAGCACTTGTTTGAGTAAGAACAGCAGTGAAGACATGGCATCATGGGTGGCGGTGATTTGTGCATGTACCTTTGATCCAGGTAGACCTGACTAGCCTGTGCCTCACTGTTGTGTAGACCATAGAATCCTAGGGTTGGACGAGACCTCAGAGGTCAACGAGTCCAGCCCCCCAAATCAAAATGAGCTCAAGTGTATCTACAGCTGAAATCACCAGTCCAGACTCTTATGTACTTGTTCGGCATCCCCTAGTGTGTACTATGAATACTTAATAGCTAATACAGCACTGACGATAAGGCAACTTTCACACAAAGATCACATAGTAGTCAAAACAGGGCTTTATCTAGGGTTAGAACATCAAGCATAAATTAGCTTCATGACACACTGATGTAGATAAACTTTATACCTGTGTCATACACTCGGAAATATTGACAAATGGTAACATTCGTTCCTATATGGAAGGGCTATGAATCATTGAAGTCCCACTGATATTCTATTCTGCGGGCATAAGTGGGATGACTCCTTGCAATTTCCTTGTAGCCTCTTAACTTTAAGCACAGTCTAAAGTCCTTTAATATTTTAAGAGTATTCTGTAGTTTCACTCTCTCCCCATCCACCACAAGCGATACAGCATCTGTGTTATCTCTGTACGCCGCATGATTAGCGCTAATCATGGTATTCCCTTCTCCTCAGTAGATGTCACAGTTCTTTGCAGACGAGGGCAGTATTATTATTCCCATTGTAGAGATGGGGAAACTGAGGTACAGGGAGGTGAACGGCACTTGCCTAAAATCATCCTGAAGATCAGTGGCAGAGCCAGGAATAGAGCTGAGGTCCAGTGTCATGCAGCAAACAATTATTTCCAAGTCAGATACACAACATGAACATTGCAGAATTGTGCTACTATACAACATGTTTATCTTGGTCAGCATTCAGGTTCTGAACTTTCTCTACATGCAAGGGATGTTCAGATTTCTATCCACCTACTCTACTCTGAAATGCTACCACAGTGACTCACGCTCCCATGCCAGTCAGGTTTGATGTTCCGTGCTGCATTGCAGCCAGGGGACTATCACCTTCCCACTCCAAGAGGGGACATGCGGGTGCATTGTTGGAGCTGGTTTCCAGTCAAAATATTTGAGATTTCAAAATTTTCACCAGAAATAAAAAAGCTTTTTCTCAGTTAAAAATAATTTTTCTTTGTTATTTCTGTCAAAGTTTTTTGCTAGAAAACTTCTCTTCCCTCACCCCGACCAATAAATCACCAATAAAAAACATTCAAGTGGAGTAATGAGTCCACAATGTAGTGCTAATTGAAGTATAATTCTCTGTAGTGATAATATTCTCTTCTCTGGCTTCCCTTTCTTCGTAAAGAAGCAACCCAAAAGTCTCATGTTCATTTTGTTTATAGCTCAGAGCTTATGATTTAAGTAATATTGTGCTAGTGATTTCAATCATCAGCATTATTAACACTGATCTTTAACTACTTGTGACTCCAAGACTTCCCTTTGCCCATGGTCCAAGTCATAGAATGAATAGTGGCTTTTTCTCAACAGAGCAGGAATGAAAGGCTGTAATTTAATGATTCTCCTGACTTGAAATCATGCAACACTGAAAGCTTTACACCAATTTACAGTACATTTGCATTTCAACAGAAAGTTCTAGGGGAAAAAATGGGATTTGAGGGAGTGAGATGTGAGTGAACTGCAATAAACGAAGCCTTTTCATAGAATCATAGAATACTAGGACTGGAAAGGACCTCAAGAGGTCATCGAGGCCAGTCCCCTGCCCTCATGGCAGGACCCAGCACTATCTAGACCATCCCTGATAGACATTTATCTAACCTACTCTTAAATATCTCCAGAGATGGAGATTCCACAACCTCCCTAAGCAATTTATTCCAGTGTTTAACCACCCTGACAGTTAGGAACTTTTTCCTAATGTCCAACCTAAACCTCCCTTGCTGCAGTTTAAGCCCATTGCTTCTTGTTCTATCCTCAGAGGCCAGGAAGATCAAGTTTTCTCCCTCCTGCTTGTGACACCCTTTTACTTGATATCAAATTCACAGTTTGCACTGTAACTATTAAAATCAATCTTCGCAAAGGTGTCAAAGAGGAGCAAAAGGAGAGACAGTAAAAATACTTCAGTTCTACTATGGCACTTTTCACCAGTAGAGCTGAAGGCCTTTTACAAAAGGTGGATAAGTTTACATTTTCCCCCAAGGAAGGGAGTTGCCTTAACTCACATTGTATGCAGAGATTAAAGTAAAATTGTTTTTTTCCCAGGAATGGGGAGGGGGTACCAGCATGGTCCCAGAAGCTCTTCCCCTGACCGCCTGATCCCATGTTAACTGTACGTCAGCTGCTCCCAGTTCTGCTGCTTTTCCCCACTCTGCCCCCACAGTCCCTCCACATAGCTGCCTCTCCTCCGGCTCTGTACAACACCGTCTCTGCCGGAGAACAGGCCTAGGGTGGGAGCAGGGCTGGGAATTCTGCTCCCTTCTCCACTGGAAGGGGTAGAAGAGAAAGGAGTAGAATGCCAGCAGCTCCTCCAGCTGCTGGACTGTTCCCAGCCCTGCGGAGCTGCTGCTGTACAGACAAAGCCAGAGGAAAGGCAGCTCCAGGGAGGGGTTGGGAGTGGGGTGTCTTTCTGATGTTCCATAGTGGTTCTCAGTAGCTGGTTAGACTTTGCCACCACTTTCTTGCCGGTTCGGTTCACTCTCACCTCTTCCTAAATGCGAATGGCAAGGCATGGGATAGAACCAGACCTGTAGTCCACCAAGGAGATCCAGAATTAACAGCGAAGCCTATATAGGCGAGGCTGCAACCTCTGCAGATAGGAAGTGGAGGGGAAGAGTGACTCGCTCGCTCGTGGGCTGCGTACCATCTGTTCTGTCCTGGTCAGCGTGCAGCCAGCAGGGGAATCATGCACAGGGGCCTGCAAGATGCTGAAGATGTTCAATCCTGGTCACTTTTCTGCAGTGGTCTCCTGTCTCTTGATGTCTAGCTAAAACAGGTACCTGCCTGAGGGCAAGCTGTTGGGAGCTCAATCCAGGTGAGTTGAATGTCAGAGGGCCATGCGGAGGATATGAGCAAGCTCACAGCTGCCCTCTTTTTAGAGGAGCTTTTCCAAGTTTTGTGAGTGAGATGCACAATCCTAGGGATTGTGGTGGATGCCCAGGCACTCTGAGATGTCCGCATAAGCCTTTCACGGTTGCGTCAGTTCTTTTTTCATCTTGCTCAGTAATGATCTCATTTTAAGTGCCAACATGGAAGTGGAGCTCTTAGCAAAATTAGGCTATGGCTCAGACACCTGTTGGCTACCAAGTATGCGTACTCCAAACATTAATCATATTTCCAGATATAGGTCAACAACTGACGGATGAGGGTGATGAAGAAGTGTCCTTTACAGACAGGTTATGCCATAATTGCCCAAATCCAGCTACCTTCTTCTAAAGCATCTAAAAGTGCCACACCCCAGAGGTATGACAGTGGCTAGAATGGTCTAATTCAATGTAATCAGTCTGTAGGTTCCCTTATTGTGTTATACAGTAATACTCATTTCTTTCCAAACAGTATTTTTAATTATGACATTTCACTGCTTGACCACACTGAATGTAAGCTAGCTAGGGGCAACAAACAAACCAAAAGAAATATTACAAAGCACAACTGTATCATCTGGGGATATAAGACTCATTCACATAAGAGTGCAAACTGATCTTTCAAGGTATTTATTACTACAAATCAAATATTTTTCTGCAGTGGACTGGACATCAGACATGCCAGCTATCATACTGTGGGTTTGAACTAAAATGCTACAGCAATCCTTCTGGGCTTAGGAGAGGCGGGCATTTTGATCCATTCTAGTTACCAGTGCCATTCTTGTCCCGAAAACATGTATTTGGTCAATTTGGGCACCATCCATGGTAAAATGTCACCAGTGATGGGCAGGGTATAAGAAGCTGAACAAGAAAGCATTTCACCCCTATCTAAAAATGAAGGTTCTGATTTTCAGAGGTGCAGGGCACTGCCACCTGCAGTGAAGAGGCAGTATGCCCTAGTTCAGACGACACTGGTCTGGTACGGAATAGACACAGATTCCATTCCTAGCTCTGCTACTGATGTACTGGGTCCCCATGGGACAGTCACTTCCCTTCTCTGTGCCTCATATGCGAAATGGGGACAAGGATACCTTATTTGGGATGTGCTTGGATATCTGTGGGTGAAAAGTGCTGTATACCATCTAGTTACACTGAAATCTCTGTGCTCTGGCTGTCCCTAATCGGGGCGCACCCATGGTAAGGAGGAGGATGTGGTTCTGTGCTCTGGCCCTCCCCCTCCGTCTCTAGCTGGGGGAATGGCCATGTGCAGAGCTGCTTCTGCTCAGGTTTCTCTCCTCGCAGTGCAGGGCACAGAGCCACATGTGCCTCTGGCAGCAGGACGGCAGGTAAGTGCCCCACCACCTCCACCACCTCATGGGGCCCACCCTGGCCTGGCAAAATATTTAATCTGGCATATCCTGTTTCCCAGGGGTGTCAGATTAAAGAGGTTCAAGTGTGAAGAGGGTGTCAGTATCTCTGAAAATTAGATCTTACTTTCTTTATACTGCTACCTGCACCCCAACTTCATATGTAACGCCCGCCAAAGATCCAAATGAAGAGCAACTTTCTAAGAAAGCGGAGTGCAATGAAAAAAATGAAATAGCTCCAGATATGAATGAGTTAACCAACATTCATTTACCAGGAAATGCTTTAGTGCTGAGGGCCATATTCTTGCTCTATGTCAGACACATTTTCTCGCTTATGTACCCGAGATGAGCAACACATAGAGAAAGAATGTTGTGTTCTATCCGTCAGGAAACATCACCATCTTTGCCATGACATGAAGAAGCTGGAAGTGCATGGCAGCCAACTCAAAATGGCACAAAACCTGTCCATTTATATATAATTCTTCCATTCTGGAAATGATGCCATGTACGTTCCCACATTGTGCAAGTTGGCACATATTCATAGGCACCATAAGGTACAAGCAAGCACCGAGATTGCTTACTCTTTTCAAAAATAGCAACACTCAAGCAAATTTAGCAGAGCTAAAATTTTCCACAGCTAAATCAAGAAAACACTAAGAGTCTCATCTTGCAAGTCAGTGGGAGTCAGTGATTGGTTTGAAAAAAAGTTAACCCCCCAAAAGGCCCAAAGTTAAAGCTCCATCGCACTAGGCACGATGAAAGTCGGTTCTTGCTTCAAGAGCTTACACAGGATTTCTGCTCGTTAATGTAACAATTCTATTTTCTCTTGTACATCCTATTTTTGAATATCTTATCCATTGTCAGTGAATGAAGATCATGAATAAGAGGGCTACTATTTAATTAAGTTAATCTAAAGAACTATATGCAGCTTCTATAGAGAATTATATTTTTTCCCCCATGGACATTGCATGTAGAGAAAGAAATATGTGAAGTCTGAGTATTTTAGCCTTCTGTTCTATACGTCACTTTAGAATCCCATCCTGAGGGCCTAATCTTTGATCCTATGTCAAAACTCCCATCGACTCCAGTGGAACCAACCAGCAGTGTTGTCACCTTTTCCATCTCCAGCCTCACTGGAGATGTATTGGACCTATCATAAGAGCCTGATCCTGCACCCATTGAAAACTTCAGTGGTGCTGCAACAGACCCTTACAAAACTAGAGCATGGCCCAATGCCCTGTGAAGTTGATGCAAAGACTCCCATTTGAGTCAAATGGGATTTAGATCACATCCTAAGGCTATGTCTACCTCTTTCGAAAGAGGCTTTTTCGAAAGATACTTTTGAAAAAGCCTATTTCGAAAAAGACCGTCTAGACTGCAACCAGTACTTTTGAAAAAGCAAGCCACTTTTTCAAAAGAGAGCACCCAGGCAGTCTGGATACTCTCTTTCGAAAAAGCACAGTTTGCATTACATAGCGCCTTTTTTCAAAAGAGCACTTTCGAAAAAAGGCATTCTTCCTCGTAAAACGAGGTTTTCCGCGGCCAAAAAAGCTGCTGCGTTCTTTTGATTTACTGTCAACAGAACACGGCAGCAGCCTAGATGCAAGGGAAGTTTTTTTGAAAAAAGTAGCCTTTTTTCAAAAAACAAAAAACAAAAACAAAAACACTGTAGTCTAGACACACCCTAATTGTTTTGCACCATACAGGTTGTGCAAATAGTTCTCTAAGGGCCCGGTGTGACACTGCAGAAAATAAAGGTACTCTAGGCACTGACTCAACAGGGAACTTCTGCACATACCTAATTTAAGCACATGAGATGTCCTACTGAAGTTAGTTCACAAGATACTTCAGCATATGAGTAACTCCTTTGTAAGTATGGGACTAGTCACCTGCTTGAATTAGGCACATGCTTAAACACGTGACCAAATCAGGCCTACAATGGGTCCTCTAGGAGGCAGGTCTGTATTTTACAGAAGGATAAACTGTTGTCAGTGTGAGCTTGAAATTCCTTGTCAGTTAGTGGAGTTAGCAATGGGACCCAGGGGTCCTGCAACCCACTCTCCTGGGTCCATCCACTAGACCAGATTCACCCCTCGTATAGAGCAGTGGCTGCTCCACTCAGGTCAATGGGAGTTGCACCTGCTAATCCCAAGTCTGAATTTGCCCTCTCTTTAGACAGCTATTGCTTGTGGGTGACTGGTTCTATTAATAGCTGCAATATGCATTCGAGAAGGGTTGCCTAATATTCAGAAAGGCATGACTGTCACTAACACAGACAGTACTAGAAGGGTGCTGCATTATATGAAAACACAAGACAAAATAAACACCACCTTGAGGCATCTTGCAGCCATAAGATAAAAATGTAACAAATAATCAAACCTGACTAGCTTTAACCATGGTCTTCCCTGCTCTTGGAGCACTGTTGTCAATTGCCTATGGAATTCAGAAAAAAACCCAAACCCACAAGCAAATCTGTCTTCAACACAGAGTATCACGAGCCTACGGAATTAGGAGTTCCAATGCCATAGCTAGCTCTTTATAGAGCTGGAGAGTTTTCTGACCAGCAGCCTCTGTGTTGACTCCATCGGTGCTCTGGGGCTGGAGCACCCACAGGGAAAAATTAATGGATGTTCAGCACCAAACAGTGATCATGTTCTCCCTCCTCTCCCCCCAGCACCTCACGCACTAGTGGTCCCACTGATCAACTTCTCCCCTCCTTCCCAGTACTTCTAGAACACCGAGAACAGCTGATTCACCACGTTCAGGAATCTCCAGGAGGGAGGGGCAAGAACAGAGATGGGGCATGCTTGGGGGAGGCGGCAGGGAAGAGGAGGGGCTGCGGTTAGTGGAAGGGGTGCAATGGGGATGCAGCAGGGTGGGGCTTGAGTAGCGGAAGAGGAAGCTGGTCCCTATGACCAACAATATTTGTTATTATGCAGAAAGGTAGGAAAATGTCACAGCTGATGTTGGGACTTGATCCCATTGAAGGATTTTTTTTTCAATTCAGGATTTGAGGGAGGTGTGGTCTGAATAGAGGACTGGGAGCCAAGAACTCCAGAGCTCTAATCCAGGCTCTGCTAATGAATTCCAATAGGTGGCCCTGGACAAGTCACTTAACTCCTCCGCTTTCATCCCCCTATCTGGAACATGGAGATAGCCACCCCATTCCTATCTCCGAAGAGAGGAGGAATACGTTAGGGGAGGCCTAATTCTGTGCAGACGCTGAGCAGACATTTTCACATTTTCTGCCTGACAGGATGATTGCCATGGAGTTGTTATTGCACTGATTAGGAGTTGCCAGAACACAGCTGTGCAGGAGCATGGCCTGATGCCCGAAGGAGGGCAGAACTGGGTAAGAGGAGGAGCCAGTACTGCCTGTTGTGTGTGCAAGGGGACAGCATGACAGTGTCCAATTAGGAAAATTTTATGTTGTCCTTGTGTACCTAGAGTAGGGCACCAAGGACAGATCCTAGGATCAGAACTTGACCCTATAAAATGTGGGAAAATAGAAGACTTGAGTGCAGAAGACAATCAGCTCAGGTGTTCCTCCAGTGCAGTCAGCAACAACCACCAACACAAGCATGCCCAGTTCTGTGACGGAGCACGGGAAAGGAAGGGACCCAGTTAGAAGATGTTACACATAAAATCAAGTTGCTGATTGCGTAATGGATGGACATCACACTTGGCATCCCCTCCCACCCCTACAGAGCACCCCCCATCAGCACAATCCTGATTAGTGTATGCTTTTCTGACCCATCATGGACGCACCTGTTCAGTATTCACAACCTGAAGTTCTCATTGGTTTTTATGGGGAGAAAGCTAAATCTTTCCCCAGCCATCTTTCTTCGCATTAAATCTTTTCATGAGAGTTGGAATGAGCTGCTCTCTTGATTAAACACAGGACTCTATTTTACTCCATCATTTCCAGTATTATCACTGAGAAGAAACACATAAAATGCCTGACTGTAAATGAGTGTGGTTAATGAAAGAGGACCATGTGAGGCTTGTAAACCATCTCACTCTTTTGGACTGCACTCCAATCTTTAGCGCTTGCAGCCAATCTTCCTTACAGGAAAAAGTGCCTCATTGTAAATGGATCTCTGCATTATTTATGTCCAATAAAGATAATTGGGAATGGTTGGGCTGCTGGAAGCACGCAGGCTGGCATGAGCCTCTCTTTAGAGGAAAAAGTAAAAGGGGGAGGCTGTGTCTGAAATGGTAATGGCTCTGATTCTGTCCCCGATGGTTGCACTTGATGCAAAAAAACACCCCAAACTTAACTTTGCTGAAACTACAACAAGGAGTCCTGTGGCACCTTAAAAACTAACAGATTTATTGGGGCATAAGCTTTTATAGGAAAAACTCCCCACTTCATCAGATGCATCGGACAAAGTGGTTTCATGGGAAGTGCTTTTTTCCCATGAAAGCTTATGCCCAAATACATCTGTTAATTTTTAAGGGCACATCTACACTACGGGGAAGATTGATGCTGCCACAGTCGACCTTCTGGTATTCGATTTGTAAAGTAAAGACCCACTAAATCGAACTCAAAGGGTGCCCCCGTCGGTGTCGGTACTCCTGCTCCTCACGAGGAGCAAGGGAAGCCGATGGGAGCGTTTCCTCCCATCGATCTCACACTCTGTGGACAGTGATTTAAGATATGTTGACTCCAGCTACACAATTAACATTGCTGAAGTTGAGTATCTTAGGTCGACCTTCCACTCCAGTGTAGACCAGGCCTAAGGTGCCCTGGGACTTCCCGTTGTTTTTGCAGACACATTATCGCAGCTACCCCTGCCAGTTATTCTGATTAATAATAAACCCAAGTGGCAGTGCTTATACAAGGGCCTGATCCAAAATGCATTGACATGTGTTTTGACCGCAGTGCCAGAACCTCTGTTTGCATATTTATGATAGAAAACAACAAATACACAGACATGAGGAAATGAGTAGAATATAATGAAACAGGGCATGGTTTACAATAAATCACTATTGATTTTAGTAAGCTCTCCTGAACCTGTGTAAATGATGGATTGAAGCTGATGAGAAAACCAGGCATATACTACAATATGATATGCAAACCATTGCAAGAGACCCAAATGATCAGGCCTAAGCTAATTAATATTTTCCTGCAGCTCATTCAATGCATATCCATAAGGAGCATGGAAAAATCCACTGTCTTTTCCTATTTCCTTCAGTTAATTTCTTCACGCTAGTTGGTATGTTCTGGGTAAATCTTAATAATTTAATGGCAGGTGTTTGTTTTCCCTCAGATCTGAGCTCTAATCTTGCAATTCTTTTAAACAGAAAGAAAACTGGCAAGACACATTTGTTTACAGCATCCACAGACTGGCTGTTTTGTAATAACAAAAATATTACCCCAAGTTAATTTGAGGGCAGTCTATCTAATGCAGTATATCAATCTTGAATGATTTGTAGGACTGTGCCTGCATAACTGAAAACCAGCATTGTGTTGACAATGAAAATTACTTTACTGTAAAGTATTTGAGTGGCGTGTGCACATTAATTTAATTCATTGGAACAGGTAGGCTGGCATTCACAGTATAAAACTGCTAGCAAAAAAAATGAGCTCTTTACACTTTATAACAAATACTTCTTTCAGGAGTAGAAAACCCTGTCGTGTCAAAAACACCTTCCTCCATTACTCCAAGGTTCATTACGTCAGGCCTGCTGTAATAAAAATCTACCACACAGAAGACTGAGTCATCACTTGCTGAATCACACTCAAGCAGCATTATGGGAAATCTCCATGACCTTCAGTTTCAAGAGCATGAGATTCCACCTCCACTGAGAACCTCAAGTAGGCTTTTATTCATGACAGTCAGGCAATAGATCACAAACAGTGCACTGAAGCCAGTGACTGCCAAGTTAGTGAAAATTATATGCTAACTTAGAGGGTAGATACATTATGGTTGAGAGGTGTCCAGTTTTCGACTGGGAACACCTGATTGAAAAGGGAACCTGGATGTTCCAACCAACAGTGCTGACCAAGCCATTACAAATCCAGTTGGTGGCACAGGCAGGCTCTCTATCTGGCTCTCTGTGGCTCCTCCCTATGGCTTTTGGTGGACTTTATGCACTGCTCCTACTCTGACTCCCAGTACCAGCTCAGCAGCTTCTATTGGCCTGGAACTGCAGCCAATGGGAGCTTAGAGAGCTATGCCTGCAGGTGTGGGTAGTGTGTAGAGCCACATGGTCATACCTCGGCCTAGGAGTCGGAGGGAAATGCCATCTGGTTCCCAGGAAATGACTGAGGTAAGCTCCAGCCAGAGTCCATTCCGTGTACCCTCTGCCCCAGTCCGGAGCCCTCTCCTGCACCCCGAGTCAGAGCCCTCATTGCCTCTTGCACCCCAACCGCCTGCCTGGTGAAAATGAGCAGGTGAGCGAGGATGAGGGAAAATGAGCAGGGTTGGGGCCTCTGCGAAGGAGTGTGGCAGGGGGTGGTGCAAGGTTTTTCAATGTTTTGCAACTAGAAATTTGGCTGCTCTCCATCAGAGAGCCAAAATAATTCCCAGTGCTGCTCCCAGTTACTACTAGTGTAACAAGGAGAGCTGGGCTAATTTAAATAGATTAAAGGCCCTGAAGCAGAGTGGAATTAGTTATAGTGCCGTAGACTCATTCTCTGTCAGGGATGGATCCTGCAAGATGCTCTGAACGCTGATACTGCAAAGCACTGAAATGCACGCTAAACTGAAGAGCCCCCAATTGGTTGTGGTGGGGTGGGCCCTCCAGTGGCCTCCAACTGAAAAAAAAACCACTCACAGGCTTAAAGTTGCAAAAAACTAGTCTCAGAAAGGGCTCAGCACCTTGCAAGACTGAACATTCACCTTTTCCTAAAACTGCTGAAACCCTGAAGCAGGATGCAATCCCCCAATGAGCAGTGGGCTCTGCGTCCCAGGCGGCTGGGTTCTTTGCCTTACCCCGTGCTCGTCTGTTCCTCTAATTCACAAGGCTCTATTGAAGCCAACCAATTTGGCACCAACTCTACCCTGGACTGATTCAGAATATGCCAGACTCTTTTAACGGGCTGCCAAAGTAAACCCGGCCATTTGCTATGGATACACTGTCCGCTTATTTATTGATTCCATTCATTCTTCTCATTAAGTGTTTCAAAATTAGGAAGAAAAAATGTTACGTTCGTATTTTGACCTACTTATTTCTGAGGAGAAATAGCATTCTGGATGGTTCTATCTTCACTACAGAGCCTGCGGCCTGACTGCCTTGGATTCAATGGGAACTGAAAGACAGGCCAAGGCCACCAGCATCCAGAGGGATTCTGAGGTTGGAACATAGGAAATGCATTACTTCAGCAGCACAGAGGGTCACCTAGTTCCATATATGGTGTGTGACAAAGGCCTCTCTCAGCTGCTTCCAAGAAAGGTCTGAGAAGCCCTCAAGACTAGCCTGTTTCAGCCCAGTCTTTTCAGTTCCTTCCTAACACCAATACCAAATAGCACCTTTTCCTAATGCAGCTGAACAACTGAAGCAGGATTCAAGCCCTGATGAGCAGTAGGCTCTACCTCCCTGGTTACTGAGTTCTTTACCTTACCCCGCACTCTTTTGTTTCTCTAATTCAGGAGGCTGGATTATATCATGGCGGTTTATAGCTCAGCCTGTCTTTTCCCATCAATCTGTTCTAATGTAACACTGGATAGCCTCAGTGTCCATATGTGGTGGAATGTGACAGAAGGATTATCCAAACAAAACAAAAACAAAAACAAACCAACAACCACCGAGGGATATTTTTCTATAACATGGCATCAGTCTATTGACCCATCCAAAGTTACCAGCTAACACTCAGCTCTGGGTGACCCTTCCTCACCAATTCGGCTACAGTGTCCAAGCTGTAGGGAGGGAGCTGACAATTTTAGAGAGAGTTTCCCTACTCAAAACTCGTTGCAAGGAAAGGAAAGTCCTCCTGTGTCTTTCTAGGTAATTGACAGTTTGGATAGCCAATCAACTGTGCCCCTTACTCCCATTCGTATGAGAGTTTCACCCCAGCACACAATATAAATGTCTGATCCCTATTCTGTGTATTTCAGTCATTGAAGAAACAGAGCCAGATTTTTAGAGAATAGGAGCACCCTGTTCCATATCTGAAACCCAGGAGAGCTTCTTATCCTGTGTGCCTCTGAAAAAAATCATAGAATCATAGAACACTAGAACTGGAAGGGACCTCGAGAGGTCATCGAATCCAGCCCTCTGCCCTCACAGCAGGACCCAGTACCATCTTTGTCTTAGTTGGACCCCCAAAAAGGAGAGCCCATTGTTGAAAATATAGCTGAAAGTGCAAGGAAATACTATATATACAAACTCTTCAAGATATTTTATTTCTCATCCTTTTCTCCCCATGATTTATTTTAAGCTATGCTTTCTGTGATGATTGTTGCTAACCACAGTCATTTACTCATGCATACAAAATAAAGAGGTTTCATAAGATTATGTAAATGTCTATCAGTAAGAGAAAGGAATTTAAATACTTAGCAATGTTCCAGCTATGTTAATGTGAATATCAAAGATATAAGATCATCTGAGAGAAGCAACACATTTCAGGCTTTTACAGCATTTGCTCACACTTGAATCTGTAACATAGCATCTTTAGTTAGCACACTAGAGAGACAGAAGCATTTTCAAGAGTGCTTAGCACTTTTGAAACTGAGTTCTACAGAGAATGCAGCCGTTATCCTCACAACTGGGGCGGCTGTTAGCTGAGTACTTAGCAGAATCTGGCCTTGAGCTCTCTTGAAAAATCTGGCTCACAGTGAATGTGAAATCTAGTCAGTTTAAAAAGGCAACTGCAGTTTTATACACCTGAGTTTGTGCCAGATTTGTCAAAGATATTTATCTTTGAAAATTTTACCTAGCATGCCCACAGGGTTCTGTAAATCACCTTGGGCAATTTTCAGTGACCAAATTTACTACAGGTTGAACCTTTCTCATCCAGCACCTTTGGGACCTGACTGGTACTGAAACAGAGAATTTGTCAACCCACGGGTGGTCAATATTGTGTAGCAGCATTACCAACACTTTCACTGCTTACGGGGCTCTTAGAAGACATTTAGGGGTAAATTAGAGCTAAATAACAGCACAGAACATTGAGAGTGAGGACTGGTGGCTGTAAACAAACTTTATGGAACCACAGAAAACTTGGGCAAACCCATAATAAGTGGACATCCAGCTAACTAAAATCATGCCAGACCATGGATGTTGCTGGACCAGAGAGTGCTGGAATAGAGAGGTTCAACTTACATGTATTTTTGAGAATTTGATCAATAACTCCTTATAAATGGTAAGAGCTGGGACCACCAAATTCGGTGTATAACCTCCTCTTATAATTACGTAGTCTTAAAGCAATGTAAGAGTTTGGTTGTGCCAGGAAAATGGGATGTGCCTGGAATGGGATTGCTTCTCATAAAACCAAACAGAAAAGAGACAGAATGACCAAATAAAGTACACTAATCAAAATTAACATAACTGAGGGTGTGTCTACACTGCACCGTTATCTTGAAATAAGCTACACCATTTGAGCTACATGAATTGTGTAGCTTATTTCGAGTTAATTTAGAAATAGAGCACTATTCCAAAACGTCCCTTAATCCTCGTGGAATGATGTTTACAGGGACGTTGTAATAGCAGGACCATTATTTTGAAAGCTATTTTGAATAACGGGTGTTCTGTCAAGACGCAGAAAACGCTATTTTGGGATATTGGAAGTATACCGAAATAGCGCCACTGTCTAGATGCACCCTGAGAGAATGTTGAAAGAGACTGAACCAAGATGAGCCAGAAAGATAGGATAAAGCTAGAGTAGAACTGCTTCTCAATAAACCTTAAAGAAAAGAGATAAAACAGAGAAATGTGGAGTAGTGTTCTGTTTTGACCCTGCTACATCAATGCTTAAGGTTTGAAAACTAAAAGACAATGTTATTGGAAACCACATTGTTTGTAGCCCTTTTTGATTAAAACAGTGAATAATAAGAGTTTATAGGGATGAAGAAAAAAATACACTTGTTGGAATTCCTATTTAAAAAAAATACTAAAAAAATTAAACAAGATTGTAACAATCCCTTTATAAAAGAAATCTGAAATAAAAAATTAACTTCATAAAAACACTGTATTTTTTAAAAATACAATAATTTCAATAAAGCATGTACATTTTCCTTTCATTTAAAAAAACCCCAAACCTTAATTGAGTTAAGGAGCTGAACAACGCCGGGTAAATCCATTAGTAGAAAATAAATCAAAATAGCACCAGCTGCTGCCACCTAAAAACAGACAGTGGAAAGTCCACTCTGAGGCTAGAAATTCTCCCCCTTTTCCCTCTGGGGCAAAGTTTTCATGGTTAAAGTGGGGCTTAGGCATCACACTGGTCTTGCACACAGAGGTGAATTTCATCCATTAGGATTATGCCTTTTACAGATTGCTTAAATGTCTTCATTCCCCACAGATGGGGGATTAAAAGTCGTCACTTTGATCATTTTTTTTCTGAAAGGGCCCTAAAAACAGTCCCAAATTTACATCCTTTATATAGTAATAATACATAATGAGTCACCAGACTATTAAGCTGCTGCAGTGCGGTCAGCTGCCTCCACTGCAGGTCCCTGCCAACAATTTCTCCCTCAAAAGGCTTCTTAAACTCCTCATAGGCCTTTCTTTGCCATTCATCACCCCTTACTGGGAACTGGAGATCAGGAGAGCTGACAAATTCACCAGGACCCCTGGGCGAGGTGTGTGTGGGAGGGGGTTGGCACTGTGCTCCCAGAAGAGGCGGAGCCTTGGGCAGAAGGGGCGGAGCTGGGATGGCTGGCCCTATGTGCCATCAGGACCGCCCCCCCCCCCACGCCATCCTGAACGCAATGCCCGGGGCTCTGCAGTGAACCACACAGGGCCACAGCAGGTATGTAAACCACCCAGAGCTCGAGTCCCCACCGCCACCACTGCAGCAGAAGCTCCTTTGAATTATCAGGCTCCAGTGTAGCTGCCCACGGTGGCCTCCCGCTGGCAGGCTTGTCTGAATGTATTTGCATAAACAAATCCTCCAAAAGGAAACGGTAAGTCCTCCAACCCAATGGGGGTTTACCCTCTTGCAGGGGCATGCCAGGGCTTTGTCTACATTACCCAGTTTTTAGCCAGATGGCCATGTGGACACTTTGTCTTTTGGGGTAGAGGGGTGGGGAGGCAGGTCTCTGAGCACCTGTGAGTGACAAAAGTTTTGTCATTCAACTGGCAGGGTAGACAAAGCCTCAGTTTCAGCAGCAAAACTCCACATCTCAGGTCTTTCTTCTCAAGGCTGCTCCCTCCCAGAAGTCTTCAATTTACCCTTCTTCCAGCCCTTTCTTCCTTGGAGTGGCTTGCAAAAGACAGGACAGACCCCAGATCCTACTTGTCTGAAATCTCAAGGTTCTGGCTCTGCTTTCGGTCCCCTCCATATTAGGGTCTTCCTTCTAGGAGCCTCTTACTTTCTGCAGTTTTCTGGGCTTACCCCTTCACTGCAGCTAGAGATCCAGCCCAGGTGTGCCACTTTAGCAATCAGCATTAGCTGCCCCAGGGTTTGCCAGCCCGTAAGGAGGCAAGCCTCCTTGTTACAGCTGCCAAGTAACCCATTAAGCTCCCTGGCCTTGACATCTCTGCTTTCTTCATTTCTTTGCAAAACTCCAGGGTTGGTTTGATATAATTTTGCAGTAAGCAGAAATTAACTTTAAAAATTGATCTCTGACTATTGATTATTTGTACTGTAGCAGCACCGAGGAGCCCCAGACATGGGCCAGAACCTTATTTTGCAAGAGGCTGTATGAATACTGGCATTCAAAAATGGATTTCAAGGCATCTTGCTGAAGAAAGGAGCCACACAACCCTCTGCAAGCAAGAAAATCCAAAGCAAAAGGCAGCTGGTCCATCTTTAATTTGCCCCGCCAGTCTTAAACATCATAGAAAGCTTCAGATCAGTGAATTACCTTGTCTCTCTACTGTAAGTGCTACAATAAGAATGAGCAATGGCTAAGATGGAGCATTGGCCTCCACCTTTGCATTTCAAACAATCTGCCTCTGCCCCCACCCTCACTGTAACCTCGGCATGCGGCAGGTAATGCTATGCCAATTGTACTGTAATTAATCTCTCTTCCTTCGCTCCCTCAAAGAATTTATGACAAACATTCCCGACATCCTGTTGTTACAGTTAAAAATACGGCAAGTGAAATATCTCCTGGAGGACAGGCCTGCAGCTCTGATGCACAAACCACTCTCCCCGTTTCAAAGGTGCTAACGATTTCCTATGCCAGCTTGAGCAGCATAATAGGGTGAGCATGCCCAGTAGGAGCCCCTGGATTACCACCATGTCTACTACCATCCCCAGCTCGTATGCTATACCAGCATTAGCATAAGCCTCTCCTGCACTCCTCCAGCTGGACAAGGGAGGGGTTCAAATGCCTGAAGCAGTAGCTGAGGATTCTGCTCTCCTCGCCCAGGGCCACAGAAGAGGCAATCTGGGGCCCTAAGCACAAAACAACACAGGCCCCTTTTGGCTCCACCCCTAGGGCAAACTCTCACCCATACCTGGAGGGGGGCAGGAGCCATCCTCCTCTCTCCCCCGTGGTAATGGTAAAGTACTGCCTTCTGGCCCTCCCTTCAGTCCTAGGGGTGTCATCTATTCTAGAAGAGGCAGGGGTGAAAGCAGGGCCTCCCCACAAGAGCGTGCACCCAGTATTTGCTTGGGTTAAGAGACTGGCCCAGGGCTGCTGCACTCTTCTTCCATAGGCCGGTTCTTCTGGTGGCCGATAACCACCAGATGCTTGGACAGGTGCGATTACTAGTGGCTGATAGCCACCAGATGCAGCGACAGGTGTTATAGCTAGTGGCCAATAACCACCAGATGCTTGGACAGGTGTGATTACTAGTGGCCAATGTAATAAGTTGAGGGTCAGTAACATGGAGTCAGCAGGCCTAAATAGAGGCCTGTAGCATGAAAACAGCAACAGGCCTGCAATCTAGTGAATCACAGAATCATAGAATCATAGAACCATAGAGCTGGAAGAGACCTCAGAAGGTCATCAAGTCCAGCCCCCTGCTCTAGGCAGGACCAATCTCAACTAAATCAACCCAGCCAGGGCTTTGTCAAGCCGAGACTTAGTGAGCAAGTGAGCAAGACTTTGGTTCAGGAACACAGGAGCCAAGAAAGAGGCCCTACTGATAACTGTAATTGGGTAAGGTGAAGCATGGAAGGACACAGGGAAGCGCCAAGTACACACTGTAAGCCAAAAGGGAGTAATGGAACATCTTAAGGAATGTCCTGGTACAAGAACACCCTAGGAGTTAGGCACTTACCAACCTAGGTTCAGGACCAGGTCAGAACTGACAGGATGAAAAATAGAAGGGCCCCCCTTTGCATAAGGTGAGGGATGGTATCTAGGCAACCTGGTACGTAAAGAAATGATGTAAGTTGTTTGTACCTGTCTATAAAAGGACACCGCAAAGGGTGCTCTCTGGCTGACCTTGGGGGGGGCGCACTAGGCGCCTGAACGGCAGATGTCATTGCCTAAACTTACAGAATGCACAGTAGTTTAATTCTGACTGACTGCTGTTAATATCTGTTATATGGCAATAGGCCTGCCCGGTGTTGGTACCTTGTCAATGCGGGCCATAGTGCCCAGTGGTGTAACATTGTACTGATCTCTGTTACTAACCGGTAGAGCTTCGCATTTGGCAATAAAACTGCTTGACTGATTTCAAACCTTGCCTGCATCTGTCGTTTCCGGGGCCTCTCAGAGATCTCCTGTGTTGACCCAAGTGCACGGGGTCTAACACTCTAGATAAAGGGAGTACTGATTGTTACGCATGCAGCTGAAAGTTTATCATCACCGATGGAGTAGAGATCCTGTCAGGAGCGCGCCAGGCCGACCCTGACCAGACGATGCTGACACTGACAGTTCAGACCACCAAAGGTACCGAGGTACAGAACACCGAGGTACAACAGCCGATAGCCACCCAATGCAGGGACAGGTCTGTGCATCTTCGAGCCATAACTTCAGGCTGCAGACTTGAGAAAATGTCCCATTCAGTTACGCTCAGGGCTCATTTTCAATCTTTTCTCCACAACCACAGGGGCTGAAAACTTATTTTTTCTGTAAAATTAGCTCTTAGAGTCTCATGTAATAATCACAGCAGCAGGATCTGGGTTCCGAAGCACAGACCTAAATCCAGCCCTCGACCGCCTGGCATCACCCATCTCACCCTGACAAACCCAGCGGATGTGCTGAGCAAAGCTGGGCTTGTAGGGAGATGAAGCATGAGGGGCACTGGCATTCTTGGGTGGGGGCCCCCCAGCTCCTTGGGAGCCAGCTCTCTGCCAGCATGCATGACAGCAGCCCTGCAGCTGGTGTCAAGCTGCTGAGTTGGCACCCAGAACAGCCCCTTTTTGGCGTGGGAGCCTCTCAGGTGACAAAAGCGCATCTCTGCTCCACCCACTCTGATAGGCAACTTGTGTTGCTTTGATTTTCAACACCTGAAGGCTTGAAAATATAAGCTAGGTCACGGAGTCTTCTGAACAGCACCTTGGCTCATGACTAGGAATGGGCCAAACAAATGACATGTTTGCCAAATGCTACAGAATTGAAACCAGCATTGTTCTCCCAAAAGAAAATACTGCCGCAATGAATATCCATTTGCCCAGGCCTGGAGTGGATTAGTGCTCCATTAGCTCTGCTGGCCCGAGCAGGATAAGTAAATAGACATATCTGGTTTTACAGTCTGCATCTACTCAGAAGCGACAAGGAGTCCTGTGGCACCTTATAGACTAACAGATGTATTGGAGCATAAGCTTTCGTGGGCAAAGACCCACTTTGTCAGATGCATGGATCTTTGCCCACGAAAGCTTATGCTCCAATACATCTGTTAGTCTATAAGGTGCCACAGGACTCCTTGTCGCTTTTGCAGATCCAGACTAACACGGCGACCCCTCTGATACTCGTCTACTCAGAGTCCCCCATTGAAACCAGCGAAACTAACTGAGTCAGAGCTGTAGCACTGGGCCTCTTTAAATGAAGGGCTAGATGATCACAGTGATTCTTTCCTGCTTTGGAATCTATGATTAAATAAATCAGTGACAATTCTGTTTGCAGGGACTCTCTATTTCACTATACCAACAAAAAGAGATACTATGTTTAGTCAGAGATCATGGGTTAGATATGCTCAAAATCCATGCTAGCAATACTTGAATACCTTTTTGCAATGGATTTTATTTGACATCTTGCACTGGCAATATTATTTAGTTAGTCAGATTGCCGTTCCAAACCCCTCTATTGATGCCTTTCATCCAAAAACTTCCCACTGCACAAGGTATTGGCTAGAGCACCTTAAAATTCTGTTACCAGTTCTGACCCTCACTGTTGTAACTAAAATGGATACGCTATCTGTGATCATTCTGACAAGGGGGAAAAACAAAAATCCAGCGACTTGAAAAGGACATCTACGTGTTCAGTTCATACAGATTTAACAGCCTCCACTCACAGCTAATGCTCAGACCATAAGCAGTGAGTAATGGGATCAAATCAGCAACACATGCAGTTTTGGAAACCCAGCTATCTCCTGTAACATGAACCAATGCTACCATGAACAAGAGATGGGCTCAAGCCACCAAGTTCAGACCCAGCTCTGGATTTCAACCTTCCAAAGCTCTTAGGTACTTGGGAAACAGGAATTCATCTCAGATTATTCAATAACATTCACATTTAGGTTAGGATTCTGAATCCCTAATATTTTGACCAGGGTGGCTGTGCTCATTTCGATGATTAGTCAGTAAATGTGTAAATATTCTTGGTAGCCAAGACATAGTTGAGTAATATGAGAATTCTTCCAGCTGAAATTCTGAATACATGGGCTAACATCAGATGGGCAAACTGGTTTGGACATAAAACTTCCCTTGAGCCAGACACCTTGCTTAAGGTTCTGAAATATCAAGAGGCAGCCTCCCTTCTAGTCCCCATGTCCAGCAAGAAGGAGAGGCTGAAGAACATAAATCTTATGGGAAGAGTGTGATCAAGAATATTTTGATAGCTGGAAACTGAAATGGATATGCCAGACACTTCACATGAGACCCCATTTGTAGCCCTTCTGGAGATTCAGGGGGTTCATAAAGTGGAGACAGGTTTTGGATAAGCATCCAAAACTTCAGAAGGTTATCTTAGCTACACCTGAATATTTGGAGTTTAACACAACTCCAAGTGGTTTTCAAATCAGTTCCTTAACATAACTATTAATTAATAGTTGAATTAATACATTTTTGCATGTGCACACTGGAAAAAGAGATTACATTACACTATCCTCCACCAGAGGGTAACAGCCTACTAATGTTACCATCTAAGGAGTTACTCCATTGCTACAACCTATAGTCTGTGCTGAAGGTCCTGCTGACCACTTATTCATTTGGTGGGGGGGGGGGTGTCACCTCGACAGCACCTTTAATCAAAGGCTCTCAAAAAGGAGTATTACTATCATTTTGCACACAGATTTGTCCAAGGTCACACAAGAAATGAGCAGTAATCTGGATCCAAATCCGAGTCTCCTAACTCTTATCCCCCGCTCTAATAACTAGACATGACCACTCCCCAAGGATCATTCATCATCCTGCCGCTGTGACATTTCCACCCAGAACTGTACATATTCTGCACCAAAATTGTTTAAGTTATTGATTGAGCTCTATTGCTCTACACAGCCTGGAAAGGATGACAGAGAAAACAGAGCATTTGCCTCTTGACAAAAAGATCCATTTTTTACACCATTTTTCTTTGCTGGTCACAACACAATAAAAGCAGATGTCAAAACATAGTATAATTATGTTTCACGGGGAGTTTTTCTCTACACAGATTGTTTTTCTTCTCCAGCATAGATACACCCAGAGTAGATATAGATTGAGTACACAGTTTCCCCCTGAAAAAATAATAAATAATAATAATAATAACAAAACCCATTGAGAGTTCTCAATTGTTTGTATTGACAGCTTAACGTAGACATACAAATTAGAATGAATGAGAAAGCAGGGTCACTGGCAAAAGCGTAAAAGAGAAGCAATAGCTATCAGATAAAATAAGTAGCTAAGGAGTTATTTAAAAAGGGAATTGCCTGGCCATGTTCTACATTAGTAAATAGACACCAGGATCTAAAGCCCATTGAAGACAATGGAAAAAATCCTATTGACTTCAGTGTTTTTTTGAATTAGGCCCTATACTGGGAATAGCAGTGTTATTCTTGTTTCTTTACATTCCAGGGTTGCAAACTTGATCCAAAGCATATCAAAGTCTCTGGGGCCTGGTCTATAGTAAACTAGACAGCTCAGTTTAAAGTATGCAGCTCCAGCTATGCAAAATGCGTATCTGGAGTCGGCTTACCTCAAGCCGAGCCATGGCAACATCCACACAGTGGGGGCCAACAGGAACACAGTCGAATGAGGGGAATCATTGGATTTATAGGTCTACATTAGACCCACTAAATTGAATGCTAGAAGATCGACTCTGGAGGGTCAATCTTCTCGCTAGTTTAGACATGTCCTGGAGTCTTCCACAGACTTGAGCTGGCTTTGGATCAGGAGATGTATATTTCAGATAGGGCTGTTGCGGAAGGATCAGTCACAACTCCACCATTAAGGTTGAGCTCTGCTTTGCTCTTACAACAAGAATTCAACATCTCTGCTGTGTAGGAAAAACAGTTTTTAACCCCCACAAACAGAACTTACTCATTATCGAATGAATTTCCTGAAAATTTACCAATAAATCTGTTTATGAGTTTGTGTCCGACATAACTATAAATTGGAGCATTGAAGAAATTTAGCATTCTGACAACCTTGTCTTCATCCTGAAAGATCTGAACACTTTCTATATAATTAAGAACAACTGCCATCTTGTGCACAGGCAATCTTTGAAGAAATTTAGACTGAATTAAGCTTCATTATTAATGATTTGTGTCTCTCCTTCTTTTGATTGTATAGTCTATAGAGGGGTTCAGATCAACAGCTTAGGTATCTCTTAAATGGCTTTGCAACATTAGCAATGACAAACCACCACTAGCTTTCGTATACAACTACTTGGCATGCAACATTACTAGGGGTCGTAATCACACTGTGAAAGGAGGAAGAGAGGGAATGCACAAAGCATTCTCATCAGTAGTTTATTTGGTCCAACTGCAACTGCTTTTTAAAGGTCCCATGGCATGACAGACTGTCCATGGTATTGCTGCCCTGGCTCACAGCATAAGAGAATAATAGGCAATGAGGAAAGAAAATGTCCCCTAAAAGGTGCCTTTTTCCATACCTTACTGTGTTCAGATTTCTTTTACACTTAACCTTAACTCCTATGTTTATAATGCTTGGGTTTGGGATGCATTCCTGTAATGTCTCTTTATCCTAAAGTCCTGGGACATACTCTCTACCCCATCTAATTATACTTTTTGCCTGGGACTATAAAAATAGATGAGATTATATAGGCAGATTAGACAGGCAATACATAGAGCTAGATTGTGGCATTTAGTTAGTACCCTAAATAGGGAGCACTGCAGAAAGAGGCACAATTCTTCTGCAGACTCTTCAGAGGACAGGAGCAATGTGTAGGCTACACCTCCCTTTAGCCAAGGGGTGTGAACCCTACCACCTGTGGATCAGATTCAGCCTGCAGTTTCATTTCTTCTGTCCCATGGCACTGCAGGCCACAAACCCCCAGCCTTGGTGCCTCACCTTACCCACCGGGGCTGTAACTAGCTGTGGGTGATGGATCACCCTGCTGCTGGGGGAAGTGAGCTGAACAGTCTGGCCACATTATATGCAGCTCCTGGAAGTGGCCAGCATGTCCCTAGGTGCAAGGACAACCAGGGAAGCTCTGTATGCTACCCGCATTCCCAGCACCAGCTCCGTAGCTCCCATTGGCTGAGAATTGCAGCCAATGGGAATGGTGGGGGTACTGCCTGAGGACAAGAGTGGCATGCACCAAGCAGAGCTGCATCTCTGCCTAGAGGCCAGGCATGATGGCAGATTCTGTGTGCAGCATGGAACCACAGCAGGCAGGGAGCCCGAGGTAAATTCCCCTAGAAGTGCCACCCAGCCAAAGCCTGCACCCTCACCACCCTGCTTCAACTTGGGACCACTCCTGCACCTTACTCTCTCACAGACCCCACCTGTACATGCACCCCAATCCTCTGCCCCAGCCCTGAACGCAATCCCACACTCACATCCCTTGGCCCCAGCTTGGAGCTCCCTCCAGCCCAGAATCCACACCCCCAGCTGGAACTCTCATTCCCTCTCACACCCCAAACCGCTGCCCCAGCCCAGAACCCCCTCTCACATCCTGAACCCCTCATTTCTGGACCCACCAAAACCTCAGCACCTCCCTGCATCCCTGCGTGTGGCCTGTGATTTTTTTCTGTGGGTCAGTGGCCCTGAAGGAAAAAAGGTGCCCACCCCTGCTTTAGTTCTTCCCTCAATGAGTTCATCATGGCCACTGCTTAGAACCCGGGCGAACAGGTGAATGTCAATACCTGGGGGCATTGCTCAACCCAAAGAGGAAGCACGTTTCAGAGTTGTGGCTTTCTGAGCTGAAGTGTCCAGCTGACACCCATCTCCAGTCCATGAATTATTGTGCATGTTTTGTTTGCTTCCTTCCTCCAGCAGCGAGCGAGCCTGCCAGTGCTGAGACTTGTTTTGACAGCACAGCAAGCTCTCCGTAGACTTCTATTATCTCCTTTCAAACCAGCTCATCTTGATAATGTAACGTCTCCACAGGCTTTCACATCTGCCTGGGCATGAGATCGCTGAGAATTCCACACCCCAGTCCAGGAAATGGGGAATTATTGGAAAACAGAAACAAACAGAAAACAGAGTTGTGCACAGCATCCATTGCAAATGCAAAGGCCAGGACATTGCTAACTCATTCTCCCCTGTAATGTAACCAGAGAGCCTAGCCAGCTTGACTTTGACTGGGTTCTATACGGACATAGGATTCCACTTGAAAGGGTCCAGTGGTGGAATGAACCTGCAAAT
This sequence comes from Pelochelys cantorii, assembly GCA_032595735.1. Lineage (NCBI taxonomy): Eukaryota > Metazoa > Chordata > Testudines > Trionychidae > Pelochelys > Pelochelys cantorii. The sequence continues at coordinate 7,948,942 of CM064355.1, read as the reverse complement.
GAGACAGTTCAAATGCTGAATTGATCAGAATGTAAAAAACAACCCCCCCCAACTAAACAGTTGATACCCAGATGTAAACATGACACTGCAAAAGCCAGAGATCCCCACCCCAAAATTCTCTCAGGGTATGTCTACACTAGCTTGTTAGTTCGAGCTAGGTAGGCAGATGAGGGCAACCGGTGTTGCAAATGAAGCCCGGGATTTAAATATCCCGGGCTTCATTTGCATGTTCCCGGGCACCACCATTTTTAAATCCCCCTTAGTCTGAACTAACTGCCCGTGGCTAGACGCGGCAGTTAAACGTTAATTCGAACTAAGTCCTTAGTTCGAATTAACTGTTACTCCTTGTGGAGTATTTAAATCCCGGGCTTCATTTGCAACTCCGGTTGCCCTCCTTTGCCCACCTAGCTTGAACTAACGAGCTAGTGTAGACATACCCTCAGGGTGCATCTACACAGCACCTGAAATTCGAAAGAAGATTTGTGCTATGCAAATTGCATCTCTTATCTTGAATCTATTTTGAAATATCTTATTTTGAGATTTGGCGCGTCTACACAGTGCCAAATTTCAAAATAACGCTCTATTTTGAGCTATCCCTTAACCCTTGTGCCATGAGGTTTACCAGGATGGCGAAATAGCATGCCTGTTATTTCAAAAAATATTTTGAAATAATGGGTGGCTTGTGTAGACACAGGGTAGCTATTTTGTTATCCCAAAATAGCCATGCAGTGTAGTACCTTCACTTATTAACCCTCCCTTTAGAACACAATATGCACAGACCAGACTTACAGCAACAAAATGCATGTTTCCTTTTTAAAATGACTTATAGAGAAGATTCTCTGAACTTCATTTGTCAAATTAGCTTTAAATCACATCAGTGGCATCCTACACATTCTAAGTTCATTAGACCAGGGTGTGCTGCTGTAGTTAACGCTGGCGTAGCTCCTCTTTTACAAACCCTGTTGTTCTGGGTTTAAAAAAAAGGGGACCTAATACAGTGGAAATTGTCTTGAACAGCATCCATCCACATCCAAACTTTGTAGGTCTGATCAGATACCTTACTCCAGGAGTTAAAGAGATGTAAAGACAGATAACAAAAGGAAATGCCTTAATGATCTATGTAGAGAAAGAAATAAATCTACTCATCCTCTGAAGTTATCATATTTAAAAATCCAAACCCTAGGAACAATTTCCAGACACCCATAAACAAAACCTGGATGGAAAATTAATGACCTTTGTTAACCATATTGTAAAGAAACACAGTGATATTTACGAATTATACAGCTCTGCATATTTGTAAATTACTGGCTCCTGTCTAGTAAATGAGTGTTTTGGCATACCTCTTGGAAAACAAATACAGTATGCAGGTTACCATAGTTATGGCAGAAACCCGGAAGCAATTTTTCTTCATTTTAAGTGGGACATTGTTATTCAAGTGACTGAAAGCTCTCTCAAGTTTCAATATAAGTGTTTGGTGACAAATTGGTGATAGATGAATCTTAAAAGTTCTGCTCTGATACCATGGTGATCAAATAAATGCCTAGATATATTATGTTATTCAAGCCCCAACTCAGCCATGTACATATTTGACTTCAAAAGCAAATGCCTCATTCCCATTATCTCTGGAAAAGATCATTTTTTTCACCATCTAGAAAAAGAATTGTATTGTTTTATCTCACAGTGTACTCACAGAGACAGGGGTTTCATTGTGCTAGAGCTCCACAGACATATAGTAGGAAAAAGTCCCTACTCAAAAAAGCTTGCAATATTCACAAGAGGTTGTATAACCTAGTGGGTAGGCACAGGACTGTGTCAGGAAGTCTGGGTCCTAACCTGATCCCATTACTGTCCTAGTGGAGAACCCTTCCCATCTCTCTGCCTCCCACTCTTTGTTCAGGATGTATGCCCTTTAGGATAGGGACTGTCATTCCACATTTGTGCAGTACCTAGCACTCAGGGGGCCTCCATCCTGGTAGAAGCTTCTAGCTATTAGTAAAAAAATTCATAAGGCAAGACATCTATCTATCTATCTATCATGGTCATGAGGGACAGCCAGCAGCCTGGGGACTAAGGGGTTAACTGTACCTAGCCAGGTAGCAGTCAGCCAATAAAAATGCAGATAGGGATTTCAAACTGAGACAAGGGAATTTTGGGGTTTTCCCTCTTTTGTCTCTGAGCCAGTTTGCTCTCCAGATACTGAGGGGGACAGACAACATGTCTCTCTCCAAGAAAAGACTCTTCACCATCTGTAAGTAGGGTAAAGTTTTATTGTTTTATGGTTTGGCAATGTGAATCTGATGTCTGTGCTGTTAGATATGGGTTTTCCTCTCTTTTTGTAACTAAGATTTGGCCCATGGGAGTCCCCATGAGTATATTAATTGGTGACTTTTTCCATCTAATCATTATGCTTGCAACAGGAGTATTTTGATGTAGTTGGGATTGGTCCTGCCTAGAGCAGGGGGCTGGACTTGATGACCTTCTGAGGTCTCTTCCAGCTCTATGGTCTATGATTCTATGATTAACCTGGTATTGGTTCAGTTCTGTGTCCTGGAAAACCTGTCTGTGGGATCTGCATGCCTTTGACTAGGGGTGAGCAGCCACAAACTGCAATTTGTATTTTGAGCTTTGGGTGTCCTGGAGTTGGTTTCAAGTGTCCACCCCTGTTTGTGGATTCAAAATCACTTGATGTTGGCAGTGGATTTTATCCCCAAAATCTAGGTTTTTAAGATTTTGGGGGGAAATTTAATACCAAAGCCTGGAGAGATAAGGTTTTGGGGTACTTTTGTGGGCCCCCACATTCATTGTGCCAAAGTGGGGAATCAGCTTTGACACTATCTATCCCCATAGACTCTATCTATCTATCTATCTAAAGATTTACCCTACATTGCTTGGGGCCAAAATAGGTTTTGTTTTTCTTCATTTAAATCATTGTGCTGGGTGCAGGCTGGGGAGGAGGTTCAGGATGCAGGCTTCCCTGGGGACAGAGGACAACCCCAGCTCTCACCACAGCAGCTTGAGGCCAGGTGAGAAGCACCTACTCATGGCCACTACAGCGGGCACAGCTAAGGGAGGGATGCATGTCCCACAGCTGGGGGACAGACAGACACACAGACAAACTTTCTGAAATATATGGTAGATAGTTGTCCCTTTCTCGATCCCTACCCCCTGCTGGTCCAATGGAGTTATAACTGTCCAGGTGCCCATCTCTGGCCCTTTGCTGCCCCCTGTCATTATTCTACAGTAAAACAGCCTCTCCTATCAGACCCTTTCCTTTCCATGTTGTGAGAAACAATCAAATTCCAGGCACATCCTGTAGTTCTGGCACAGCGAAACCCTGATTTTACTTTAAGTTAGGATAAGAGGAAGCTGCATAGCACATTTCGTGATCCTAGCTATTACCATTTAGAAGGAGTCCATTCTTGAACAAATGGACTCAGAGGTGGACAGACAGATGGACACACAGCCAGATAAATGCACAAACTCCTAAATATATTACAGATGTATTTATTTATTTATTTATTTAAAATGTACTGGGTCCTGAAACAGAAGAAGTCACTCAAGGTCTGAGTTTTGCTGGCATTTTCTGGTGTCTATTAAAATAACTAGATAGAGGACAGTTCTTTGGGCTGAAATAAATTTAAAAAAAAACTTCCAAAGGGAGATGTGTTTTATTTTGACATTTTGTAAATGGAACACATTTTCATTTTTCAATTCCAACTTACTTTTTGCTTCTATATTTTTAAAGCAGTAATACAAAGCCTCAAAAATGAAAACTTTCATTCAATCCTATAACTTTTTTGTTTGGCAAAAAAAAAAAAAAATTTTAAAATCACTTTGGGACAACCCAGGACAATTGAATGAATTTTTGATTTGGCAGCCAAACTGAACAAAATGAATTATTTGCACAATTCTATTTGTAGGTCATGGACAAGTCAGATTTCATAGGCTGATAAATGTTCAGGGAAGAGGGGACCATTACATTTAGTATGACCTGTCAAACATAGTCCATTACATTTCACCTTGTTACCCCCATACCAACCCATTAACATTTACTTGGCTGAAACATCTCTGCCAGAAAGGCATGGAGTCTTGATCTGATGGAATTTTGCCTTCAAGCCTTTGTTGCACTCCATAAAAAGAGTTATGCTAATTCAGAATATTGTCACTGAAGTGGTCCCATTTTATCTTCGTAGGTAAAGACATGTAAGATTTGGTATTTTTCCCCCTGGAGGTAAGAATCCACTCCAGTAATTTCATCTTCTTACATCTCTATCTGCTGCAAATTTAGCCAGCTGGGATTGGTGTAACAGAATCAGAATAGTTCATTTACGTTCCTGCATCAGTTTCTCTTCCACTGCCCAGAGCTAAGAGCTGAGTGGGAAATACATGTACATTCCTACAGTTCTGAACTTAACCGAACTACCGATAAAAAGGTGGGGAGAGTGAACAACTTTTGCCTATATGAGACACGTATCCTTCATATATTATAAAATCAATATTTTATTCATTTAGCAACTCAAAAGTCTTTGATACAGATGAGCTGCCATGATTCACAGGAGAACAATAGCTTTAGTTTTATGGCGCTACTTATCAGAAGAGACTTTGGTAAAACAGGGATCATCCAGTGCAAATACAGAACCGTTTATAGAACTTATATGACAAGTAAAACACTTTGTAGAGAATATATATATATATATATATAAAAGCTTTGTGATAAACTCTCTCATTATATAAAAGCTCTTAATGTATTATCAGTTTAAAAATCTGCCAGGGGATATTGTCTCTGTTTAACAGTAATGGATTCAGATTACACTATCATCAAGTATCTGTTTCTGTTGCTGAGTACAGGCTACAGGCTTAATGCCTGAAAATAGTGATAGTCTCGGTGGGTTATGAAGCTTGACTATGATATAATTAAGCATCTTGCTGCTTATCCAAAAAACAATTAATTGCAATGTGTATCTGCCTATACATAGGGCTATCTGTGTAGGCACCCGTATTATCATCTACTATCTATTTTAAAGAGTTTGTACATCTGTCTGTCTTTGTGTCTGTCTGTATGTCTGTAAGGCAGTTTCTTCAACAACTCCTCCTAAACAGGAAGAGCTAGAACCACCACATTTGGTAGGCACTCAGCATCCGCTTCCCATAGCTTACAGCAAGGTCAGGGTTGGGTTGTGCCAGGACAATGGGATGTGCCTGGAATGGGATTGTTTTGCATCAAATGGAAAGGGATGGGTGTGATAGCAGAAACAGTTATACTCATGAATGACCATAGGGAGGCACCAACCCTCCCAGCCCTGGGGAGCAGTCACTATCCAGCAGCATGGCCTCTGTTGCCCTGGGCTTCCCTCTGGGGAGTAGCTGCCCACTGTGCCATACAACCCGGCCTTTCTGAACCACCCCGAGGGAGCAGCCAGGAGCAGCCACCCACTGTGCCACCTGCCCCCCATCCCAGGGGGTGCTTTGGAGAGAAAATAGTGGGTGGCCTGCGCAGCCTCCACGCCCGAGGCCATCCCCAGCTCCACAAAAAACACGTCACGGATGTGAAATATGGTCTCCCCGGTGAAAACTGGTCTTTTGCGTGCTTTTACCTTCCACTGTACAGATTTCACAGCCTAGACCAGCGTTTCCCAAACTGGGGGGCCTAACCCAAGAGGGAATTGCAGTGGGGTTGCACACATCCAAACAAGCGCAAGTGGTCTCATTGTTGGTGCACAAGACAAAATTCACTCCACTCATGGATGGAAAATCTTAGAGGCAACACTGGTGAGGAGCCCCATAATTACCATACTGTGACATGTCAGATTTAACGAGCCAAAATCCTGAAATTTACAATTCTTAAAACCTAGTTATTTGTGAAATTGACCAAAATGGATTTGGTAGGGCTCTGTTATGCTTATAGAATTCCAGTAGGTTTACCAGTGTGAGTGACAGGAGAATCAGGCCCACTACATATGTATACAATTTTTCTTTCATTATATTCTTTGGGCTTCATACTGAAATTGACAGCCAAAAAGCAAACATTTAAATACTTGCTGGAAGAGGAGAGAAATGACCCAACAGAATTAGGATTTAATGCAGATTCTTTTCCATTTCTCTTTTTAAACATTTGATTGTTATCTCAGTTGTGTGGCCCTTACAGTGGCATCTCTCTGAAATATCCATCCCCCATGTGCTGACTTTCTGAGAGGTGCTGCCATGTGCCTGAAATTAAAATCTGTGTCATTACCATTTCGCTTTAACATTCTGCAGGTAGATGATCATTTCAGCAGGGACTCCCCACTAAGCTTTTTTATTATTATTTTCAGCAAAAGTTGCGTGATGCTTAAAATAAAGAAAACAGTTCAATATGATCGACCATCAACTCTGTACCAAGCAGTGCTGAAATCTCTTAAAAGTTGTCTCTAAAGTGTAATTTTGTTTTGATGAAACAGACACACAACCCGCGTTGAAAGTTGTCATGCTGGCGTCTTAGTGAAATATAGAACGCTCCACTTGAACGGCAGGCAATCTTTTTACGAACATACAGGCTACCCCTGGCATGGATCATAAGTAAACCCAGTGGTGAGGAGAGAATGGGAGTTCGAGGTGTGAGTTAATTATTCCCCGTTTGATAGGTTAGAAATGCATTCGATAGCGCTTTCTCTGCAATCTGCACGGGTGGGCTCCATATACAGGCACTAGGTATGCAGTGGTCAGATTACAGCAGGGCTGGGCAAAGGCCTGTCAGCAGGATCCACCAAGTTTTTTCATCCGGCCTGTGGCAGCTCCCGGCCCTGCCCCCTAACACGTTGCCTAGAAGCCAGGAAGGCGTGAGCCCTTTCAACTGCTTCTGTTTAAAGGGCGCATGCCTTCCAGGCAGCTGCTAAAGTGTGAGCCCTTTAATCAGCAGGAGTGGAAAGGATGTGCAGCTCCTGCCTCCCCCAGAAGCCACAGGGGAGGCATAAGTCCTTTCAACTGCTGCTATTTAAAAGCCCCACTCCCCCCCGCCAGAGGCCCGCAACCACTTAGAAAATTTTTGAAGTGGCTCCCTCTTCAAAAATTATTGCCCACCCCTGGATTAGAGGGAGAAGCCATAAGCTATTTCTGTTTATCATTTCTATTACTGTAGTGATTAGGAGCTCCAGCCATGGACCAAGGTGCTAGGTGCTGTACAAATGCTGAACAACGATCTAGACCCTGGCCCCAAAGCGCCTACCTTGGGAGATAAGCCAGTTCTCGCCCACAGACAACCCGCCAACCTGAAGCAAATTCTCACCAGCAACTATACACCACACCACAGTAACTCCCACTCTGGAACCAATCCCTGCAATAAACTTCGGTGCCAACTCTGCCTACATATCTACACCAATGACACCATCACAGGACCTAACCACATCAACCACACCATTACCGGCTCATTCACCTGCACATCTACCAATGTAATATATGCAGTCATGTGCCAGCAATGCCCCTCTGTCATATACCTCGGCCAAACTGGACAGTCCCTACGTAAAAGAATACACAGACACAAATCAGATATCAGGAATGGCAATACACAAAAACCTGTAGGAGAACACTTCAATCTCCCTACATACACAGTAGCAGATTTAAAAGCAGCCATCCTGCAACAAAAAAACTTCAAGACCAGACTTCAGAGAGAAACTGCAGAGCTACAATTCATCTGCAAATTTGATACTATCAGTTTAGGATTAAACAAAGACTGTGAATGGCTAGCCAACTACAAAAGCAGTTTCTCCTCTCTTGGTGTTCACACCTTCACATCAGCTGCTAGAAGTGGGCCTCATCCTCCCTGACTGAATGGACCTCGTTATCTCTAGCCTTACTCTTGATTGGAACTCTTTTCTTATGCCTGTATATTTATATCTGCCTCTGGAATTTCCACTACACGCATCTGACGAAGTGGGTCTTTGCCCACAAAAGCTTATGCTCCAATAAATCTGTTAGTCTATAAGGGTATGTCTAGACTGCACCCCTCTGCCAGCAGAGGGATGCAGATTAGGCTGGGCAAAATTGCTAATGAAGCAGGGATTTAAATATCCCGCAGTTCATTAGCATAAAAATGGCCACCGCTTTTTTCTGGCATGGAGCTTTGTCGGAGAAAAGTGGCAGTCTAGACGCTGATCTATTGCTAAAGAAAGCCTTTTCCGATAGATCCTGTATACCTCGTTTTACAAGGCATAAGGGATCTATCAGAAAAAGCTTTTTTCAGCAAAAGATCAGCATCTAGACTGCCACTTTTCTCCGACAAAGCTCCATGCCAGAAAAAAGCGGCAGCCATTTTTATGCTAATGAAGTGTAGGATATTTAAATCCCCGCTTCATTAGCAATTTCGCCCAGCCTAATCTGCATCCCTCTGCCGGCAGAGGGGTGCAGTCTAGACATACCCTAAGGTGCCACAGGACTTCTCGTTGTTCTTGCAGATTCAGACTAACATGGCTGCCCCTTTGATACTTGCAACATATGGGTCTCTCTCTATTGCAGGCGGCTGTGTTATTTGTCGCTCAAGTGGATATACCTGCTCTAGCGTTAACCTAGATAGCTTGCTGAAACAGTGAGGATATGTCAGAGCAAACTTCAGCATGGACTGCAGAAGCAAGTATGTACCCAAGGCCTGGGCGGGAGTGGGGAACTCAGCCACGCTGTACAAATGGACTGAGACAGACTGATGGGGGGGTGCAAGGGAATAACGAGATGATATTGGTCAGCATTATAGGCAGCACTTCCAGGGCACCTGCTGCCTAACCACTGTCAGGTTTGGGGTTTTTTTGTAGGCACCCCGGCACAGCAGAGTTTTAAGGAGGGTTTGGAAGGAGGACAATGAGGTAGCTATATCCATGCTCACTGGGAGCTCAGCAGCATGAGACACAGCTTTCTTTCCCTTACAGCACTGAAGGGGTTAAAGTTTCTCTCAGTCCCTCAGAAAAGGTTTTTATCATACTGGAAGCCAGGGTTTAATGGATTACTGTTTTAAGGAACAAGGTCAAGCCCACGAGAAATCACTTTAATCTTCATCCCTTTTATGTCAGCCTAGGGTCTGATCACCTTAAGGAGATCTGAGCAGAGGTTTGAAGGCCATGTGGGGCAGCAGAAACACTAATCCAGGTTGCCTTGTAGGGCTTCCTTGTGCCCCTCCTCCTCTGTGATTGCATGCATCCCCCCCCCATTCCCCAGAACAGCGAGAGATGACGTCCTGTTGTAAAATGACTGTGACCTTAGGTCAATGAACAAACAGAATGCAACCACCACTGCCTTAGTTCACTTGACATCCTCATGGATTATTCCCTGTAGGATGAAGATTACAGCATTACTGACATTTCAAACATTGCACCCAGAAGTACGCAATGTGTGGGTGTCAGGAAGAGATATGGGGGAGAGGGTCATAATTTTCTGCTTTATATAATTCTCAGACAGGAGGTGATTACGGGACAGATCCTCAGCTGGTGTAAATCAGCATTAACTTATCACAAATTACTGGGCTCAGTACAGGGGTATCAGGTGAAATTCCATGGCCCGTGTTATCTGGGAAGTCAGAAGGAGCCTATCTGGCCCCACACCCTGCATGTAAACGCCAGGCAAAGAAAATTTCACAAGGCAACTTAAAAATAAAGATCTGGAGTAACTAATACAATTTTTACCGTAGCAAGGCAAAATGTGGTCTTAGACATGCAGACTTGGGCGTTATGCCCATTTATCTGGGAGCAGAACAGAGCCCAGGGCATGTCAATAATGTGTCATTGGTGTGCTATGTATAAATGGAGCCCTAGCAAATTTACCAACATGGGTGGTGAATTTCATGGTCACAGGATTTGAAAAATGATCAATTTCATGATTTCAGCTAGTTAAAACTAAAATGTCGCGCTACTCACGGTATTATAATTGTAGGGATCCTGCCCCAAAAAGAAGATCACAAAATGACTGGGTGGAGGATTGTGGCAATGCGATCCTTACTTCTGCACTGCTGCGGGGGGTGGTGCTGCCTTCAGAGTTAGGCAGCTGGAGAGCTGCAGCTGCTGGCTGGGAGCCCAGTTCTGAGGACAGAGTCCATGCCAGCAGCAGCACAGAGGTAAGGCTGGTCTGGCAGGGTATTGCCACCCTTCTGCATGGCTATCTGCAGAGCTTGACCCTTAGGGTACGTCTACACTTTTTATTTTGGAAAAAGCTATTCCAGAAGATTTCTTATTTTCGAAATAGAGTTTCCACACGACGGGGAAGCCTTGAAATTAGTCCGAGTCCCCTAATGTGGACATGCTATCTCTTTTTAAGAGCCCCAGGAGGCACTGGGGAGGAATAACTTTAGAATGGCCCTGGTTCAGAGCTAGTTCTACCTAGCAGCAGTGAAGTGTCCACACACACCCTCTTCTGAAATAGCTAATTTGGAAGAGGCATTATTCCTCATAGAATGAGGTTTACCATCATCAGAAAAAGCCCTCTGTTATTTGGATTTTCTTGCAAAATAACACAGTTGCTGTGTGGACACTAGTATTGTTTTTCAGGAATAACAGCCATTATTCTGGAATAGCATGTGGCACCCTCAGTTAGCTGTCACTCTCTGGCCACCCAGCTCTGAAGGCAGCACAGAAGTAATGATTGCAATACCATAACCCCCCCTAAAATAAGCAGGTGATCCCCCTGCAACTTCTTTTTGAATCTGGACCCCAAATTTGATAAATGCTGGTCTTTCCCCATGAAATCTGTATAGTGTAAGGTAAAAGCATGCAAAGGACCAGATTTCATGGATGGAGACTGATGATCTGTGACATGTTTTTCAAGGCCATGAATTTGGTAGGGCCCTATGTATAAACCATGGTCCTGGAGGTTTGTAGTCATGTCTGCCCTGCACAGTAAATTCCACAGAATATCATTGAGTTCTTGTCAACACAGCCATTCCTTATCCCAATTCTCCTTTGCTTTGTGTGGTCATTTATGATGGTGTGAAGTGGGTGCCACATGCTATTGATCAAAAAACAATTGCACTTACACAGTTGTGTTGTTAAGGTAAACAGTCACACATGGTGCAAGGAGGGACAATGTCTAAAAGCAGCAACTAGAGAGCTCCTGCAGAAAACCGATGAACTATCTAGCAACTACTATTGCACAATGGTGCTATATATTCTAAATCCTTGGGAATGTTCCTAGGTATCAGACCATCTCAGCATTGACAGAAAAGAGTCATCTTGTACATTTCTGGAGGTTTGTTTGTCTGAGGCTAATCCCACTAGACAGCTATGTAAACTTCCTTAAATTATAAAGCATGCGATTTATATAGTTCCCTTATTAGCACTGAAAAACTGTATTAAAAAGACTACTTTGTCTCCTTTTTATTTCAGAAAAGCAGTCAATTGTCATTTGGCCATTTGTTCATTTTCAGCAAATATGAATGTAGAATTCAATTTTCTTCTTGACACAGATCTCTTTAATTTTTACCAAGACAAATGTTTGGAACAGCAGAAAATAATTAAATCATTTTCGGTTTCCAAAGAAGCCTCCTATTCTCATTGCGTCTTTTCAGCATTTTATAAGTTATCTAATGATTTTCTGCTAGTTAAAATATTACTTCTCCATAGCAAACTGATTAGCTAATGTGGAATATACATGATGGAACTAGTTTCAGTACGTGCTGAGTTCCTAAATCACTGAAAGATTTCCTGCTATTGTGAATATTACTGTCCCTACGAAGCTGATTAGGAGAATGCAGAACCAGCAGGGACAGATTCTTGTTTGTGCTACTGCTAGCGCATTTCAAAATGAAACATCTATTCTAAAGGCAGAAGCAAGCAATTAAATCCGATGAAGCATAAGCATTACTGGCCTGCCCTGCCAATGTGCTTTAAATCTGTCTCGGAGGGGCCTTCAACTCCATGGACGAGAGAATGGTCTTGTCTCTTTGCTTATTTACACCCATGCAACGAGAATGCCAGTTCTGACAGTGGTGGGGTGGATGTGTGTCTACCAGGTGTGAACTCACCTGCTCTTTTCACTAAACAACTGTCCTGTACTGGCTTTTGAACAAGTTTCTCCTGGGCAATGCTACTCTCTCTCTCTCTCTGAAAAAAGAAAAAAAAAGATCCTCAACCCTTACTTGGGTGAGTAGCTTCAGTGGTTACAAGGAAATTATTCTAAAGGCTGCAGGGCTGGACCCACGTTTCATAATCACAAAAACATGTGAGCACTTCTCTTTTGTCACTCTTACATCAGGGATGAGCCACCCTGCACAGGAACTCAGGGCTTTCGTGTGATTTAGTTGTTACCCTATGCCATCCCCACATGCAAGAGACACGACTTCAAGTCTCATCCACAGCCAAGATGATGATTGTTATGTAATGGCCTTAATTTTCGCAAGTGACTTGAGATTTTGGGTCCAAATGGGGCCTACATTTCAGAGGGTGAAAGCCCATTTCTGTTGATCAGTCTCCCCTCAGATATTTCAAATTCAAGAATCCAAGAGTTGTGGCATCCCAAATTAACCATTTGTTAGAACATTGACCTGCAATGTTATTAATTCACCTTTATTATTGTTATATTTCGGTCTTTCTTCCATAAGAGAGACTGGTTTTGCTAGCTTTAGTCAACAACAATTACCTACTCAGCCTATGACTACACTAGACCAGGCAGGTCAGCTTAAGGTACACCATCCAGCAACGCAAAATGCATAGCTGGATTTGTCTTATTTTAAGCCGAGCCACCGCAGCGTCTATACTGTGGGACGCCAATGGGAGCACATGCTCCCGTTGGCTTCCCTTACTCCTCACAGAATGAGTAGTACAGGACACCGGTGGGGGCTGTCCTCAGCATTCAGTTTGGAGGTCTACACTAGACCTGCTAAATTGAACACTAGAAGATCCATCTCAGAACGGTCGATCTTCTCCGTTGTGTAGACATGCCCTAAGTGTCTCATTTTTTCTCTAATAGCCAGAGAAAAACAAAAATAAAGACCTTATGTGCACCACAGGTCCTAACTCACTTCTGTTAAGATGACATAGTACTGTCTGTTGCCATGATTAGAGATGGCCCCAAACAAAACCATAGATCCAAATGCATCCAGATTTTAGGGAAGTTCAGACCTTGACTTTGCAAAAATTAGCTGTCTTCTCTTTATAATGAGCAAAACCAAAATCAGATATCCACACCACCCTACATTTTTAGAAACTCTAAATCTGGATCCAAGCTATGCAGATCAGGTGTCTAGCACTCCAATAACAAAGAAGGCATCCTTCACTGAGGTTTCTTAAACAGCCTGTCTTAGGGTAACTGCCAACAGGCAGATTTGAACCTGGGACCTATGGAGCTTAGTGTAAAAGTCTCTCTAGCTTGAACTATAAAGCCATCTGACTCTCACCTTAGGCTGTAGAGCTCACTCATTCTTATCTCTTTGCTGTATGTGATCTAACTGCTACTACAAGGGACAGTGAACCACACCCACAAGGTGTGTGAGTTACACCAGCTGATGCCATTGCATATTGCTACCTAATATTTGAGCCTGGAAGTAAGCAGCTGTGGGTAAGGGTTGCTCACTCAACCGCTGGGCCCATTTTTATCATTTTACCATTTACAACGTGTATGCACTAAAGCCAGATGGGACATAATTTCTTCCTGTTGGAGAAAGGGAAGTCACATTTTCATTGAAATCCCAGGAAACAACAAATTTCAGTTTTCAGCCACAAAAACACTTTGAGCATGTCTAAACTACATCCCTCTTTCGAAAGAGGGATGTAAATTAGGCAGATCGAAAGTGCAAATGAAGCGGGGACTTAAATATCCTGCGCTTCATTGCATAATCGTGTCACAGCATTCTTTCGAAAAAGGGTATTTCGAAAGTGAAACCGCTGTTTAGACACGATTCTTTCAAAAAAAAAACCCTTTTTGGAAAGATCCTGTCCTCAGTACAGGACCTTTCGAAAAAGGGTGTTTTTTTTTAAAGAACTGCTATTTAAATCCCTGCTTCATTTGCACTTTCGATCTGCCTAATTTACATCCCTCTTTCGAAAGATATAGCCTTAGATATAGCCTTCGGCTTTAATGGAAAAAAACATAAGAATGGCCATACTGGGTCAGACCAATGGTCCATCCAGCCCAGTGTCCTGTCTGTCAACAGTGGCCAATACCAGATGCCCCAGAGGGAGGGAACACAACAGGCAATCTTCACGTGATCCCTCCCATCACTCCCCTCCAGAGAAATAGACACTAGGGACACCATTCCTACCCATCCTAGCCAATAGCCATTGATGGACCTAACCTCCTTGAATCTATCTACCTTTTTTTTGAATCCTGTTAAAGTCTTAGCCTTCACCACATCCTCTGGCAAGGAGTTCCACAGGTTGACTGTGTGCTGAGTGAAGAAAAACTTGATTTAGTTTGTTTTAAACATGCTGCCTATTAATTTCATTTGGTGACCCCTAGTTCTTATATTGTGGGAATAAGTAAAAAACTTTTCCTAATTCACTTTTTTCATACCAGTCATGATTTTATAGACCTCTGTCATATCCCCCCTTAGACTCCTCTTTTCTAAGCTGGAAAGTCCAAGTCTTTTTAATCTCTTTTTATAGGGTACCCGTTCCAAACCCATAATCATTTTTGTTGCTCTTTTCTGAACCTTTTCCAATGCCAATATATCTTTTTTGAGATGAGGTCATCACATCTGCATGCAGTATTCAAGATGTGAGTGTACCCATGGTTTATATAGAGGCAATAAGATATTTTCTGTCTTATTCTCTATCCCTTTTTAATGACTCCTAACATTCTATTTGCTTTTTTGACTGCCGCTGCACACTGAGTGGATGTTTTCAGAGACCTGTCCACAATGACTCCAAGATCTCTCTCTTGAGTAGTTGTAGCTAAATTAGTCCCCCATCATTTTATATATATAGTTGGGATTATTTTTTTCATTTTCCACTTTCAGCAAATGAAAAAAATAAAAATAAAAATCAACTTTCAGTTTTTTGACAAAACCCTGAATATTTTCATCTAAATCAAACAAGTCAATCTGATATACAGAGAAACATGAAAGTACTTGCAATTCAAATCAAACATATCATAACTGTAAAGCCAATGTTAAGAGCCAAGGTGCTCACCTGTTTATATGAGTGAATAATGAATATGCAGCAGTTGGCAGAACACAGTCTATTTCACTTTTAAGAGCCATGCTCAAGAACAACTTGACTTATCTGAGATTTATAGAGGGATCTTTCCTTTATGGAATGTGCTTGGAAGAGGTATAAGTAGGCCTTGCCTGAGCAAGCTAATTGACGCCAACATGTGACAATATGACTCAGCTGAGTTTGTGGCACAACGCAAACCTGGGGGTGCTGGAGGGGAATGAGAGGTGAACAGGTTCAAGAGCTAGGGGATGGGGGAGGAAAAAGAACAGGAAGCGAAGGTCACTTATTTTTCATGCACTATAAAGACCCGATTCATCGATATTAAGGTCACCACCAGTGTGAATGATGTTATTCCACAGGTGAGTCTAACTGATGTAGTTGTCAGCAGCATAACTGCAGCTCATTGGCTTCTTTAGGAGGTTGGGGACAGATTTTAGTGACCACTTATAGTGGAGTAACAGCAGCAGGACTACCTTCCACATGCTATCCCCTCCCCAAACCCTTTCTTCAAATCAAGATGCAAGAAGATAGATGCGCAACCCCCCAGCCTCCCAGTAGGAGGAAGCAAACAGAAGCACCTGGAAAGTGCCAGCAAGTTAAGGAAGTATGGATTGGATAAAAGGACTGTAAAGTGGATAGAAAACTGGCTAGATTATCGGGCCCAACGAGTAGTGATCAACAGCTCAATGTCTGGTTGGTGGTTAGTATCAAGCAGAGTGCACCAAGGATTGGTTCTGGGGCTGGTTTTCTTCAACATCTTTATTAATGACCCAGGATGGATTGCACCCTCAGCAAGTTTGCGAATGACTCTAAGCTAGGGGGAGAGGTAGATATGCTGGAGGGCAGGGATAGGGTCTAGAGTGACTGAGATAAATTGGAGGATTGGGACAAAAGAAATCTGATGAGATTCAACAAGGACAAATGCAGAGTCCTGCATTTGGGATGGAAGAATCCCAAGCACTGCTACCGTCTGGGGACCAACTGATTAAGCAGCAGTTCAGCAGAATAGTTCCTGGGGATTACAGTGGATGAGAAGCTGGATATGAGTCTACAGGGTGCCCTTGTAGCCAAGAAAGCTAATGGCATATTAGGTTGCATTAAGAGGAGCATTGCCAGCAGATCTAGAGAAGTGATTATTCCAATTTATTCCGCACTGGTGAGGCCATGTCTGGAGTATTTCATCCAATTTTGTGCCCCCCTCCCATTACAGAAAGGATGTGGACACATTGGAGAGTCCAGTGGAGGACAATAAAAAAAGATATGAGGAGAGGTTGAGGGATTTGAGCTTGTTTAGTCTAAAGAAGAGTGAGGAGGGATTTGATAGCAGCCTTCAGCTACCTGAAGGAGAGTTCCAAAGAAGATAGAGAGAGGCTGTTCTCAGTAGTAACCGATGAGCAATGGTCTCAAGTTGCAGTGGGGAAGGGCTAGGTTGGATATTAGAATCATAGAATCATAGAGCTGGAAGAGACCTCAGGAGGTCATCAGGTCCAGCTCCCTGCCCAAGGCAGGACCAATCCCAACTAAATCAACCCAGCCAGGGCTTTGTCAAGCTGAGACATAAAAACCTCTCGGGATGGAGATTCCACCACCTCCCTAGGTAACACATTCTAGTACTTCACCACCCGCCCAGTGAAATAGTTTTTCCTAATATCCAACCT
The DNA here is from genome assembly GCA_032595735.1 of Pelochelys cantorii. Taxonomy (NCBI): domain Eukaryota; kingdom Metazoa; phylum Chordata; order Testudines; family Trionychidae; genus Pelochelys; species Pelochelys cantorii. Next base: position 7,932,183 of record CM064355.1, on the reverse strand, counting down.
AGACCTCTCCCACTGTAACTATAGCATTAGGAAAAACTATTTCACTAGGAGGGTGGTGAAGCACTGAAATGGGTTCCCTAGGGAGATGGCGGAATCTCCATCCCTAGAGGTTTAAGTCCCGGCTTGACAAAGCCCTGGCTGGGATAATTTAGTTGGGGTTGGTCCTACTTTGGGCAGGAGGCTGGACTTGATGACCTCCTGAGGTCTTTTCCAGCTCTGTGATTCTATGACATGGACTCAGTTAGTGTCAGCTCCCTTCCTCTCCCTCCAGTTCTGCAGATGTTTATAGCAAGATTTTCAAAAGCTCACAGAATTAGTGCTGGAAGGAAAGGTTTTCCCATCCTGTGAGACTTTGAGATTTCAAATATTTTTCTGCATCCCAGATCAGGATAGATGAAATCTTGATTTTTTTTTCAGACTTTTAGAAAGTTTGGAAAAAAGTCTAGAAGTCTGAAAAAAAATCAGATTGGGTCAATTAAAACATTTTGATTCTGACCTGTAAAATGTAAATTAGCATACACTGCAACATGAAAAGGAAAATATCAACATTTTTCAGACAACCAAACTTCCCCAACAGCCATGGGAAATCCATCAAAACCAACTCTTTCCTATATGCTGTTTTTGATGGACACAAATATTATCACCACTCATATCCTCCTGCATCATCACCATGGTTTACTAATGCAAAGAGCAAGCAGCAATATTGCTTTCATGAAGGTCCATAATCCTCTGTCAGCCAATATAGGGATAATTCTGATGGAGGGCTGGTGTCAGTTTTTAAGCAATCTACATATCTAGCCTGATGATTAGTCTACAGATAACATGGATGATATGCTACTAATGTCACTGGAAGGCCCTGTAAATATTAAAACAAGTTTAGGTATTAACTTGTTTAATAGTCACAGGGCTTCCCAGAGAGATTAGTAGCATATCATTGTCCAGTTCAAGTGATTACAGCACTCATAAGAGCACAGGATATATGTGAAACAAAAAGGATCTGGGTTTTTTTTTATTTTAAAGAGGACACAATTGACACTATCATCAGAAAGCTATGACAAGAACTTGCTGGGACATTGTCAGCTCATCTGGTTTTTGATGCATCTGTCAAACGGGTGGCTCAGCAGAGAGACCCTTATTTGACAGAAAGGGTGATCCAATGATCATAGCGGCAACTTGAGACATGTCAGTTCAAACCCCTGCTCCTCTGTGGAATGCCTGTGTTCCTCTGGCCATGTCACTCAGGGTTTCCCTTCGTCATACAAGAGGTTTTGTGGGTAAATGTGTTAAAGATTGTGAGGGGCTCAGACCCTACATTGAAGGGGGCCCAGTCAGATTTTTAAAAACCCAGCAAAGTGGAGAATTGATACATATTAAGTACAAAGGAATGCAAAAATTGTCACTTCATTATTAACTAATTTTGCTCCACCTCAATTCAGTATAAGCAGCTTCTGTTGTTACTGTTTCGTTATAGAAATTTTCCAGTGAATGCAACATCCTCGCTACTTAGGATTTCCAACTGTTAACCCATTTTCTCTAAGTGTGTTTTCCATTGTAAAAATCAGCACATCAGTAATTGGTTACAGTGCCAGAGATGCATTTTACTCCAGGAATTGATACATTAATCCCAGAGGTTTGCAGAGCATGTAACATGCAGTGGGTGCGGCGAGACCTCTCAATTCTTCTCCTGAGTCACAGCTTTCAGTCAGAGAGAAAGAGAGGCTTTTGTTGTTATGTTTACAGGGAAAACCTTCAAAATGAGATTATGCAACCAATGCAGATAATTATTAAATAATGATTTTCTCAAGCATCACCCTGTTAAAAACCACTCAGGACACTGAACAACAATCCTAAAAATAATTTCTCCGCCATTATGAAAAGAACATTCAATTAGCAACAAAATTATAGCCAAGAAAATAACAAGTACAAAATGATCACAACAGTGACAATAAGTTAAAAGCAGCGGAGGAAAAAAAGCTTAAATTTAGTGGGGAGAGATTAAATGAGCCAAATTTCAGGAAAAAAAAGTGCATTTCATACCCTTGAGAGCTGTATCAGCGACCCTACGCACCAGTGCACCACCGAGCACAAAACTGCAAACATATGGGAGGTTCAAGGAGCAGGTCCTGAATATAGTACCTGCCTTGGCTGGAAGAGAGGAAAGACAATAGCTGTGCAGTCTGAAATGGCTCTTTCATGTCAATGGGTGCTAACTCAAATACCAGTTGTGATAATTACCAACATGACTACATAGAATGCTTCATTGCTTACCCCAGCCTGAAAGAAAGGAGAGGAAGGACCATCTTACCATAAACACATGAGTGTTTCCCCAAGTGGGAAGAACACAAAGAATTAGCCAGAAGGTGGTGAGACTATTAAAGATGTAAACACTAGGAGGTGTGAGTTCACAGCAGAACCTGCTATTGGGTGTTGTTAAGGGCCAGATATACCATAATCTTGCGCCTGGTGTTGTCATCTGCTTTAGCACAAAGGCGTGTGTGAAACTTTTCCAAATCATAATAATAGTGGTTTATATGAACATTGCACTGAAGTAAATGGCAGCACAGAGAGCGGAGTTTGGTCTGGAGGAGGGAATCTGTTCACAATTGACCCCTTCTTACTCAGAACACCTGATGTGCATGTCTGACTCACAGATGTCCACTTCACTAACACAGCCCTGCAGACCTAGTACAGCAACGGGAGAGACCGATTCTATTCTGGAGCATGCAACAGGTATTCATGTACCACAGTATTGGGAGAACACAAACAGAACACAATGAACAAAATTGCGTCATGTTCTATATGGAGAATCTCTATGGCACGTTAATAAAGAATAAGCAGAGTTTGCTTTTCAGAGCTCAGGCTAAATTTGGAATACTGGACTAATAGGAAGGGAGAAATTTAGCTGAATCATTTGAGGCTAAAATGAACATATTTACTGAGGCTAAAATGAATATATTTATTTTAGAAGTTAGAGGGGGAAGAAATTAAGGAACTTTGCAATGTCTTTTTTAAAAGACTTTGGGCTGTAACTACACTTCAAATTCAAATTTGTTCAATGAGAAAATGTGGACTTTAAATAGAAGGAAAAAATAAACTTTTTATTAACCATCTGGTTTTTATATGACAAACTAACAAATGTTGACAAAATTATGAGCATCTCACTGAAAAGAAACAAGTGTTCACTTCTTTAAATGCAGGCTAAATGTAACTGTCCTTTGCCCCTCCTCCCCCCTTGCCAAAAAAGCATTGTTCTATTATTCTGCTGGAGAAATGACAAAAAATGACAAAAAGTCCAATATTAAGTGCCTACTAAAAGCTGAGCACAAGGAGTTTCCCGTTGGGGAATAACCATCAGATGAAGATTTAATATTTTGGGGATATTTAATGAGAAGAAATGGAGACCTGAGAGGAGAGAATGATACAGAGTTGTGGGTAGAGAAACATAAAAAATGGTGGGGGAATCAAAGGGGTGAGAACTGTTGGGGCAATGCCATGCGCCGATTAACCATGGAGCTACTTGACTCCAGAGGGAGGTTTGCGAATCAGGATCCAAGCATACTCCCTACTTCTGCAGGCTGAGATGAAAACCAAGCAGATTAATCTCCAGGGAAATGGAATGGGGAAAAAATCTGCTTGTCATTGCTGCTCTCTACATGTGCAGTTATGATGTCCTTCCACTACAAGATTATGATCTGCTGTATTCGTATTTCAGACATGGTGTGGTCCCTGATAAACAAGGGAAACAAAGCTGGAACTCAAGCTATATGGAAGCCAGATGATTTCAGTCTAAAGACAGTAGCTGTTTTCCTTAATAAATCCTATAGAAAATGAAGCACAATTCCATATATGACAATGCCGTATCCCACCCCGAAACAACTAGAGATAATTTGTGCATTCTCCTTGGGTAGGTGAACTGCTGAAGGAAAGTTGGCAGAGGAGCTTCCATCATCTCTCATTCTGGCAGTATGGGGAGACGGGTGTGGGGAAGCAGAACTCTTGCTACACCAGATTCTCAAGGACTTTGTGTCAAAGTCTCAAGGACTTTGTGTCAAACTGAAAAGATAAGAGCAGGTCTCCAGCTGTTCTAACCTTTGCCAGTGCTGGAGAGTCAATGATCCAGGAGCTTCAATCAGCTCCCGAAACACGCCATTCTCTGCCATGTCTGAACAAAGAATTGATGCCATAGTATTTGTGCAGACCTTCAGCTGCATGAACACTGGCACGGGAATTGGAAGACACCAGCATGGAGGGCCAGTTCCAGAAGATACTGATGCAGGAATATAAACTTCTCTGTGCATAGAAATAAGGGATTTGATGAGTCTATATGCTGACCTTTCACAGGGGATATAGTTTCATTGTATCCAATGGGATATTCATTTGAATACAGACTTTGCAGGGTGCTTTATTAAAAGTTGCCTAGACAGCATGGTGATGATTGTGGGATACGAATCAGCACAGGCAGATCTGTGAAACATACTGGATTGGCCCCAGACAACATTTTGGGATATCATCCATTTCTGAGAAGAACCACAATTTTTTTTTAAGTTTTATATGACTGGACAGTCTTGGCTCAGGCTTTGGAGTTCTGGAGGTCAGGTAGGCTATGTCTACAGCACCAGGTTATTTCAAAAGAAGTTATTTCAAAATAATAACTCCCGAAATAACTATTTTGAAATAAGCTTATTCCTCTTCACAAGCCCTCTATTATTTAACAAGCCCATTATTTCAAAATAACAGGCATGGTAGTGTGGATGCTCACCTTGTTATTTTGAAATAAGGGGAGTTATTTCAAAAGAACTCCCCAGTGCAGACATGCCCAAAGAGATTTTTATTGCCTCAGGAGAGGTGTGCAGAAAAGCTCGTCCAGCAGCTGCCAGCCCTGAGTTTGGACTCAGCCACTAACTTTTACAGGCACAGAAAAACAATTGCCAAACTCAGACAGATGATAAAACAGCTGCTTGCACACACAAAAAAATACCCTGCCACTTCAGCTTTCTATCATACCGGATACATCAGCACTGTCTGAAAATAATTACAGACAGCTTTGCATATTCAGAAATAAAGTGGTTTACGTACCACTTACGTGGCCTAATGGTTATCTAGCGACTAGCTAGTCCATTTCGCCATTCTGTTTGCTCCACAACTGTCCTGGATGCACAAGGTCTCATCTATAACCACAGCCAGGACCTTCAGAAAGACCCCAGGAGTGTGCCTGACTGCAAGGAGCCATGCTGTTGCACAGAAGTGGGTCTGCAGGAATAGGAGTCACATGACCAGAGTCTTAGTCCCAGTGATTCCCCTAACTCAGCACAGAAGCGTCTAAAACTCATTTGACTTCTTGGTCTTATTTTCCCCATCTGTAAAATAGGAATAATGCTGCTTACCCTCTTTGTTTAGTGCTTTGTATTTACTGGTTGAGAGCTGAATACCTCCTCCTCAGGAATGAGGATCTTTGCATATTTCTAGTTAAATTGCTCACACTTTATATTACAGTGCACTTCAACATTGTTTACACAAGGTTATTAAATGAGTCCTTGGTTACAGAGGTCAACAGTCTTTTATAGCTATTGATAAAATTTTACTGATTTACTTGCATGATGGCTACCATTTCAGCTGACACACTGGGGCTTACACCAGAGACTGCCATTGCTAAAAGCAAGGCTGCCTAGAACTTCAGCTAAGCTTGAGCTGACAGCTGTAATGTCTGTGTAGATTGGGCCCAGACGGGGACGTAACATTGTAAAAGTGTCACCTACGGGTCAATTCATATTAAATATGATCCAAACATCAACCATTTGCTACCCTTTTAGAAATGTACACTTACTGTGACGTGTGGCCAAAAGTTTCTATGAGTGAAACCAGAAATGCCTAGAGAGGATTTATTTAAGTGTCATCTGCTTTCTTGTGTCAAATCATTTTGAGCACCCAACAACCGATTAATGACATAAGAAAAAAAGTGTGTCTGTAGAATTTCAAATGCAGAACTTCTCATGCCATAAAAAAGCTTTATAATGCTAGTGCCTAGATGGAAAGAAAAAAAGGCATCAGTGGTATTTTGTAACTTGATGACAAAACATTTCACACATAATAAATGATATCCCTCTATTCCTTTTTATTAAAGTTAGCAAGGTAAAGTCTCTTTGGGGTCATCTGTTTGCAGGCTCATGGGCTGACATATGGGAGAAGAAGTCTAATTTAATCTCCCATCTGATGATTACACTGTAAAGTACCGCTTGTAGTAAGCATAGAGGAAAAGGGAACGGACACACAACTAGTAGGAAGATATAAAAACTGGGCCATCGACCTGGAGCATATGGAAGCACACAAAAAAGGCCAAAATTATCAGCTACATTTTACTGAGTCTCAAAGAAGGGGTTTAGAGAGCTGAGGCCAACCTTGAAGATGGCAGGTAGTGAATGTCAACAAGATCAGAAAGGTGAAACTGGAAAAATGTATGATCATCTGAAACACAGATATTTGTGGCAGGAGAATTAAAAATAGTTTTGCTTGTCATATTTGTTAAAAACAATGAGAATATTTTAAGAAAAAGAATTACTAAGTCAGGTGACAAAAGATAGACACACCAGTCCACATTAGTAAGAAAATAAGGCCGTATCTACATTACGCAGAAGATTGACGCTGCCACCGTTGATCTTCCGGGGTTTGAATTAGCGGGTCTTTTGAAGACCCGCTAATTCAAACTGAGAAGGCACTCCCACTGGTGCTAGTAGTCCTGCTCCTCGTGAGGAGTAAGGGAAACTGCTGGGAGTGTTTGCTCCTGTTGACCTCCCGCAGTGTGGACAGCACAAAATCACGATTTAAGAACTCCAGCTACATAATTAACACAGCTAGAGTTGTGTTTCTTAAATTGACTTTCCTCTTTAGTGTAGACCTGGCCTAAGTGACTAACCGAAGATCAGGGCAGCTAGCTGGGCATGCTGTTGGCTTGATCTGAACTTCATTGAAGCCCATGGAAAGACGTGGATTGATTTCAATGATCATGCCTTCTGTGGAGGGACAACTAAATTTGGAATTCACTCTTCCACCCTGGTCAGAAACAATCCTGAGTTGACGCCACTCAGGCAATTATATCCAGGCACATGAAAAATAAGGGTGGAGGATAGGGTGGGGAATTTCTGGAGGCCAGAGGGGATAGTTGAGTTTTTAGATACCAGGCTTATTGGTGGGGGATTACACTGAATTGTACTGCAGCTGTAATTGATGATACATTTTAAGTTATGTCAAAGGTTCCTATGGCATATGGCTGGGTATCTCATAAGCATCTGTAGGCATCCAGGTCGACCCCTACCTATTAGTTACAGCACACGTACCAAGGAGTAAAATTGCATCTTTGCCCCATATGTATTTTAATCTCTTTGCAAATAATATGTCCTGGAGTTTGGGTCAATAGTACATCTGAGATATATTTGTGTGCTAAGACTCTTTCATACTAAATAAAAACTGAACTACATTTTATTGTTGATGCATATGAAGCCTTGATGTTAACCCATCACACAAAAATATTGTAGCACTGAAATGCAAGTGACTCAGCCACATCCATTTGTAGGCTGCATAAATACATCCTAAGAAAAAAAACATGCTGCTCTTATAGTTCTCTACAGTCAAGCAAGGGTCCAGATTGCACAGCTGATTAAAATTCAGTTCTCACCCTAGCACATCTTCCAGTGCATCGCACATAGAGAATCAAATAGGTCCAAATTTTCGTTGATTAAATCCACACCATCCCAATCAACTTGACAGTGGGAGCTGCAACACATATAACCAGAGACATAATTCAACCTTGGGCTGCCTAAATTTGGCACACTCTTCAGGGTAAGGCAATGAAATATGACTTCTACTAAACAAGTGCCATTGAAGTGCCTGAAATGCTCCTGTTTCAGTTGTGTTTATTGACTTTCCTTCTTTTTATTAATACATTCCTTTTGTTATTATTACTCCTACAATAGATCCAAGGCTACACCCCCTTGATACTAGGCATAGTACAGAATAAGACACAGTCCCGTTCTCTAAAGAGCTTACAGTCTAATGGACAAGGCAGACAAAGGGTGGGAAAAGAAATATAAGCACACAGAAGGAAAGCAAACAGTCAAGTAAGAGGATGAGACAAGAAAAGGACCCAGATACCTAGATTCCCAAACAGTGTTCTAGCTACCAGACCCATTGCTTCCTCTTCCATTTCACTCGGGAATGTATTTTGTGGCTAACAAATTGCACCACTGAACACAGACATTTTCATTCTGCCTCATCAAGAAGGGTCTATATGCAGGGTCAAGGATCAGGAATAGCGAATCAGAGCAGGGATATAATTTACAGGTGGGGAAGGTTCCTTGCAGTTAACAAACAATATTCTTATGGAATCATTCTGAATCGTTCACGTATGATTATTACATTATTTCTTCTCAGCCTCTGGAACAAACACATGAAAACAGTTCTGAAAATTGACAATAAAGGCACAGATAATTCTCTTTGGTAGCTAGTGAAACTGAATGGGAAAAGCTGTAGATTTCCCTTCCATATTTTACAATAATCATGCTTTTGATCTATCTTTATACATAATAAAAAGGTAATAATAATAATAATAATAAAATTATAATTTTATCCATAATTGTATAATATATTATAATTAATTGTTATAAATTATTATATAATGTTATAATAATAATAATAATAATAATAATAATAATAATAATAATAAAAAGGTTATTGAAACCCTCTAGGTAAATTATGGCAGGTCAGTCCAAGCATGATCCTTGGCTGCCCTTCAGTGGCAAGCACACTGGTATAAATAGTAATAAATAATAATAATAATAATAATAATAATAAATGCCAGGCTATAATTAATTCTTATCTCAGTAGTTGCAAGCAAATTCATGTGAATTCTTTCCCAAAAGGGAACTTCTTTCAATGGTTATGAAGGATACTGTCTCCAAGATGTTGTTTTGCCATAATTTTGCTATTTGCACTTTCAAAACCTGTGGGTTAAAAACAGATATACCTTTGCTACAAGTGATCCAAGAAGAAGAAGCTAATTCACAGCCCTATTGATTAATTGACAAAAGACTAGCTGTAGCAAATAAAGCTTCTACCAGGCTCTTTTGAAAAACCTTGTCATTTAGGGCTTCTCTACACTACGGAGAAGATAGACACTGCTGCAGTCAGTCTTCCAGGGTTCAAATTAGCAATGAAGTGTAGTGTAGCGTAGTGAAGTGAAGTGTAGTGAAGACCCACTAATTCGAACTGAGAGGGCGCGCCCATCAACACTGGTAGTCTTGCTCCTCATGAGGAGTATGGGAAAACCAATGGGAGCGTGTGCTCCTGTCGACATCCCGCAGTGTGGATGGCGCAAAAACATGATTTAAGACACATTGACTCCAGCTAAGTAATTAACGAAGCTGGAGTTGTGTATCTTAAGTTGACTTTCCCCTTCAGTGTAGCTCTGGCTTCAATGGCTTGTTTACATAGAGAGTTCTTCCAGAATAGCTATTCCTGATTAACTTCATGTGTGTACACTCTTATTCTGGGAATAAGAATGTCTTCTTATTCCCATTTAGTTTTGTCATGCCGTAAGATAGTAACCCTCATGACACTTTATATATAACCAGGGTTCTATCTGAGAACAAATACCTCTAAAAGAGATTTATGAGCGAAAGCTACAGCATCTGCCTAAGGTATTTATCAGATATCAATCACTTGATCATTTCTCTCGTATAAAACATAAATCAAAGGCATATCATTCTGAGATCCCCAGTATAATACAGTATGCCATGTCCCCATAGATATCTAGGTCCAAATCCTCAAAGGCATTTAGGCAAACACAGATTGATTTCAATGGAAATTAGGAGCCTAAATAGCTGGATTTGACCCTGGCATGTAACAACCACTCCTGCAATGTGTTTCTTTGTAACCGCAAATCCTCTTTCACTCACCCAATCTCCCTTTCCCACTAGGTCTGTTTTGTAAGCCTCTCTTGCTGAGGCAGCTGGAACAATGTATTATGTGTCAGCAGACGGTACATGCTCTCTACAGCTGATAGCCACACGCTGCATCTCGTATCTCTAATTGAAAACCCTCACCCACTTGTATTCAAAACTAAAATATGCTTCCTTCTTAAATGGTAGTTGAATATATGGCAAGGGATGGGATTAGCTGGAGTCAGATTCCCATAAGAACCAATTTTTTAAATAAGAGACACATTTTTTTTAATTCAAAAAGTTGTTACTTTGCAGAAGGCACAATTTTTCTTTATTGTCCTCAGTATTATATAGTCTACCTACTCTCTACCTGCGTTAAAATAAGTCACTTTTTTATTAAGACATTTTACAATATGCACTCAATGATACTGAATTCGGTTATAAAACAGTACCATCTTTATGGCATCCACTGCACATTACATCACCTTAAAAACTTGAGGATGCTAAGGGCAGTTCTATAATTAGCCGGGATGGGAACTGATGGCTGATATTTAACTGGCAATGCTGAATCTAAGAACACAAAGCGAAAAAACCCAAATCTGCAGATACCTGAATGGGTAAACTGAGCCCTGTGCCCTTTATTGGTCCTCTGCAAAGGGAGGGACTTTCCCATGGTTAACACTGTAACTTCAGTGGTGGAAACAGGAAGAGAGCTCAGGAGTCCTTCTCTTTTCTCAAATAACTGGTCCGATTTCATTTCTGGTATCACCTCTGAAATCAAGGCAATCTGACCTACTGTTTAAAAACCAAAATTCGTGAAAAGGGATCCAGGGCTTCCTTTTCAGCTCAGGTAAGTCAGTGTGGCTCCGCTGAGGCAGTTCCGCTTTACACCAGCATTAAACTTGCCCCAATGCAATTCAGACACAGTTGGCTTGAATTCTCAACCCAGGCACTTGAGCTAAGCACAGTCCCTTTCATTCTGGGGCAGTCAGGGACTGGGAGAATGACCAAGGCATCCTTAACCAAGACCCCTGTGCTGACTGGCTCTGTCATATCCTTTCTCCCATCAGCACGCCACATGCTTTCCTCTGCTTCAGGCTTCCCTAGCAGCTCTTTTTCAACAAAAGGCCAGCGGGTTTTAAAGAACGAAAGCAACAAATACGGAAAGGGCATTTGCAAAGGGATGAAAAACACACTTTGAGGAGCAGATGCCAAAGTAGATACTTGGGTTTTTAAGCAATAAGCCCATTTCTTGGAGTTTGGGAGGAACCTGTACACATTCGGGATGAGACTTAGCAAGGCTTTCAGTTCTCATCCACAAGAGGGGGAGGCAAACACAGAACTGTCAAAACCACACACATAAGGCCTAAAATCTCAATCAAGCATTTTGAAAGCTTGTCAGGAAAATTAATTACCCACTTGATTTAAACAGTGCATTTTTGTCCCCAGTGACTGCAGCAGCATTTAACTATGAAAACTTATAGTGGTAGACACCTGACATCTAGTTCAGTTCATAACAAAGGGTAGATTATAACATAGAGCAAAGCTACACGACTTTGGAAGCCTGGGAGGCCACAGTGATACTCTCAGCACATGCTGAGAGCCACAACTTAAAGTGTGGTTGCATATACATGCAAATATATATGCAAATATATATGCAAATAGCTTGTTTCATACTGACTGGCATGAATGCAAAGATTAAGGCAAGATTACACAACACACAGGCCCCATTTAAGTCAGTTCTGCAGATATTAATAAAATGCAATATTTACCTGATTTCCACCCATATGACAGCACTTTTAATGAGCAATGACAGTCCAGGAATTTGTGTTAGGAATTTAACTACTAAAACACATATCAACAGAAGACCATTATATTGACTACTTTTTTGTTTTGGCTCCTACCTGCGAGCTGCAAACAAATGAGCCGTGGGCCGCATGCAGCCCAGAGGCTGCATCTTGAGTAGCCCTGACGTAGAGTCTTCACAATGGACTTTAAAATTGTATAGGCACCCAGGTTTTAAAGAAGTGTATCCCTGTCTCCTTGTTCTGTATTTAGCTTTCGTAACAATTTAAAGGAAAATTCCATCACCCAAATGACGTGCGCCTGCGTGTACACTTCCTCTGCCTCAGAAGTGGACTCTCTGTCCCACTGGTGAACTCTGAAAAAGAAGTAAGTCAAGGCTCCCTTTGTTTCAGGCTATTCGTTTGTGTCCATTAAGTTCACCATGAAAAAGGAGCCCAAGAAGCAATATGGTCTGACATGAGACTGTGAACAGGTGAAAATGGAGAAACCTGCAAGCATGAGACCGAGAAAGGCTCCTGGAATTAAATGTGTTTTTTTTAATGAAATCAATGGGTCTGTTGGAGCACATCCTTTTTTTCCAGAGCAGAGACAGAAAGAAAAGGCTTGAGGCTGTGTATGCTGGAAGGAGGAAGGATGTGTAAAGAAAATAAATGCATGAATGTTGGGAGCGTGATAGGAGGAGCGGACACACAAGAAAACCCCTGCAGAACATTATTTCTTGCTCTAAAATCCCACAATGCACAGTGGCAGTCAGAAAAGAACAGAAAGGGGGACTACCTTTTCTCCTTCCCTTTCTTTGCAATTATACACCAAAGGATCTCAGAGCGCTTCAATCAAACTTCATGATACTCTTTTAGAGGTAGGTCAGAATCATTATCCTCATTTTATATGAGTGAACTGACTTGCTTGTGACACAAAGGGCACATCCACATAGCAGGGCTCAAGCCAAAATAAGCTACGCAACTTCAGCTCTGTTAATTGCGTAACTTACACTTATTTTTGGTGCCAGGAAATCCAAGTTAGAGCACTCTTTCTCCTACTGCCCTTACTCCTCGTACAATGAGGCTTATGCAAGTCGGAGTAAGAAGTCCTCCAGCTCAACATTATTTTGATATCATGTTGAAATAACTGCTTGTAGTGTAGACGCGGACTATGTTATTTTGGAATAACACCAGTTGTGTACACTTGCTGTGTAGACATACCCAGAATGAGTCAGTGGCAGAGCTGGGATTTCATGTTGTCTGCCTTAGCCAATAAATCACATTAGTATGAACACTGGACCCAGACAATACTCCCACCGACATCAAGGGAGCATCGCCAAGGCTGTCAATGGGAGCAGGATTGGCCCATTAACTAATTGGTTTTGTCCCTCTGTGATCATAGCAGGGGAATATATATTTGTTCTCATTACATCTCATCCAGCAATGCTGCCCTCAGACTGAATATTCAGGACTTCGACTCTGGTCCCTCTGAAATCAAGGAAACTTTTGGTTTTGGCTTTCTTGCACATAAAGGAGCAACATTTTTAAAAGGGTTCTGAATTCAACAGCTGCCCTTATTCTCAGTTTCCCCTCAGCACTCATGCGTGGGGTTTAAAAATGTTCTGCCTTGGCCTAGCTCTGCTCCCATTGACCTCTGTGAGAGCCTCGCCCTATTGGGATACTTTAGAAAAGCTGTCCGCTTACTGGCATGCTTGTCTTCTTCTTTTTCAAGTCTAATTCTGGTTTTCTGAGCACTTTTAAAAAGCCCCAAGATCCTCAATGGATACTGATGGAGCTCTTTCATACAAGATACTGAGCAATAAGTCATGCAATAGCTCAGTTTCCATTTTCTTCCTCTCTTACGGAACACACTTTAAGCTGTACATCTTTCCCAGAGACTTACATGGCACTTATTACTGTAGTATTTAAGCACCTCACAATCTTTTTTATTCATCCAGCTATCTAGCTATCCATCTATCTGTCTATCCATGGGGCAAGAAATGGTATTGCCTGTGTTTTACAGAATGAGAACTAAGGGCACGTTTATACTTACCAGAAAATCGATGCCCCAGAGGTCAATCTTCAAGCATTTGATTTAGCAGGTCTAGTATAGACCCCTAAATCGAATGTTCCACCAGTGTCTGGTACTCCTCCTTCAGCGAGGAGTAAGGGAAGTCAGTGGAGCATTTGCTTCCATCAGCCTCCCGCAGGGTGGACACTGTCAAGTCTTGGCTTAAGGCAAGCCAACTCCAGCTACGCACTTTGTGTAGTTGGAGTTGTATACCTTAAGCTGACCTTCCTGGTCTAATGTAGACCAGGCCTAAATGACCTGTTCAACATCACACGGGAAGTCTGTGGCAGAGGAGAGATCTGAATCCATGTCTCTGAAGTCCTAGACTAGCACCTTAACTGTTGCCCCCAACTCAATCCTCATCTGCATACATCTGAATTCCAGGGGTGCTGAAACAATGTTTATAGTGGGGACACTGAGAGCCGATGAAGCAAGCTGTAGGGCATGATGCAATGGGCTTAAGACACGAAGCAAAGGCATTATATTGCAGCAAGGGAGGTTTAGGTTGGACATTAGGAAAAACTTCCTGTCAGGGTAGTTAAGCACTGGAATAAATTGCCTATGGGTGTTGTGGAAACTCCATCACTGGAGATATTTCAGAGCAGGTTAGACAAACACCTGTCAGGGGTGTTCTAGCTGGTACTTGGTCCTGCCGTGAAGGCAGGGGAGTGGACTGGATGATCTCTCAAGGTCCCTTCCAGTTCTAGTGTTCTATGAAACCCTGTATATGATGGAAACCACTTCAAGCCAGGGAGTGCTCCAGCACCCCACCACACCCCTTTCCCCCATGGTGACTTCCAGTGGTACCACCCGCTCAGCACATCAGACCTCTGATGAGACTAAAGTGACATTGGTGCAGCAACCACTCCATTATAATAGACCAGAGAAGAGTATTTTTTTTTAAAATAATTTTCTTCCCTCACATTCTTCTAGGAGATATAATTTGGCAACGTGCCCAAGGAAAGTCAATGAATATAGCAGAACAAATGTACTTACTGGTGAATTGAGCCAACAGACTTTCAGGTATTTAACTTTGTTCTCCCTTTGTGGCTCCTCTGCTGAATAATGCAAGGTGAGGTTTTGTAATTGTTCTTTGAGCTGACTGACAAGTATTACATCTAATAAGTAATTACTTGTCATTCATCAGCATTTCACAATACCCAGGTGGTTAGATCTTGAGCAAGTCATTTCAGTCTTAGGGGTTTTATGTTCGATTCCTCCCCCTGTGATTTATGCAGGTTTACACTCTATTAAAAATTAGGCCATAAAACTAGCACCATATACAGATGATATGGGCTTAGGCTGTGCAAAACAATGAGCATAAGATCAAGCTAATTCTATTACCTACACCAGATGGATTTCTTGTTAGTACGTTGGCCTTAGACAGGGAAACTGCTTCTTCTTGGCCTAACCCAGAAGGTCAGAGGAAGGAAGAACTGATTGCTTTGAAATAATGATAAGTAGGGCTTCAGAAACACTGTATTGCCATATCATATCTGAGCACTTTTTCTCCTTAACCTCTGTTGTGTCTCAGAGAGGGGCCAGTATCAGCTACTTCACAGGAGGGCTCAGGAAACCCTGAAATAGGCAATGATGGGATAATGTGGACATGTTGTCTGGAAGTACGAGGGTTTCTCAGACTACTCCTGCTTCTCTGTGACAACTGGTTGAGAGTTGCGAGTGTTAGCTCTGCCTGGCTCATCCCCTGGTGATCACAAACAGAGAAAATATAGTCCTCCCACAAAGATCCAAGGGTCTGTGCAAAGAGGGGGCAAATGACTGGCATTCCCTTCCCCTCAAACAGAGTCATTAAATAGCATGTTCCTGCCCTTGGGGGAGGGCACAGTCATAAAAATGTTACCTGTCAATAGGATGATACACCCACAACTTAATATACTAAAAGGCCTTCAGAACAATACTAAGGGGCACATTTAAGTCTGGGCAGGAATTGGATTTCCCATCCTGAGAGAATTTTTCCTCAAGTCAAATTTGGGCAAAAAGTGGAAATCTCGCGTATTTAAATGATAAAAAAAAAATGGGTTTGGGTCAGGGTCAGCTGAAACTTATATTTCAGTGACTTCAAAATGTTTCATTTTGATCTTGACACCTTCCCCCCGTATGTTAGTCCACATTTACTGAAATTTTGACTCCTTCCTAAAATCATTTAATTTCAAAAGTATTACAATGGGACATTTTTATCTCAAAAGTAATCCCTCTCCCCAAAAAACAGAGTTGGGAGATTTGCCAAAACCAACCCTGTTTCACTAAACGTTTGGGGATTCACAAAAAAGGGTTTTTTTTTATTTAAAAAAAAAGTCATTTCAGGATTCTCAGCCAGCTCTACTCTGCACCCAAAACTGGAGTTCATTTTAAGAGATCCAGATGGGGGGACAGCTTTTCAATGAGCCTAAGATGTTTGAAAGCTGGCTGCTCACCTCTTTTTGCACAAAAATTGTAAGTGCTGAGGTAACTGTGGCCCTATCCTCTTTTGTAAACATACAACCACACCATCAGTACACAAACACACTCAGATGATCATTACACACACACACACACACACACACACACACACCCCCTCTGTCCAGACAATTCTACAATTAATAAACAAACTGAAGGAAGGCAATTACCATCTTGCTGCAGATGAAATTCAGAGAAACCCTGCTTGCAGGAGGGATTTTGCAGCACAAAATATAATCAATCATGCGTGTCCTCTGAAATTAAACGAATACAAGCTAAGAAACAACTCTAGCATCTTAGGGTCCATCCACACCACAAACGGCAGCAAGTCTCCCACCCTGGGTAAACAGATGCAGATTTAGGTTAAAAAGAGCTATATAAGCATTATGGCTTGGGCTACAGATCAGGCTCAGTGGCTTTCGGACTGGGATGAGCTTTAGTGCTCAAGCCCCAGCCCAAACCACAACATTTAATGCAGTAGTACGAGCCCAAGTCTGTCAAGCTCGGATCGGATGCTCACAGATATACCCTTAGTGGGCCAAAAGGACAGATTTGCCATGTGGACACTCCAATAGCATTCTGCAGAGAACATTTGCCTTTTGGACTCAAGATGGACAAGGGAGTGGGGTATCCTGGGTAGAGTTAATAGGTGGTTTGTGAATTTTGTGACCAGAATTCAATAGAGAAAGACTTTTTCATGTCTGTTTCTCCAGATCCTCCCCAGGCCCTATTGGAATACATCATATACAAACACAAAATAACTAAGGGTATGTCTACACTGCAAGTTAATTTGAAATAACAGCCATTATTTCGAATTAACTTTAATACGTGCAAACCACTATTTTGAAATTAATTCGAAATAGCAGAGCACTTAATTCAAGTTTAGTAAACCTCATTCTACGAGGAGTAACGCCAAATTCGAAATAGCTATTTCGAATTAAGTGCTGTGTAGACACTTAATTCGAAATAGGGGGCCTCCAGCCCTTCCCAGGGAGCCCTGGTGGCCACTCTGGGCACAACCAGGAAAACTTACTCTCCTCTCTCCCAGCCCCAGAGCCATTCAAGGGGTAGACCCTGGCCACAGTGCCTGTGCCAGCTCCAAGCCTGCAAGCCCAGAGCCAGCAGTGGCCACCGGGGCCCCTGAGCCAGTGTCCCCAAAACATGAGCCAGCAAGCCACTGGCAGCCAGCCCTTCACTGCTCCCCAGGAGCAGTCTGCCAGCTCCCAGGAGCCTGACAGGGGCGAGAGAAGGAGGGCACCTTTCTGGTCCAGGGTGGAGATCATGGACCTTATTCAGGTTTGGGGGGGATGCCCCCAACATCTGTGATCGCCGCACTAGACAGAGGAATGTGGCTGTCTATGGCAGGATAGCTGCCAGCCTGGCCACCAAAGGCCACATGCAAACCCAGGAGCAGGTTTGCATGAAAATCAAGTTGGTCCAGTGAGACCCCCAACCCTGGTCCCTGAGCTTCCCCTCCCCCTTCTTCCCCCTTCCAGCTCCCTCCTCCCAGGTTTCCCCATCCCCTCTCCCATCCTCTCTCTTCCCCTCTCCCACCTCCTTTTCCCGGTCTCCCCAGAGGTTCATCTGCCGCCCCCCCCTCAGTTTTGTTCAATAAACCCAGTTTCTATTTTTGAACATACATGTCTTTTGTCTGACTTCCATGTAAGTGGAAGGACATGAGGGAGGAATGGGGCATGAGCCCCTGGTGGGGAGGACCGGGGTGGCTCTGAGGGCTCCTCGGGATGGACGCTCTCCCACAGGGCCTTCTGGATCCTGACAGCCCCCTGATGGGCCCCCCCGGATGGCAGCCTGCAGCAAGTGCAGCCGAGCTGATGGCAACAACTCCATGAGATGCACCAGCGTGCCCAGGGGCAGCTCTGGCTCCCCTGTGGTGTGCCGAGTGCGGGCACTCAGGGCACTCCAAGATAGGACTGCTTTGTTGTCCCGCATCGAGGTAGACAAGCAAGTGGGGAACCCTGAGAACTGTCTGTCCGGGGTGGGGGTAGGGTCCCTTTAAGCATGGAGCTCAGTTAGCAGCCCCACACACTAAGTCCTAACATGATGCCCTGCCAGCACTGATTCTGGCCAGCCTTAACTTCGGTTCAGGGTCCACTCAGTGTGGACGTGCTATTTCAAAATAGCAAAACGCTATTTCGAAATACGTTTTGTGTGTAGATGCGTTAATTCGAATTAGCTTAATTCGAATTAACTATTTTGAATTAAGTTAACTCGAATTAACGCTGTAGTGTAGACGTACCCTAAGACTTCTGTGGGCGGGAACAATCTAATTATAAGGCGGGATACAATAGTGGCAACAATGGGATGGTGGAAGCACAGGAAGCAAGGAGGCAATATTGGTCAGCACGGAAAAGCCATGGGATCAGCTCACCGGCTGCCATCTCCTCTGTAGGCTTCAAGGCAGAGAAGAGTATGGGAGGAATTTCAAGGGGGACAATGAGCTGACTTTGCAGAGGTCTGTGGGAATCTGCTGTAAAGCAGGAGGCCCAGTACTGGAGAAGGCACAAAGGGGCTTGTTTGAAAATTTAGCAAGTGTGTGTGAGGGTGAAAGTGGATACCATCAGTGCAGAGTGAGGGGCAAACATCTCAACAGCATACAAGAGATGGGTTGGGTGGGGATAGCACACAAAGGACCTTCCAAACAAATACAAGTAACGTGTCTTTGAAGTGGAGGACAAAGGGGAGACGGAGCCTACACACACACATACACACACACACACACACACACACACACATCCATACATACATATCTATCGACATAAATTAAACTATGGCTCCATAGTAGAGCATCCTATATCAGAAGGACACAATTCTCTATTAAATTCTACTGTATGGTTCCAAAAACCCAATAGATTTTCTCTCCAATTTGATAGGACTTTTCCATAAGGAATGAAGAAGACTACTATATTGGACAGGCAGAAAGAGGGCTTGGGTTGTTCAGAGGCTTCGTGCTAGCTCTCTGGAGAGGGGCAATTTCACTCAAAAACAGCATTAAGGAGAACTGCACTCCAGGAATGAGAGTAACATGTTTTAAGCAGTGAAGGAAAAAATCCCTGTTGTATTGTCAAACAATAAATGCCCAAGGCTGTTAATGAGTTGCCAAGGACATTAGGAAAGGTTATCAAGGTGTATTATTGCAAGACAAGGAAAAGTAAGATGAAGGCTTCAAGGCCCAGATCCAGCAAAGCACTTCAACATGTGAAGCACAGATGCAGTTACATTCCCTTCAATGGAGCAATGTGTGCTTAATTTGATCAGGACCCACATTTTAAGTGGCAAATTGCTTTTAAGCACCATCACATTGGACTAAGGCTGTTGTTTTACTGATTCATTCCCTTCCTATGTGTTACAAAATTCCTCCTTTCCCCTTGTAGCATTAATCATTTCTGAATGCATAAGCCCTTTGACAGTCCAAAAATATCATTACATAAATAAAGAGCACTTACATGTCTTCTTTCCATCCTGGCTTACATGTAATAGCCACTTTTTCTGGAAAAGATTTTAGGAGATTTATTAAAGTAGTCCAGATTTTCCCCCCTTTATTTTGAAGATCAGAACATAAGAATGGCCATACTGGATCAGACCAAAGGTCCATCTAGCTCAGTATCTTGTCTTCTGATAGGAGCCAATGCCAGCTGCCCCAGAGGAAGTGAACAGAACAGGAAATCATCAAGTGATCCCTCCCCCGTCATCCATCTCCAGCCTCTGACAAAAGGGGGTAGGGACACCATTCCTACCCAAAATACTTTTAACCAGAAGCTCTGGAGGAGTCAAACGTCTGAAAGTTTTTGTTTTGTTTTGTCTTGTGAATGAGGTTTGGGACTTAACATTACTATTGTTCATCATTAGCATGAATGAGTTCAGCCTTGTCTGTACAGTAGAGTTGCACTGATTTAACTATACTGGTATCAGAGTTTTAACTGTCCTGCTTTAACTATTAGAGGGAATGCATGGATAAAGCCTCATTTACACACTAAAGTTGTACTTCAATAATGCAATAGGTATAGTGGTACTACTCCCCTATACGGACACAGTACCATTATAAAGGGATGTCACTGCTAGAGTTGCTCTCAAACAGGAATCAGTTATACTAGTACAACTACCACTTGAACTATGCCTGACATGGTTATGCCAGTGCAGACTTTGTGTGGGTCAGGCTGTGGATGCCTAATCACAGCCTTTACCCTGTTTTTGCAATTCCGGAGCACACCCGCTGCTATACCTACGTTCAGTTTTCAGTGCCACCATTTATTGCCCATGATGGGTGCATTACGGTAGCAATAAGATGAAATGTTGTTGAAGAACCACTGACCTATTTAAAAACAAAGATTTTTTGGGAAAACCAACAGTGCTTGATAGCTCAGGAGATATTCAGGGGACACCAGCCCTTCCAGTCCCAATAAGTGGTACCAATCCAGCCTAGTAGAAATGCATAGGAAAGTCAGTACCATAGTAACGAATGATCCTAGTTCAGGTAATGTGAACTGCAGAGATATTCCTGGTGTGGTCCATAAGAAACAGACAGACCCACCAGTGCTCAGATCATGGGCAAGTGAAGAGATGGTAGCTTCATTCAGTCATTAAGTGTCTCAAGCTACGTCTACATTGGCATGATCTTGCACAAGAACTCTTTTGCGGAAGAGTTCTTGTGCAAAAACTCTTCCAGAAGAGAGCGTCTACACTGGCATGTGCCTTTGCGCAAGAGATGTGCTTTTGAGCAAGAGCATCCATGCCAGTGTAGACGCTCTCTTGTGCAAGAAAGCTCTGATGGCCATTTTAACCATCGGGCTTTCTTGTGCAAGAAATTCATGTTGCCTGTCTACACTGGCCTCTTGCGCAAGAACAGTTGCACAAGAGGGCTTATTCCTGAGCGGGAGCATCATAGTTCTTGCACAAGAAGCACTGATTTCATACATTAGAACGTCAGTGTACTTGCGCAAGAACTCCCCACCAGTGTAGACAGGCAGCAAGTTTTGGCTCAAAAGCGGCTGCTTTTGCGCAAGATAGCGCCAATGTAGACACAGCCTCAGTGTTCTGCCACCTGGGTGTGAATCAGGAGAAATAAACGGAAGCTCATTGGCTGGGAGCAGAGTTTGGTCAATGCTAAGTGATTTAGACAATCCTTCCCATTAAGATCTGAAGAGTAGGAGAGGAGTTCTTTTGCTTCAAGTCAGAAACTCCTCACACTTATTGGCATCACCATAAAATTTGGATACGTCCTTACCTAAAGAGACCTAAACAATAGTGTTACCTGTAACAATTTAACCTGTCCTGCTTATAGCGAGCCGAGGGTCTCAGGCCTGCAGCAAGGAAAGCCTCAGCTGAGACTGAATCACACAGATTTTTCAGATGCTCACAACTGCAGGCAACAGTTTAGACTGCAAGAAAAATAATCAAACTCCCTTAGTTTAGAGAATAAGTTTGCAGGTTTGATTGAGTTTCCTGCACCCTACATTGGGAGAGAAAGGAGAAACAAAAGAAATAAAAGAGAAAGCTGGTGTATCTATTGGCATATTATTGGTTTAGCACTGGCAATCTGCTTCAGACTATGGAGAAAAGAGTTACTGTGATCTACTGCATTGGTCCAACTAGAGCTGTTGACAGTTTCTTCTTCTACGCCAGGAAAACAAAAGTGACAGGCCCACTATGAAAAGACTGAAAGCCCAAATAGAGTGAGATGCTTTACTGGGGTCAAGCTCGTCTGATTCAGGACTCTAGTTCAGGACTCTGGTTTAACTCTTTAACTCCAGGCACATGGATTTCAGGCTGGGACCTAAGTAGAGCTGGTAGGCAGAGTGATTTCTTGTCCCTTTAAGCAATGGAGCTTATTAGGGGGTATTATTGGGAGTCTCTCCAGCCCTAACCACTAGAGAGGGAAGCTTCAGGGGATGGCCAAATTAGTCTGTATAGGATAAACTTAAAAAACAACCAATGGTCTGGCAGCACTTTATAGACTAACAAAACATGTAGATGGTATCATGAGCTTTCGTGGGCACAGCCCACTTCTTCAGATGACCGGAGTTTTCAGATGACTAGAGAGGGATATTTGCAGATCACTTGCTACACGTCTTGAGTGCACAGGCCAGGTCATGGTACTTTACTTAGGGTCTGATTCTATAGGATGTGTGCACCTCTTGCAACATGCTGAGGGCCCTCAGCTCCTCGGGAAGTCAGTGGAAATTGTATCTCCAGATGCCAACAAGCCGGCTTCTTATCTCTTTAAGAATTAGCTGCTTTTGCTTCTGGCCAAGCCTTAAAAATGTGTATCAAAAAGACTTCTTCCAAATCAGCTGAAAGGCCCCATCATTTGTCAGGTCTGTCTCATCCCGGGCTGACCTGAACGCCTCCTCGGTAAGTGAGAGAAAAGATTCCTAAGCAGATGTGCTACCGCAGCTGGCTGTCCCTCTTAAAAAGACTTCCTCTTGGATCTCCCAGAGAACACCGGTCCCGCAACCTGCTGGTATAAGAGCTCCAACCTGTTTCAGTTATAGCATTTTGGCTTCCTAGTCTCCACCTGAAGCCCTTGCTTCTTGCCTGGATGCGTGCTGTGTAGACACCCAAACACAGGGGTTGAGGATCTAGTGCAGAGCTACACAAGCATACAATGGATATGAGTGAGAGGAGAAATTGTGTCCCTACCTAACTAGAGACCCAGATCACACTCATCATCAGTGGATATTATCCCCAGAAGGGTGTTTTATGCATGACACTTATGGCATAGGTTAGATTAAATGAGATGCTGTAACAGGGTCAGACTCACCTCTCACAAGCACCCCTCGGCCAAGCGCATGTGCCTGCACTTTCTCTCTCTCTTTATGGAGGCTTTCCAGTGATTCAGCCCCCTGCCCGGTCACATACAGTCTGTGTGGGAAATTAAACAAACCCCATCTGGGGTACAAGTCTAACAGGGCCTTTCTCAGTGCCCTCTGTAATGTCTCTTGGTCTGCTCCCACTTTCGAATAGAGCAGTGACCCCCAGGGTTTCCTTCCTGGAGGCAACTTCTTCACTCTCTCAGGGTCCTTCTAGTTGCAGCCCTTTGGATGAGTCACTATAGTCGATTTACCCCCTCTGTATCCAGGCCACCTCTCCCCGATGCTAATAGGGGTTGGGGGGAGCTGTCCCACCATCTACACCAGGCCCTAGCCCAGGGACCTGGTAGGTACCAGATATCTGCTATTTCCATTCCACGGCTGCTCTAATTCCCTTGGACCACTTCCCTGCGGCCCTGTGCCGTCTTTGCCCTTACCTCAGGCCCCTGTCTTGTTCGCCTTGAGTGCTCCACACTGAGCTGCCTGATCTGTTCTGCAGCTCCTTTTGTGTGGCCTTCCTGGCACCTGTTTGGCTGCTTCCCCTGCAGCCATGCTAGCCTGCTTGGGGGACCTGTTTACTGCCTTTTCTCTGGGGCCCCGTATGTCAAGACCACGAAGCCTCCAGCAGGGGGCTCCAGGGCCCAGTCCACGCTGTCACAGTTCGTAGAATCATAGAATTGTAGGCTTGGAAGAGACCTCAGGAGGTCATTGAGTCCAACCCCCTGCTAACTCATTCCTAGCAAGGACTTAAAAACCTCTAGGGATGGAGATTCCACCACCTCCCTAGGGAACCCATCCCAGTGCTTCACCACCCTCCTAATGAAATAATTTTTCCTAATATCCCACCGAGACCTTCCCCACTGCAACTTGAGACCATTGCTCCTCGTTCTGCCATCTGTCACGACTGAGAACAGCCTCTCTCCATCCTCTTTGGAACCTCCCTTCAGGTAGTTGAAGGCTGCTATCAAATACTCCGTCACTGTTTTGCAGACTAAATAAGACCAAATCCCTCAGCCTCTCTTGGTAAGCCATGTGCTCCAGTCTCGTAATCATTTTTGTTGCCCTCTGCTGGACTGTCTCCAATTCATCTACACCCTTTCTGTAATGGGGCCCCCAGAATTGGACACAGTACTCCAGATGTGGCCTCATCAGTGCCAATTAAAGGAGAATAATCACTTCCCTAGATCTGCTGGCAATGCTCCTCCAAATGCATCCTAATATGCCATTGGCCTTCTTGGCTACAAAAGCATACTGTTGACTCCTAAGTCATAAGTTGCCCAAAGGAACTTATAATTGAACTGATAATAAAACCCCGTCCAATACTCTAGACTGTGGACTTAAGTGGTGATGAGTACCTCCAGCTTCCTTTGCTTTAAGTTCTGTTCCATTTTGAGCTATGATGAATGAGTTGTTCCATTTTAGCATCTGTAGGCAAAGCCAGTCAATTTAAATCACAGGCTGCTTGGTAGAATGTTGCGCCCTTCATACTTCTGTTTGCTTCAGGAGAAGTTGAAAGGAGAACTAAATAATGTATCTGATTTTATCATTTTGGTAGACAGATCCATCAGCCAGCATCACAGACTGAATAATTGATGGGTTTTGCACTTCAAATAAATCATTTTGCATCGAATACTGGATCTTTAAAAACAAAACAAACACCTTATGCATGAACAACATTTGGGGAATGCGTTCCCATTTGCTGGCATTCATCAACCTAATTGGATGAAGGTTGATCTGGTTTTGGGGGAAGCTTTGATATGCAGCACAAAAAAAAAAGAGAGATACATTGGAAATAGCAGCGAGAATACTCGGCGGTTACTAGCCTAATTACTGTGTATGACAGGGCATACTATTCAGGGGCTCCTGGGCACTTACACACACACACACACACACACACACACACACACACACACAAAAACCCCTTTGCTGCATATGGAAGGGAATGTCCTTTTAATACTTAGGAAGAGCTGAGGACTTCTATTCTCAATGGGATAGCATTGTATTATAAGCCCACATAAGAAGCAAGCGAGGTGTAAAAATTTTAAAAACAACGAATGATACTACTGCACCTTAGAGACTAACAAATATGTAGGCGATATCATGAGCCTTTGTGGGCACAACCAACTTCTTCAGATGATGGAAAGTGTAACATTTCCTCCTTTGTTATACCTCTATCTTTGGACCAGGACAAGTGTCATCCACTGGTAAGTAGAGGCAATTGAAAGAACTTTAGATGGAGCATTTTTTCCATTGGAACGCATTGTTTAGACAACAAAAATAAAGCAAAAAAACCAAAACAAAACATAAGAATGTGTACTTTGAGGAACATTTTGGACAGGAAAAGGTTGAAATGGAACATTTCAACTATCTCATAAGTAATGCCGAGAATTGTCACTGTGATAAGAAAACTGTTTTTTCAATTCATTTAGGCTTCCATATTATATTAATATTAAAAGTAACATTTTATTATGCATATGCAATGTTGATAGTACTTAATGTGACACAGAATTATAAACAAAATGATTCAATGGTTCAATGATTCAAAGTATTTTCCCTACATAGTAGAGTGCAAAGCTTAGATTTCTGGTTCTGATTTGGACTTCCCCATACAATTTTAGTATTCCTGTGGAACCAAATTCTGGTTTTGGACCAATTTCACTGAGTATGCATTCCAGGTCATTCCCTGTGAATAATCTGCAGAGAATTGGAGTCTGTAAAACCCTAAAGAGGGACTTTTCAAGCTATAGCAACTCATGCTTTTAGTTTTGGAATTCAATTCCAGTTTTGGAATTTCAATTCCTGGTGTGGGAAGAACAGAGGAGGATCTGCAACATACTCACTGGTGGGTTACACAACCAAGATTAAGAAGGGTTTATTGCCTACTTATTTCCCCCTTGGAGAAGGGGGCAGGTATTGGGCAAAACATTATCTCCAACCGGACACTTGCAGGCTACTTCAGTTAAATGGCATGGAAGGCATCTCATTTGCTGCTGGTATGTGGAAGCAGGGGAAGAAATCTGACTCGATTCCTATGGGTAGGCCAGCCCTACAAGCAGAGGTGTTCCTGCAGCTCAGAGAAGCATGCCCAGGCAAACTTTAATCCAGCCAGTACTGTCAAAAATAGCAGAGAAGCCGCAGCAGCACAGGCTGTGCAAGCCAGCCCAGGACCGTGGATACTAGTTGCTTGCTAGCCTGCACAAGGATCCATGCTGTTGCACCTTTGTTGCGATTTTTAGCCACGCTAGTTAGGTTAAAGCTAGGATACATGCCATTCTACCTGCAGTTGCAATGCAGACGTAATCTGAGTTGCAATGCCATTGGAGTGCTTGCCCTTGGGGAGATTCAGCTGATGCCGTTATCAGGGATGTGCCCTGGGAAACAATAAAGCTCACTGGGTTTATCAAGCATCACATTTGGACTGGATGATCTCCAACTGATCTTGAGTACGTTCCAATGCATCAGCTGGTCACATTGACCACACTACAGGTATGTTGTTCTTGACCATCCAGTCAAAATGTTCCAATTTTTGAAAACAAAATGAAAATGAAATAAAGGCATACATTTTGAAAATACTGAGATTCCCACCCCTCCCCCAGAGTTTCCAATAAAGCATACATTGATTTCACTAGGCCAACTGCTGCCTTTTGCATTATTTCACTAGCCCGACTGACTTCACATTCATGTGTAAACCCACTTTGAGATCCACATATCAGCAGCCCCCAGGACAACAGTGAATCAACATTTGAGCTGTTTATCTGAGAATATATTTGCTATTGTCGTTATTCAGCTGGCTCAGACAGACAGACAGCTCCATAATGTTCTGTAAAACAAAACATCCCAGAGTAGCAGACACGAGTTGTGACACTAACCTTGACAAAAGTAAAAGCAAATCCACACTGATGGCTAGGCACGGCGATCACACACAGAGTGCCAGAGAGTAATGACTTCAGTTTCTGTATGATTGTTTACTCTGTCACATGGCTCAGACTGCTAGGTGTAGCTTAGTGCCATATTACACTGGCCTCAGACGTGTGCCACTGCTTATCCTTACTTTCAAATCCCAGCCACTAATGAGGATAAAGGCCACAAAGGTTTCTGATATGCAGGAAGCCTTAAAACCTAAGAAATGCTTTTTTTCCCTAAGTGAGAAAGTAAGTCTCTGCCAATTAATGATCTCGGATTCACACTCTGCCTGAGCAGAATGAATTATAAATAGTTAGCCGTAACCACTGAGCATCCTTCAATGTGTAAAGTGCTTACCACATTTCCAAAGATGATTTTTCATTATATCTCCCCTCCCCCCATCCTTTCACAGAGATATGATTGTTGGAGAATGTCATCAATGCTGTTTCAGATCTGTCAGATATAATCTTCTAATCTGCCAAGTTTTCACAAGGCAGAGATGAGCTCATGTAGAGACTGACAAGATGTGCTGAAAAGTCTGGGCTTTCTCAAAGCCTGTTAAAAGTTTAAGTTCCCCCTATTGTGTGAATACTGTCAAACTTGGCCCTGCAATTTTTATAATGACAGCTACTGTCAGTTTAAAAGGGTAAATTATTCAGTTCAACTGGGAATGTTGACAGTAACTGTAAAAAAGGCCTTAGCAAGAGAAAGGAGGGGAAAAAATGGTTCCAAGTACTGTGGAAAGAAGATGTAGTGACTTTGCTAAGCCTCGTTGTGAAAACCCAGTTGAATGAATTTTCTCAGTTACACTCCAACAACCTGGGTAATTATCTTATATTTATATGGCAAGAGTATTGCAGAATTTAATCAGACTAACAATAGAAGGGATGATTCTAGACAAGAGACATATGGCCAGATTTACCAAGTTTCATGGAGAGAGTCACTCCTGGATAACACATGCCGAAGGACTTTCCCAAAGAACTTCCTAGATTGTACCCTTTAGGGAAAAAAAGTCCAATCTTAATGTCAATGTAGCCCAAGGTCCAGTGTGCTTCAACAGCAGCCCTGGGAACTATAAGTTGTTGACTACAAACTGCGGCATGTTGGGAGAACTTCCTGGTTTCTGCCAGGATGTACCCTCTGCCCCCAGCAGGGTCTCAGCAGGGACTGTGCTAGAAGCAGCACACAAGCTGCATGCAGAGAGGATGGGCTGCTGAACTGTGATCCTGTTCTATGTTTTTTTTACAAGTAAGACCAAAAAGGACTATAGGGCAACCTGAGGCTACGTCTACGCTACGAGTTTTTTTCGGCAAAAGATATGCTAACGAGGGTCTCATTTGCATATTTTCTGCTGATCTGTTTTTGCGCTGGGGTTTTTGCTCAAAAACAAGCAGTGTGGATGTTTTCTTTTGGCACAAAAACCCTTTTCCCGCAAGATCCTATGCCCCCAAAAAGAGGTATACAGATTGTGATGGGGTGAGGTCACAGATGACCCCTTGGGGGGTGCCTCCCGGGGTGCTGACACTGCCACTTCCACTCGCCTTCCTGCTCTCTGGGGCTCCTCACCACCCGGTCCTGCTGGGCCAGCTCCCTGGTCTCCCCCACCCAAGGCCCCAAGCTACTGTCCCTTCACCCACCGAGAAGCAGCACAGACACTGAACCTCCTCAGGTCCAAGAGAGTGCAGTTTAGGGCCCAGCCTCCTGAGAGAGCACTCCCCAGATGGGATCAAACTCCAAAGAATTAGGTAAGCCCCCTTTAGCAATGAAAGGGGGAATGTTCACGCTGGTTGCCCTCCCCAGGTAACAGTCGCTTACACTGGGTTTGATAGAAAATAAAAATGGTTTTATTAAGTTGAAGCAGTAGGGTTTAAGTAGTAATAAGTGAAAGTAGGCAGAGCAAAGTAGGTTACAAATCAAAAGAAAGAAAACCACTTGACTAATTCTACATTGAAACCTCAGTACAA
Source organism: Pelochelys cantorii (assembly GCA_032595735.1). Taxonomy (NCBI): domain Eukaryota; kingdom Metazoa; phylum Chordata; order Testudines; family Trionychidae; genus Pelochelys; species Pelochelys cantorii. Next base: position 7,903,242 of record CM064355.1, on the reverse strand, counting down.
ACTTAATCAAACTCACCCTAAAACCTCTTTTCCAGCTGTCATTCTAAACCAGGGCTCTCTACCCCCACCCCCCCCGGGGTCCCTGGCTCCCTCCTTCAGGTGCAGCCCAGCTAAAAAGACCCAGGCCTCTCCTTTCCTATTCCTTCTGTTAAGGAGTTGAGGCCACTCGCTACCAATCACTGCTCAGACTTACGGACAAAAGATTGTTTAACAGTGGCTCATCTAGAAGTTGCAGATAACACCCTCTGTGTCTCCCATTCACACATTTGAAACTCACAAAGTATTCCCCACTCCATGTGTCTAATTCTACACACACAGAATACATACAACAGAGAAAGATAAACAGAACCAGAAGATCATGACATGAAGATTGATGGGTTCGCTCAAACCACCTTTTGAGTTATGTATATTCATGTCCATGAGTCCATTTCATAAAGCATGGAGGGAGGTCTGTCACACAGATCTTGAGGAAAAAGGGGTTTTTACGGAAAAAGAAAACCGCCACACTGCTTGTTTTTGCGCAAAAACCCCCAGCGCAAAAACAGATCGGCAGAAAATATGCAAATGAGATAATGACTCATGCAAATGTGTCTTCCATTAGCATTTTTTTTGCCGTGAAAACTCGTAGTATAGACATAGACTGAGAGGAGTTTACGGCTATGTCTAGACTGCAGGCTTCTTTCTGAAGAAGCTTTTCCGGAAGAGATCTTCCAAAAAAATTTCTTCCGAAAGAGAGCGTCTATACCGCAAAAGTGCAACAAAAAAGCAATCTGCTTTTTCAAAAGATTGTCACACTGAATGAACGCTCTCTCGCATTTAAACTGTGATTATGGATGGAGTGACCACCAGGGCACCTGTGCTTTTTCCTCTTTCCTCCTCTTTCAAAAGCACTCCCTCTTCCCTGTCCACACGCCTTTTTCCAAAAGAGCTCTTTCGGAAAAAGGCTTCTTCCTCATAGAAAGAGGATTACCAATGTTGGAAAAACCCTTCTGTTCTTTCGATTTTTTTTGAGCTCCAATATTTCCCAGCACCCTTCCTGAAGTGGGTTGTGCCCACGGAAGCTCACGATACCATTTACATATCTTGTTAGTCTCTAAGGTGCTGTGGGACTATTCATTGTTTTTTAAGTTTCTTCTGAATTGTGGACACCAGAATTGCATATATTATTCCAGCAGTAGCCATAATAGTGCTGAATGTAAAAGCAATATAAGCTCTGTATTTCTACTCAATATTCTCCTGTTTATGCATCAAAGTTTAATATCAGCCCTTTTGTCCACAGCATGCCACTGGGAGCTTGTATGCAAATACATTAGTGCTTAACTCCCATTAACTTCATGGGGGAGTTAGGAGCTTAAGCTATTTATGTGCTTTTGCAAACTCAAGTAGATACTTATCTGCATCTCTAGGCATGTACATACCTTTCTTAATCTAGCTCCTAGCTCCTACTGTCTAGTGTACCTCGGACTCATGTGTAACATTGAGTGAGTCAGCTAAATGTCTGTACCCCAGTTACCTGTCAGGGGTAACAATACGTTATCCACCTTTGCAAAGTGCTTTGAGATCTGTCAATAGAAGTGTCGTTGTAAGTGCTACATGCTGCATTATTATTATTATTATTATTATTATTACTATTATTAAAATGAAAGAATGCAAAAGCACTGGTTGCTCTAGGACCTTCTTCTGCCTTGCCCTGCTATTTGTATAGTCATTTACACATGCACAAATTCCTAATATTCTCATCTGGTAGCATTTTACCTGTATCAAGTGAGCACAAAGTGGGTGTAAAATATATACACATGCAAGAGAATGAGTGTCTTATTAATTTCTTTCTAAGATGGATCAATCTGCAACAGTTCTCCTTGTTCCACCTGGAGATATGCAAACACTGGAAGGCTGTACCTTGCCAGAGTGTTGACTGTGACCTATAAAAGACTCAAGATACAGTATATTTCCCCAATGTGCCACTAGGCTGCTTCTGGCTTCCACTCCCCTATGCAAACACGAACACACCAGACTTGCTGCTTCACAATGAGATTCCACCTTGTGAAAAACTGGGTTCCAGTCAAAGCTGCCCTTCAGTAGAATGTAGTCAGCAATATGGCTGCTAAGGCATTGGGAGGTGCAACGTGATGATGACCGAAGGCAGCAGAGTTCATGTTTAGTCATGGGAGCCAGAGAGAGTCAAAACAAGCTCCAGAGAATCAGTCTGTATCCAGAAGCCTCATTAAACAATCTTCTGTAAACTCATTACATCAGGCACGGTCTGTTCTCTACCACAAGGGACATTACAGTCAAGGTCCACAGACTACCAATAAATGGTGTTGGCTGGAGTGTGGGCTGGATCCCTGCTCGCCTGAACTCCAGGGCAGTTTGGAATTCAAAGCTGGATCCGCAGCTGAATTTTACTGCCGTTTCCCCTCTCTGCAACTTGCCAAACTGAACCAGTGAGTCAGAACAGCCTGAACTTTGAGATGCTCCAATTCCAGCACTACATTTTGCTGCCAATTGCCATTCTGATGAAAAACTAAATGAAAACGGAAAACCTTTTCCAGCCCAAGCTTGGAAGGATTTGCACTGATCTTGCAAATGCCAAATGCATAGCCTAAATATCAAAGTGGACATCTCATTAAGACACTTGCATCACTAAAGCTGTTTAAATTAAAGTGGTTTTGTTGATAACTGTGTGCACAGAGGCATTTTGCAATGGATTACTTGCAATTACAAAATACCAAGAACAAAAAAACCAAAACAAAAATATTCTAATTAATTCAACAAACCCACAATTAAGCCAATAAGTCTATTGTTACCAACTGCATTGTCATCACAAAAGCAAATCTACCTCTCAAAAACCACATCACAATAGTTGGAAGTAGTGAAAAAAATCAGATAGGATGAAAGGCTATAGCTCAAAGCATTCATCATCAGGTAGTCTCCTCTAAAAATGATGGTTGTGACTAAGTTTTACAGTAGCTATCACAGACACAGAAGTAACTGAAAAGATATAAATTGCCCTGAGTAATGGTCATCATAATTTTACTCACTAAAGTAAAAAGTCAAATCTTGCTGGCAGGAATTACATGTGAGTTAATAACATCTCTTTTTCCTTACGTTCTAAACTGCAGTGTTGCTCGGGTCCTTAATTTAATTAAGGGGTTCTTTTATAAATAAAGGGGGAAAGTGCATGCATTATTTAAATGATTGTATTTTTTAAAAAATAGTGTTATTTTTATCAAGTTAATTTTTATTTTGGATTTCTTTAAATAGAGATTGTTAAAATTTTTCCGTATCTTTTTTTAGCAATTTTTTAAAATGGGAATTCCATTAAGAGTATTTCTCCTTCATCCCTATAAATTCTTATCATTTGCTATGTTTTGACAAAAAAGGGCTCTAGTCAATTTCATTTCCAGTAACATTTTTTTTCTAGTTTTCAAACCTTTAGCATTGATTTAGCTGTGCCAAAACAGGGCACTACTCCAAATTTCTCAGTTTTATCTCTTTTCTGTTAGATGTATGAGAAGAAAACATCCAGATCCATACTACTTTTCTCATTTTGGTTCAGTCTCCTTCAACATTATCTCAGTATGTCAATTGTGAAGACCATACCTGATTTGGTGATTCTGTCTCTTTTCTGTTTGGTTTTATGAGATTCAGTCCCATTCCAGGCACATCCTGTTTTCCTAGCACAACCAAACCCAAATTCAGAAAACTGTATACTGAGTTGGGTGGATCTAGCTCTTCCTATTTAGGAGGAGTTCTTGATCAAACAAACTGACAAGCTCTCTAAAATATAGATTCCATGCACCACTATCAAACTATGCCATCACAATTCAGAGTCATGCTATCTATGTGGAAGTATTTCAGCCTTTATAAGTCTGCAAGTTTAATACACTACATCCACTAGTAAGTCCAGGATATACTCATCTTCCAATGCAGCAACGGGCAACCTAGTCTAGTGAGTGGGCAGCATGAGTGGTCCTCCTTCATCTCAATGGGCTGCAAAATTGTCGCAACAGGACGTTCTTCTAGAATAAGTTAGTTTTGCTAATTGCACAGTTAGTATTTGTGGGCTGTGCCCACTGAATCATAGCAGCACTTTGATTAGGTGCAGAGGGAGGGCACAGCTCTCTCTGCCAATGTTGAGTGCAATTCTAACCACCACCCAGCAGATTTGATCCTGTACAAGCTGTAGCGGCTCCTATACTAAGCTTCAGAGGTCTCAGGTTCAAATGTGCCATAGGGTGGTTACACAATCAGCATGCACCTCACTTCACATGTCCTTACTTTAAGTGCTTGTCAAAACTAGTAGGAAAAAACAATGCAGACAGAAACCAGCAGAATCTGGCAACCCTGCATGCGGACAACTGCAAACAAAATGTCTCACAGGACACACATACAGTCCCGATGGGCCGCCCATGGCCCTCTACTGTTCTAAGGGCATGGACAGTACATGAGGTTTATAAGGATAAGGTAGCTCAGGAGTTGCTGGGGTAGGTCTGGCATTTGTAGGCTTTTGTGATGGCAAGGGATAGCAGGTTAAGAATCTTTTTTTATGCTTCCATGCCTTAATGGGATGGGGAGGGAGTAAAAATGCCTGAGTTTGTGTCTAGATGGCCCCAAGGACCATGTACTTTCTACGGCATTGGAAACACATCTCTGAGTCTTTGGCAGTTTAATGAACATTCTAAATGTGTTCATAGCCATTCTCTAGTGCCTGGGTCAAACCCGCATGCACTCTGCAGGGAGATTTGTTACAAGCTGTTAGCCATCCCCTTAAGACGTCTGCAGTACATTCTGCTTCGGAGTCTAAGAATCTCATAAATCTTCCAGAAATGATGCTAAACTCATGAGGAGAAACTTCTAGAACATGCTCGGATTTTTAGTTCCCTTTCTCCCTGTAGCTAGTGCTGAGCAGGGCCATCATTTACTCTGATTATCAGCTTGCCCATAAAGTATTGCCCAGCACTGCCTTAAGCTCAACAGCGCTCAGCCATTTGCTTCCTCTTCATGCCCAACTCTGAAATCAATCCCTCTTGCTGCCTAATTGTGCTATTAACTTTAAATAGCTGCACAATCATGGATGATGCTGGGTGCTATTGAGATTTTACAAGGTGCCTGGATTCTCTTTTAAGCCCGGCTGCTTATAAATAAAATGGCGAAACTGTGGTTCATCGAAGGCATCATTTATAGCTGAGTCAATTATGCCTCCCTCTCATTTTTCGGTGAAGTGCCATCTTTGTCTAACTGACACTCCCACCCACACTCCTCACACAGGGCACTGGTCTGAGAAATAGAGCCTGGAACTGTACTTACAATTCCTATCGCTGGCCTTCTCCGTGCCTTACTGCAGGTCTCACTCTTGGCACATATCGGCTTCTCAGATCATCGTGCAGGGCTGCTACTCATCATCACAGATATAACCAGGCTTGGCAGAATTCTTTTCTACCCATAATTTAGACACAATATTGATTTTGATTTAAGCATTACTCCTCCCCCCATTTTAAGTGATTTAAAGTTTCACTGCTGTGGGAAATTATGGCGGGCCGGAAAATGGGGGGCGGTTAACCCTTCCATGACAGTAGATGTCAAGATTAAAAAAGTTAAAGCTCATCACTGTTAGCACTCCAAATTGTCACATTAAATGGGAAAATGTACAATGGACACACCCTTAAATCAAAGTCTAATACATTATCAGTCAGCATTTCCTTTGTCTATAAATCTTGATCAGTGGAAATATATTTTGTATGTTTGTGTATGTGTGTACAGGGAAATAAAAATCTAATCCTTCCTATCTTAAATATAACAAATAAATTCTCCCATTTCAGATGTTTCCTACTTTTGTCATCAAACAAATATGCCATACACATGGACAAATGCTATTTATGAAACCTCTCATTTTATTTCTGAATCCAAAGAGACAGACTTCAGAGCCATGGGTAAAATTGCCTTGTATTCTTACCTGCATTGTACCGACTACCTGTCTAATCCATCTCCACCAGGACTACTTGATTTAGATTATAAGACAGGACTATTGTTCTCTAGCACTACGGGGTCCTAATCTATTGGCCTCTAAATGTTACCACAATATAAATGTTAACTAATGACTATGTTTGTACAGTGCTGTGAACAATAGGGTCCCATTCCTGGCTGGAATGGTGTCATGATATAGTATTACAAGTGAACAGACCAATAAAAATAACAGCACATCAGTGCTCTGCTCAGCCTCCAAGTAGTGGATTGTTCAAAAAAATCTAATCCCGGTCGGAAATATTTTCTTCTCTTTCCCCACATGGAGCTGGGACAGGTGACAGCAGAGACTGACAACAGCAGTAGCTTTCGGGCTCCAAAATGGGGATAGAAATCTTGCAAGAAAAAGATCTCCACAGGAATCTTTAACTGCTTAGCCTCGGGTCCAAGCCAAAGCAAATACTTGCCAAACTGCTTTCACTGCTAGGTCCAGAGAAGGGCTATGAAAGTGGGGGAAAGGAAAATTGGGGGCTATGTGTGCGTATGAGGGTAGGGAAGTGCTAAATAACTCAATTTAAATCTTAATTCAATTTAAATTCTTTTAAGTGAACTCTCATTTGTACGTGGCTGGTGAGCGCATTCTCATTTTACAGCAGCTTAAGTGCTTTGCCTTTGCAAATATCTGAGCACGGGTTTTTGGTCCTTTCAATAGCATGAAATCCATGGGAGAGAGTTTCAGCTCCAGGTTACCTTTGTGATGTCATTCCTCACCTCCCTGCTTTGTCCTCACCCCATCACAATCTTTCACCCTGCTCTCATGGGCTATGTCTACACTGCAGAGCTTTTCCAGGATACTGGAGGTATCCTGGAAAAGCTCTGCCACGTCCAAAGAACATAGCCACTTTTTCGGAACAATTTCTGAAAAAGCTGACACATTCTTTTAGCATCCCTGTATTCCTCATTGTATGAGGAATAAGGGATGTTCTGAAAGAGGAGGTTTTTCTAAAATTTGGCCCTGTGTAGACAGGCCAAATTTTGGAAAAGCCTCTTTTGAAAAAAGTGGAAAAAGATACGCAAATTGTCATTCTCAATTTGCATATCTTTTTCCGATATAACTCTGCAGTCTAGACATAGCCGCGGGGATCAAGCAATGTCCCCGGGGTAACTAAAGTAAAAGCTTATGGGGAAGAGTGACAAAATGAAAGTGCCTAAAATATGGTAGCTCCCTTGTTACGCAGCTTAGTGGCTGAACGTAAGGAAGAGGGGTTGGTATGAAATGAACAACCAGCTCTTCATAGACCACCAATGATCCAAAGCCACAGTTTAGAAAGTTCCGTGTTAGAGGAGAATGGTGCAACATTTCTTCTACAATAACTATTAGTACTTTGGGACTGCATGTGCTGTAGCACCAGCAAATCCTTTTAAATTGCAGATGAAGTTGGAGAACGCTAACATTACCACTGACAACGTGTTCTAAATAAAGCCACGCTCATGAGATCAGGGCAATAAAGCCAACTTGCCAGTGAAGTATTTGAGAGCAGTTCTCTTGCTAAGAACAGACAGAATCTGGGGGAGGAAAACTCTGCAATTTCAACAAGCCACCTCAGACAAGAAAACAAAATACATTGGTACAAGACTTCCTGATCTTAGAGAACAACACTGAAATCCGCTCTTGGGCAAAAGCTGTTAAGTGTGCGAGCTCCGTCCATGACCCATGGTTGTTGGTTTTGTAATCACAAGAGGCATCACGGATTATGCAGCTGACTTCAAGAGGCTGCTTGCCTTTTTCCTTGCTTCTCTCTCCAATACTTGACTACAGGCCACTATATTCAGAGCCAATGTAAACACATCACCATGGAGCACAGAGTCTGCTCCCAGGCAACTCCACTAACAACCCCATGCTGGGCTACTGCAGGAATTCAGTGGCACAAAAGAACCTTGGACCTTGCCAAATGGAGAAGGAACAGGCAGCACACAGCACTTGCTTCTGGTATAATGTCCCCAGTATTTGACACTAGCTTCAGCTGAAAGCATCTCACCTCTCAGAACAGCGTATACCTCAATTAGAGCCTCTTTTCATCTTCCCCAAACAGAGAGCTGGCTGGGCTAATCATCTTTGACTAAATCAGATAAGCAAGTTCCCTTTATCATTTGGATTGCCCTCTGTCTGCACTGCCATTTCTACTTCTGTAATATCCTCTCCATAATGAGGTAGCCTGGCCTTCTCAAAGCATTCCAAATGTGGCCTTATGCAATCGCCCTGCGAACAGCACTGGAATACATTTTCTCCTCTAGCACATATATCTGATGCTTTAGCTTCTCAATTTTATTTTGGTTTGGTTTCTTTTATTGCTCTTAAGCACCGTGACAAAACATTTAGCATTTCACCCATCATAACTTCAACATTTCATAGCAAATAACTCCATCTAAATGTGATTGCGCGTGTGTGTGTATGTAAGCCCTCGGTCTCATTATATAGACTATTTAGACATATTCAAGTCAGCAGGGCCAGATTAAATTCATTCTAGGGTACTTAAGGAACAAACTGGAGCAATCTCAGAACCATTAGCAATTATCTTTGAGAACTCCTGGAGGATGGGAGAGGTCCCAGAGGACTGAAGAAGGGCAAACATATCTTTTAAAAAGGTAAACAAAGAAAATCCAGGAAAAAATCAACCTGTCAGCCAAACTTGGATTGCAGGTAAGATAACAGAACAAACAACAGAACAATTTGTAAACACCTGAATAATAATAGGAGTATAAAAGAATAACCAGCATGGATTTATTAAGATCAAATCATGCCAAACCAGCCTAATTTTTTTCTTGACAGGTTTACTATCCTAGTGGATAGGGGAAGCAGTAGAAGTGATATATCTTGATTTTAATAAGGTTTTTGACATAGTCCTCCATGACATTTTCACAAGCGACAAGGGAAATGTGATGTAGGTAAAAAATTATTATAAAAGATAGATACACAACTGTCTCAAAGAATAGTTACAGATAGGTTACTGTCAAGTGGGGAAGGCAAATCTAGTGAGATCCAACAAGGGTCAGTCCTGGGTGTGGTACTGTTCAATATTTTCATTCATGACTTCAGTAATGTAGTGGAAAGTAGGCTTTATAAAATCTGCAGATGACACCAATTTGGGAAGGGTTGTTAGAACTTTGGAGGACAGGGTGGGAATTCAAAACAACCTTGATAAATTAAAGAACTGGTTCAAGATCAACAAGATGAATGAGTGAAGTATTTTGCACTTATAAAAGACAAAAAAAGTAAATAGACAACTGTAAAATGAGGAAATAACTGCTTGGTTGATAATACTGCTGAAAAAGATCTGGGGCTACATGAATAAACAAGGAAATCCAGTTGTGAAAATGGCTAATATTCTGGCATGTATTAAAAGGGTCCCACCATCATTATCGGTGATGTCTCAGCCAGAGTACTGTATCCAATTCTGAGCACCGCACTTTGGAACAAATTGGAGAGAGTACAGAGGAGAGCAACAAAAATGATGAAAGGCTTAGAAAACCTGTCGTATGTACAAAGGTTGAAAAGTGATCATGTTTAGCCTTGAGGAAAGAAAACTAAGAGAAGATCCGATAACAGTCTGCAAATATGTTCACAGCTGTTATAAAGAAGGTGGTGACCAATTGTTCTCCGTGTCTATTGAAGGTAGAATAAAAAGTAAAGAACTTAAATCATCAGCAAGGGAGATTTAGGTTAGATACTAGGAAGAATGCTCAAACACTAAGGGCACGTCTACACAGAAGGGCAAAATTCGAATTAAGCTACTCAACTTCAGCTATGTCAATTGTGTAGCTGAAGGCGAAATAGCTTAATTCAGCTTTTGGCGTTGTCTATACAGCAGGAAGTCAACAGAAGAACACTCTTCCTCCAACTTCCCTTACTCCTCATGAAATGAGTGTTACAGGAGTTGGAGTAAGAAGTCCTCCATCTCGACATTATTTCGAAATAATGGCTTGCTGTGTCGATGTGCATTTTGTTATTTTGAAGTAACTTCATTTATTTTGAAATAACACTGCTGTGTAGCGGTAGCCTAAGAGTAGTTAAATTGTGGAATAGGCTTCCGTGAATGTTTTGTAAACCATCACTGCAGGTTTTTAAGAAGAGTTGGGCAAATACTTGTCCGAGATGGTGGAGGTTTACTTGGTATTTCCACAGTGCCGGGGAATGAATTTGATGACTTTGCAGTTCCTTCCATCCCGACCTTTCTATGACCCTGTGCTTATGTTTCTATGCAGTGAGTATCTCCATGTGTTTCTGGAGATAGCTTTGAGGCCTGATTCTCAGCTGTGCTACCAAAGCATAGACACTTACAATCTCTGAAAGTCTGTTCTAGAGTCTACTGACCTGACCCTAGGACTGGAAGCCAGGAACACCTGAATTTTAATCTTGTTTATGACACTAGTTATGTGGGTGGACTCCAGCAAACCGTTTTAGACTCTTCGGGTGTTTCTACACTACAGTCACAGGTGTGATGTGCAGTTCAGATAGGCATGCCTGCCATAACTTTCATTTACCTCACAGGCTAGAAAGAACAGTAAAAAAAATTTAACCCAGGGTTCAGTGCAGAATAGCAGTATGAATACACGCCCAGGTTCTTGGCATGCTTATAATAATTCACACTGGCTCCTAAACCACTGTTTCTTCTATTTGAACATACTAGCTCCATTAAGGATGGCGCAGGTAGGTCTAGCTAACATGCAATTACACCTTCGGTTGCTGTGTAGACACATCATTTGTCCCAGTTTCTCAGACAAAGTTTATGACACCAGAGAAGTTTCAGCACATAGCATTTTACATTGAATGCTTATCAAACTCTCTATTTTTCAACAATGAAATCACCCAGCAACACCATCTCAGAACCCATACTTGGTACTCGGCCTGTTCACCATTACCTTTCCCAAATGTCCAGAAAAGAAGGTCAGATTTGTAGTGTCTCTGGAAACGTAACAAAACAGGAAATAGTCAAGTCAAGGAAGAAGGGATAATACTTACCACCTTCTGCCAGCATTGCCAGAATTAGGATTTTCCTTTCTTTCCTGATGGGTATCAGTTAGGAGTAATTTCACGGATGCCTATTAAATTACACTGAACTATAATCAAAGTGATAGATGAATCATGTCCTTAATACCTGAAAGTGTTCTGAAGATTTAAAGCAGTATCTATAAAGAAATGAGCAGCTGTCACAAACGTAAATTCCTCAAGTGGCTGGCATTCCAGCTGAGATCCAGAAGCAGAGGGGCTGCCACATGACAAGGCACCTCACACAGCTCTTCTGCAACATCCGGGAGCAAAGTCAGTGCCACAGGATTGCAACACTGTGCACACCTACAAAAGAGGAAGGTAGTAGGACAGGGTGTGACACTTCCTGTGGCATTTCTCTACTCTCGGTTGCCAGGAAAGTTTTTGCCTGGACCTTACTAACTAGATGTAACTCCTCTTTTATCTAAAGCACCCTCTGAAATTCACTGTGTATTCCAGTCTGGATAGAGCACTATAGACATTATTATAATCACAGTACCAATAGCCAACAGCAGTATTTATATGGCATTAGTCCACTTAGATAAAGCTTTTGCTCCATGAGGGAGTCTGGAAACTTTCAGTCATCTTTGGATGCTCTGCAAAATTTTTGCCATGCAGTCCTTCCATGATGGGAATCAATGGCATCAAACAACCAAGATTGTGTGTTGGTTCACCTATAGGATCTAGTATCTACACTGCAGAGCTTTTTCCAGAAAATGGCTGTTTTTCTGGAAAAAAAAACTTCACTTACCTCCACACTGCAATTGCGTTCTTTTGATAGAAAGTTGAAAGAACAGAGGGGGTTTTTTGATAGCGGTAAACCTCTTTCTATGAGGAAGAAGCCTTTTTCCGAAAGAGCTCCTTTGGAAAATGGTGTGTGTGGACAGGGAAGAAGAGGGCTTCAGGAAAAAGCACAGGTGCCCTGGTGGCCACTCCGTCCATAGTAATCACAACTGAAATGCAAGATAGAGTCCAATCAATGTGGACGCTATCTTTCGAAAAAGCAGATGGCTTTTTTGATGCACTTTTGCTGTGTGGATGCTCTTTCGAAAGAAGGTTTCCCAGAAGATCTCTTCCGGAAAAACTTCTTCTGAAAGAAGCCTGCACTCTAGACATAGCCTGAATGAATACAATTATTACACACACACACACACGCACGCACGCACACGCACTCATTACACAGTGTTGCTCGGCCCCTTCATGACAGGGGCCTGGTGCTGTGGGGGTGCACAAGTCAGGGCAGAGGCTTGGGGATGTGGAGGCCTCAGGGAAGGGGGCTGGGGATGACTGAGGGTGTGGAGGGGCTTAGGGCAGGCAGTGGAGGGTGCAGGAGTCAGAGCAGAGGTTGAGGAGGGGCTCAGGGCAGGGTGTGGGGGTGCAGGGCAGGGACTGGGAGGAGGGGAGCTCTGCAGAGGAGGGCATGGGAAGCTGAAGGCAGGTGATGGGGGTGGCTGCCAGCTTCTCCCTGGGGCCAGGACAGGGGCACCACATGGCCCAGCCACCATCTTCCCCCCCATACACACACTGGCCTGAGGGCACACAGGGCATCCACCAGCGCTCACCTGAGACCAGCCCGGGGGGGAAGGGAAGTGCACAGGCTGCCCACTAGCTTCTCCCTGGGGCCAGCCCAGGACTGACCATACAGCTGGCCAATGGCTGCAATGGCTGCTTGCTGGAGTGCTTGCTGCCCTCTGTGGTCATTTATGAATAACTTTCCCTGCCATCACACCCCACCCTTTCTGTTTGCTATGAAACAATCACATTCCAGGCACATCACATTGTCTTGGCACAGCCAAACCCTGGACTTTGCTTTAAATTATAAGAAGAGGAAGCATCAACCCAAATGTGGTGGTCCTAGCTTTTACCATTTAGGAAGAGTTCTTGAACAAATGGACTCACAGAGGGATGGGCAGACTCATAGACAGGTGCACTTTTCCAAAATATAGACATATAGACATGCAGGCACACAAATTTTGAAGCTAGGATATAAATACATAAACTGAGACTCTGAAATTGCTTTGAGCTTTCTGACATCCTATTTCTAATTCCACATATCTCCATTCACTCACACCTTTTATGTGAGATGGTAAGTTTCAGAATAGCCCGCCTGTCAGCAATCAGCACCGTGGACAGAAGCAATCCCACACCTCCCCAGATATCTGGAGGCAGATGCCAATTTTCATAGCTTCATTAGCTTCAGCTGATCCATTTACACCAGTAGAGGATCTGCTCTCTGGTGAGCAGTGAGTTTCAAGAGTCCAGATGTTAAAAGCTCACATCAGCTATGGGTCTGAACCAAAGTGCATTAAAGTCAGTGGGAGCCTTTCACATCTCAGGAGCTGTAACCACCACATACAGTGCAGCTTTTTCTCTTAGCTAATTTTTACTGCATGGCCCCATGCTTAGAATCCCCAGGACATAGGGAAGTTTAAATAAGCAGCTCACTTGGTTGGGCATAGCTTTGTAGTGGGTATGGAAGAAGTGGTCCTTCCAATCCATTTTGACTGCCTGGCACCTGACTGCCTGATCTGTGATGGACTCACCTCACTCTCCTTCCCACAACTCACATTTTAACTCTTATGTGTTTGGATCTAAAAATGCTTAAGATAGCCTATGCTCTAGAAGGAGGAATGTAGCTTCCATCGTTGGAGGACATCAGGTGTAAGAAGCTGCTTGTATAAGCTGCAGAATTGCTAAAGCTAATACTCAAAGAGCTACTCTATGCCCTTCAAAAATGATTGCCACTGGGTTGCTCAGGGCAAAATAAACTTAGCACTAATGAAAGTACTTTGAAATTTTACAAGTATAATGTAGTGAGCCAGTTAGGTAGACCTTGTAACTTACACCAAAGTGAATGGCATGGAACGGTTTCTGGAATCTTTGAATTTAATGGAAATATGAGTAAACAGATTTCAACCTTTTGCAGATTTGTTTGTTTCTTTGTTTATAAAAAGGAGGCATTTGCATCCAGCCAACTAGTCTTGTTCCAGCTTCTTTTGTCCCGTGGCTCTGGACAAATATTAGGTCTGGATTAGAGTCAAGGAACAGCACTGACCCCAATGCTTCAGCCTACAAATTCAATTTTTCTTGCCAGGTTTTTTTTTTGGCTGTTTGTGTGCACATGCCCATGGAAGGTTACTGCTAAATGGAGACAGAAAATCGTGCTGTAGAAGAATAGAGACCTGGCTGAAATAAATGTGTGACCTTGGGCAAATTACTTCATCTTTCTTGCACTTCAGTTTTCCCATCTGTCAAATCAGGAAGAGGATACCTACCTCAAAAGGGACACTGAGGTTTAATTCACTAGCATTTGTGAAGTTGAACCACTTAAAAATGGCAAAGGTCAGAATGTAATTCACTAAGCATTTAATTCACTAGCACTTGGAAGTCGAGACACTTAAAAATAGTAAAGGTGAGAATTTTTTTACAATGTTTTTGTACATTCTGACTTGTCTACATTGTATTAAAGTATTTCTAAAACTACAATATCTTGACCAGCTCAAAAATGCCTCTGTCAATTAAGAAAAATACAAAAAGTTTCCTCAAAATTTTATTTTTAAAATTAGACATTTTGACTCAAATTGAAATTTAGAAATTTTCAACTAGTTCTATTAGGAAGGTTACCTTAATGGTGCAAATGCCTCTACAAGATTATATAAAGAAGTGAAAAGTGACAAACTTTTGATTATGTGCTTACATTTAGGGTTGATCAAAATAGGAAAAATTCTGAAATCAGAAAAAATTGAGATAGGACCTCTACATTTTCCACTTTTTCATGTTGATATGAACATGCCTGTGAATCTAAGTACTTAAAATAAACAATACATTCGTCAGCACCAAGCAGCTGCTACTCCTGTGTTAACAACTAAAACAATTACTTCATCCATCCGCCCTCTTGAACACTGCCTCTCAGTAAACAGAAAAGGTTTGTAACATGCTGTGAAGGTGAACAAGTGTGTGGGGATGTCAGATGAAGGAGGGGAGCAGAAAATAAATTCTGGAGCTGAGAGGACTTAGTTAATAAAACTTTGACTCTGTCTAATTCCTTTCACAACTTGGAGCAATTAAGCCTCTCAGCACAAAATATAGAAAAGCAGAATCATAAACATATTTGTTGTGGTATTTTCATAATCACTCAGCATTGGCCTGTTTCTATTCTGATAGACATCAATGATAAAAATTGCCATTGGCTTCAGCGAGTGTAAGTACACTCCAGATCTGAATGATTTTGAAAATCTCACCGTGAGTGAGTTCCCAAAGTTCCAAGATAAGTAAGGCCTGGTCTGCACTACAGGGGAAGGTCGAATTAAGATATGCAACTCCAGCTACGTTAGTGATGTAGCTAGAGCCAATGTACCTTAATTCAAGTTTCTGCACAATCTCCACAGTGAGAGGTGGATAGGAGCAAATACTCCCATCAACTTCCCGTACTCCTCAGGAGGAACAGGAGTACTGGCATCAACAGGGGCAACCTCTGAGTTTGATTTAGCGGGTCTTTCCTAGACCCGCTAAATCAAAGTCCGGAAAATCGACTACGGCAGCGTCGATCTTCCACGTAGTGAAGACAAGGCCTAAGTGACAAGACATGCTGGCTCTGCTCTAATTGCTGAAACACACATTCCTTCCTCTATTACTGCAGATGACCTTCAGTGGAACTCAGTGGTGAAGAAAGAAAACAAGCTCCTGATCCACTGAGAGCAATTTGGGGTTTTTCCCTGGTACATGTAGCATTAGGACATATTACTGAAAAAATTCTACAGTCAGAAGCCAGGCTTTTCATGGAAACATGTTTGAGAAGTTTTCAATCTTTGGAACATGGCAGCTTCAGTTTAGCAAACTGTTCCCTTGGAGAGACCAGAGCTTGCAAGAGAGTACTATTAAAGCAATTTCTGACTGCAAAGTATGTGCAGCCATTGAGATAATCCTGCCGTCAGGCTCCACTTTCAATGACTGGACTTCTGGCAATTTTTTAAACAGTTCTCTTGTGTGAATATTTCCAAATTTTGCTTCTGCGTTGAAATCTTCGATCCCCTAAGCACCTAGCTAATGCTGGAATGGTTATGGATTATGGATGTTGAGTGTGGTGAGTGGGAAAACCTTTTTACTGTAGCTCAAAAGTACATATGGCAAGGTTTCCAAGGATGATAAAGATATGGGAGAAAGTACAAAATTACACCATAATTACACAATGCTTTTAAAACACCGTCTCTCTGCAGCCCTCACCAGTGGGGTGACTGAATGTATGTATCTCTGTGTAATATATATGACTTTTAAAGTACCTAGACATATTGTATGTTCACCATAAATAGAATGAAAAGAGAAGATAAAGATCTAATAGAAGTTAAAAGAAAAAGTGCAGTATGAAAAATACAAAATTCTAAGGTCAACGCTTGTGTGCAGAAATATTTCTGCTATGATTAAGAATGGGCGAGTGGCAAATTTGGTAGGAACTGCTTTCAGATCATTAGAGACTTGATTTTATACATAAGTGCATAAGTCATTTTTTCTTCTCTTCCCCATTCCTTTGAAATAAAATATGTGTGTTTTCCATTTTTCAACTATGGCAGAAAGGTTTGGTTACTTGCAACAGGCTGGCATAGTTTGCACGTGGCCCCCATCCCTCTTAGCAAATGTTGAGCCTCCTAAAAAAGGGCTATGTTGTTTTTGTGAGTCATTGGCAGGTGGCTTGTTAACAGTGTTGGATATAAAGGAGGTAGGAATGATTGTCTGGGGAAGATTCTGCGTGTGAGTGGAGTAATACAGAGGGAGGAACCCTTAGGATGGTGGCACGACTCTTGATTTGCCTCAGTTTTCTCATCTATGAAATGGGTGTTTTCTGTTCTTAAAAGAATTAGAGAAATCACACAACCACGTGGGCCCAATTGGATAATACCTTTTACTACTTACACATAAGCATGCCAGACCTCTCTACATACATACGGCTATTCTGATTTGTTTCTGGAGGATTTCACAATATAAAACACAAGAGCTACTAGAAGACTTAAAACTACTTCAGGGAATATTATTCTTCCAGTAGGTAGCACATATTGGTATCACTTGCCTATCCGAAAGGGATGTTCATAGTTGTTACAGAAGGTCCTTGAGAAGGGCAAAGCAGATCTTTGGGGCAGGGGCTTTTTTTTTTTGCTATGTTTGTGTAGCACCCAGCACATTGATTTCTAGGTTCTACTTCAAGGTGAATAATGAATTGTTGCTTTTCCTGTTGGCCAGTGTTTTTGTGTCAGTTTTGAGCAAGGAATGTAACATTTAGATCACTGAGCAATTTTTAACACCATATAGAACAGTAAGCTGAGTTTGAATTAGTCCTTTAGTGTAGGATCAGCATGAGGCCCATGTACAATTTAAGGCCTATTTAAGTTCTCAAAATAGATCGTAAGTAATGCCTGGTGACTGTGTGCTGATTTTCTATACAAAAGTGAATTTCACCCCAGAAAATTGACAAAAGTCTATAGGGAAGACTCATTATAGAACAACAGCCCTGCGCTTTACCCACAAACTCCTTGTTACATAGGGAACTGCCTCCTAAGCATCTTCCCATCCCTCCTCACGGTCCTTGGAGAACTCCTTGGAGTACAAAGGGGATTCCAACATTTCCCACAAGAGGTCCCACTTATTCAGTCCTCAGGTGCATACTAGCCCTCCCGGCCCCAAACCCTAGTTCAGGGTCATCCACAAAAGTCCAGAAAGTCTTTCAGAAAGAGACCACAAACTCAAACAGTCTGCATCCCAACTTCTGAGGAGCCAAGCCCCACCTTCCTGGTGACTGTCTGGCTGCTTCCCACCACCTCCTGCCTATAGGTTGTCTCATTCCACCAGACCACCCAGATGGTTCTTTGCAGTCTCCCAGGCTTCCCTGCCTGAAGAGCTTTCCTCCCCCTCTCCTGCTTCTTGAGCTTTTCGCCTGAGGGTGATCAAGGAGAGTGTGGCCTTACTGGATGAGGGAAGTAACCCAGTGATAGATGATGTGGGAAAAGCTGAAGTACTCAATGGTTTTTTTGCCTCTGTCTTCACAGACAAGGTCAGGTCCCAGACTACCGTACTAGGCAACGCAGTATCGGAAGGAGGTGGGCAGCCCTCGGCGCAGAAAGAACAGGTTAAGAACTATTTAGAAAAGCTAGACATACACAGATCCATGCGTCCGGATTTAATGCATCTGAGGGCACTGAAGGAATTGGCAAATGTCTCTTCCAGCCCTAGGAGTCTATGATAACCCCTTGCTTCTTGTAGTATCTACAAACACAGCTGCAGTTGCCTGGCCTTCCCCCTCTGCTTGCAATTTCCTGTTCCATGTGTGCTAGAATCATCTGATTACTCACAGGTGGGGCTCATCCTGGTATCCGGGTTGGCTTATCCCCCCCATGCTCAGGCCATGAGGCTAGCGCTTCTTCCCTCCCCCCACCTCTCTCCATCACATTCATTCTTGTGTTCGTTGTAACCTTTGTACTGCCACAGTTCCCCCAAAAGTGCTTGAGGCCCCACTGTGCCAGGCCTGTCACAAGATGCATGTTACTGTAGCATTTTAATGCGCTATTATAGACGCTCACAACCGAACAATGTTCCTGCCCAGAAGATTTCACAATCGAAGCCTGTCAAGTGTGGGGATGTGCCATTTCTGTGAACAAGAGTTGTAGCAATTTTCCCTCCCTGCATGGCAGTTGAGCATACCCTCTGTTGCTTTCTCAGCAGGCCCAGAGGACTTACCTGAGAAAAGGAAGAAGTGGGTGACATGGTTAACCAAAGTGAATAAACATGACCAGGAGGTGAACAGTTTTCAACCTGACTGTGAAGGTGGCAAGTTCCTTTGCAGGAGAAATCTTTTTAACGGCAGGCAGATATGACCTGAGTTTTATGACATGAGTCAAGTAAGTTGCATTGTGCTGTAAGAAAGATTATTATAGTGCCGGAGCAGTAACAGACACCAGTTATTAATAACACCTCCTCCTGCCTTTTCCTCACCCACCATTTTCTGTAATAGGTGTAGTTGATACGAGGAAATAAGCAGCCAGGATCCCACTAGGACTTAGCCAGGGGTAAGAGAGATTAACTTTCTAGAACAAATAACATATCCTCCCCCTCAGTTCAGAAAGGCAGGGAATGCCGGATAATTTTGAAAGACCTAGGACACCAAACTGGATGTGGTTTCTGTTACATGGACAGCATTATGCTCATCTCCTGTGGCAAGTGCTACGAAAAGGGTGTAAAGGAGGTATGTGGAGGATGCTGACAGAGATATGTGGCTGGGAAACTCCTGAGAGGATAGCTACTGACACCTGTATATCACTCCAAAGCCAGGGTCTGATTCCCCACTGCCTTGTACCTTGTCTGATGTGTAAAGTGAAGACAAGGTGTCGCCATTCCGTACTGGCATGTGACTACATGAAGTGCAAAGGAGTGAAGAAACAAGGCCATGACTTCTAAGGGGATGTTGGAAAGACAGACTTCTGGGAGGTAATTTCATTCACGTGCATGCTCCGCAATGTCATGCATAATAGGATGTTTCCACGTACACGGAGCCTTTTCTCTGGGACTCTCTGAGGGCGAGTCTACACTGCGTTATTTTGTAAACTAAGTGATTGGGCAACAAAATGGCAAATGAAATTTAATGTTAATAAATGTAAAGTAATGCACATTGGAAAACACAATCCCAACTATATCTACAATATGATGGGGACTAATTTGGCTACAACTACTCAAGAGAGAGATCCTTGAAGTCATTGTGGATAGTTCTCTGAAAACATCCACTCAGTGTGCAGCGGCAGTCAAAAAAGCAAATAGAATGTTAGGAGTCATTAAAAAAGGGATAGAGAATAAGACAGAAAATATCTTATTGCCTCTATAAGGCATGGCACCTGTTCTAGATGGAGTTACTCTCCCCCTGAAAGAACAGGTATGCAGCTTGGGAATCCTCCTGGACCCTTTTTTAATATTTGAAAACCAGATTTCTTTGGTGGTCAGGAGTGGCCAGGAATGCTTTTGGGCAGCTTCGTCTGATCCGCCAGCTGCGACCTTTCCGGGGTCATGACTTGGCCACAGTGATCCATGCTCTTGTTACATCCCGACTGGATTACTGTAATACGCTTTATGTGGGGCTGCCTCTAAAGAGCCTTTGGAAACTTCAACTGGTCCAGAATGAGGCTGCTCGAGTCTTAACTAATACTCATTATACGGAGCACATTATGCCAGTGCTTTGGCAGCTGCACTGGCTTCTGGTATGTTTCCGGGCACAATTTAAAGTTTTAGTTATGACCTATAAAGAGCTAAATTGGTTGGGTCCGGGGTATCTGAAGGACCATCTTCTCCCACATGAACCTGCCTGGGGACTGAGGTCAGCTGGGGAGGCTCTGCTTCATGTTCCCCCACTTGTGGAGATAAGGTTAACATCTACATGGAGCAGGGCCTTCTCAGCTTTTGCTCCCAGGTTGTGGAATTCTCTTTCTCGGGATATTCACATGGCGCCAATGCTAGCATTGTTTCGCCATCTGGCTAAAACCACCCTTTTTACTCATGCTTTTATTAGTGTTTGAGTCTGTATGTGTATGTTCCTCTTCTCAATATGTTTTAGCAGGTTTTATGTCCCTCTGGGGTCTTGTATTTTAAATTTTCATATATATTTGTATTGTGTTTAAAATTTTTGTAAGCCACCTCGAATATTTTAAATAGAGAGGCGGGGTAAAAATATTTAAAATAAAATAAATAATAAATAAATATATAAAACCATGGTATATCCACATCTTGAATACTGCGTACAGATGTGGTCACCTCATCTCAAAAAAGATATATTGGCATTGGAAAAGATTCAGAAAAGGGCAACAAAAATGATTAGGGGTTTGGAACGGATCCCATATGAAGAGAGATTAAAAAGACTTGGACTTTTCATCTTAGAAAAGAGGAGACTAAGGGGGATATGATAGAGGTCTGTAAAATCATGACTGGTATGGAAAAAGTGAATAAAGAAAAGTTATTTACTTATTCCCACAATATAAGAACTAGGAGTCACCAAATGAAATTAATTAATTAATAGGTAGCAGATTTAAAACAAACAGAAGGAAGTTTTTCTTCACAGTCAACCTGTGGAACTCCTTGCCAGAGGATGCGGTGAAGGCTAGAACTTTAACAGGGTTCAAAAAAGACCTAGATAGATTCATGGAGATTAGGTCCATCCATGATTATTAGCCAAGTTGGGTAGGAATGGTGTCCCTAGCCTGTGTTTCTCTGGAGGTGGGTGACAGGGGAGGATCACATGGGGATTACCTGTTGTGATTCCTCCCTCTGGGGCATCTGGTATTAGCATACTGGGCTAGATGGACCTTTGGTCTGACCCAGTATGGCCGTTCTTATGTTCTTATGTTCGAAATAACAATGTGAGCGTCTACACAGCCTTTCTATTATTTCAAAATAATGGACAGCTTATTCCAATATCTGTAAATCTCATTCTATGAGGAATAAGCCTATTCCGAAATAGCTATTTTGAAATAAGGCATGTCTAGATGCTTCACTGCTGCTATTTCGAAATAGCCCCTCACCAGGGCCATTCTAAGTTATTCCTCCCCAGTGCCTCCTGGGGTTCTAAATCAAGATAGCACGTCTACATTAGGGGAGCCTACCTTGGGCTAATTTTGAGGCTCCCCTGCAGTGTAGATCTGCTATTTCAAAATAAGCTATTTCAGAATAACTATTCCAGAATGGTTTATTTCAAAATAAGCGTACAGTGTAGATGTACCCTGAGTATCCACATGGGATCTGATCCTGCAGCATCTCTGAATGTGAAACATGCAGTATAGCCACAGAATTGAACCCGCTATTTGTTGTTCACATTGTCACTTGTGATACAGGTGGTGTTATACTTTCATATCAGTTGGATAAACTGAGGCACGCAGCGGTTGTAAGAAAATGTTCTAAGGTATCCAGAGATTTTGGGTGGTTCTGTTTTTGGCTGCTCAGCTTTCGACATGTGAGAAGCTGCCATGCTGCAGAACCTCCCAAGGACTGCAGCCTTCAACTGTAGTGGTCACATTATAAAATGTGGGTGCAAGGTTACAAAGTAAGACGATGGCTGATTGCAAAGTCAAGGGTAGAACCCAGATGTCCTGAGTCCCAACCATAGAAAACACTAATTATAGGGGGGGAAATCTAGTTAATTGAATCAAAAGGCAATATGTATGTGATTTTCAATCCTTCCCCATTCAAAGAACCTTTTGATTGCCAGTCATTTCGATTCATTATGGTATGAAACTGAGCTAGTTGTGCTGTCATATGTAAAGAATAGAACTAAATAATACAAGGCACATTGTGACGTAAGCGATTAAAAAGTTTTATGAAACCAAAAATCTCCCACAGCAAGTGACTGTTTATCCTGTTTCCAGACAGGAAAACGTTTTAAAATCTTTGTGGGGGGGGTGGCGGGGGGGCTAGGATAGAAAAAACATCATCATCTCAGGAGTTTGATGAATCTCCGCTGAGTAGATCCAGACAGAAATGGAGACTCTGTCCTTTCCTTCAGCTGATTTCTTTCTCCCAAGCCCAGCCCAACACTCCAACAAGTTTGGAAGTGACAGCAGCTTCTACACAACTGAGTTATGTCTGCGTAAGAGACACAGACTCCTTCAATCCCTTGGAAGTGGAATCACTTTTTCTTGCAGGCTCTGGAGAGGGAAGGATTTGCCCCCAGAAGATTTTAATCTGCAGAAGATTCCTCTGCGTATCTCACTCGAGAGAGGGACAGAAACCGTGTCAGCTCATCCATCAGCAATGAAAACCTGCAGCTGATGTTATCTCTAGCCCAGTCCTGCAAAATGCTTCAGTGTACATGCAAGTTTGCTCGTGGGAGCCAACCTATGCACAGGCTCAGGGCCTGCAGGCCTAGAGCCTGTCTCCCAAAACATTTGGCCCCACATTGTGGTATTTACATCTTAGTAAATTCAGTGATGGGCGAATGTAGAAAAAAAGCAAAGACAGGTAGGTGGACTGTGGAACAGCTGTTGAGGTTACAGAAAAGGTGAGGCCTATGCTGCATATTAGGATCACAAAGATTTCATCAGAATGACCATGAATATGCATGTGTGTGTCTGTTACACACCCACACACACATGCACACACGCTGCCTACTATCCACTCCTCTTGCCCCTCAATGTGGCTGAAGGTCCCTCATGCGTTTCTGAACTGGTGGCTGTAGGTGCTCTACCGAGACCGCAGGATATCGCTGTACACCACAATTCTCATCTGATTTCCTCCCCTGTTCGCCCTCCCATACACATTTATTTTTAGAGTGAAGGGTATAACCCTTTGGAGAAGGAGACACTTTTATGCAGAAGGCAGGACTGCTAGAGCATAAAGAATACAGGTAATTACCCCACCAAGCACTGAAGTAAAGTTCTTGAAATTAATAGCTAAATGCCACGCTGCAGACATTTAACAAAAATATAAATGAACGGCGGGCTGATGTGTATTTAAAAAAATGGCCCAAGTCATATCAAAACAGTCAAAATTCTTATTAAAATGATCGAAACAATGGTGTAAAAAGCCCAATTCTCTCTCTTTGGCACCATTTACAAAGAACATTTATGAATAGACAATTA
This sequence comes from Pelochelys cantorii, assembly GCA_032595735.1. Taxonomy (NCBI): domain Eukaryota; kingdom Metazoa; phylum Chordata; order Testudines; family Trionychidae; genus Pelochelys; species Pelochelys cantorii. The sequence goes on along the minus strand of CM064355.1, from coordinate 7,879,635 downwards.
AACAAGGCACACAGCTTGCTTGAAACCATGCATTTTTTACAAACTACAGCGTTCCCCAAGATTGCTTCCGATGATCCTTTTGACAGCTTGAAAGCAAGCCTGCAAAGTACAGCTGAGACACAACGCGCAGCCTGCACGTCTAGTTAGTACTTTCCTTTCCTTTGGCGAGAACAAAGCAAGCCCAATATCAAGCTGTAACTTAGGTTGTTTTTTTTTTTTAAAGCAATGCTATTACACTCAGTGGGATGAAACCCTTTGCAAGGGATTGACAGCTGAGAGAAATAATGTTCAATAGCTCAAAGTCATGGAAATAATTAAAGGGGGGACACATTAGAAGGTACTATTGCTGTGAAGAAAACAGCGCGGATGTAGGAGTAAGCTGCTGTATATGTCAATAAGCTCATTCAGTCCCAGCTCCAAGCACACTGAAGTGATTATAATGGCTTAAGTGAAATATATTAAAAATTGCTAAAGAATTCTCACCACAGTATAATGCTCTGCACTGCATTAAGCCTCGTTATCAAGGCTAGTGGCCTAAAACACATGCACCCACACACCCAATTTGATCTGGGATTCAAGTGATTTGCACATCAGGTCATAGAACAGTGATCTGACCATTTGTGGGTACAGATACATTGCAATGATTGCTTCAGCAATTCTGCAGCTTAGATATGAGGTTTCTTGCACTTGATTTCCTCCAACCATGGAAGTTAAATTCCCTCTTTTAGAGCATAGTCTGTCTTAACTATCTTTAATTACCCAAGTTATCCCCCGGGGTTTTGGGCAGGACTGGATAGGCTATACTGTCATGCCTACATTGCTACTGGTACCTGAGCTAGCTAGATTAGAACTAGTTTGGGTATGTCTACATGAGCCGCATGATACCCCGGAGTACAGTGTAGACATACCGTTTGATGCTGCAGTCTCAGTGCAAGGAGAATCACAGGCAAATCAGATGGTGCCAGGGAAGGGCAGTAAGTGACGGGGATTGGAGAACATAAACTCTTTTAAAAATGTTCTTATTTGTCTCCTCCCAGTCATACGACTTTCTCATGCCATGTCCCCATGAATATTTTTACTCTGGCAACAGTCTGGAATAAGACACTGGAAGATATACTTTTTAGGAATATTGCTTTATCCCTTTGGGAATGTATTAGATGATCCAAATGAACTGCCAACTCTAATCTGCATTATTCTAAATATTAGAATTTTAAAAGGACCCCAAAAATGGCATTTTTTTCTTATTTTTGGTGGGGGCTGGAATTATTTTTTTGGTCTCCAAATGACAAACTTTAATTTCAGATGAGTCTGAAGTGCTCCAATTATCTTTTAGGTTACAAGTTATATAACTCCTCCAGGTTCTTATTCACCACTTGAATTCACACAATGGTCTCTTTGGGAATGGCATCAAAGTGCAAGATGTGTCCAAAACAAAACCTCTAAATTTGTAGACTCCTGAACTGGAACTCAAATTTGCCATCCGTCTTAGATCTAACATGGAACAAAATTGTGGATCACAAAAGTTCAGAATTCTGGGGAAAAGCATGAAAACTAACTCACTCACTAACTCTAATTTCCTGTCCAAGATATTATTAAGGTGTGTATGTCACCTTTTGGGATTAAAATCCAACAGAGTGTTTGGAACTTGGAAAAATTGGGGAGTATTGCAATATCGTCAATGATTATGACTTCAAGGGAGAATATACTGAAATAGGAAGCAGATTAATTAAAAAAACCCAATATGTCAGAAAGGCAGTGTTATCAAGGAAAAAGATATCAGAAGATATGAGGTCTAATTCTGGCTCTGCTAATCTTGGGTAAAGGTATGCCCTGGCTTCATGCCTCAGTTTCCCTCTCTGTAAAATGGCGATAACAATATTGACTTTTCTTTGTAAAATGCTTTGAGATCTATGGATGGAAAAAGTGATGTAAATAATCATGATGATCATCTTCATTAACACATCTCGTCTCAGTAATACCAACACATTTAAAAAGAGAAAGATGAGAGTGATACAGAAAACACCATAAAAGAGCACAATTGTTTCTAATTAGATTGTTTCCCTCAAATGCTTTCCAGGTGGCATCAAAGGATCTAATACAAGGAAACATGGCCCAATCACATGTTCTAAGCTAGCTCCAGCTAACAAGACAGACACTTTGTTTCCTTGGGTATTGCTCTTGGAATGTAGAAACAAAACATGCTTTTGACCTTCACAGTTCTTAACAAAGGCAGTAAGTGGCATTAAAATTATTTGTGCAATGATAACACTAATGATTCCCATTCACAGAGGTTTATTTCCCCTATTAAACTATTAAATAACTATGAATATTGTGTAAGTGCACTAATGAATCATTATCTTAAACAATAACTGAGAAACAATGTGTCTTTTTATTATTAGACCTCAGGTATTCTCCATGTCTACTGAAAATCTAATACCACTTCAGCTATCTCTCAGTCTAATATTTATTAGAGAAGGGTCCAAGCCTTAGAGTTTTCACCTAGAACTGAATGTTCTCAACTTGCTAATGTCTGGATCCAGGGATGGGGTGTGTGGGTGTGGGTGCGTGTGCGCATGCAGACGCATGCATATACTCACTCTTGTTCACATTTATGATTTAGAGGCTGAAAGTTATAAAGGTTACATATATATACACACAGCAAGGGTTTCAGATGACATTATGACTGAAGATTCAATAGTCTGCAATGCCATTGGTACGATGAAGAAGTTATAAAAATAATTTCGAGTTTCTCCTTGCAGGTAATTGGAAGTCTGTACACTTCACATCTATTAGATCAGAGCTGCAAAATTTATGTTCAAGGGAGCTAAAGGTGCCCAGTGACTATGAAAATTACAATTGATATAACTTTTGACAAGTCACTTCACTGCTCTGCTCCTGATTCAGAAAAGTACTTTCTTAACTTTAAGCTTAGTTGTTATCCATGACCATGGATGCTTTCATGTGCTAGCACCTCTGCGCCTCTGTTTCCCTTTCTAAAATTCATATACTAATACCTAAAGAACATCCTGGGTGCACATGGGAAGCCTATTTAACTGACTACTGTTAGCAAAAGGCTTTGAGGGAGATGCTGCACAAGTTAAAGTTTGACATATAAAACTGTATTACATACTGAGCCAAATCACTCTGCAGCACCTTTTTTCTCTTAAATGGATAAAGACTTCTCCTTCCTTATCCAGTACAGATTTCTAGGTTCACTGTTGTGACCAAAACTAATTGTATGAAAATTACAAGGAGCATACCCACATTAGTGTTCCAACATTTCAGAATCTGAAACATGGATGTTTCTTCGCTCAAAATTTTCCAAGGACCAGACCAATGTAAAGTGATTTATTTATTTATTTTCAGTAAAAGGTTGAATGGAATGAGCTGAAGTGATACACAGGAGAGGGAACAAATTGATCTCCAAATAAAATGTGACTGAGGGTTGCTGTTTTACTCTGTTATCGTGATTAAGAGTGTTGTCCGCAAAGACTGAAACTTAATTAACATTTTAAAATGATGCTTTGACATTTTTAGCTCTTCCTGTAAAGCTGTCCATTAGAAACAGACAAGCTTCATAGTTTCAACTATTTGAACTATTCATCCACTAGAGGCTGATGGTTTTTAGACTTCCAACACGAAAAGAGAACTTAAAATCCTGACACAGCTTTCTAAAGATGAAAATGTGCATCAGATTAAAACAAAATAAAACCAAACATTGCAACATAGCTCTATGACTGGCTTTCGATTTCTCCTAATTCAACACAATTTAGATCATATACAGAAAATGATACTGACACTGGCAAAATCAGTTTCTCTGATAATATTGCTCAACTTCCATAGCTCCAAAAATCTTTACTGTAGGAAATCAATAATATATATTTCTTCACTGGCTGGGGGGAAATGTCATGGTTCTACAGCATCTATTCATCAGAGGATCCCACAGTAATTTATAAACATTAGCTGGTCAGGTGCTAATCAACCTTCAAAATGTGCATGGGCATGAGAAGAAGGTAGGGAAATGGCATACAAGAAATGTTCCCTTTTCCTACACAGCCCATGCAAGACATGATCATAAGAATCACTGGAATAAATTGCATTGGGGGGGGGAGGGGTGGAATCTCCATTACTGAAGATATTTAACAGGTTATACAGACACCTGTCAGGCATGATTTAGACAGTCCTTGGTCCTGCTGTGAGGGCAGGGGGCTGGACTCAATGACCTCTCAAGGTCCCTTCCAGTTTTAGTGTTCTGTGATTCTATGATTATAAGAGTACTGCCTGTGATCAGCAGTCATTAGGTCCCCTATACTGTATTGAATATGGGGGCAATGAGGCTATGAATTAGAGGTAGCAATCTGAATCTAATGGTTGGCAAGAAATATGCATTTAGAAATGGTGCCCCTTTCCCAGAGATTTGTGGTACCCCACAATTTTAACATCTAGCCCTCATATTTGGACTGGTCAAAAGTTTGTGTGAAAAATGTCTGCTGTCTATGGAAAATTGCAATATTTCTTACAACACCTAGAAAATTAGCATTCTAGAGGGTCTGGCCAAAATATTTCAGTTTTCAAAATTTCAATTACAAGTCAGCATTTTCTGCAGAAGATGATAATGGAAAAAAGTGTCTGTTCTGTCAAAATTTCCCTGGGACACAAAATTCTAATTTTCAGCCAGCTCTTCTCATTATAGAAATTAAGAATCCTGAGTCCAAGTATTTGCTGTAATCCAAAGAGTAACTTCTGCAGCTGGGGGAGAAGAGGGTTAAACAAGATATCATGATATTTGAAAAGATGATAATGATTACAGAAAGTGTGTGTTTGCAAAAGATTGCATTTAATTGCAGCCTTTAATGTTCATAATTCTGTACCCAGGAAGTTGTTGCAAAGATACAGTGGGTGCGTTTGAAAATTTCAGTCTAGTTTTAGAGGTATTTTAGGTCCCATTGATAGTTCTGAGATGTAAAATGGGAAACATCGCTAGAACTAGTAAGTGAACAGGACTGGAATGAACTTTTAAAGTGCAATCACTATGACAGAGTTTAATGACATGGAAAATAATCTAAGAGCAATTCATTTTTAATATTGAAATATTATAAGCTCAGTTGCTTCCTGCTAGTCACATGCAAATGATGCACAAATTATGCTGAGAAATCAGTTTACTAGCATGTGTACATAGTGCAATTAACAATTCCATCGTTACACGTCAGAGCTGGGATTTGCAGAACTGCTCAGCACAGGCTTTGCTCTGTTCTCACTCAGGTCAGTGGTGAAACACCTGCTGACTTCCCCAAGAGCAGTGTTATGTCAATAGTAAATGCTTTTCACAATCCCATCCTGCAATTTCAAATCTCCATACAATGGCCTGTGAGAGGGCTCTCTTCTTCACCCTTTGGACCACCACAAACTAGGTGGATGCTTTTAGAAGCGCCAATGGGTTCTTTATTAAATCCCCTCCACCAGTTCCTCAGTGCTGCCTTGTGCCACATATGGACATATATCTCTCTGTTCGTCCACTTTCCAGGGAGGGAAAGATCTCCTCATTCAGAGACTGTATTCCTGGCCCTTGCTAATCTCCCCCTTGTGCATCCCTCCTGCCTTTTAACTTTTCCCTGCTAATTGAGCTCATTATCTCATCAGCCCCCTGTTTAATTAGCCATTGATCAGTCTAAATCAATTCTACAGGGTATAGTTAATCCATTAGTGACCAGCATGCTGGGTCAGGTCTAGGCTCCTAGCACTCTGTTACTTGGCCATACCCTCCAGGGGAGTAAACCAAAGCCACTCAGTTGAAGTCAATGTAAATTTATGCCAGCAAATGTCCATGGCCCACAGTTATTCATAGTCAAGCACCGAAGTGACCTGGATTTCAAAGAGGCTAAGTATTCAGAGTTCCCATTGATTCTAGCGGCATCTGGGCCAGCTAGTTTGCTATGCTGAGACACAGCCAACATTGCAATTACCTGAGGATTTGTGGGATAGCAGTTGGAGTTTCTTACGGACCCTCAGCACCCACTACTTTAACTTTTCCTGCAGGACACTCCCAGTCAGTTCCAGAGGAGTGAGCACAGGTTGAACCTCTCTAGTCTGGCACCCTTGGGACCTGACCGATTCTGAACGAGAGAATTTTCTAGACCATAGGAGGTCACTATTAACTAGCAGCTTTACCAATACTTCTACTGCTTTCTGGGCTGTTAGGAGACATTTAGGGGTAAATTAGAGCCAAATAACAACACAGAACATTCAGAGCCAGGACTGGTGGCTGTAAATAAACTTTGTGGGACCGAGGGAAACTTGGCCACACCCATGATAAGGGGACATCCAGTTAACTAAAATCATGTCAGACTATGGATGTTGCTGGACCAGAGCGTTCTGGACTAGAGAGGTTCAGCCTGTAGTGGATGAAGCCACTTACACTAGGGCCTTTACTGAGCCACAGATATCTTGGGTTCATATGGTTCCCCCTAAGCATTTGTATAAAAAAACACCACTGGAAGTGATGGAGAGTAAGACACAGAGCCTTTCACTAAGCAATAGACAGGCCTATGCTGCTGTTAAAATGTCAGCACAATCATATCAGGGCTGTTTTGTGTTGTGCATCAAAGACAGAGGAAGAGAAGTGGAGAGATACAAAGGTGGCATTTTCTCAGTCTTACTGGAATGTATATTCCTGTCCCTTTGCCATGTCAAATGTGCAGCAGATAACAGAAGTATCTTGTCTCCTAAAAGACAGGAATTCAATGTAATTCAATAGAATGTATTCTGTTGGACAAAAATAATCCCTTTAAAGGGCCACGGTTATTTATATTGCAGTGTGTACATATACCACTCTCGGCAAGCAATGGTAAACAGTCATTTATATTGCTGAATATTTAACGTCTTCCCTTGAAAAGCAGGGATATTTTACCTTTTCAATGCACAGAAGATGTCAAGACACAACCACACATAAATCCATTCAAACCAACCCTAATACAGAGCCCCTCCGTACATATGCAATGCAATTAGAGGGAAATGGTCACCTCAGTATTGCCATACTAATGAGATCTGTCTCTATGAAATGACTATATTCATTTAATTAAAAAACCCCATTATAGATCCATTCAAAATGATGCTCATTGAATGCTTCTGAATAAATCTAATTTGTTTTAGTGGGATGTCATTTTTATTTATACAAACAAGTCCTAAACTGCCAGGTTTTGGGGAAATATAATCATTTACTCCCTGAGAGGGTTTTCTTTTCCTCTCTGACAGATGGCTGATAAAATTTGAAGCAAAAGGGATTGTTTTTTAAAATATTCAGTTTTTCTTCAGGGAGACCACAACAGATACCACACCCAGTCATTCCCACATGAACACAAAGAACTGGTGAAATGAGCAAAACACAAGTGAGAAAGGAGGAAGAGAAAGGTATTTTAAAGACATGTCAATGCTTAGGTTGTCTTCATTTCAAAAAAAAAAAGGCGTGAGTACTTTCACGCAGGGAGTGTGTTACTGTGGGATAAGTAACATACCGTAGGCATTCCGCTGTAATATCCTAGGGGGAGACGAGGCAGTAGTTTGTAGCATGAGGAAAATAGGCCAGATAAACAAGGGCAGGGGTAAAATGTTGACCTTTTCTAGTGACCTCATGGTAAAAACCTACAGAACCATATCTTCATTAGGATTTTACAGCAGGACAGTGAGCATGCATTAGATATCCTATCTTAAAATACAGCAATAATACTTTTTTGGGGTTCAGTGAAGAGAAGCCTTAGATACTACCTTGATAAGGCTGTATGCATAGAGGGAAAGGGAACACCACTTGTACTTTGTAAAGATACAGACTTGGGTCTACACAATCAATTCTGAGGAAGGTCAGGTTTCTCTCTTTGGTAAAATGGGAAAAGATGCTAGAAGAGACAGTGGGAGGTTTTGTTGAACACACTGTGCAGTGTTGGGGGGGAAAAAACAACAAGCACGTAAGTATGCAACATTCACGTGCCGGTTTTACCATGCAGCTACAAATGTGTTGATTTCATAAAGTACATTAATTTCACTTAATACTAGAAATTACAGCACATATCTCACAGCAGTTTTGTGAGAGAAAAGACATTCAGATTGTTAGGCACTTTGGCCAGGTCTACACTAGACCTGAAACATCAGGTTAAGGTAAACCGACGCCAGCTACATATAATACATAGCTTGAGTCGACTTATCTTAAGCCGATCTTGGCACTGTCTCCATTGCGCGAGGCCGATTGGAACACGCACTCCCATTAGTTTCCCTTACTCCTTGCAACTGTGAGGAGTACAGGAGCCAGCCAGAGCTGCCCTCAGCATTTGATTCACGGGTCTATACTAGATGTGCTAAATCGAAAGCCAGAACGTTAGTCTCTGGCGCAGTGAGTGAAGATGTGCCCTCAGATTAGGGAAGATAAATGGTTGATTGGTAAACATACCAGTAACCAGGAGGTTTATCATTCAGGTCCTGCCTCTCTTCCCATATAAGACTGCCCCTTCCCCCGACCCCAATGCACTTCGTAATATTCAATTGTTATTTACTGACACAAGTTAGTGACTTGATTTACAAAAGGCCTGAGCACCCACAAGCCAAAGTGAAGTCTATGTGAACTCTGGGCACTCAGCATCTACAACAAAGAAGAAGGATGATGGCTGGGAGCTCATTCACGAGGTGACTGGGACTCAGGAGAATCACACTCACTTTGAAAGTCTGCCAGAGACTTCCCATGTGATGTTGGGCAAATTACCACTCTCTATCCCAGTCCTGCATTCATAACTTAGGATAACACCACTTCCCCTTCCTCCCATCATTCATCTCTCTTTTCTATCTAGATTGTAAACTCTTTGGGATCCAACACTGTCTCTTCCTATGGGAGGTCCATTGTTCCAAACACACAATCTCCCAAGGTCCTATAGTAAGACAAAAGAAAAGTTGCCTGGTACAGTAAATTCCAGGTGCACTAAACTCCAGGGCTAAATCCACATTTCAAATATAAAACTTGGAGATAGACATCAAACCATTTGACTTACTTCTGTGATTGTTAATTTTAAGGCTCAGAATTTAAAACAAATCTTGTGCACTCTGCTCACACAGCTGGCCTTTTGCAAGCACATTTTCGGTTAACTAAGGCATGTAATGCCAACGACTTGCATTCCAGATCCTGGCTATATTTAAAATTTAGTGCACTGGAGACAATGGATCAAGTGCTGCTCAGGCTTATGGTCCGTGCAATCTCAGTGAAATTAACAAGACTATGCACCATACAGGAGGAATCTGGCTCAGAATAAGTAAGCATCACATACACCACTTTTATTGCAGGGTATGCATCATTCCATTATGCTTCTAGTCATGCATGTGGAACGTCAAGAACAGGCCAGAAAGAATCACATGCCTTTGGTACTTTTAGTGTCCTAGCCCTTTTTGCAGCATTATTAGCTTTCACAGACTCTGGGAAATCAGGGCTGTAAAAGACCTAATAGGTCATCTTGTCTATTTTCCAGTTAATGCAAGTTTGCCCCACACTATATGTTCCTAAGGGCATGTCTATGCTACAAAAAAGATTGACCCTCTGGAGATCGATCTTCTAGCATTCAGTTTAGTGCAGTGTCTCTTAAACTTTTTAAGACCAAGGAACACCAAACAATAATTTTTTTTTATGGGGAACACCGAGGATTTTTTTGTTGAGAAAAAAAAAAAACAGGGAAAAGAGCAAAAGGAAAAAAAAGGAGGCTTGTCCCTTTAAGGGCGGCCATTTTCAATTCTGTTCTCTCCGCAACACACCTCCACACTTTAAGAAATGCTGATTTAGTGGGTAGTATACACCCTCAAATTGATGCTGAGGGCAGTTCCTGCCGGCGTCCTGTACTCCTCATTCTGTGAGGAGAAAGGGAAGCTGATGGGAGCACATGCATGAGCATGTGCTCCCATCAGCCTCATGCAGGGCAGACACTGCAGTGGCTTGGTTCAAAGTAAACCGAGTCCAGCATTTTGCATACCTTAAGCTGACCTGCCGAGTGTAGTGTAGACCTAGCCCTAAGTGTTTTGTCTAATTTCACTAAATTAGGTTTTGTACTGACACCTCTTACCACAGGCTCCAGGAGGAGGGATAGCTCAGTGGTTTGTGCATTAGCCTGTTAAATCCAGGGTTATGACTTCAGCCCTTGAGGGGGCCATTTAGGGATTGGGAGCAAATCTATCAGGGATGGTATTTGGTCCTGCTGTGAGGGTGGGGGACTGGACTGGACTGGATTCAAGGTCCTTTCCAGCTCTGTGAGATGGGCATATCTCCATATATTAATGAATTAGTATCAGAAGATCTTCCCTGTAAAATAGTTTGGCAATAGTAAGATCTCAGCTTTTTCTCTTTGTTGGGTTGGATTAAGTCTAGATTTGTCTGATTTCTTATAGAAATTCATTTTACAGCCAGATCTCCTGTACACGCTAAGTTTGTCTAACAGTCATAGAGTGACATAGTCTTGCACCATATTGGTATGAAATATTTTATGCAATTAGTACCAAAAATTCCTTTGGTCTTGGTGGCCTGTAGTGTAAATGATTTGCCTTTACTTAAATTATAGGATTTTATATTCTTGGAGCTGGAGGCTTTGGGGTCCATCTCTGTTGTCACAATGACGTAGCATGCCATGTGGTGACAGTTATGGACGTTTTGGTGGCCAGAGATTTGTTACAATATAGAGAGGGATTGTTAGTCTAATTTTGCAGAAAATCCCAGATTTGCTTGACTGACTGTGAGGTCATTCTTCAGATACCCTCAGTCATTTGCTACTCGGGAAACATGGCTTAGTTTCAGTGTGGAACTGAATGAATATGGACAGAGATTACCTCATCAATTTTAGGAACTACCAATAAAATCCATTCTTGTAAACACTACTGAATGGCACTCAGGGGATAGCTCGAGTTGGCAGAGCTTACATCCAATGGTAAGTATTTGCAACTGAGCCCCTAGATGCAAATGGGTAGTCTACAGATGAAAATATGTATAATCCATTATCACTCTTCAGAGCTTTTCAATCCTTATAGCACATCACAAATTGATGGAGGTTAACAGGGAGAGCTGTAAGAAAGGCAACACACTGTAGAAATTTAACATTTGTTAAATTTTCTCTGAGGCTATGTTTAGACCCTGGGGTTTTTCTGGGATACCTTCAAGGAACACATCTGCTCTTCCAACATTTTTTGTGGAAGAGCAGACGCGCACTTTCGGAAGCCCTGTCTTCCTTGTGCCACGAGGAAGAAGAGCTCTTCCGAAAGAGAAGGTTTTTCCAAAATTGGGCAGAGTGTAGATGGGCCAAATTTCAGAAAAGCTTCTTAGAATCATAGAATCATAGAACCATAGAGCTGGAAGAGACCTCAGAAGGTCATCAAGTCCAGCTCCCTGCCCTAGGCAGGACCAATCCCAACTAAATCAACCCAGCCAGGGCTTTGTCAAAACTATTGGAAAAAGGTACGCAAAAAGCGGCAGTGTAGATGTGGCCTCTAGAGAAACAAATCAAGAGAAATAAACAAGATTCTTAGGAATCTTGAGTTTAAGTTGTGTAGTTTTCTCATTAAAATTGCACAATATATCCATTATGTGTGCACAGTGTTAACTTATATGAATAGAGGGAAAAACTTTCAGAACGTGGGTAGAAACTATTCCATTAAATTGAGGATGCTGATTTTAAAGCATGTCCTAAATAGATATTCCCATTAATGAAGGAACATATAAGGAAACACATCTTTTATGTGGCAGCATGCAGAACTAAAGGCTTAATTTATTATAGTACCGCATTCAGTCTATATAGCTCCTGTGCCACAAAAGCAGGGAATTTCTATGGTGCAAATTTCACAATCAGGAGAATCTAATCTGAGACTCGAGAAACAGTTACAACTTCTGGACAGTTTCAACTGGCAACATAAAGATAGAAGGCTTAGATAATTATTACTAATCACTTGAGCATTTCTGTGTCCTTCCACCTATACTCTCAGTTAAAAATCTAGACTCTGATTCAGGAAAGTACCCATAGGTAGGAAATCATTTAAGCATATGCTTACCTCTAAGCAAAACTTTTAAGTTGCCTGGAAGTGATATACTTAATGAAGTACTGTCCTGGGTGTGTATGTGTTAACATGTTTTCCTGAATCAGGGCCATAAAAGTTGCCATTAAAAAACAATGGTCCTGATTCTGATTTTACACTGACACAACTCAGACTATTATCATGACTGTTCAAGGGCTAATTTATAGTTTTGCTACAACACCTGAGCAAAGGGCAGTGTGTGATTGTGCTATTCCAGGAGCAAAACAGGAAGCAGATTGTGACTTGGTAAAACACAATCTGGCCCACATTTTCCTCCATCCTCCAAGAAAGATGCTAGTGATCTATAATGACTGGTGCCGAGAGTACCTGCACCATGGGGAAGTGCTGTTTCTTTATCTTTGAGCTAAAATGCTGGCATGAGAGATGGCTACATGGAAGTTAATTTCCGGACTTGTGTGCATTTGCATTACAGAATGTAGGTATTTTGATTTTGGACAGATACAGATCAATCAATGTCACAAATCAGTTAGTTTCACTCACACGGAAAAGGTGAAAGGGAAAGTTATTCTACAGTACCAATACACCTAATCCTCAGCAATTGTGTAACATATATGAGGGGTATCCTGCAAGTGGTTGTTGGTGACTGGATTTTTCCAGATAGCACTGTGAGCTTTCTTTACACTCTCTTCTGTTTTCTGCTCCAAAGTCAATTCTTAAGCAATACCAAATTCTTAAGCTAAATCTTGTGTTGTGCTGAGAATTGGGCACAGAAATGCCACTGATGCCTTTGAAAATCACCCCTAAGCCCTCTTTTTACTAGGGTGAACATTTAGATGGTGAACCTTTTTAACCTGGCCTGGACAAAGCATTTGATTGCAAGCTCTTTAGGACAGGCCTGTACGTTTGTACGACTCCTCGCACAACGGGGCCCGTCTCAGCTGAGCCCACTGGGTGCTGGTATAATAGAAAAACATTTGTTTTCTGTGTGTGAACATGACCTTTTTGTTTCATCACCTGCAAAAATCATAGCAACAGACTTCACCAGCTGGAATTTTCACGGAATCAACACATTTTAAAGAGAACAGAAAGAAAAATGCTGAACTGACAAACACAAGCATTAGTGGTGGAAGCCTAATTCTAAGAGCACAACTATGTAATACCAACAGGCTAAAGTGAACTTGGGACCTCTGGAGCTTAGAGCATGGGCCCCTACCACTTGAGCTTAAAACCAGCTGGCTCTCACCTAAGGCCATAGAGCAAACTCATTCTTCCTCTCTGTAAGTGGTCCAAGTGGTCTACATGAGACAATGAACCACACCCAGTAAGTGTGTGGGTTACCTCTACATGAAGTGTGAGGGGTTAATTCCTAGCGTGTGTACACATACTCATGCTAATTCGATGAAGCGTAACATGAGTATAAATGGCAGCACAACGGTGGGAACATAATTGCAGGCAAGTTATGGCACAGTTTAGCCATGCCAAGTACAAACCTGCCTGAATCCTGTGGATGCCTACTTGGCCATGGTGCTGCTGCCCATGCTACCACAGCTACACTGCTAATTTATTCTTGCCCTAGCTCCGTGACATCTAGTGCAAATATGTGCATGCAAGCAGGGAATCAATCACACCCCGGCCTCTCGGAGTAGATGTTGCTCCAGAATTTGTCTACACTGCAATCAAAGGCTTAGTCTACACTGCAGGGTTTTTGCGCAAGAAGCCTTTTGCAGAAGAGTTCTTCCACAAAAACTTCTTGCGCAAAAGCGCATCCAGACCTCAAAGCGCATCGCAAAAGCCATGTGCTTTTGTGCAAAAGAGCATCCACACTGCATGGACACTCTTGCGCAAAAAAGTTCTGATGGCCATTCATCAGAGCTCCTGTGCTTTTGCCAATAGGCAAAACCCCCTCCGGATCATCCACACCTGTCTTTTTGCACAAGAGCTGTAGAGCAAAAAGGAGTTATTTCTCGTGGGGAGAGAAATAGCTCTACCAGAAAAAGCCCTCCATTCTGCCGATTTACTTGTGCAAAAATGCGCTTGAGGTGTGGACGCTCAGCGGGTTTTTGCACAAAAACCTGGTAGTGTAGACGTAGGCAAAGGGTATGACTACTGATACTATAGACATGTCCAAGTGAGCTTTAGTATTGCTAGCTCAGGTACCAAAAAATTAGGAGTACAGGATCTTTCGAAAAAGGGTTTTATTTTTGATAGATCCCCGTCTAAATGGTGGGTTTTCTTTCAAAAAGCCCCTTTTCGAAAAAAAACCGTGGCCGCCCTTATGCAAATGAAGTGCAGGAAATTTAAAACCCGGCTTCATTTGCAATTTCGAAGTGTCTAATTTACATCCCTTTTTCGAGAAAAAGGATGTAGTTTAGACACAGACTCAGTGCAGGCTAGCCACCTGAGTCCTTACCCAGGATTCGGCACAGCCTCTGCTATTGGGGCTTTCCTGACACCTGTACCCAAGCCAGCTAGATCATAACAAATTGGTTACGCCTACGTGAGCTCCAGTCACACCCCACCACTGCAGTGTTAGATGTTTCCACAGAGACACTTTTGTCTAAACAGTGTACAGAATCAATACTAAATGACATTCATGGCTATTTTGGAGGCACATAAGAAACGGCTTGTGAACACAGTACAGACTGGAGCTAATGGAGGATTGTGTGCATTTGAGTAAGTCACAGACAATATGCAAATAGAAAAAAAAATTAAGCTAAATATATAAGTGGTTATGAATTTTTCCTCTAAATTCTAGTAATGACATCCTAACTAAAATAGAGGTACGGAGTCATAACCACTCTTGTCTTCTGGGCATCCATATAATATCAATAATTACATGGAAGGATTTGCCCAGGAGGAAAAGGTTTCTCGTTAGGTGTTAGATGATCTGTTCTCACTTGTGGCTTTTTTTCCAGGAGGTTCAACGACTTGGAATAAAATAGTCAATCAAGAGAGACTCTAACAAGTCAAAATTAGCATGTGTCAATGGGTTTTGACAGGAAACTATTATCTCCATTATATAAAATACCTGATTTTATAAGACTATTCTTTGGTATACCATTACGATACAACATTAGGATTCAAATCACCTTGGATATTGCTGTGAACATTCCCTAAACTGCTAGTTGACTTAAAAATGAGTGCATGGCACTCTTAGCAGCAGTGATTGACATGCAGAGAACCTCTCATCTGAAGATCACACAGCACTCAGCAAAGCCGATGTAGAATGTGCTTCAGTGAACATTACTTCTGGGGTGGAAGGTAGCAATAGTGCAACAGAGCACAGCCACACGGTCCAATGGTTTAAGACAGGAAGTGAAAAGCCCTGCATCCAAAAGTAAATACAAGTAAATACAATACATCAGAGAGGAAGAAGGTAAATTGCTCATGTTGGAATCTGACTGTGATTTTGCATTTCATACCGTATTATGGTGAAAACTGCCATAGATCATAACAAGGACAAGTGGTCAGGAACATTCATTTCCTATCTGTGCCCCTTGAAATCTAGCTGGGGTACTGCTTCAGCAGGCTGCTGACTGAGAGAAAAGAGCCACTCTAGCAAAGGAGCCAGCTCTTCCTCCAAATCAGTGACAATGACTCCAAATTCCCAAAACATTATGGACCCGCCTGCTGCCCTGGGGCTTTCTCACACTGCTGCAGCTGCATCAGTGCAATACCCTGTTGGACAATTGATGTGCTGCTGTAAGTAAGGGGCACTATCCTGGGTCAGTGCAAGGCTCACTTTGCACTGGTGCTGCAATGCAACTACATTAGAGGTTTGCACTGGCATAACCACATCACTGTAATGACATGAGTGGTAATTTCCCCTAGTCTAGACAAGACCCAAAGTATGCCCAGTAGAATGCCCTCATCTTAACTTATCTTTGAGTTGGAAAAACCTGCCCACACTCCTTAGAAGGCCAGCTCAGGGATACCTCAGTGATGAGTCCACCTGATAGGTCAAATTATCTGGCAACTCCCAGCCCACAGGAAATACTGCCCCAAACATGACCTCTCTTTCTTGTTTATGACTCCTGTCCCCATCTGCAACAGCAGTCAAAATCCATGTCACAATGTTATGGCCTGATAATGGCATAGAAAGTGCACTTGTAAAGTATCAGACGGTGCCAAGCTGGGAGGCATTGCAAGTGCTACAGAGGGTAGGATTCAAAATGGAGAAATGGTCTGAGGTAACTAACAGGAAATTCAGTAGGGACATATGCAAAGTGCTCCACTTAGGAAGGAACAGTGTCACAAATAGAAAATGGGAAATGACTGTCTAGGAAGAAATACTGCAGAAAGGGATCACAGTGGACCACAAGATAAATATGAGTTAACAGTGTGACACTGTTTTAAAAAAAATCTGGGATGTATTAATGGGAGTGTTGTAAGAAAGACAGGAGAAGTCATTCTTCTGCTCTACTCTAGATTGAGCAGGCCTCAACTAGCATATTGTGTACAGTGCTGGGAGCCATATTTCAGGAAAAATAAATACGAATTGGAAAAGGTCCAGAAAACATCTACAAACTTGATTAAAAATCTAGAAAACATGACCTATGGTGGAAGATTGAAAGAACTTGGTTTGTTTAGTCTAGCAGAGAGAAGACAGAGGGGACATAACAGTTTTCAAGTATCTAAAAGGTTGTTACAAGGAGGAGGGAGCTAAATTATTTGCCTTAACGTCTGATGATAGGACAAGAAGCAAAGGGCTTAAATTGCAGCAAGCGAGGTTTAGGTTGGACATTAGGGAGAACTTCCAGTCAGGGGGTTAAGCACTGAAATAAATTGCCTAGAGATGTTGTGGAATCTCCATCATCAGAGATTTTTAAGAGCAGGTAGGGCAAACACCTGATAGAGATAGTCTAGATTGTGTTTGATTCTGCCATGCATGCAGGGGACTGGACTCAATGACCTCTTGAGTTCTAGTATTCTAGGAGTCTATGATTCTATGGCAAGCTTCATCTAACAGATATGATCCTCACCTCTATGACTGGTCAGTGGTCATTATTCCTGCTTTAAACGGCTGAATAGCAGTAGCAATTACACAATGAGAGCCGTCACCTTAATCAGTTAGAGAGGACGACAATTTCCTTTCAATGGGACATTAATTTCAGACTGGCTAAAATGAAACCTTTTAGTAATTTAATGCAAGAAGGGGAAAAGAATGTCACACATGTCCCTGTAAATCCAAGCAGCTAAGGATAAAGTATAGAAAAGAGCCCTCCTCGGAGACAGCAGAGATCGAATTCATCCCATATGTAAGAGAATAATTAATAAATGTATAGATTATGTGTCAGATCTTTTTTGTATCTGGGATTAAGTCCATATCCAAGATATAACCATTATGCATTCTTCATAGTGTTTGCTTGATAGCTGCATTAACAAACAAACAAGCAGTGAAGATCAAGGACTTACATTTGCAAAAGAGAAGGTGTGCATGCATGTTCAGAGAGATGAGAGTGGCAAATCCATCACGGGCATCTTAAAGGAATCCCTTTACAGTTGATACCTTTATGGAAAAGTCCTCTTAAATGTAGTGAGTTCATCATCTCTCTATAGACTGGGATTTCCAGAGGATCTTAATGGAGTTGGGTGCCCAAATTCCACAGTCTGTGGGAGATTGTGTCCCTCTCTCAAATGCCTTTGAAAAGCCCAGTCATAAAAACGGGGAACAATCTCATCAAATAAATTGTTACATCCTTGCTATGCAATTCGATACAAAGGTTCAAGAAACCTGTGGAAAAGATCTTGTTCTGAATAGATTTTGAAAGTGACTTGTATTGGATGCTAATACACGTTTACAAAATCCCATTTAATTCTACAGGGCTTTTCCATACTGGGTTTCTCCCATCCATTGGCACAAAGCAAGATTTGAGACTACTGCAGCATTGGCTTTTATGTTAGGCCAGCTTAGTTTTACTTAAGACAGATAGATAAAGCTACCTCTATTTGCAATTTTCCAATCTACCGAATAAAATATTATTTGATATCTAAGAAAATTGGCAAGTTCTAAAGGGTCATCAGTGAGAGACCATATCAACAAGTTTAATGTACAGTCACTGATGTAGATTGCTTTACTTGAGTGTGAAACAATTTGGTTGAAAATTCACTTGAAATATTATCAGACTTGAGGCAAGTTAATACTGGGAAATATATAGGAACATAAGAACATAACAATGGTCCTACTGGGTCTGACCAAAGGTCAGTCTAGTCTAGTACATTGTCTTTCAGCAGTGGCCAATGAAAGGTGCCCAAGAGGGAATGAATAGAACAGGGAATCATCAGGTGATCTATTATCAGTTGCCAGTACCCAACTTCCAACAAACAGAGACAGTGGACCCTGTCCATCTTGGCTAATAGTCATTGATGGACCTATCCACCATGAATTTATCTAGTTTTTTCTTGAACCCTGGTATAGTCTTGGCCTTCACAATGTCCTCTGGCAGAGAGTTCCACAAGTTGGCTGTGTGTTTTGTAGATAATTACTTCCTTTTGTTTGTTTTAAACCGGCTGCATATTAATTACATTTGGTAACCCCCAGTTGTTTTACCCTGAGAAGTAAATAACACTTCCTTATTTACTTTCTCCACACCAGTCATGATTTTGAGAGCCATCATATCTCCCCTTAGCTATCTCTTTTCCAAGTTGAAAAATCCCAATTGTACTAATCTCTCCTCAAAAGTCCTGCAAGATTTAATAGCAGGTGATAACCTTTTCTGTAGGTTGTTCAAACCACTCTGTGCTATATAATTTAATAGAGAATTGTATTCCTGCTACAGAATTCTACAGCATGATTCAATAAATCTATAGAAATAAGATCATTCACCACCGATATCTGAAAAAGAACTCTGTGTAAGCTTGTCTCTCTCACCCAGAGAAGATAAAAGATATTACCTTACCCACCTTGTCTCTTTATTAAAATCTGTACATTCGAGGGCCATTTATATAGATGCCTAGTGGTTTCATCCCTGTTGAGCTTATCAGAGGAGCATGGCTGTTCAAAAAATACCATGAATATAGGTGAAAAAACAACAGTTACTCTTGTTCTATAGCATCTGCACAAATAGCTTTGTTTTACTGTCTCCTAATGAATGTAGAAAAAAATTTGGAAATGTAGCATGATTGACACTGACACAAAAATATGATTTTTAAACTCCATCATCATGTCTGTCTTCCTTTAGGAAACAGGCATGGAAATCTACAACAGAAATTGAGAAGATCAACTCATGTTAAAGTAAAGTCCTGCAGATGATATTGAGAGTCTAAGCAGAGCAAACTGATCTAAACATCAAATACAAGATGACAAGGAGGGACATAATTAGGATACGTTTTAAGACTGCCACCAATAAAAGTGATAATATCACAGCAAATAATAATACACATCGCCTCTCCAGCAGGGGATTGCGTTGATGCAGCTACATCTGGAAAAAGGAAGCATGTAGAGAAATCTTAGTAGAACACAGAGGAACTGCATCCATCAACATAAAAACAATGAGGAGTCTTGTGGCACCTTAAAGGCTGAACAGATTTATTTGGGCATAAGCTTTCATGGGCAAAAACTCACTTCATCAAATGCACATGATCAAGTGGGCTCCGGCCCAGGAAATCTTATGCCCAAATACATCTGTTCACAAAAACAACAAGGAGTCCTGTGGCTATACAGACTAACATGGCTACACCTCTGACACTTGTCCATCCGCATGACACTCAGAAGCTTAAGCAGAGCTGCACAAGATTGAAATAAAGGGTGAAAACTGGCAGATGCCCTCCATGCCTGAGGGTACAGGAGGCTAAAGAGAATGAATAAATGCTGACCCCCCCACCACACCCCCTGAGGAGATTAGTATGACATATGGGCTCAGGTGTTTACTTGTGTCATAGGATTTGTCTTTGTTACAATAACAGTATGAAAATAGCACTTTAAAAGATATTAGAAATGATAGCAAGAGGACCAGATTAAACAATATTGAGGAATGTTATTCAATATATTGAGGAATGTTATTCAATATACTGCCTCAGCTATTGTCAAGTCAAATAAAGATTTCTAGGCAGGAATGAAAGGGGTTATAGACGTTTTATGCTGATGCTTCCCCATGCATACTTATTACTCTGAGATTGTGTAGGAGAGTGTGATCTAGTGGTGAGAGAACACTTGGTTGACAGAACTTCTGGGTTCATTTCCCTTTTCTGCCAAAGACTCATTGCTGTGTGATGTAGTGGAAGGTTCTTAACGTCCCATTGCCTCATGCAGATTATTCTTTATTTATTTGTATCAGCATAGCACCTAGGAGTCCCAGTCAGGGATCAGGGGACTGTACCAACACCAAACAAAAAGATGGTCTCTGACTCCAAAGAACTGACATTGTAAGTATGATAATATGAAAGCCTCAAAAGAAATTTGAGTGCTCCTTAAATATAATTAACTATTAACATATCCAAAGTGCTTTGAAATCATGACTAAAGTGCTGATCATTATTAACCAGTCAGCAAATGGTAGTTTAAATAATACATTTCCAATTTTCACTCAGTTTGTCTATCCTGCTAATATTAAGATATTTGCTAATTCTTTTTTATACATCTGTGGGTGTGTCTACACAGCAAAATTATTTTGGAATAATGGCCATTATTCTGAAATAACAATGCGCGCATCTACACAGCAATAGCGTTATTTTGAAATAATTTCAAAATAATTTTGAAATAACGGGAGGCTTATTCCAACTTCTGTAAACCTCATTCTATGAGGAATAATGCCTCTTCTGAAATAGTTATTTCAAAATAGGGGCTGTGTAGACGCTCCCCTGCTGCTATTTCGAAATAGCCCCTCACCAGGACCATTCTAATTTATTCCTCCCCAGTGCCTCCTGGGGCTCTAAATCGAGATAGCATGTCTACATTAGGGAAGCCTGCCTCGGATTAATTTTGAGGCTTCCCTGCAGTGTAGATGTGCTATTTTGAAATAAGCTATTTCAGAATAACTATTCTGGAACAGCTTATTCTGAAATAAATGTGCAGTGTAGACATAGCCTGTTGCACTATCATTAAAAAAGGACATTTGAAATCAAAATCAGAACAGCCGATAGACATTGCCAGGCTGTGGGCAGGGGAGGGGGGTGACTCTGGGCCCCGGGAAGAGGCAGGGCCTTGGGTTGAAGGGGTGGGGTTGGGGGCTAGCCTATCCCAGCCAGCCCTTCAGTACTATCCAGTGTACAGCAATTTAAAGGGCCCAGGGCTTTGATTGCTGCCATTGTCACTCCATCGATATGAAGAAAAGAAAGCAAAAGACGTCACTATAGTAAGAGAGGAAGGCTGGTCTAAAGGATTGGGTGCTGGATTTAGACCTGACAGACCTTAGTTTAATATGTAGCTCTGCTACAGACTTTCTATATCACCTTGGGCATGTCACTTACTCTACCGTGTGCCTCATATTACCACTTCCCTATCTTACAGAAGGACTTTGAGGAACAAGTCCATTAATGATTTGTGGAATATCAGAAACTATGCTGATGAGAACTGTGTAAATACCTGCATAGATGAGTTGACTGTAGTGGGCTTGTTCCCCTTTCAGAGTCCAGTTTAAATATTCCCATTGACCGCAGGACACACTGAATAGATGTTGGATCCAGCCCAGTTTCTGCTGGGGAGAATTACTTTTACACAGATGATTCATCCCCAGCTTCACTACATTCAGGGAAAGCTTTTCCTTTAGCCACGAGGAGGGGTTTAACCCTTTCTTTGCCCAGCTATGAATTCTGTCGATAGCCTCCAGCATTTCAAATTCTTAAGACACAGTGCTATTCTGTGAAACACAAGCTGTTGTTGGAAGCATATAACCCCCCAACCCCAAGCATATGTGAATAATACTTTTTCATAGACGTCTGCTTCTTCAGCAGCAAATGGCAAAAATTCCAGAGGTTGGAAAGGTTGAGATCCCCTGTGATCATTAAATTTATGGGAGTCAGACAGGTGACATGTAAGTTTAATCATTTCACCATTGAGCAGCCGGTAGTGATCTTCAAGGGTTATTAGCAGATAAGATCCAGCTCACAATGGAGTCTTAAGGTGTAAACCTGATGTGAGTAAACTCTGCACAAAGTGATGGAATCTGGTCTTTCCGAGGATGGGAGTTGTGGCTTTTTTCTTCACTGCTATCAACTTCTTAATACTTTCCCTGGATAGTGCTGTGTCAAGGAGCTGGGAAGTGGAAGCATTATTACCTATGGTAACTTCACCAGCAAGCTAGTCCTTTTTAAGTCACATCTCCAGTAGGCAAATGAGCTATTCAGGTCTGTATCCCTCTCTCATCACAACTGTGTCTGAGCAAATTCCAGTTGCACATTAAGGGACATGACTAATGCCTCTAATGTAAAGTATGCTCTCTCAAATTCTCCCCTGCAGGAGAACTGGGGGTGAAGAATAGGGGGTTGTTTTGGTTTTCTAAATGCAGACATGTTTATCGTAGTGAATACCCAGCTGGGGAAGGCAAACTCCAGCTCTACGCCTTCCTTATGAGGCCCTGCCACTTCTGCAACCTCCCCGCCACGTAGCCTGACCCACACCCTGGATAACTACCTGAATATCCTGAGACCCCTTAGTCTCCCTATCCCAACAGGTGGTGCGGCCTTAGTCCTCCAGACTGGCCGGAAAGACAAGCAGCCACACCACCAGCCCCAGCGTTCCACAGCAGCCGGAGAGTCAGGCAGCCGTGCCGCAGCTCCAGCCCTCCTGGGCAGTTGTGGGAAGGCAATGCCTTTTCTTGCCTACCTTACACAGCGTTCATGGGGTTTCTAGTAGGGAAGGCAGGTTGAAGAAGTTTGCCTTGCACGCAGTATGGAAGGTAGGGAGGGCCTTAGTTCCTGTGGGAATCCGTTCCACAGCCTTGGCCCAGACACTGAAAAAGCTCTTTCTCCTGCAGAGATGAGTTTTACCCAGCTATGTTCTACAACAGTCATCAGCCTCAGGCCACACTTGAGTCTCTATGAATTTGGTATGAGGATGGTTTTGCTGCTAGTATAGATAGCGCCAAACTGTTTTACAGCTGTTAGACACAGCATGGGAGATACCTGGTGGGAAGAACAGAGGGGAGATTCTCAAAGCAGCTTAGGGGACTTAGACACAGAGATTTAATCACAATTAGTGAAATACATCTCTAAATTCCCTACCGTGCTTTTGACATCTCTTGCAGAGAGAGGAAAAAGAGCTGTTGAACCCAGAGCATTGTGTTTATCAGTGACAAGGCAGCTCTGAGCTCCCTTTGCCTGCATCTCTGCCTCTGTGCCATTCACAGGATCACAGCAAGAGAAAAGCCACCCCCCTAATCTCTCCAGGCTCCCCAGGGTCTTCTCTGAGTAGCTCACAGTCTGTCTGTACCAGGTGTTGTCTCTATCTACACTGGCAGCTAAGACATGATGTTGGCACTAATAGTCAACCTAGGCTATTTTCTTTAGTTCTGTAGGCAACGGAGATAGGCACAACTCTGAGTTTCTGGTTTAAGGATCTGAGCTAGATGCATTGAGCACTGGGGTTTTGACTTGGGTCTGTCTCATTTAGACATGTCCAATCACGAACTATCATAGGTGAGGAGCTCTCCACTCAATAGAAAGCAAGAAAAATGTAGTTACTAATAGGTGGGATTTTGACAAGAGCTCAAAATTGACCTAACTCTCTTTCTCCTGGGAGTTTTAGCTTGGATGTTAAGGGGAGCAGACTTAGACCACTGCGGAGTGCTTTTTCAAAATCCCACACAATAAGCTCTAAGGAGAGAGTGGCTCACCCCCTCCCCCCATTACTTTTTTTAACAAAGAAATGGTATTTCAGAAAAATATTTGGCTGCAGTTAATGGAAGTAAAAGAAGAACAAATGTTCACTGCCTGTCTATATTATAGTGACAGGCCTCCAGGTGACAGCAGTCTCTCTCTCTGGGTATGTGCTTGTATCATCTCTATGGCTATGTCTACACTGCAAGATTTTTACACAAAAATGGCCATTTTTGTGCAAAAACCAGCGGAGCATCCACACCTCAAATGTGCTTTTGCGCAAGTAAATCAGCAGTAAAATGGCAGAACAGAGGGATTTTGCCGGTGTAGGTAAACCTCCTTCTATGAGGCATAACTCCCTTTTGTGCTATAGCTATTATGCAAAAAGGCAAGTGTGGACGCTCCAGAGGTATTGCACAAAAAGGCAAGTGTGGATGCTCTGTTCTGGGAAAAAGCACAGGTGCTCTGATGGCCATTCTGTGAATGGCCATCAGAGCTTTCTTGAGCAATAGTGTCCATGCACAGTGGATGCTCTCTTGTGCAAAAGTGCATCACTTTTGCGATGCACTTTGAGGTATGGACACGCTCTTGTGCAAGAAGCCTGCAGTGTAGACGTATATGTTTTAAAGAGCCCATTTCTTCAAGAACTCCTCCTAACCAGTAACAGCTTGGGCCACCAAATGTGGTACGCTGCTTTCTCTTCTCCTAACGTAAAGCAAGGCCAGGGCTGGGTTGTGCCAGGACAACCAGAAGCCCTCGCAAAAGGACTTTTTTCCATAGCATGCAAAGGGTGGGGCTGCTGTTCAGAGGGACGTGATACGAGAGTGGCCACTGGGGGCAGCAAGCTTGCAGGGGAGAACTTTCTGCAGGGGGTCCTCTGGGAGCAGACATATCATCAAAACAGTAGCTAGCAGGGCTGGAACTTTGCTGTCTTCCCTGCCAGTCAACCAAGTAAGTAGCGACACCCTCCTTAAACCCTGTCCCCCCCTCTCTGCCTATGGCACAGCACTAGAGGAGGGAGAGAAAAAAGGCCCCTGGTAGCCAGAGGGAGGCTGGTGGGAGAGAAAAGGCCCATGTTGGATGAGACCCTGCCCCCGCTCTCAGCTGCTCCTCACCCCCAACTCTCACACCCCATCCCCAGCCTCCTTCACTCCCCCACTCCTCATTCCCAAAGCCCTGCCCTAACTCCTGCAGCCTCCACTGCCACCCCCTGCCCTGAAGGACCCAGGCAATGCTGGGTAAGTCTCCTAGAATATATATAAGTACGTAAGTGTCTGGGAGGTGACTCTCAGTTCTGTCTTGGTCTTATTACTCCAGAGGCATAAAGTGGGCAAAAATGTGTATCCCTGGGTGTGTACAACTGCCACAAGGATACCGCACTGCACCTCCTGGTGTAAGGACTCTGGCTCAGAACCTATTCTAGGATGAGGCATGGCCCCTGGGAATGTTGCTGCCAGAAGATCGTTTAGCCATCAGAGAATGCTGAACCCCCTTTTGTAACATGTTCATTTCTGTGCTGATGGAGAATTTGAACCCTCATCTCCCAAAAGCCTTGGTTTCTCTACCTTAGTGTCCCATATGAAATTCAGTGATGCCCCACAAGTTGGAACTTCATTTCATGAGCAGTTCAGTTTTGTAATTCCTAACAGACAGCCCTTGCCAGTTATATGAAGCAGGAGAAAAGACCTGCCTATAATAAAAAAAAAAAAATAGAAACCCCCTCAGAAATATCATTTCATTAATCATAAGTTCCCATATGGTAAATCGCCAGCCTATAAGACATTGGATACTCCCCATAGTGCAAACTCAGCAGTTCCCCCACCTAGTTTAATTAACCTAGGACAGCTGGAATGATGAATAACTTCACATCAAGAAAAATCTGTGAACCAAAATTATTGTCAGACCAGTTCCTTTCCTGAATTCTTTTAACTCCACTTGGCACTTAAGCAAATATTTTGGCTTCTTCTCCCAAACCCAAGCAGACTAATGCACATGTTTAATAAGATGCATAATTCTTCTCCCCGCTGCAACCCATTTGTATCAATTTGCTGCAATTCTATGTACATCACTTGAATGCAAATACCTTATGGGAAACACCTGATCACTCCCAAAAGAGCTTGCCATTTTTCTTACAGAATGTGACCACAATTATTCTAAAGCTGGAACAAATTCAGGCTACTGGATGTTTCAGTCTAGCTCCATAGGGCAATAACTTACATGATAGTAGCATCCAACTGCGGTCAGAACATTGCGTGAGGTGCTTTGCGAGCAAATATCAAGAGACTACCCTAGACCAGAGGAGATTACAATCCAAGCAGTCAAGACATAGAGAAGCTAGTGAAAATGATGTAGGATCAGAAGCTAGAGTAGTGAAACAAGTTAAAAATTACTTGGACAAATTAGATGTCTTCCAGTCACCAGGGCCTAATGAAATGCATCCTAAATACTCAAGAGGCTGACTGGGAAGATATCTGAGCCTTTAGCTATTGTCTTTGAAAAAATCATGGAAGATGGGAGAGATTCCAGAAGACTGGAAAAGGGCAATTATTGTGCCAGTCTATAAAAAAGGAAAGGACAACCCAGGTAGCTACAGACCAGCCAGCTGAACTTCTGCACAAGAAAATATTATGATGCAAATAACTAAGGAATCAATTTGAAAACATGTGGAAGATAATAAGGTGAGAAGTAACAGCATGGATTTGTCAAGAACAAATCATGTCAAACCAGCCTGATAGCTTTCTTTGATGTGGTATATCTAGACTTTATTAAGGCTTTTGATACAGTCTCACAAGGCCTTCTTATAAACAAACCAGAGAAATGCAACCTATATGGAGTTACTATAATGTAGGTACACAACCAGTTGGATAACTGTTTGTAGAGAGTAGTTATTAATGGTTCACAGTCATGCTGGACGGGCATAATAAGTGGAATCCCACAGGGATCTGTTCTGGGTCTGGTTCTGTTCAATATTTCATCAATGATTTAGATAATGGCATAGACAGTTAACTTATTAAGTTTGTGGATGATATCAAGCTAGGAGGTATTGCAAGTGTTTTGGAGGATAGGATTATAATTTAAAATGGTCTGGACACACTGCAAAAATGGTCAGAAGAAAACAGAATTAATTCAATAATAAGAAACAATCAGTTTCACACATACAGAATGGGAAGTGACTGTCTAGGAAGGAGAACTGCAGAGAGAGAGAAAAAGTTGGGGGGTCATAGCAGACCACAAGCTAAATAGAAGTCAACAGTGTAACACTGTTGCAACAAAAAGGAGAAAATATCAGTCTAGGATATATTAGGAGGCATGTTATAAGTAAGAAAGGAGAGGTAATATTTTTCTCATAATTCTACTCTGGACTCATTAGGCCTCAACTGGAGTATTGTATTCTGTTCTGTTCTGGGCACCACATTTCTGGAAAGATGTGAGCAAATTGGAAAAAGTCTGGAGAAGAGAAAAAAAAGATTAATGAGTTAGAAAACATGACCTGTAAGGGAAGATTGAAATAACTGGGTCTGGAAAAGAAAAGACTGTGAGGGGACATGATAACAGCTTTCAAGTACCTAAAAAGTTATTACAAGGCATGCAGCAGTTAATGGCAGAACTAAAAATAGATCTCCTACTCACTGTACTACTCCACCTCTTAGGTACTATAAATACAAGTAACTAAATAAAAACCATAAACACCACTGATATATAGCAAGCACTGGGGAGAGAAAACTCAAAGGTGCAATATTCAACATACAATGGTTTCCCAGTTTTATTGCACACAATTATTAGACAAGAGTGGTTACATACTTTTGATTATTTGTATCCAGATCATAGATTTTAAACAGCAAACTTTGATTGTATCCATGTGTGAACCATATAGATAATAATAGTTCTGTTTGTAAGGAATTCATTATGTAGCCATATACTTTCTATAGGAGTTTCACATACCCATAATAGTTAAGTTCACATTTCACACAGAATTTGAAGGATGGTGACGTGTGTGCGTGTGTGTGTGAGAGAGAGGGAGAGAGAGAGAGAACCCACATGCCTGCTGCTATCATCTTTGATTAAATGAGGCCTGTTCCCCATTCCTGAAATACAGACTAAACTCTGCACCTTCCTTACAGCTGTGTGGCCAAGACAGTTTGGATGAGTCATTAGCACTTCCTGTGCTGATATGGCTCTCATGGAAAGGGGATAATAATGATGTGCAAAACTCCTGATGAGATTATTTCTTATTATCTGTCCCACTCGGTATCTTCCACCTCCGCTCTGTCACTGGTGCTCAAGGAAGGGTAAATAAAGCTGTAGTTGATTTGTACCTTGACAGTAAAAGCAGCATTGAGAAAGGCACATGGAAGATTTGGAATCATTGGTCTCTCAGCCAGTCAGACACAGAAGAGTGGGCATTCCAGTATGAACCGGCATGAGCCAGCAGCAAACTATTTCCTCTCTGGAATAAAGGGAAAGCAGGAAAAGAACCAGGGAAAGGATAGTGCTGAAGGGATGGAATGATCATACTGAGTGTGAGAGCATGTATGGCAAGAGAGAGCTGTGCTTTGGGTGCTCTGGGCTGCTAGAGAAGTCTCTCGGGGACTGATGCTAGAAAGTCAGAGGGGCCCCCAGGACTTTTATATCTGGCCCCCAACTGCCCGGCATTGCTTGAAAATCTAAAGGAGGCATAGAGCCCATCTGAAAGCCGGGCTAAATTACATAAGCTCAGAATCAGATCCTCTCTGTCTTCTCAGTTACTTGGAAGAGTCCAAAAGAGGAATTTAACTTCACTCTTATAAATTACTAATATTTTGTGCTTAAAAGCACAACAGCAGTGTGTCTAATTTCTACTTTATCCTTGTAGTTAGGCATTGAAATGTATATTACACACTTTGCAAATGCACTGCCCTCATCCCTACAACCATTATAAGCATCCACCAGATAACACAAGCCGCCAGCCCTCATGCAAAAGGGAAAGGAGAGGAAATGACAAAGACTAGCTGTATGTTAATATACATCATAGCTTGCATATTATTATGTTGTCCTAATGGCCTCTGGGAAAATTGGGTTAAAGTTCTGCAATTATGGCTGAAAACACTATCATTTGTCCTCAACGTAATACCTGCCTAAGAGCCTGGTGCAAATGCCTGTTATGTTGCCCTCCCCGGCCTTGAAACCGTCTATTATTTAAATCTCCCAAATTTCTCATGTTTGCGCC
Source organism: Pelochelys cantorii (assembly GCA_032595735.1). NCBI lineage: Eukaryota > Metazoa > Chordata > Testudines > Trionychidae > Pelochelys > Pelochelys cantorii. The sequence continues at coordinate 7,850,637 of CM064355.1, read as the reverse complement.
AGAAGGAGGATTTTAACCTTTAAACTCCTTGGCCTACATTCAAAGGTGACACATAGAGGTCTTGTAATTTACAAATTGGTAGGTGTGTGCAACTCATGCACCAAGGAGATAGAGGGCAGAGAAGCAGCAAGGAAAATAACTAGAAAGAAGTTATGAGTCAATGTAAGTTAACAGTTATTGCTCCATGTCTTTCATTTGCACTGGTGCCAGTTATCAGTCCACTTACTTGCAGCTCTTGATTTCTCCTGACTTACACTATGTAAGGGCCTGAAAGAGCCCTCCTTAGGGGGGCATGGGACACATGGCCCAAGGCCCCACCCCATCCCATCTCTGCCCCATCCCACCCTTTCCCCCAAACTCCTCCCCACTGCACCCCATCCCGCCCCTGCTCTGCCCCCTTATTGCCTACCCCATGCGATGCGAGCCAGGAGTTACTGGGTGTGGGGCAACAGCAGGGGTTGCCCTGTTGGCTGGAGCCGACGTAGCATGGTAGTCTGCTCCGCTCCGCCCCGCCGTGCTGTGCCATGTCGCCTTCCCAGCCCACTGAGCCTCGCTTCACCAAGTGGCAGGAAGCCGAGTGCCCTGTGACCGGGGCACCTCCTGCTGCCATGGAGGAGCTGAGCACAGCAGACCGGGAGATGTCGGGGTGGTGGAGCAGAGCAGAGCAGGCTGCTGAACCGTTCCAGCTCCTGCCACCAGAGTGAGCACACTGCAGGGTTACCCATGCTGCTGCCCTGCACCCGTCCCATCCATAGGATGGTGGAGGTGGCCACCGTGGGGCTCCTCAAAGTTCAGTGTCTGGGGCAGCCGCCCTGCACTGTCCTACAGATGGGACGGCTCTGAGGCCTCATTCAAAGGCCACTGAAGTCAGCAGAAAGACTCCCACAGACTACAAGGGGCTCTGGATCAAAGACATCTTATCTCTCTCACTTCATCATTTCCCTGCCATTGCGGGAACCTGGGCTTTGTTGCCTCTCAATCCCTACCACCCTCTGGCTAGGGTAGTCTCCTGTGGGCTGTGATACTTTGGTCTAATTCCGGTGCCTGGCACGGAGGTTGTGGCGTGGTGTTGGTAGCCTGTGACAGACAGCAGTTACGCTGCATGATCTGCTGGGGTCTTCTGGCCTTCAACTCTATGGCATTACCATACAGACAGTGGTGCTGGAACAATTTTTAGGGCGGGGGTTCTGAGCTGCACCTCTTTCCCCCCCAGTTTAACCTCATCTGCACCCCTCACTATCCCAGGCTGGGGACCCCCACTGGGCGGTTGACGACTGGCAATGCAGCCTGCGCGGACCAGCAGCCAGGATCTCCAGAAGCAGTGGTGCCAGCAGCCGGGACTCTGGGTAGCAGTGGGATCCCCTGTGCACAAACTGGTGGCTGGGACCCCAGTGCAGGGTACACAATCTGCTGGGTGCTGCACCCGCCCCGCCCCCGCACTCCTACTTCCTGTGTCTCTGGATACTGAAGAATCAGGCTCACTGGATGGTACTGATACAAGTCGCCCCAGTGAAGATAATGGGCCTATTAATAGGAGTGAGGCAAAGCAAAGCTTAGGAGATAGTCCAGAGGTTAAGGCTGAGGCTGAGGCTGGGGCTCAAGACAGCCAGGTTTAATTCCCTGATCTGCCACAGGCTTCCCGTGTGACCTGAAACTAGTCATGGAATCTCTATTACCTGTCTGTAAAATGGGGCTAAGGGTTGTTCTGAGGATAAAAACATGAACAACTATTCTGTGCTCTTGGGGACATATAAATACCTGAGAAAAAAGGGGCCTAATTAGGTGGGAGTAAATAAGAAGCTATGTCAGTGTGATTTAAAGGAATTGGGGCTTTGGGCCAGCTGAACACTAACTTTTCCATTCTTACCATGATCATTTTGATCAGTTACATCTGTGTCAACTCAAATCAGTTCTCTTCATTTGGTGGAACAAGGGCCATATTTAGAAGGTTTTTAGGCATCTAGCTAGTATTGAAATCAATGGGAGATACGCACCTAAAAACCTTTAAAAAGGTGCCAGTTTCTTTAGATTTACACCAGAGTAATTAAAGCAGAGTTTAGTAGGTAGGTAAGTTTCACTGTCTTACACTGAAGCCCAATTACAGTTATGAAACAAAAGACAGGACTATGTAGCACTTTAAAGGCTAACAAGATGGTTTATTAGGTGATGTGCTTTCGTGGGCCAGACCCACTTCCTCAGATCAAATTCTGGAAGAGAATTTGCCAATTCTCTTCCATAATTTGATCTGAGGAAGTAGGTTTGGCCCACGAAAGCTCATTACCTAATAAAACATCTTGTTAGTCTTTAAAGTGCTGCATAGTCCTTTCTTTTGTTTCAGCAAGATCAGACTAACATGGCTACATCTCTATTACAATTGCTGTTATGTTAGCCATATCACCTTTCATATCAGTTCTAAAAGAAGACATTCAATATGAAATTCAGACCAGAATTCAAGCAAGTCCTACTACATTGAAGTTAATGGAGTTGCACTCACTTCCACTAGGTCTTAATTTGTCACATGTACATTGGTGTTACATTTCTCCCCTTAGATACTTAGGTTTTATTGCCACTTGGGACCAATGTGATCATCTAGCTTGGTTATCAGATTTTATTAAAAGTTAAATAATTCTGAGTAGGTGAAGCTATTCCGAACTAAGTTAAGAGTTACACAAGTGACCTCATAAGACTAGAAAAAAATACATTCCATTTTTAAGGTTTCCCAGAAATAAAACAATAAGTAACATTGTTAAAATTTACTCGTTCAGATCACACATCAATCAAACTACTGTTAATAAGATATACAGATGTTCTATATTAATAAATCCATCTCCAGTGACACAAAAAAGTGGTGTTTAAAAAAAGATTTTACAATATTCCGGAACGAAAATGTTTCTCTCTCCCTAGTTATCAGTGCACTATACCCCTAACTTGTGGTCCTGACAATAAACATCTCACAATGATTCAGCCTTTCCTTTCAGTTCATTCACTTTTTTAAAAGGGGGGAGGGAAACAGGGGAAATACTAAAGAACATCAAGGAGGTGTGGTACATGCTATCTGATATCAGACACCGGATTCTACTCTGGGATACCTTCCCTGCTCCCCCAGTTGTCCAAGTCCATTGTTTCATGGCGGGATTTGAGAATAGGTACAATGATGCTTTTTGTCTTTAAATGAAATAATCTAATTGTATATATGTACTTGAACTTTGTGTTGGCAAAGGGCATTGGAATGAAGTGGTTTTTAAAAGGCAGCTATGAGAGGAGGGAGGGAAATTTGCAGGCACAAATGGAATCTAGGACACAATGCGCAGGGTCTTTCGATGGGAATGGGTTCCCTTAAGACTCCTCTGAAAATTCCAGGCTATGTTCTAGAACCATAGAATCATAGAACCAAAGAGCTGGAAGAGACCTCAGGAGGTCATCAAGTCCAGCCCCCTGCTCTAGGCAGGACCAATGCCAATTAGATCAACCCAGTCAGGGCTTTGTCAAGCCGAGACTTAAATACCTCTAGGGATGGAGACTCCACTACTTCCCTAGGTAACCCATTCCAGTGTTTCGCCACTCTCCTAGTGAAATAGTTTTTCCTAATATCCAACCTGGACCTCTCCCACCACAACTTAAGACCATTGCTCCTTGTTCTGCCATCCATCACTACTGAGAACAGCCTTTCTCCATCCTCTTTGGAACCTCCCTTCAGGAAGTTGAAGGCTGCTATCAAATCCCCCCTCACTCTTCGCTTCTGCAGACTAAACAGACCCAACTCCCTCAGCCTCTCCTCATAGGTCATATGCTCCAGCCCCCTAATCATTTTGGTTGCCCTCCGCTGGACCCTCTCCAATGTGTCCACATCCTTTTTGTAGTGGGGGGCCCAGAACTGGACACAATACTCCAGATGTGGCCTCACCAGAGGGTTCCGTGCCAGAAAGATCACCTGGTACCAGGTCTGCTGATGGGGGATGAGGAGGCTTGGAGGCAGGGGGAATGTGGGGGGTCAAGGTGGCAATTGCCTAGGGGTGCTTGATTGAAAGATGGTGGCTGGGATCCCAGATCCTTTAAATCACTGCCGGAGCATTGTGCACAGCACTCTGGGTGGCGCTGAGGGCTGGGGAGGGGAGGGATGGAAGGATGGCTGTCCTAGGCCCCCTCCTTTCTGCCTGAGGCACTGCCCCCTCTGGGGACATGGAGCTGGGGCGCCTCCCAGCTTACCCACTGAGGCTGTCGACTCCCCTGCCGGGGACAGATTTTCAAAAGTTCTCATCACTGGTGCAAATCTGTTTTTACTTTTTTAATTTTACTATTGGCTTCTGCTGGAGCAAAGATAATGCAAAGCTGGACACGTCTGAAAATCCCACCCAAGTATTGGATTTTCGAAAGAACTCAGCAGACTGTTTTATGTTGGGTGCATCCTGAGCTTTTGAAAATCTGGCCATAAAGGTCACAGAGGTTGCTGCTGATTGTGGAGCACTTGTAACTCTGTCCCTGAGTACATCTGAAGATCTGGTCCATAGTATAATTTGCTAGTTTAATGTAGTCATGTCTCCCTCTACTGTCTGGCCCCAGAAACCACAACCAGAAATGAATGGAATTATTTCTGTAACTCAGGTGGTAGAAACAGGAGGTCCCAGTTTCAATCCATGGATGCTGAATGGTTCATTAGAAGATGACTTATCAACAGCGTTCCAATGTGCCTTCATGCACACACTAAACCCACAAAGCATTGTAGCAGTGCAGGCAAAAATAAAAATAAAAAACAGTAAAGCAAAAAATAAATAATATCAGGATCTTCAGGCATTTCTCCCTCCCTGAATCTCAGATCACTTTAGACTTGCGAATGAACCAAAACTCATAAAGTATTGACCATTTCTAATGTACATGAGATTCTTAATAATGAGGACAGCAAAGACCAGATGTCCAGTTCTGTGTATCAACATGGCTACCATTGAATAAAGTGGTTTGCGTCTGGAGGGTCAGAGAAGAAGCTTAAGGGAACTGTTTTTTGTACCAAACTACATGAAAGTTATCTTCTAAGTGGGCAGGATAAAACACATTAATGGACACCGGTGAGATACTATTCTTGTCCTACACATAACAAGGCTCAAATATAATCTCAATGATTCCCAAGTGTTTGAATTATATTCTACTTAGGTGCATTGGATATTATGTCTCACCACATAGAGCTAAAAACATTGCAAACAGTGGTTATCAATCTTTGAGAAAAATGCATTTTCCTAACTGCAGCTATGGCAACAGGAAACCCAATATCGAACTGAGTTGCATGGTATAATATACCAAGGGTTTTTTTATTTCTCTAGTTTCTGAGTAGCTTTACTGGAAAAAAATCTAGGACAATTAGGATGCTTTCCACATGTTTATTCAGAAAGTATGGAAAGCTATCTAATGGGCAACTAACACTTTTTGTTGCTGGGTGGTTTTGTTTTTACTCAATAATGGAGAAGGACCTGAAATGAAACCCTGAATCCAAGCCTCTCCCAACTTTGGTGCAGATCTGCTCCAGGTCCATAAGTCATATTTAAACTTCACACCCAAACTCCATATAATATAAACTAGCCAAATCAAATCATCAACACGCTTGAACTGTGAGTTCATTTGGCTCTGAATTCAAACATTGCAGGTTAAACTTCAACATAAAGTTGATTTCCTTTCAGATATCACAAGGTCCCATTTTGCTTTCACGTATGCCATGTTGATCCCTGCGCAATGCCACGACTTTGATGAAGATAAACTTGATTTACAACATCGCAGGAGGGGGAAAGATTCAGGCCACATGGCGTCAATAACAAAAATAGCTCAACATATGTCTAGTTTGGGGGTTTTTTTACTAAATACTTGAAATGTTGAACTTCTGGCACCAATATGTTTCAATTAATTGTGCTATTGGTGTCATCTGCTTGCACATGTTTAGGATGTTGTCATTCAGAATGATCACTTTGTAAGAGACAAGAAAAGAAAAATTCTTACCAGAACATTTGAGAGAGGAAACAAAGAGACTTCTCTGAATTATTACCATTATTTATTAGCCATTCATTTGTAGTGTGACATTCCCATGGCTCATGGCCAACAAATTATACAGGCCCAGAATTCAACATCCATGCTTTTCTTGGGCAGCATCTTATTTGACAAATACTTCCATTCACTTCCCATGGTCATGAGTAAAATCTGACCCCTAAAAACCTTATGGAGCCAAACCTAAAGACCACATCCAAACAACTCCAATCATTCAGCAACTCTGGATTCAGCCAACACTTCAAGCACATTCCTACATAGCACACTGAAAAACAAACAAACTTTAGAGGCTTCTGGTACTTGGAAGTTCTTTCCAAAGATTTTAGACCCTCTTAAGCCAATGGAGAGCTCCCTGGCACTATCACAGAGAAGATCAGCTGCTCAAGAAACAATACCCAGAACAAATTCTTTTTCTCCTGGAAGTTTCCACAGTGTAATATGTGCTCTATAAATATCACCTACCAAGACTTAGGTGCATCACCTTTTTTCCCATTCACTCCTCTATTTATTCTTTCTCCATATGTCTATTGTCTCTCTGTCTCTTCTACAGATCCTCTTTCGCTCTCCACTACTACTTTACTGTCTACCAGCGCCACTTACCTTGCACTTGGATCATGCCCCAAAAGAAACTGACTGCATGATTTTACACCTCCCAGGTGAAGAGGGGCAGATGTTTCTACATCACTACTCCCTCGCTTCCTTCCCAAACCACACAAGGGCACTTACAGGTTGAGGCTCACAACAAGTCAGCAGCAGAGCAAAGAGGAGGTGCAGATAAAAGACTGTAAAAATCCCAGGTATTGTTACAGGCTGGGGACTGACTGGCTAAGTAGAAAAGGACCTGGGGATTACAGTGGATGAGAAGCTGGGTATGAGTCAACAGTGTGCCCTTGTAGCCAAGAAGGCTAATGGCATATTATTGTGCATGAGGAGGAGCATTGCCAGCAGATCTAGAGAAGTGATTATTCCCCTTTATTCGGCTCTGGTGAGCCCACATCTAGAGTATTGCATCCAATTTTGAGCCTCCCATTACAGAAAGGATGTGGACGCATTGGAGAAAGTCCAGCAGAGGGCAACAGAAATGATTATGAGACTGGAGCACATGAGGAGAGTCTGAGAGATTTGGGCTTATTTAGTCTACAGAAGAGAAGAGTGAGGGGAGATTTGATAGCAGCCTTTAATGACCTGAAAGGAGGTTTGAAAGAGGATTGAGAGAGGCTGTTCTCAGTGGTGACAGATGGCAGAACAAGGAGCAATGGTCTCAAGTTGCAGTGGGGGAGGTCTAGGTTAGATATTAGGAAAAACTATTTCACTAGGAGGGTGGTGGAGCACTGGGATGGGTTCCCTAGGGAGGTGGTAGAATCTCCATCCCTAGAGGTTTTAAAGTCCCGGCTTGACAAAGCCCTGACTGGGATGTTTAGTTGGGGTTGGCCCTGCTTTGGGCAGGGCCTGGACTCGATGACTTCCTGAGGTCTCTTCCAGCCCTGGGATTCTATGATTCTATGATTCAAAGCAGTATGAGACACAGCTTAGGCTGGAGACTTAGGAAGGCACAGCTGAGGAACACGACTGTTCCCACGTATGAGGGTTAGACCCAGATTTTTAAGGTATTTAGGTGTCTAACCCTCATACCTGGGAACAACAGTAGATGACTAAGCTCTGTGAATCAGCCACAGGAGGAGGAGAGTACATAAAGCACTTTACAAGCAAGATATAATCGCATAAAATATTTTTTAATAAAAATGATACAGATGTAGTTCTTTAAAGTGATATGCCCAGGGGGACGGGGCAATGGACTGTGGCTCAGGAGAACTGGGTTCTGTCTCTGACCTGCTGAGTTTTCCTTTTCACAGAACACTACTAACCTGTGGAACTCCTTGACAGAAGATGTTGTGAAGGTCAAGATAATAGCAGGGTTCCAAAAAAAAAAAAAAAAAAAGTGCTAGACAAATTCATTGAGGATAGATCCATCCATGGCATTGATCCATCCTTGGATAGACCCATCCATGGCATTGTCCACTGTCGGCAGGCAGAATACTGGGCTAGATGGCTCTTTGGTCTGACTCAGTATGGAGGTTCTTAGGATATGTTCTTAGGGGTATCTCTGGGCAAATCAGTTCACTTCTCTATGCCTCAGTTTGCCCAGCTGTAAAATGACTATGATGACACTGACCTTATTTGTAAACATCTTGAAATTTATGAAGAAAAGCGTTAAGCGTTATTATGGCTGCTTTACAGGTCTAACTAGAAATCCCCAGTTTAGCTAATAGAGTCACACACGATCATATAACAAATGAGAAACTGGTTTTATAAAGGTCACCAAACAACAAACTCTAAGCACTTGCATATTCTCTTATTTACTCCTTACAATGTGGTACTGAAAGTACAATCTTCCTTCACTGTGACTGATCGCAAGTATTTACATTTGCCTTCTCCCAGTGTTTACCCAGAATGTTATTTTCACAGCTGCCCAGAACATCATTACGAACTGAACAGCCAGACTAAATGATTAAGGAAATAGAACAATTGATGTTTCTACAATATACAGCTTTCCCCATCCAAGCCCTGAAATCAATTAAGCCAGACATTAGGTCTCTCTGTCTCCTCTTGGACCAGTTCTGAGATTTAGTCTTTTATCATAATTTGTTCTGACATTATAATTGTCCTTTGACTTTGATTAAGCTTTTCTTAATCCATGCTATTGAGCAAAGAGTTTTTCTCTCTTTTGAATACAGAAAATAGCTCACTCTTGTGGGGGTTATTATGACCCCCCCACCTTTTATAATTTCCTTAGAGCTGAATATGTTTTTCTAAAATGTTTTCTGAAGGCTTATCTTCTGCCCTCCCCTTTTTTCCTTTTGTTCTCAGAGATGCTTTGTTGAGGGTGTGTTTGGTTTTTTTTTGTAACTACAGAGCCTTCAAAATTGGAAGTGGATCAACATAAGATAATGCTTTACTGTTTGAAGTGCACCTCTGACTTTGAGGCAGGAATTTGCACTTCTCGAGCCAAGTTTTCCTAATCGTTGAAGCCATCGGACCAGTCAGTAGTGATTTTGGGTGCCCAAAGGGAGGCTCCTTGGGCATAATATTCCAAAAAGCAGAGCTTTTAATTCCAACTGATGTCAATAAAAAGTACATGTGCTCCTCCCTTCCAGGAGTTAGTGCCAAGGTACCTGAAATCAGGGATACAAAATTACACGTGAACCTTGGCTTGTTTAGTTCCACTGAGTGAGGCATGGGGGAAAGAGGGTGTTGTCCCTACTCTGAGCTCACACACAAAGGAAATCTTGATGGTTGTGAGCTTGTGGTGCATTATTTTTGCATTATGGTTGTGAGCTTGGAGTGCTCAGAAATCTGTTATCTGTCTCTATGCCAAACCCAGAAGCAACCTCTAGACTTGTACTACAAGTGCTACTGTGGTACAGCTGCAGTACTTCAGTGTCAACACTGGAGTGGCAGAAGGGTTTTTCTGTCACTTTAGTAAATCCAGTTCCCTGAGAGGAGGTAGCAGGTCCATCAACCCAGTGGTGTTTACACTGGGGGTTAGGTCAGCATAGCGACATCCCTCACCAGCACAAACTTCTCAAATCCCTGAGTGACGTACCTCAGCCAACCAAGGTTTTGGGCAGGAGTGGGCAATAAAATAGCAGGGATTTGCCAGGGTTAGCCCCTGGCAGGCAGCTGCTTCTGTATTTACCTGCACCTCCGCAGGTACAGGCAATTGCAGCTCCCATTGGCTGTGGATCACTGTTCGACACAGCTTCCCACAGCTCCCATTGGCCAGGAACGGTGATCTGCAGCCAACGGGAGCTGCAATTGCCCGTACCTGCAGAGGCGCAGGTAAATACAGCGGCAACGGCCCACCAGTGGCTAACCTTGGTGAACCAGATATGGCCTGCAAGACAGTATTTGCTCATTGCTGTTTTTAAGTGCATCACATTCATCAGCCCCTCACCTCGCAACAAAGCATGCTCCTCCTGAAACGTGAACTTCTCCCCAGTTCCACTCAGAGTAGGAAAAGCTTAGGTTGGAAGGCTGAGAAAAAATTCTCATGAGATTTTTTTTCCTGCTCTTTTGCTTCCTTTTCCAGGTAGAAACAAGCAGTGCGAAAGGACAGAATGGGAAATGAAAGAGCCTTTGAAAAACTAAAATAAAAGTTTACCGAACTTTTCAAACCATGAAAAAATAAAATAAAAAAGTGCCTTGACATTTGGGTGAGGTCTCACAGGAGTCCTTCATTCTCTAATATATTTATTATAATCCTAGAGCCTTAATAAGCCCACCTATCATGCAAAGAAATGTCCTATTCTGGAGGGTGTATTCCAGTGATGGGTGGCAAGCTAGGCTAGGGAGTGGGCTGCATGAGTGGCACTCCTTCAGCCCAGTGGACCACAACATTTTCATGACAAAGCCAGTTTCCCCGGCAGGGTAGTTTTGCTAGCTGTGCTTGCGTACCTAGAATTTGCAGTGTGTTCCCGTTGAAGCGTAGCAGCGCTTTGATTGGATGCAGAGGGAACACACAGCTCTCACAGTCAGTGTGGTATGCAATCAGCATGCACCTCACTTCCTGTGCCCTTGCTTTACACCTGTCCCTTTCGTAAAACTGGTAGGAAAAAACCCCACTATGTGGATGGAAACCTGCAGAATCTGGCAACCCTGCACATCGGCATGTAAACAACATGTCTCATGGGCCACATATAGAACCCCGATGGACTGCGTGCAGCCATTTGGCCGCTGGTTGCCCACCACTGTTGTATTCCCTGCAATCACACTGAATTCCTGGCTACTGGCTCCTGATTCAGCAAGATATTTAAACATATGGGATTATTCATGTGCTCAGCGTAAAGTATGGGCTTAAATACCTTGCTCAGTCAGTGACTATCATTGTAACCATAATTCAAGTCTCCATTTCTAAGCAAATTGGGTGTGTAGGGGTTCATCTGGAGCTGGAATTCCACTGCTGGCGGAGGTGGGGAAATAGAAGGTTAAGTGGTTTCATTAAGTCCTCGTGCTAATTTAAAGGCCTAAAATCCTGTCTGGGAAAGGCTTGGCCTGATGCCCAGAAATGGACTTGTGTGATGCAGATACACAACTGCTAGGTTTTGGAACCAGTATCAGCAGCTTCATTTCACAATGGCCCTTTTACCATTCACTGCTGAGAACGAATGGGTCACGGCTGGATGAAGAAAATTATTGCTCAAACCAGCAAACCAATTAGCTAGATGCAAACACTTGTCCGACCCGTGGTAGCTGTTTTTGTTACTGGTGCACATCGGATGATTCGACTTGGCTCATGTTTATTTTTAGAGCATGCTTGGGTGTCAGGAAGATATTGGGAAACTTAGCCCCTTTTCAAATGTAATCTGAGGTATTTAGAGTCATATTGGGCAGCAAGTGAAGTCAAAGGCAAAGCTGCTACTGACTTCAATGGGAGCTGGACTTCATGGGGAATAAGGATCACTTAGCCCTTGGGTGATTCAGAGTAGGAAGCACTTCCATGCAAATATCTGTGGATGCTATGCATAAGGTAAGGGGAGGTATAGGGTGGATATTAGGAAAAACTACTTCACTAGGAGAGTGGTGAAGCACTGGGATGGGTTCCCTAGGGAGGGGGTAGAATCTCCATCCCTAGAGGCTTTTAAGTCCCAGCTTGACAAAGCCCTGGCTGGAATGATTTAGTTGGGGTTGGTCCTGCTTTGGGCAGGGGGCTGGACTCAATGACCTCCTGAGGTCTCTTCCAGCCCTAGGATTCTATGTAAGCACATAAGATTTGCAGTAGAGTTAGCTCAATGAAGTAAGCTAGGGCAGCTTTCAAGCCAACAGCTCTCATGGAAGTCCCCTTATTGAAGGGAGAGCAGGACAAGAAGAGACAAGCATGTAAACAGAGAGGGTATGTCTACACTAGCCCCCTAGTTCAAACTAGGGAGGCTAATGTAGGCATTTGAAGTTGCAAATGAAGCCTGGGATTTAAATATCCCGGGCTTCATTTGCACCTTCCCGGGCGCCGCCATTTTTAAATGTCCCCTAGTCCGAACTCCGTGCCCGCGGCTACACGCGGCACGGAGTAGGTAGTTCGAATTAGGTTCTCTAATTCGAACTACTGTTACACCTCGTTCTACGAGGAGAACCTAATTCCAACTACCTACTCCGTGCCGCGTGTAGCCGCGGGCACGGAGTTCGGACTAGGGGACATTTAAAAATGGCGGCGCCCGGGAAGGTGCAAATGAAGCCCGGGATATTTAAATCCCAGTCTTCATTTGCAACTTCGAATGCCTACATTAGCCTCCCTAGTTCGAACTAGGGGGCTAGTGTAGACATACCCAGAATGGATTGATCTGAAGTGAAACCATCAATGTTCCGATGTACTGCTTTACAACAGGCTCCTTTCTGTGGTGTCATGGCTGCTCTGAGGAGGAATAACATGAGCTCACATTTTCAAACAAAACAAGATTTTCCAATGCAGAGTCAGCACCTACAATTTTACACAGATTGTAAAAGGGAATTTATCTTCTTTTGGGATCCTCAGTAAAATCCAGGTTTTTAAAAGTACTGTTCAGTCAGCAGCTCCTGGTCTAACACAGCTGGATTTTCAAAAGAATTCAGTGTCCAAAATGATGAGATCCTTTGGAAATCTTACCCTGGTTAAGGATGCCCAGGTATTTTGAAAATTCTGCCCTTTTTGGGCAGAAATAATAAGGCTCAGCCACACTTGCCTGTGTAGTCCATCCATCATTTTGTCTTGTATTTGCACACAACAGCCATCTGTAGCTGGTCCTGGTAGGATCCTTGGATGTTTGATCAGGAGAGTAGGGAGTGAGTATGACAAGAAAGATAAGGTGGGTTTACTTCCATATACAGCATTGGAGAGACCCATAGTGAAATATTGCATTCAGTTTTGGTTGAAAAACCAGAGAGGATGCAGAGAAAAGCCATGAAAATAATTAGGTTAAAGGAGAAGTCAATCTGCTTTTCCTCTCCTCCTTCCTTGTGCATTTTAATCACAACTTCCCACTTATTTCAGCTCACCAAATCCCTGAATATACATCAGATCTAAAGAAGCTAGTTGACATTACAAGTTGGATCATAAAAAGTATGTATTTCTGATTGATGATATTTACCACTAATAATACTTAGTTACAGGCTCACCACAAGAGGGGAGGGCAAAGGAAGCAGTTGTCCTGGAGCCTGGCTATTCATAAAGGCCAGGGATCCTGGTTCACTGCCACCGCTAGCACAAGAATGGCAGCAGCTAGAGCCCTGGGTCCTTTAAATTGCCACCAGAGTGCCTTGTGGCATGCTCCAGGAGGCTCTGAGGGCTGACTGCTGCCAGCCCCACCCCTTTCACCTAAGGCCCCGCCCCTTCCACCTAAGGCCCCACTCCTTTCGGGAGCACTGAGAGGGTCCCCCTACCTAGTTCTTATTTAGCTCTTTTCATAATTAAATCTCAAAGCATCTTTCCTTTGCAAGACACCCACTGCCCGTTATTTATATATATTTACATATATATTCAGGATGAGGACATGTGTTGCTTCTCACACACCCAGCCATGGGCTTTGTCCCCCCTGCCTCCCCTGAGAATTGGATTAATAATAGCAACCCACCACAATGAAGATTACTTTCCTTCTTCTGAATAAATCCCACCTCCCCCCCCCCCCCGGTACACACACCTCATGATCATTTTCCTAAGGGCTACAAATACCATGGCCCGTTACATTTGCACTCCTCTTTTAAAGCTGCTTTGCTGTCCTCCGTGGAATCACAGTGCTTTCGCTTTTAAGATTGCTAATGTTGAGAACTGCAGGTGAAAATTTATGTCAGGCTGAAGTTTGTTTGCTTTAATGACCATGTATTTTAAGCAACTGAGAAGAAATAAGGCTCAGTGGGTATGGTGAGCGCCCTAGGGACAGGGACTGTGTTATATACAGTCCTGAGATCAAAGTGCTTAGATTTTTAGAACTAGGCCACTTCCTCGTGAGAAGAAGAAGAAATAGCCAGAATGAAAGGAAGGTACAAATGATGTCAATTGCCATTCACACCTCTGGTAGGGCTAAATGCACTGACCGACTTCCTTGGAAATTTTGTCAAATTAAAATCAGCAGCATTTGGCTAGCACTATTCTCTCATCATAACTAGCCTTCAGCTTTCAAGGAGTCCATTAAGTAAGTGCAAGCCACATGACCATTCCCAATATGGACCCCGTCCCGCTGCTACCACACTCTCATGATTTTATGACAAGTCTCACACTATCTTTTCTTGAAGTCCCAACTCCCGGAGTGACCATATGAGATTCTTAGCTTTCATTTAAAAAAAAAAAAGTAGGTTTTTAGCCCTCATGGATGTGGAGAAAAACTAAACCCTAAAGATTAAATCCAGAAGGAGAATCAAAAGACCCTAAGATTTACTATTTGAAATAGAGAATTTTTAAACCATTCTTATTTCTGAACTCCTGGTGTTGCCAATTTGTCTTGTGACTATACAGGCCCATGAACTATGGGGTCTCTGACTGGACCCCCTTGGTGCTTCTGCAATAGAAGTAAAATAATCCCGTGAGATGCCAAGCACAGTAACTTCAGTCGGAGTTGAGGGCATTCAGGGCCATGCAAAAGGAGCTCAGAATCTCTGGAATAACCTTTGGATTATCCAATTAGCTGTGTGGAGTTTACAAAAGAGTAGGAATTGCCATGCTAGCTTTCCAAGAAGCACATTTTCTACTATGCCTGGTAAAGAAGGATATAGTTTTAGTTATACAAATTGATTTTACACTCTCTCTCTCTCTCTCTCTCTCTCTCTCTCTCTCTCACACACACACACACACACACACACACACACACACACACACACACAAAGTCTAGAGGAATTAGATAGTTCACAGCTGCAAAAATAGCAGCATTTTTAACCATCCCCAACCAGGAATGTTGACAGACTGATGGAAGCCTGACAATACCTTCCCAAGTGGGGTAAGGACATTATAACCGAGCGGATGATTAGTTTTAAAACTTTTAATAGATCTCAGTCCACTGCAGTCTGATAGAGTGAGCAGTGCTGGTACCCCAGGGAAATGTGAAACTATTTTATATCTCATTTTCAGGAATGAACACCCAGGAGGAGCTTTCTTTTGTCAGAAAACATAAGACCTACCTGAATATGTTGCATTAGCTCTCTGTGAGGCTTCATACAGCAGGTGCTGGTATTTTTATCCTGGAATGGGCTCATTAAGCAGCTTGGTATAGAAGGAAAAAGAGTAAATTGAACAGGGAATTTTAAGTTTGGTTTTGTGTATTCTGGGGACGTAGCTGTGACGTAGTGTCGGTACCTTGCTGGTTGCTATGCTGGGCAGTGGGCTGTGGGTGACCTCCGCTGGCTGCTGTCTGTAGCACGGCCCAGCAGGGCAGGGGATGAGTCATTATGCAGGCTCTGAACTTGTCCAACGAGTTATCCCCCAGGGAGTGGAACAATGGGAAGGAGGGGAGTGGAGCCCTGGCTGGGGGCAGGGCTGGAAGTGAGTTAGTTAGTTTCTGTCTGGAATCATGGAGGAAGCAGCCTGAGCAAAGGGGGGTTGGGATTTAGGGGCACAGTCTCCCCCATCCCAAGAGGAGCTGAGGCATCCTAGGCCTGGCCCTGTAACCAGATTACATCTATGCTGTGCTGTATCCTGAAGAAGCAATAAACTCCCTCTATTCTACTGGCTGGTGGAGTCTGTTCGTGCCACTACGGGGGGCAGGTGTCGGGGGACCCCGACACGTCGTCACAGTAGCACTTTATGTACCCAGCATATATGAGACCAAATTGAAATCAATTCATGTTTGGCGGGGTTCATGGGGCGGGCTCACTAGGGAATGGTACCCAATAACATGCTGGGTTAAAGATAAAGGGTGAGCGATGCAGTGTAATTAAATACTTTGGAAATTGAGAAAACATATTTTGGTTGATATAATTGTGATGGTATGGACACAATCCCATTTTGCATCAGGGCAGGATGGGGTTAATGGCTGTCCAAGAAGCAAGGATTCTGTACAGTGGTTAATCAACGGGGAGGATAAAAACCTATTACTTCTGGCAGCAGTGTGGAGTTACCCCTTTAACTCAAACAATAAAGGTCCATCTGATTGGCAAAGCCCCCCAGCTAAGGCCATGAAACAGGTAAGAAAATGACCTGCCCTGACAGAATGATACTGGGTCTGAGTCAGCAATGATCTGGATCATGGGCAGAACAGAACCACGCTGGGATCAACTGAGTCTGGGGAGAATACTTGAACTGGCCTTTTCTGCTAGTTCTTCTTTGCTTGTTTTCTTGCCAGGAATGGGTTGTGTGGCATTAAGTTCAACTCAGAGAGTCAGGTGCCCATTAACGCTATGGCTGCTTTATCAGACAAGCATAAAGGAGCCTGAGGGTAACTGAATGCAACCAGTCTAAGGGGATGTTTACACTACGGGTAGGATTGACCCTCCAGAGCAGGGGTGGAGAACCCTTTTCAGGTTGGGGGCCACTGACCAAGAGAAAAAATAATCAGTCGGGGGCCACACACAAATGAGAAGCCCCCCCCCCCAAAAAAATCCCAACCCTCACTGATGTGGCCCCCAACTGAGAAGGAAAAAGACACTCCCACATTCCCTTTACACACCAGAGCTTAGGGGGGCCCAGCTTAGTAGATTTTGTGTACTCCAGCCCCACAGTAGGTCAAGGTGGGGTGGGGGGAAGGAGGGCTAGAGCGCCAGTGCGTGCTCCCCAACACTGGGGGGACCCTGAGCCTCGGGGGCCAGATCCAGGCAAGCTGGGGGCCACATCTGGCCCCTGGGCCTGAGGTTCCCCACCCCTGCTCCAGAGGTCGATCTTCTAGCATTTGAATTAGCAGGTCTAGTGTAGACCCCCAAATCCAACGTTGAGGGCAGCCCCTGCTGGTGTCCTGTACTCCTCATTCTGCGAGGAGTAAGAGAAGCCAACAGGAATGTGTGCTCCCGTCAGCCTCCCGTAGTGTAGATGCTGCAGTGGCTCAGCTTAAGGTAAGATTGTGTATCCTAAGCCGACCTGCCTGGTTTAGTGTAGGCCAGGCCTAGCTGTCCCAGAGTTTTCTTTGCTGAGACACATGGCTCTGTGTCTATTCTCTCTGCTCCCAACACAAGTTAAATTTTGACCCTACTCAGGGCATACAGACTATCTTGGAGCAAGTGGAAGGTCACCTGGATACAAAAAACATCTACAATTTGTATTCCAGATAGCTGTCTTGAGCACAAAGCCTTTAACAGAAGGTTAAAACCTACCTGCATTGTAATGCCTACAAATCACTCTGGCATTGCTTAGCTAAGTGGCAAGGTGCAACTTCTGCTTTTCAGATAAGCTTCACTAGGTTTACTGTTTTTATTCTTACCTCATCTTCCCAAAGCACTCAACCCCATCTGCCTGTTTCATTTGCCTATTGCATCCTGACTGGGGATTACAGTGGATGAGAAGCTGGATATGCGTCTACAGGGTGCCCTTGTAGCCAAGAAGGCTAACAGCATACTGGGGTGCATTAGTAGAAGCATTGCCAACAGATCTAGGGAAGTGATTATTCCCCTTTATTCTGCACTGGGGAGGCCACATCTGGAGTAGTGTGTCCAATTCTGGGCCCCCATTACAAAAAGGATATAGGCGTACTGGAGAAAGTCCAGCGGAGGGCAACAAAAATCATCAGTTGGCTGGAGCACATGACCTACGAGAAGAGGCTGAGGGATTTGGGCTTATTTAGTCTGCAGAAGAGAAGAGTGAGGGGGGATTAGATAGCAGCCTTCAACCACCTGGAGGTTCCAAAGAGGGTGGAGAAAGGTTGTTCTCAGTAGTGACGGATGGCAGAACAAGGAATAATTATCTCAAGTGGCAGTAGGGGAGGTCTGGTTTGGATATTAGCAAAAACTATTTCACTGGGAGGGTGGTGAAGCACTGGAATGTGTTACCTAAGGAGTTGCTGGAATCTCCAATCCTAGAGATTTTTAAGTCCTGGCTTCACAAAGTTCTGACTGGGACAATTTAGTTGGGGTTGGTCTTGCTTTGGGCAGGAGGTTGGTCTCAATGATCTCCTGAGATCTCTTCCAGTCCTATGATTCTATGAAATTATGAGCCCTGTATGTCAAGGACTATTGTCTTTGTTACATGTCTGTGCTGTACCAAGCAGAGGGGGGCCCAAACTAATGACTGGGATTCCTAGAGGCCACCATAATACAAATAAATATTAATGATATATACGATTAATCCACTGATCACTAATCCAGCCACACCTACTCTACAGAGCTACTTAATGACCCCGCCTGGTATGGTATTCACAACAGCACTCCCAGAGCATCCATACCAGCCTACTGAGAGAAGAGCACAGCCCCAGAATATTGCACATACATTTTTTAGCAAACGTGATTTAAATTGCAGAATAAGCTTTCCCAGCTCAAAAGGATAATGCATCCCTAAGTTTTAAAAAAAGAAAGTAAAAGTTTCATTAGTTCACAATGTGAAGAGTGGCCCCAATTATTGCAAGGAAAAAATGTTATATTGCAAAAAATTACCAGAGCCATCCTTTTTATTAACTTTACTTGATAACAAGTGAGAATTGTGTAAAAATATTACATTAATATTCCTTGGAGAGTTGTGCTATAATTTTAGCCTCCCTTTCTCACTTTCACTCTCTTTTTGCCCTGTGAGTCAATGTAGGAGGATGGCTGGCAATCAGCCCCAGCAATTATCTTTCTCCTAGATTTGAATTGTTAACTGTAGCTTCCACTAATAGAACTGCAAATGAATAGTATCCTTTTCACTTGTATTTACTGGGTGAATATTAAGCTCAATGATTCTTGTGCTCAAAGCAGGATGCTAAACAGAGGGCAAAGAGGACAAGTTTTATTTCTACTGGGTTGCCTAATGGTGATAGCAAAACATAAAAGACAAGAGCAATGACCAAAGGACCATACCGGCTTGTACAAGGTGACTGAATGGCTCGGCGAGTACTTAATGGACTACAGAGATATTTCACCTCTAGAGAGACTCTTTCAAATACATAAGGGGACATTTTCAAAAGCTCTTATATCTCACTTAGGGGCTCATGTCTCCCTGATTTTTAGTATGACAGAGGCATATTGGTACGTACCTCATTTTGAAAATGAGAATCAGGCACTTTTGAAAATGTTAGTCAGAGTGAGCAAAAGCAGTTGCCACCTATTTGGGGGTTTACAGAAAACGACCTGGTGCTCTTCCCAGCTAGCTGTAAGCCCACCCTATAAACCACTATTACTATACAGGCATGTCTACACTAGGAAATTATTTCAAAATAACTTATTTGTAAACAAGAATTCCCAAAGTAACTATTTCAAAATAAGCTTATTCCCTGAGGAAAGCAGGAGTACAGATTTCAGAATAATCAGCCTGTTATTCTGAAATAATGAGCTTGGTAGTGTGGACACTCAGCTTATTTCAAAATAAGGGGGGTTATTTCAAAATGACTCCCTTTTGTAGACCAGGGTTTAGAGTCTAGAAAGACTGAATTACCCACTCCAGGGCTGTCCCACAACATTTTGGCACCTGAGGCGGGGAGCTCAAATGATGCCCCCATGCCACCTTTTCTCCTGCCTGCCTGTTATGTCTCTTGTGCCCTCCTTCCTCCAGCATAGCACTCCACCATCTCTGTGCATCTAGAGCAGAAAGAATACATATGCACCAGCAGCAGATGCAATTTTCTACACTCTGGATCCTAGTGGCGCCCCCCCCACAGTCTGGCACCTGAGGCAGCTGCCTCAGTTTGCCTCATGGTAAGGCCAGCCCTGCCCCACTCATGCTGGTCTTTCTAGGTCATCATGGAAATAAATTAAATACATAGACAAATATAAATATAACTTATGTAACATGCTTAAAACTGTGTGCCACATCGCCACTCATGATTCATTTACATAAAGGATAAGAGTCTAGTACTGCTGCCTGTAAATGGAATTACTCCTTCAGCTCTAATGGTGAAATGTCTGGACATTGGTGTCCAAGGTTGTGGCGTCAATGCCTACTGAAGATTGCTGTACTTGCATTGCCCCATGTGGTCATTTTTCTGTGGTCGCTAAACAGAGAACTTCAGCATCTTGTACAATTTATTGATTAAAATGAGTACCTAATTGAGATTTCACTTCCTCAGGAGCATTTAAGTAACACTCTATGAAAATGTTATGTGAGGGGAAAAAAAGTTGATAATAATTGGCTCTTTCTGCCTGCCAAGCACACAGCTGGTATACTAGTCTGCAAGCCACACATCCATTGTTTCGGCTGCCATCACAGCAGTTTATATACAGCAGGAAATTCCATCCAGAAATTAATGCTTTGGATTTCATGCCCATGTATTTGTTTCACATTTCAGCAATAATTATATACATTCATTTGACTGCACAGGTAAGTTCTTGCTAGGAACTCTCTTTGCTGGCATTTGGAATTGGTTTTTAATCCAAGTCAGATGTTCTGGGAAAGCCATCCCAGGCAAACCAAAGAGGTAAGAAATGGCAGGTTTCCAAATCAGTGGTAGCCATACTAAATAACAAAAAGGAAAGGTAGGAGAACAGCCTATTGATGTATTTGATGATGGTGAAGTCATTGTTCTGAGAACCTAAATCACTACACAGCATAGGCAAATGAACATGGGACAAAGGATTTGGGTCAAAAGGGCTACGTCTAGACTACAGGCTTTTGTCGACAGAAGTTTTGTCGACAGATACTGTCGACAAAGCTTCTGTCGACAAAGAGCATCTAGACTGCATCCAGTTCTGTCAACAAAGCAAGCCGCTTTGTCGACATGACAGCGTAGACACAAAGGACAGTGTAGATGCAATAATGCCTTCTGTCGACAGAACTCTGTCGACAAAAGGCATTATTCCTCATAGAATGAGGTTTACAGCCGTCGACAAAACTGCTGAGTTCTGTCAATGTTATGTCGACAGAACTCAGTGGCAGTGTAGACGTAGGTATAGTTTTGTCAACAAAAGTCCACTTTCGTCGACAAAACCGTGTAGTTTAGACACACCCAAGGAATGTAACAGTTGGAAGGTGAAAGTGAGGTAATATAGAGTTTGATCTATAAAAATGGTATGATACTTGAGAGAATGGGTGTTTCTCCCATACAGTAAGAAAGAAAGGAAAACAAAAGGAATTAGTGCTAACCAGTTAGGGCATTGTTTCTCAAACTATGGGTCCCGACCCCCTTGGGGGTCGCAAGCAACTGAAAGGGGGGTCGCAGTATCACAAAGTTTGAGAACCCCTGAGTTAGGGTATGTCTACACAGCAGGGCTAAAGCTGAAATAAGCTATGCAACTTGAGCTACGTCAATTGCATAGCTTAAGTCGAAAGAGCTTATTTTGGCTTTTGGTGCTGTCTACACAGCAGGAAGTCTAAGAAAGAGCACTCTTCCTCCAACTTCCCTTATTCCTCATAAAATGAGAATTACAGGAGTTGGAGTAGAAAGTCCTCCAGTTTGACACTATTTTGACATTATGTCAAAATAACTGCTTGTAGTGTAGATGTAGACTATGTTATTTTGGAATAACGTCAGTTATTCTAAAATAACACTGCTGTGTAGACGTACTTTTAGAGAAAAGGGGCATAAAGTAAGACAGTCAAACACTGGCCACATGAGAGTTGTAGCTATTTGGCTCTGTGAAATTTAAATGTCTGATCACTGTCCAAATACATGTAGGGGGAAGTGCTGTTAGAAGGCAACACTATGGTTGAGGGAAACATTGTCTGAAAGGAAAAAGTTGACTAGTATGTGTCCCCAAATATGTCAGAATTCTCCACTCTCTTTGAAAGTCTCTGCCATCTCTTTCTATAGGAAAAATAAGAGAAGGACAAAAGAAAAATCCACTAGCTTCTCTTCTTGTACATTCTTCTGAATTGTCTTGACAAGAGAATACAGGAAAGGTCTTTCCCAGACCCATGTCTTGGGTACAGGGCTGTTTGGGTGTGGTGACTTGTCTACAAAGCCCACAGATCCTGGTCTTTGGCCCCTAGGCTCCTGTTTTTCAAAATAACAAGTGGAGCAGCCACACTACCAAGCCCATTATTTCAAAATAACAGGCTGGTTATTTCACGAGGAATAATGCCTATTTCAAAATAGTTATTTTGAAATAGAGGTAGTATGGACTCGCCACTGCTGCTATTTTGAAATAACTACTCCCCAGAGTCATTCAAAGTAATTCCGCCCCAGTGCTTCCTGGGGCTCTAAGTTGACGTAGCATGTCCACATTAACGGAGTTTACCTTGGACTAATTTCAAGGCTTCCCAGTAGTGTGGACATGCTATTTTGAAATAGTTATTTCGAAATAATTTCCTAGCATAGACATGCCTTGGGAGAGGGACTGAAGCTACAATTTTAGGGGCTACAGCCACATGCCTCTACAGCATGAGCTAAAAGCCAACTGCCTCTCAGAGTATGTCTACACTTCAGAGTTTTTTCGGAAAAACTTCACTTATGTCCACACTGCAATCACTTTCTTTTGGCAAAAAACTGGAAGAACAGAGGGGTTTTTCCGACATTGGTAAACCTCTCTCTATGAGGAAGAAGCCTTTTTCCAAAAGAGCTCTTTTGGAAAAAGGCGTATGTGGATGGGGAAGAGGGAGTTCTTTCGAAAGAAGAGGAAAGAGGAAAAAGCACAGGTGCCCTGGTGGCCATTCTGTCCATAGCAATCACAGCTTAAATGCGAGATAGCATCCATTCAGTGTGGATGCTATCTTTTGAAAAAGGAGATTGCTTTTTCGATGCACTTTTGCTGTATAGACGCTCTCTTTTGAAAAAAGTTTTTTTGGAAGATCTCTTCTCAAAGAGCTTCTTCCGAAAGAAGCCTGCAGTCTAGACATAGCCTCAGCTAACACTATAGAGCAGGCTTCATTCTCCCTTGTTGGGGGGCTTAGTGCCTCTGACAGCTCTTTAACTCTTCTTGGCTCTGAATGATTAGAACTAGCCTCAGGATAACTGAACTAACTCCAGAATTTTCTGCCACACCTGGCTGGCTGCTGGCAATATTGCCCAAGGTGGTATAGTACCCAGATTATAATTTAATGGTCTCTCAAAGCCTAACTTTTAGATGATTAAAACTGATTCCTAAATAAATAGGTAGCATTTAAAAATACCGGAAATGTACAGCACACATAGAATCATAGAATCATAGAGCTGGAAGAGACCTCAGGAGGTCATCAAGTCCAGCCCCCTGACCAAGGCAGGACCAATCCCAACCAATCCCAATCACACAAAACACTCATTCTACACACTAGAAATTTCAGGTGTTCAATATTTAGCAGGTATCTTCCTAAAAGATAAATGCATACCTTAAAAATTTAATTGCACAACTACGTGCTGCTGCAGAGCTTCTAAGGTGCTTTCCAGCTGAATAAATGTGCCATGTTACATCTGGCTTCCCACAAAAAAATTCTGCTGTGAACTTGGTAAGTGATAATTGCCTCTCTGCATCTCAAAACTCCACCCCTTCTTCTGTCTGCCAGCTTGTGTGCGTGCCAGTTTCTCGGTTATCTCCTTGATTATTGCAATCTGCTCCTTTCTGGCCTCCCAGATTCCCCTTCCAGGACATTCAGAGATAGAGTACCAGAAATACAGCATCCAGCAGGCTGAACTTCTTTAAAATAATTGGGATTGCAATCAAAAGCACCTATTGGATTCAGGAATGCTAGTCCCACTCCCTCTCAATGGCTTCTGTTTGAAGTTGGGCTCTTTAGAAGACCTGGCCTAGAATGTCTAAAAGCCATCTTCCTCCTCTTCCTCCTCCTCCTCTGCTTTTTGAAGTCCCAGGCTATGTCTAGACTGCACGCCTTTTTCGACAGAGGCTTTGTCGACAGAGGCTTTGTTGAAAAAGAGCGTATAGACTACGATCAGTACTGTCAACAAAGCAAGCTGCTTTTTCGAAAGAGAGTCTAGATGCTCTCTTTCGAAAAAGCACAGTTTGCATGCAATAGCGCCTTTTTTCAACAGATCTCTGTTGACAAAGGTGTTCTTTCTCATAAAAGGAGGTTTACCGCTGTCAACAAAACTGCCGCATTCTGTCAACTTACTATTGACAGAACGTGACGGTTGTGTAGACACAGGTATAGTTGTGTCGACAAAAGGCCACTTTTGTAGACAAAACCCTGTAGTCTAGACACACCCCCACTGTCCTCTTCTTTCTGTCTCTCTACCAGCTTCCTTTTTGCCTTCAGTGCTTTATATGGGTAACAGCATTTCTTGGCACTCAACACCACACTCCAAAGATATATGTAGGCTTTGAAACAGGCTTGGATTGAGCAAAGGACACCAATATTTATGAACATCCTAACAGCCTTTTTCTGAAAAAAATCAGCTTTGCTAAGGTCCAATTTTGGTCCTAGTAATTTCCTTAGTGTAGGGCCACATCACAATGGCTGAATTCTGGTCTATTTAAATCAGTGACAAAATCCCATTGATCTGCAGGATCCAGAAATAAAAATCTTTCTTTCCCACTAAAATGATTGAGATTTTTGTGCTGTGACTGGAGCTGTGGAAGAATTTTTCCTGGTGCCTAAAATAGATACAGTATGCAACCCCTGTGCAACCGTTGCTTGTCATGAAGACATTAGCATGGCACAGACCTGTCTAACAAATATATTGGATTAACTGTTTATGGTCTGCGTTGTCAAGTAAAATTGACAGCTTCCACCTCCGTCTCCCTCCCCCTTTAAAATAAATTAGCTCTCTTCACAGATTTACACCAGGAATAGAAGTTTCCTACAAATGTTTAACTATTTATAATAGCAACACTCCTCAAAGTACAGAAGATAAAGTCTTACTGATATGATGAAATAAAAAATAGATGCAATGGGTCATATAATTCACATCTATAAAGCATTGCAAGTAGCAGAATCTGCAGTTCACTCAGGCCTGGAGCAATTATAGGAGCGGAGCATTGGGGAAGCATCTTCATACTATGAATGGAACGAACTAGAGACCAGGATTCTGAATAGAACAGATCATTCAAGCTTGCTCGCTGCGTCTGAGTCCTTGCAGGGGGTCTGTGTCGGTTCTTGGTGTAGATGAACCTGTCACACCCACAATTATTTAAGAAAAGACTTAATATGCATGGACATTTTAGGCTGAGATTTTCAAATGGTTGATGGGGAGGGATCGCTTGATGATTCCCTGTTCTGTTCCCTCCCTCTGGGGCATCTGGCATTGGCCACTGGCAGAAGAAATGATGCTGGGCTAGATGGACCTTGGTCTGACCCAGTATGGCCATTCTTGCATTCTTATGAACATATCCCAACTGAAATTAACAGGGACTGAGCATTCATGGCCTCAGAAGTGGTTTTGAAAGTCGTCGCACCTGTAATTTATATAATAATGTACAGCCCTTCCCTTGAATCCTTCTCTATGTGTAGGGACCTTGGATAATACAGAGCATTCCACAATGTCAAGATGGAGAACAGCGCCTTCAGTACTACAGGGATGGGCAATACATAAAAATCTAAAATAGCATTAGATAGAACCGACTAACAATCCAATCCCACACACTGCATATTTAGAGCCCTGCACAAATATTATCTACAGGTGCAAAAATGATCCACACATAATCGGGATGTGGATACCCATGGATATAAAGTGAAACTCTGCAAATTTGCAGAGTTCCAGATAAAAATATCTTTAGCTGCATCTGCATGCACATTTGCAAAGATGAGTCATAGACATCTGTGGATGCAGATACCCATGGACAGAAAGCCGATAGTTGCAGATTTGCAGGGCTCTTTCCATAAGAAGTGAGTGATCCCTCACTAATAAATTGCACGCTGACTTCCCTGCATAGTGCTACTCGTCTAGCACTGTGTTTATAGTCAAAGGGCCTGACTCTTCACTGCATGACACCTGAAGCCATCAGATATCTGTCAGCAAGGTGGATGTTCTATGCCACCATAGCTGTCATTTGCCATCATGCATCTTACAAAGTGGGTCTTTGCCCACTTAAGTTTATGCTCCAATAAATCTGTTAGTCTATAAGGTGCCACAGGACTTCTCGTTGTTTATGCAGATTCAGACTAACACGGCTATCCCTATGATATATGCCACCATGTGATTTGGCAACATTTTACATTCACTTCTTCACATGGCAGTAAGTACCAAGTCAAGTTGCAGGGAAACTGATCTACAGGAAAGGCCTGATCATGTCAATTCACATAAGTAAGTGTTTTTAGGATCCTGGGAGAGAAAACTTCTGTATGACTATGTTCTTTCATTGAAGAATATTTTTCATGTATAAAGATATAGTCTCTCTCACTTAAATATAGGGGGCCAAATGTAACTCCATGGATTCTGATGGACTTCACCAGCAGGAAACTTGCATCTGTGCAACCTTTTTTTGTTTTTTTTGTTTTGTCATTGTCTATTTTGTATTGAAGATGTAACAATGTAAAACTTAGGGCTTGATTTTCAGAAGAGAACCGTTCTCATCTAGGCAACCAATTGAAATAGATGAATTTTCAAAGGTGATTTGCCAGCCAGAGGCTCTCAGCGAAATGTTTGTTTTCAATGGGAATGGCCGAGCAAACTTGAAAGTCTCATTGCTTATTAGGGCCCAGATTTTCATAGATTCATAGAATCCTAGATCAGAAGGGACCATTGTGATCAACTAGTCTAGGCCGCTGTATAACTGAGGACACAGAACTCCCCCCAAATAATCCCTGGAGCATAATATTATAAAAACATCCATTCTTGATATTAAAATTGCCATTGATGCCACTGATATCATCCATCCGAACCCTTGGCAAATTGTTCCAGTAGATAATTACTCACTGTTAAAAATTCCTATCTGATTTTCAGTCTGTCTTCATTCAGTTTCAGCTTCCTGATATTGGATCACGTTATGTGTTTCTCTGCTAGTTTGAAGAGGGCTTTGTTAAGAATTTGCTCCCAAAGTATTTATAGAATGTCATCAAATCATCCCTTAACTTTCTCTTTGTTAAGATTGAGCTCCTTGAATCTATGACTATGTTCCTTCAGCCATTCTGCAGCTTTTCTCTGACCTCCCTCCAATTTATCAACATCTTTCTACAATTTTGGGCACCAGAACTGGACAGAGTGTTCCAGTAGTGATCATACCCATACGGAATACAGAAGTAAAATAACCTTGCTCTTCCTACTCAAGATTTCTGTTCATGTATCCCAGGATTGCAGTAGGTCTCATGGCCACAGGGTCACACTAGGTGCTCATGTTACAAAGAAGCTGAGTCCACATTGGGTTCTGATCTCTGGACATCAGTATCGCAACAGGGATTGCTGAACAATTCTAAAAACCTACCCTTTGTATAGGGGCTTAAATGGGGGCTGAGCTCTTCTGAAAACCTGGCCCCAGTTGCAGGTGCTGTGTTCTTGAAAAGCTAGCCCTAAGCTCTTTTGACAACCAGCCTCCACATGCCTAAATAGGAACTGTTAGATGTTGGCTTCTTTTTATTCTCAGGCCCCCAAAATTGGATATTCTCCATAGCCACTCACACAGAAACATGTACGCAAGACAGATAATACTGTATAATCTTTCATTTCCTAGGGCAGCACACAGTTAATGTTGCTTTTCTTATCTGTTTAAACCATCACTCAAGAAAACAAGACTTAATAAATGAGGAGCCCCAGTAACATTATTAGTAAAGGCACCATCTGCTGGTTACTGGGGAGTATTCAAATCGGAGTCACTGCATTCTGTCTGTCGACACTTCAGTAAAGATGTCACATCCACAATTTAATTTCTGTCTCATTACTTCGGTGTTCCCTTTGATGTGAACCTAGGTGTCCTGCATGATGTGTTTACAGGTAAAATTGTCTTGTATGTAATCAGTAAATTGTCAAGAGCAAATTTCACTGAGTTGAAATTGCATGTACTCCCCCGCCAGCTGACTACAGACCGACAAAGCAGAATAAAATCAAAAGAGAAGGATTTTTGATGGCTGAGCGATTTTTCTTCCAACCTATTGCTCTACCAAATTTCAAGTTACACATTCTTAAAAAAAAAAAAAAAAAAGTGAATTGTCCTCACTTGGACCCCATCACACAAAGAATGGGGGGACAGCCCTGAATCTGCATGGAACCCCACTGATTTCACTCGGGCTCTGTCTAGATGCTGGGGCTCGCATCTGTTTATATATTTAAAACTATCCTCCCAAAAAGGCTATTCAAGGCACATTTCCACCTTGCCTTATTAGGCAATCTGAAGAAATTCTAGTGACACTGAAATAATCGTAGCAACATGAATGCATACATGATTTTCTTTACACACTTGGGGTACGTCTAGACTGCAGGCTTTTGTCGACAGAAGTTTTGTCAACAGATACTGTTGACAAAGCTTCTGTCGACAAAAAGCGTCTAGACTACATCCAGTTCTGTCAACAAAGCAAGCCACTTTGTCAACATGACAGTGTAGACGCAAAGGACAGTGTAGATGCAATAACGCCTTCTGTCGACAGAACTCTGTTGACAAACGGCGTTATTCCTCGTAGAATGAGGTTTAGAACTGTCGACAAAACTGCTGAGTTCTGTCGACGTTATGTCGACAGAACTCAGCAGCAGTGCAGACGCAGGTATAGTTTTGTCGACAAAAGTCCACTTTTGTCGACAAAACCCTGTAGTCTAGACACACCCATGAGGCATACCGGGGAGGTCGACAAATGCCTTTGATGTCGACCGCGGAGCTTCCAGACTACAGCGCTGTGCCAACAAACAGCTGATCGGCACGGTGCGGCAGCCATTTTAATTTAAATGAAGTGGCGATTATTTAAATCGCCGCTTCATTTTCCTATGTCTACAAAGGTAATCTACATGGCTCCCTCGACGGAGCCATGTAGTGTAGACATACCCTAAAAATAAACCCACTCTGCTATTTCTTTTTCAATATTCTCCTTGTCCCTGAAGTATATTTTAATATTCTACACACATTAAGTTAAGAGGCATCCCAATTAAAAATCATACATTGTAAAATGTCTTTACCTTATTGCTAATAACATTTTGGGATATTAATGTGGAGGTCATTTTAATTTTCACTATTGACTGCCATTATTCACAATTTTGTTTTCTTTTTGCACTGGGAACTCATTTCCTCACCTTGGTCCATGCAATGATAAGTTTACTTTTAGTATATTATTCAGCCACCAGGTATCTCTATGTGCTCTATACAGGCCAAAATAGGGTATGGTCCCTGGTAAATAAGGGCGACAAAGGTGTGACACAAGTTGGGCAGAATCCTGTTTGTGTTTGAATGTTACTCTAGGAAATGCTCTTTTTAAGAAATGCTGTGATTCTGTATATCATAACAATCTATAATAGGCCTTGCCTGATGTTGTTCAGGGAATGCTGCAAGACTTACCTTGTATCCTTTGGCCATGGTGGGTAGAGCTGAGTAGCTGTTGTGAGTGACCATTTGTGGAGATTCTGAGGGAGTGTGGTCAGTGGCGTTGGAAATGCCGTGCTACATTTTTGCCTAGGCCCATGAAATTGTTGTGGTGCCTGATGCACCAGTCAATTGACTGATCCAAAGCTCACAAAGACTGTCAATTACTTCAGTGGGGGTGTGGAGCAGGACCAAGACTGTATTAAGAACAAATTTGTGAGACATATTGTAAATGTCACTGTATCAGGCTACAGGACCCAACTCTAAACAAATTACCCTCTTACTCCCCTTTCAGGCAAACTCAAAGGGCAGTCAGGTTCACTAATTGCTCTGGCTGATATACACTGCAACGTTTTATAATTCTTCAGCACATTGCATTAAAAGGTCTCCAAACACTATACAAGCATTAATTAAACACCATCAGTCCCTCGGTGAGTTTTTATGACTTAGTTCAAAGAGATGACTACTGAGACATACAAGGTGATGCAAGGCAGGTGAGGGAATATCTTTTATTGGGCCAACTTCTTCTGGTCAGAGAGACAACCTTTTGAGCTTCAGACCCCCTTAGGGTATGTCTACACTACAGCACTATTTCGAATTAACTTAATTCGAAATAGTTAATTCGAATTAAGCTAATTCGAAATAACGCATCTATACACAAAAACTATTTCTAAATAGCGTTTTGCTATTTCAAAATAGCGCGTCCACACTGAGCGGACCCTGAACCGAAGTTAAGGCTGGCCGGAACCAGTGCCGGCAGGGCATCTGGTTAGGAGCTAGTGTGTGGGGCTGCTGCCTGAGGCTAACTGAGCTCCGTGCTTAAAGGGACCCGACCCCCACCCCGGACAGACAGTTCTCAGGGTTCCCCGCTTGCTTGTCTACCTCGATGAGGGACAGCAAAGCAGTCCTGTCTTGGAGTGCCCTGAGTGCCCACACTCGGAACACCACAGCACTCGGCCACATGGAGCCAGAGCTGCCCCTGGGCATGCCAGTGCATCTCGTGGGGTCGTTGCCATTAGCCCGGCTGCACTTGCTGCAGGCTGCCATCCGGGGGGTCCATAGGGGGGCTGTCAGGATCCAGGAGGCCCTGAGGGAGAGCGTCCACCCTGAGAAGCCCTCAGAGCCTCCCCGGTCCTCCCCACCGGGGGCTCATGCCCCATTCCTCCTTCAAGTCCTTCCACTTACCCCTCCCTAGCCCCCCTTCCTGATGTCAAATAAAAGACACGTATGTTCAAAAATAGAAACTGGGTTTATTGAACAAAACTGGGGGGTTGGGGGGGGTGAACCTCTGGGGAGACTGGGAAAAGGAGGTGGGAGAGGGGAAGAGAGAGGGTGGAAGAGAGGAAGGGGAAACCTGGGAGGAGGGAGCTGGAAGGGGGAAGCAAGGGGAAGAAGGGGGAGGGGAAGCTCAGGGCTCAGGGTTGGGGGTCTCGCCGGACCAACCTGACTTTCATGCTAACCTGCTCCTGGGTTTGCATGTGGCCTTTGGTGGCCAGGCTGGCAGCTATCCTGCCATAGACGGCTGCATTCCTCCATCTAGTGCGGAGATCATGGACGTTGGGGGCATCCCCCCCAAACCTGAATAAGGTCCATGATCTCCACCCTGGACCAGGAAGGTGCCCGCCTTCTCCAGCCCCTGTCAGGCTCCTGGGAGCTGGCAGACTGCTCCTGGGGAGCGGTGGAGGGCTGGCTGCCAGTGGCTTCCTGGCTCATGTTTTGGAGCCACTGGCTCAGGGGCCCCGGTGGCCACTGCTGGCTCTGAGCTTGCAGGCTTGGAGCTGGCACAGGCACTGTGGCCAGAGTCTACCCCTTTAATGTCTCCGGGGCTGGGGGAGAGGAGAGCAAGCTTTCCTGGTTGTGCCCAGAGTGGCCACCAGGGCTCCCTGGGAAGGGCTGGAGGCCCCCTATTTCAAATTAAGTGTCTACACAGCACTTAATTCGAAATAGCTATTTTGAATTTGGTGTTACTCCTCGTAGAATGAGGTTTACCAAATTCGAAATAAGGGCCCCACTATTTTGAATTTATTTTGAAATAGCGGTTTGCCTGTGTAGACACTATTAAAGTTAATTCAAAATAACAGCTGTTATTTTGAATTAACTTTGTAGTGTAGACATACCCTTACTTTTCATACCTGAAGGAGAGCTTTGTTAGCTCGAAGGCTCATCTCTCAGCATCAGAAGTCAGTCCAGTAAACGATATTATCTCCTTCACCTGGTCTCTCTAATATCATGGGACTGACAAAGCAACCTCCCCTCCCCTCATTTCACCACAGTTTGTGGAAACAGGATTTTTAAAGCCAGGGCAATCCTCTGTAGCCATTTTGCTATTTCCCCTCAGCCAATGAATAATTGGTCATGCTACGTGTGCCTGGAATGAGCAGCATTACATTGTGATTTCAGAGGAGCTTTTGCAGATCAAAGTGGTTTCACTTAGGTCACTGAATCATTTTGAAGGATCATGAATATTTTAAGTAATTAATAAATAACAATATTCTTCCACAGTTCTTTGAAATGACGCCTCTACTGTGGCCTACTAAGTGTTGGGATTCCCTGTGCCCTGGTATACAGTAGGGAGTTATTTCAAAATACCCGCCCTCCCCTTATTTCGAAATAACAAGTGGAACGTCCACACTTGCAAGCCCATTATTTCAAAATAACGGGCTTGTTATTTTGAAATCTGTATCCTGCTTTCCTCAGGGAATAAAGCTTCTTTCAGAATAGCGTTAGTGTGGGTGCTCCAGTGTTGCTCATTCAAAATAACTGGCCTTCAGCGGCCTCTCATAGCTGCGCTTGTGGCTGCTGTGGCCACACCTGCCAGGTCCACTGCTCCCCTTCTCCTGCAAAGCTTAAAAGAGCAGGCTTCAGGAGAAGGGCTTGTGGCACGTGGCCAGCTTGGCAAGCCCCATGCCAAATAGCATCAGCCAACGGAGCCATGACAGACCCCAATACTCCCTCTGAGGCTGCCAGGACTCCTGCCCACTGGCCAGGGACGCAGGAGAGCTCTGGCCTGGAGTGGTATGGAGATTCTGGATCTCACTGAGGTCTGGGATGAGGAGACCAACCTCCAGGATCTCCGAAACCAGGAAAAGGAATGCCCATGTGTATGGCCACCAGCCTGGCCGACAAAGGCCACACCCAGATCCTCAAGCAGGTCTGGATGAAGATAAAAGAGCTCCGGCAGGCCTACAACAGGGCCAGAGAGCACAGCGGATGCTCTGGGGTGGCAACACATGTGCCGCTACTACAAACAGCTCAATGCCATCCTGGGATGGGGGCCAGTCACCTCCCTCCTGTCGTTGTTGAGTCTAGCCAACACACACCCAGTGTCAGCCTCCATGAGAGTGGGGCTGTAGACAAGGAGGAGAAAGAGCAGGCCAACCAGGTGACCGTGCCCACCCACCAGCCAGGACCTCCTCATCTTCCAGTGAGCAGAGATAGAAGTTCTCTCTGTGGGATGCTGCCAGGACCAGACCTGGTGTGTACAAGCCTTTCCATCCCCCACTCTCACCGGCAGGCTCCTGGCCTGGCTAGCACCTTCCCATGCCTGCTTATCCCCAGGCCCGTGGGTGTAGTGATGCTCCCTTGAGATGTCCATGTCTCTGCAGGAAATGCCCTCTCTCAAGGCAACATATGGCCTTGCTCAAAGCACATCGCCATCATCTGAACCGAGACCTTTGGTGTGGGCTCCGAGATTAGGGTTCGGCTTCATACACAGCCTCTCCTGGGATGACTGCCCTTGTAACTTTTTTTCATTGTTGGGCCAGCTGTGAGCATGGATCATCCCCCACCACCATGCCACCTTCCCAACTCCCCAGGATCCGCAGGAGGAAGTGCACCTGGGAGGACTTACTGATAAAGCAGATGGCCTGCCTACAGTCCCCAGTCTGGGAGCTTGAGGAGGATCTCTTGGAGTGGGCCGCTGACCGGGAGCAGCAGAAGGTCACCTGGGACCAGCTGGTGCACCAGCATGAGGCCATGTGCTCCTCCCTCACCTTGGTGATGGAGCACACGGCCTCGTGCATGGAATGGGCTACCAGCCACCTCTCTGCCCCCCCGCCCCCCCCGCAGCTTCCCCTCCTAACCCCCCAGGGGCTGCCAGGACCTCTCAGGCAGCTGAAGCCTCCTGAGCTACCTGAGGCAGGCACCAGTCCCAGCCCCATCCCTGAGCCCTCCCTCTCCCTTCCCCCATTCCAGGTTTTTTTCCCAGTCCCTTCCTTGTTGTATGTCCCCCAAATAAACAGTCTTATTTTTTCAACAAAATTGACTTTTTTATTTGCTTTGCAGGGGAAGATAGGAAGGGAGGGCAGGGAAAGAGAGGAGTGGGGACGAAAGGCACACGGGGGAAAGCAGGGGCCCCTTGTAGAGAAGCACAGGGGAGAGTCTCACAGCTGGCCTTGGCTGAAACTCTCCCTCAAGGCCTCCCTGAAGAACACAGCCCCTTGAAGTATTCGCTGAATGGCCCTGCGTCTGGCTGCTTGTATGCCCTGGCCAGCCATTCAGCCTCTGCCCCTGCCCTGGCAGGGAAGTCTCCCCCTTGCTCTTTGTGGAGCACACTGCAGGCTCCACCACAAAGGGGATGTTACGCTCGCTGAGGTCCAGGAGGGTGAGAAGACTCCAGAACTTCCCCTTTAAATGGCCGAATGCACACTCCACCACCATGCAGCACCTGCTCAGCCTGGCATTGAAGTATTCTTTGGTGGGGTCCAGGCTGGCCCTGTAGGGCTTCATGAGCCAGGGGAGCAAGAGGTAGGCTGTGCCACTCAGGATGCAGATGAGCATGTCCACTTTCCCCACTTGGTGCGGTGGGGGAAAAAAGGGTTGGAGGGCCTGTTCTAAACTGGCATGAGTTCCAGAAGATGCAGGTGTCATGCTCCTTCCCCGACCATCCAAAGTTGATGTCAGTGAAGCATCCCTTGTGGTCCACCAGGGCCTGCAGCAGCATGGAGAAATACCCCTTCCTGTTGATATAGTCTGAGGCACGGTGGTCAGGAGCTAGGATGGGGATGTGTGTGCGGTCTCTGCCCTCCCCCCCAGTTGGGGAAGCCCATGTTGTCAAAGCCATCAACGATGCTGTTCACGTTCCCCAGAGTGAAGACCCTCTGTAGCAGCACGTGGTTGATGGCATCGGCTTCTTGCAGAAGCATGGTCCTAACTGTGGATTTCCCAACGCCAAACTGGTTCCTGACACAGCAGTAGCTATCTGGCATGGCGAGCTTCTGTAGGGCGATGGCAACGCGTTTCTGCATGGGGATGGTGGGTCTCACTCGGGTGTCCTGTCACCTGAGGGCAGAGGTGAGCCACTCGCAGAGCTCCAGGATGGTGGCCTTCTGCATGTGGAAGTTCTGGAGCCATTGCTGGTCAACCCATTGCTGCAGAAAGATGTGGTCCCACTGGTCTTCCTCCGCCAAAAGCGGCATTCCACGGTGTGCAGGGATTGAGGGGCATTTGCAGCAGCAGGAGTGCCAGGAGCTGGGTGATGAGGACCTCCGGTCTGGGCTAGTCGTCGTCCTGCTGGAGCAACACATGGGCAATCTGGAAGGGACTGCGCCTGAGGCCCATGAGCCTGGCACTGCTTGGCAGCAGCCCCCCTTCCATGTTGTGAGTGCTGTGGCATCCACAAGGACAACCAGAGCACGCTGCATCCATTTGGTGTCCCGTAGGAGGGAGGCAGTGGAGGAGCGATGTGTGAGACGCAGCGGTAGAGAGGAGCCCCTGACAGCACGCGTCACAGCTCGCCAGACCAAGCAGCCACAGGAAGTGCCCACCCTCCTGGTGCCCTCCGTGGAGTGCTTCCGAGGGCTTTACGTGTGAGGCAGGCTCTAGTCAGCGCAGATGCGCTATTTCAAAATAATTGTGACTAATTCCAATGCTCCCCCATAATGGAGACACGCTATTTCGTGAGTCATTTCAATTTTACTTATTTCAAAATTAGTCCCGAGTGTGGACATGCCCCATGAGGCCTCTTTCCACTTGGCTTCCTAAGAACGCAGTTTGACTCCAGGTTTTGCATACAACACAGCTATGCTGAGTTGATTAGACTCAAGCGACAGAGGGTGGGTATAGAGCGCACCACATATCTGGGGTGCGTCTACACTGCAACACTATTTGAAATAACTAGCACTGTTCCAAAATAACTTAGTCTGCCTCTACACAGCTGGCAGTTATTTCGAAATAGTGTCAAAATGCTGTCAAGCTGGAGGACTTCTTACTCCGACTTCTGTAACCCTCATTGTACGAGGAATAAGGGAAGTCGGAGGAAGAGTGCTCGAGTTCGAAATAAGTGCCGTGTAGATGCTCCCTATTTTGAAATAAGCTCTTTCGAAATAAGCTACGCAATTGACGTTGCTCAATTTGTGTAGCTTATTTCGAATTAAGCCTTGCAGTGCAGACGCACCATTAAAGTTACACAGAAAACTTCTTCCTTTAAAACATTTCTAATTAGAGTTCATTTACGACACACATATTGCATCCCACATTTGAGGACTGGCTTGGCTGCATGTAGAAACCAATCCCTGCATAGCATTGCTTTGCCCACGCATAGTCTCCAGGTAAGCCTTTTTACCTCATCTTACAGTCCAGGCTTATTTTGTTCTCTATAAATAGTCCCCCCTGGTGTTCCCCTTATCTTAGTACAGAGCTTCTGTCTCTTAGCTTGCTGATCCATTTATTTAGGCTAGTTAGCACAGACCTTGTTTTCAGCTTGCTGATCTATTTACTCTCCCCTCCTGCATCCCAGGAAATGAATCCTCACCCACGGTATGGAATGCTAGACCTACCATAGGGAGCTGTAATCTAAACAGACAAAGGGGAGGAGGGGAAATCTGAGGGACACACAAAGAGGGGAAGGGGGTTGCCCCAAGTCACACACCAGGTCAATGTTAGAGCTGGGTCTAAAACCCAGGTCTCCTGAACCCTCATGGCCGCTGGTTTTTAAGACTGCAAAATTCCTCAGCGGAGGGAGTGCATCACCCTATTTGTTCATACAGAAAATAACACAACCTGGCTTCAATCCTGATTAGAACCTTTGGATGCTACAGTTACTAGAACACTAAATCATAATAAAATGAAGGCTGCACTATGGCTTCAAAGGCTTGTCACCAGGATCAGCCCCAACTTCATGAGGGATAAAAAAGTGATTTAAAAAGCCATTCTTTCTGCTCATCTTGTAATTTATAGTGCTAAGTCTGCCTGACTCCTTAGTCCTGGTAAGAAAATGTTAATAGACAAAGCCTGTTCAGTAAAGTAACACCATAAGCCTTCATGCTGCAACCTATGATTAACACATCTTAAAGTAAAATTCAATGTTAAAGGAACAGCTGGTTTGTTTTCATTAGGGGCAATTGTAGAGCATCTCTTTAAAGCAAAGGAATTGGCATATTATATGTATGTAAAACTACGTAAGTAAGAGAGTGAGAGAGGCACTACTGCAAAAAGCCATTTCTTGTACATTTCCCCCCCCCCCATTTCCTATCTGATAGATAGATCACTGGTAGTAAATTAAGATTCCAGGGTATCCCCATAAATTCTCCAGATGTGTGGGTAGGGGAGAGTGGGGAAAAAAGATGGAGGCCACTATACACTTACGTTCTGAACTAAAAGCTACATTTGAGCTTGTGGACAGGTGTGTGAATTAATACTTTGAACATGCCACTAGTTATTTGAGATGGCTGGGAAATGATTCTTTCCCTCCCATACAAAGAAAATGTCACTGAAAACAAAACTGGTTCCATTTTTTGTCTACATTTTTAATAGAAAATGCTCAGGTTTTCAGTTAAAACAACTATATTCTGGTTGGGTGATATCTGTCTCCTAGCCAAAAACGTAGGGTGCTTTTACACTGTAGGGCTTAACTCGAAATAAGCTATGCAAATTGAGCTACGTCAATTGCGCAGTTTATTTCGAAATAGCTTATTTCAAAATTGGGAGAGTCTACACAGCACTTATTTCAAAATAGAGCACTCTTCCTCTGATTTCCCTTACTCCTTGTACATTGAGGGTTACAGGAATTGGAGCAAGCAGTCCTCCCGCTTGACAGTATTTCAACATTACTTTGAAATAACTGCGTGCTGTGTAGACAGGGACTAAGTTATTTCAAAATAATGTTGCTGTGTAGATGTACCCTTATATTTTGAGGGAGTTCCCTTTTTTAATGACCCTCTTTCTCCCCCCCATACCAGAAAACAATTGCGAACATTTTCCAGTTCATTTTTTTTAAAGCAATTTTCTGTTGAAAATATTTTGAGGGACAAATTACATTTTAGGTAATTCCAGTAGCAATCAGGACTCCTGAGTTACTTTTGTGACTCTGCCACTGACTTGCTATGTGCTCCTAATATCACTTAACTTCACTGTACTGCAATTTAACAATATGTAGAAGACTGAAGATAAGAATAAGAGGAAAGATTTTACAAGGCACAAAAGCTCAGCTGATGGGCAAAATGCAACTCTCAATTGAACCCTCACAACCTTCTTAGCTTAAATAGTTATTTTGCATTTAGCAATAGTGAAATGGAGAAATAGGGAATCAATAAAATGTCAAATGCATTTCACATTCAAAACAAAACAAAACTCTCTACCTCAACCTCAGACCTAACCCTACCCTTGCCTTTCTTGTGTGTATCAGGTTTTTTTGTTTTCATGGAAGCTCATTCACAAAGCATAAGATGGAGCAATTGCTTTCACTCTATAAAACATTGTATGTCTTATCCTGATCGGTGCATTTTGCTATGCTAAAGATGACAGTCTCCAAGGGTACATCTAGACTACAAGCCTCTTTCAAAAGAGGCTTTTTCAAAAGATATTTTTGAAAAAGCCTCTTTTGAAAGAGAGCGTCTAGACTACAGCCAATACTTTCAAAGAAGCAAGCTGCTTTTTCGAAAGAGAGCACCCAGGCAGTCTGGATGCTCTCTTTTGAAAAAGCACAGTTTGCATTACATAGCGTCTTTTTTTGAAAGAGTACTTCTGAAAAAATGTGTTATTCCTCATAAAATGAGGTTTTCTGCAGTCAAAAAAACTGCCACGTTCTTTCGATTTACTTTTGAAAGAACGTGGCAGCAGTCTAGATGTTTTTTTGAAGTTTTTTTTAAAAAAGGCCACTTTTTTCGAAAAAACCCTGTAGTCTAGACACACCCCAAATGTCAAGGCTTTGATTCTGCAACTGGACCAATGCAGGAGAATTTCTGTGCCTCTTCAGGACCACAGTGATTTCAACAGCACTTTGCATATACGCAAGGGTTTGCCAGCAAGACTAGTGCCTGAGCCTGGATTTGTAGGAATTATGTTCCAGCCCACCTGCAATTAGAACACTGCTCTCAACTTGGGTTGGTCCTGCTTTGGGCAGGAGATTGGACTTGATGACCTCCTGAGGTCTCTTCCAGCCCTAGGATTCTATGATCATACATTTCTAGGGGAGAAATCTCACCCAATTCAGGAAAGCATATAAACTCCATTCCAGTTCCAACCAGTGGTGAAACCTATGGGCTCATGAAGTGTTAAACATATCACACAGCTAGGTATTTGGCAGAATTGGGACTGTAAGCCATCAGAAACACTTGTGTTGAAAGTTAAACTCTTTGCTAAATGCATAGCTGAATGAGGGCCAGACTACTCAGGATTAACTTTTAATTAATCTGTACTTTCAGGATGGGGCACTACATGAGTCTGGTTTTCACTGAAATACTTAGTACATGGCAAAAGGTCATCAATATGCTATTCTATTAAAAATAAATAAAAAGCTAGAATTTTGATGTGAATGTCTGAATGAATTTTGGTCTGACAGCAGTCACTACCAATTAGAAAGGAGAAACCAATTAGAGGGGTGGGTTTGCAATAGAATCTGACAAGGCATACAGCGTAGCAGTCCTGATGCTGTCAATTACTTTGTGGGGGTTTTTTAATTAAAATTCTCTCTCAGATTTCTCCTTCCAACCCTTTCCACCGTCTCTTCTTCACTTTCTCTGCTAGCCAACATCACATTATTTTTCTATACACAATAAAAACAGGCCTGAAACACTGATAGGGTATGTCTACACTAGCCCCCTAGTTCGAACTAGGGAGGCTCATGTAGTCATTTGAACTTGCAAATGAAGCCCGGGATTTAAATACCCCGGGCTTCATTTGCATGTTCCCGGGCGGGCGCCATTTTTAAATCCCCCTAGTCCGAACTAACTGCCCGCGGCTACACGCCTCATTCCACGAGGTGTAACAGTTAATTCGAACTAAGGACTTAGTTCGAATTAACTTTTAACTGCTGCGTGTAGCCGCGGGCAGTTAGTTCGGACTAGGGGGATTTAAAAATGGCGCCCACCCGGGAACATGCAAATGAAGCCCGGGGTATTTAAATCCCGGGCTTCATTTGCAAGTTCAAATGACTACATGAGCCTCCCTAGTTCGAACTAGGGGGCTAGTGTAGACATACCCATAAGGAACAATTCTGTGGGTAGAGAGGGCAAGAGTTTACATTGTTACTATCCACTTTCTCTTCCACCTAGGAAATGAAGTGGGTTGGAGAAATATCTCTCTGACGCTCTTGAACTCTGACTGACCCTTGCTTGGGATTGAATTGGCATGCGTTTTAAAACTGGAGTTTTTTATTGAGATCAAAATGTGACAGCACTGCCATGTAGGCATTTCAAAATATATGTTTTATACAACCTGAGTGTTTACAATGGTTCAGTATGGAATTACTAAATGCTGCCTTATCTGCCTTGTTTTCTTGTGGAATTTCTTGTCGCCTGGAGTAAAATTTTGTCTGAAGACACCCACTGATTTTAACAAGAACTAGGATGACAGCCCCAGAGTTGATTCCTAGTCTTACGAGCTACAATTCAAATAAACACCCATTGTGCTTAAAGAGAAGTAAGTGCTCAAGCGTCTTCCTGAAATGGGTCCAAAGATTGTGAGGATGTTTTTTGGTAACACTTGTAATTTCACACCCATGCCTTGAGCATGCAGATAATCAAGTGACCCCACTTATCTCATTAAGGCTGTGTCTAGATTATATCCCTCTTTCAACAGAGGGATGTAAATTAGAGATTTTGAAATTGCAAATAAAGCAGGGATCTTTTGAAAAAGCCTGCCGTTTTCGACAGAATTACATCTAGACTGCGATTGTACTTTCAAAATGGCGCTTTTTCGAAAGAGCACCATTACAAGAATATGCAAATGAAGCACGGGATATTTAAATCCCCGCTTCATTTGCAATTTCGAAGTGTCTAATTTACATCCCTCTGTGTAGTATAAGGACTTTATGGGCACATTTACACAGCAGGGCTAAAGCCGAAATAAGCTAAGCAACTTGAGCTATATCAATTGTGTAGCTTAAGTCGAAATAGCTGCACTGTCTACACTGCAGGAAGTCCGAGAAAGAGCACTCTTCCTCCGACTCTCCTTACTCCTCGTACAATGAGGGTTACAAGAGTCTGAGTAACAAATCCTCCATCTCAACATTATTTTGACATGTCAAAATAACTGCTTGTAGTGTAGACGCGGACTATGTTGTTTTTGGAATAAGGTCAGTTATTCTGAAATATCACTGCTGTGTACATGTCCCCTATGGGAATGAGAGATGGTCAAAGACTGCTAAATTCACACCAGGTTCCAGAGTCCTAACTAAACTCTGTTTCACCAGGGCTCTGGTTTCTCATTCCACTTCCACTCATCATAGATAAGCACGAGGCCAGATTCACACTATGTGAGAAAGATGACCTCCTAAGACAGGCACCTCCTAAGACATGCACCTCCAGCTATGAGAATAGTATAGCTGAAGTTGACGTATCTTAAATAAAATTTCTGTGGCATCCCTACTGAGGGAGTTCCACTTCCCTTATTCCTCGCAATGCCTTACTTAACCGGATAAATCAAACTCCAGAAGATCGATTTCAAGCTTTGATCTCAGGGTCAGTGTAGACCTGGCCTGAGAAATGATGTTCAGCTCCAGAATGAAGTTAACCAGAATTTGTGGTTTGGGAACCAGCTTAGGAAAAAGAGAAGTGGGTTTAGTCCCTGCTCTTGCCCCAGATTTTTTGTGTGACCTTGGAAAAGTCACCTAGTTTCTTTGTGCTTCAGTTCTACCTGTCTACGATAAGGATAACAACAGCACTTTCCTACTTCACAGAGGTCTTGTGAGGATCAGTCCATTAAAGATTATGAGGTTCTCAGATACTGTTGTGACAAAGGCATAGAAATACCTTGAGAAGTTAGACTATAGGGGTGCATCTACACTGCACTGAAGCTTGAAATAAGATACTCCGGTATCTTGAAATAGCATTGCAGTGTAGACGTAGCCTAGGTCTTTGGATCTACTGGTCTGGCTTGGGCCCACCCCTAAAAAGAAGAAATTGCATTGGGGAAAGAACGGGGGGGTGGAGCTGGAGCTTCTGTGAATTCCGTTCTGAAGTTTTTGCTTTTTCTGTACCAGCCAGTTTGGCCTGCAGGACAGAAAACTCCTGCAAGCAGGTTTTCTTGTCACATTTCCTGATTAGCGACTGGCTGAAATACCAGGAGGAATAGCCAGTCTTACTGTATTTTGGAACTTTATGTCTTTGGTAGAAACAGAAAAGAAATTGCTGAGTGGGCCCAGGAAAGAGAGAGAGAGAAAGAGAGGGAGAGAGAGAGAGTGTATAGGATGCAGTGGGGGAAGAATTAACAAATGCAGGATGTTATTTAGTTTGGAAATGCTCTTATTTGCTAATCAGGGGCTCCCAGGGCCTCTCTAAGGAAAAACAGCACTTGCATCATATAGGGACAGATTAAATAAAAATTGTAGATCTGACCCTCCCTTCACATCCACAGTTACATGAGAAGCAATTCCACTGAAGTCTGTGTAGTTAGACTGGTGTGAAGTGACAGCAGAATCAGGACCTGTGTGTCTAACTTGTGTGGGTGGAAATCCACTCAAATCCACACAACTCCTCAACGTGGATTTTCAGGAAGTGCCGGGGCAGGTTTGCAGCGTGACCGTCTGACAAAGCTTCTGTTGAATGTGGTTCTGGAGTTCCTTTTTCCTCTTTAATCACCCTCTGATCTGGCGCCTATGCACAGAAGACTTCCATGGTGCTGATCCATGTAGGGCTTGTGCAGTGCACAAGGGGACAATTAACCAGATCACGGAGAGCTGCCAACCTCCCTGACTGGATGGACCGGATGCCATTGCCGCGAACAGTGTCGGGTCTATCTGATCAGGCAAATTGGCAATCCCAGTT
Organism: Pelochelys cantorii; assembly: GCA_032595735.1. Lineage (NCBI taxonomy): Eukaryota > Metazoa > Chordata > Testudines > Trionychidae > Pelochelys > Pelochelys cantorii. Next base: position 7,808,038 of record CM064355.1, on the reverse strand, counting down.
AGCAACGGACGATCTCAGTTAAACACTAGATCCCAGACCCATCCTTGCAAACGTATTGTGTAAGCATCTCCTATGTCCACCCCCAGACAACATTGGCATGATTTTTTGTTGTCATCATTGAAAGGCCAGAGAGAGCAAAATAAACTGTAGTGTATGTTTGTTCTTCAAATAACAACATGTGCACTACCCAAGCACAAATCCACATTGGGCCAGATTCCCTGCAGATGTGAACTTGTGCACAAGTGGGGATTTCAGCAGGGCTTTTGCTAATTGACATCCACTGAGCAGCTGTCCCTCCCCAGCCAGATTTCAGAAATTCACAGCTTTAAAAAGAGCCAAGATTGAGAGAGAAAAAATAGGCCTTGGTGGTCCTGAGGAAGATACTGAAAGCACTGAGCAAGCCAGACATTTTATGAGCTGCCCTCCACACCGCTACACTTCAGTGGTCTTGTTCTTGGCATAGTAAATGTTCTTGTTGCCTAATGAGGCTTTAGTACATACAAAGAAGGTGAGGAAAAGCAGGCAATTCAGTGACAAGCCTTCACAATGACATCTCATTTTTTTAGATCACCCTGTAGTAAAATTGGACAGTTAAGGCCCCTTTAGTAGCTACATTATAAATCAACCTCTCATTAGGACTCAAGATAGCTCTGGAAAATTACCTGGCAAAAGACGTTAGCCCTGTAATCACAGCACTGGAATGAGACTCAGTATAAATTGGTTCAGTGTCTGGTACTGCCATGGACTTCCTGCGAGATCAAATTACCTAATCTCTCTTTAACATGGAGATAACTTTTTTTTCCCTTGCTGGAGTATTTTGAAGATAAATTAATGTTCATGAGGTTCTCAGACACTAGGTTCAATAGAAATATCTGAATTGGATATCACTATTACTAGGGTGGTCATCCTGGCAATGCAGATATCTCGATATCTGACATGAAGATGTCATTCATGTTGTAATGGAAGTGACCTTGAAGGATCTCTGTGTTGTCCACCCTCCCCAGGCACCAACACTCCAGGTAAGAGCTGGTGTAGAGAAGAGACATTTACAGTACGCAAGTTTTCTTGGTTCTACAAAACCCATATGATTTTCTGCACTGTCTTCTGACAATAATTAACTATTAATTATTTTCAAATATACAAAAAGAGAGCACTCTTGCAACAGTTCCTTCTTCCTGAGTGGGTAAAGCACAGATCTTTGGCTTCTTCAAAATTCCCCATAACTTTTTAATTTCTTCTGCTTTGCATCATTTAGCAGTCCATTGACTTGGCTTGATATGCAACGTTGACAAAATGCCTATTTTAGCACAGAAAACATATGGTCACTTAAATAAATTTGTGCATCTTTACTCAGAAAATTGTGCTCATTGTGATTCAGAAATGGGCCCAGTTTTGCTACCAGGTTTGGCATTCCTCATCAGTTTTGTGAAGGCAGGCCAGTCTTGAGCTAAACGTAAAATGAGGAAAATGCTGTTATGAATAGTTTTGCATTTGGATAGAAATATTTCTCACATATCTAGTGTTAACCTCGGTGCCTGGCCAAATTTCACCTCTGGCAGTTACATTCTTCTTATCTACAGTCCTTGTGCAGTTTTATTTTCATGTCCTATCTTAAATTTTTGTGCACTGTTGTTAAATTGTTGTGCACTGAGGATATTGATATAATAGGCCTCACAGAAACTTGGGGGAAGGAGGATGATCAGCAGTACACAATAATACCAGGGTACAAAATATATCAGGACAGAACAGGTCATGCTGGAGCGGGAGTGGCACTATATGTGTATGTCTAGACTGCATCCCTCTATTGGCAGAGGGATGCAGATTAGGCAGGTTGACATTGCAAATGAAGTGGGGATTTAAATATCCTGCACTTAATTTGCAAAAAAAGGCCGCCGTTTTTGCCGACTCAGCACTTTGTTGGCAAAGAGCGGAAGTGTAGAGGGAGATCTGCTGAGAAAGAAAGCCTTTTTCGACAGATCCCTTATGCCTCCTGCAAGGAGGTTTACAGGATCTGTCGAAAAAGGCTTTCTTTCTCAGCAGATCTCCCTCTAGACTGCCGCTTTTTGCCAACAAAGTGCTGACTCTGCAAAAAGTGGTGGCCATTTTATGCAAATTAAGCATGGGATATTTAAATCCCCACTTCATTTGCAATGTCGACCTGCCTCATCTGCATCCCTCTGCCGACAGAGGGATGCAGTCTAGACATACCCTGTGTGGGGGAAAAAAGCATAGACTCAAATAAGATAAAAATCTTAAATGAACCAAACTGTTCCACAGAATCTTTATGGATAATAATTCCATGCTCTAATAATATGAAAATAGCAGTAAGGATATAAAGCCGACCAACTGACGAGGATGGTGACAGTGACTGTGAAATGCTAAGGGAGTTTAGAGAGGCTATAAAAATGATAATAATGGGGAAATTCAACTATCCCCATATTGACTGAGAACACAACATCTCTGGGTGGAATACAGAGATAAAGTTTCTTGACATCTTCAGTGACTGATGCTTGAAGCAGCTGGATCTGGAACCCGCAAGAGGAGAGGCAATTCTTGATTTAGTCCTAAATGGAACACAGGATCTGGTCCAAGAGGTGAATATAGAATCATAGAATAGAATCATAGAATCATAGAGCTGGAAGAGACCTCAGGAGGTCATCAAGTCCTGCCCCCTGCCAAGGGAGGACCAATCCCAACTAAATCAACCCAGCCAGGGCTTTGTCAAGCTGAGACTTAAAAACCTCTAGAGATGGAGATTCTGTCCTCTTTGGAACCTCCCTTCAGGAAGTTGAAGGTTGCTATCAAATCCCCCCCTCACTCTTCTCTTCTGCAGACTAAACAAACCCAAATCCTTCAGTTTCTCCTCATAGGTCATGAGCTCCAGCCCCGTAATCATTTTGGTTGCCCTCCACTGGACCCTCTCCAATGCGTCCACATCCTTTCTATAGTGGGGGACCCAGAACTAGACACAATATTCCAGATGTGGCCTCACCAGAGCCGAATAACGGGGAATAATCGCTTCTCTGGATCTGCTGGCAATGCTCCTCCTAATGCACCCTAATATGCCATTAGCTTTGTTGGCTCCAAGGGCACACTGTTGACTCATATCCAGCTTCTCATCCACTGTAATCCCCAGGGCCTTTTCTGCAGAACTGCTACTTAGCCATTCGATCCCCAGCCTGTAACAATGCTTGGGATTCTTCTGTCACAAGTGCAGGACTCTGCACTTGTCCTTGTTGAACCTCATCAGATTTCTTCTGGCCCAGTCCTCTAATCTGTCCAGGTCACTCTGGACTCTATCCCTGCTCTCCAGTGTATCTACCTCTACTTCTAGCTTAGTGTCATCTGCGAACTTGCTGAGAATCATAGAACCATAGAGCTGAAAGAGACCTCAGGAGGTCATCAAGTCCAGCCCCCTGCTCTAGGCAATCCATCCCCTCATCCAGGTTATTAATAAAGATGTTGAACAAAACTGGCCCAAGAACAGATCCTTGGGGCACTTCACTAGAAACTGACCGCCAACTTGACATTGAGCCGTTGATCACTACCTGTTTGGCCCCACAGTCTAGCCAGCTTTCTATCCATCTTACAGTCCACCCAATCCATAGTCCCTTAACTTGCTGGCAAGGATATTGTGGGAGATCGTATCAAAAGCTTTGCTAAAGTCAAGGTATATCACCTCCACCAACTTTCCCATATCCACAGAGCCAGTTATCTCATCATAGAAGCTAATCAGATTGGTCAGGCACAACTTGCCCTTCGTGAATCCATGTTGACTATTCCTGATCACTTTCCTCTTTTCCAAGTGCTTCAGAATGGATTCCTTGAGGATCCCCTCCATGATTTTTCCGGGGACTGAGGTAAGGCTGACTGGTCTGTAGTTCCCTGGATTGTCCTTCTTCCCTTTTTTAAAGATGGGCACTACATTTGCCTTTTTCCAGTCATCCAGGATCTCTCCCGATCTCCACAAGTTTTCAAAGATAATGGCCAAAGGCTCCGCAATGACATTTGCCAACTCCCTCAGTACCCTCAGGTGCATTAAATCTGGGCCCATGGATTTGTGTACGTTTAGCTTTTCTAAATAGTTCCTAACTTTTTCTTTCCCCACCAAGGGCTGTCCACCTCCTTCCCATACTGCGTTGCCTAGTGCATTTGTCTGGGAGCTGACCTTGTCCGTGAAGACAGAGGCAAAGAAAGCATCGAGTACTTCAGTGTTTCCCACATCATCTGTCACTGGATCAGTTGGAAATTGTGACCATAATGTAACTAAATTTTCACTGTGGCAGGAAAAACACCTTAGCAGCCCAACACTGTGGTATTTAATTTCAGAGGCTATGTCTAGACTACGCGGAAGATTCGAAAGAGGATATGCAAATTCTGCAGGATTTGTAGTCTGGACGAGTTTTTTCGGCAACCCCCCCTTTTTCGAAAAGCCGCGTAGACCTCATTTTTGAGGAAAAGCAGCTTTTCAAAAAAAGGGGGGGAGGTTGCAGAAAAAAACGCATCTAGATTACTTTCACTCTTGAAAGCGCCACTTTCAAAAGTGAGATCGGAAGAAGATATGCAAATTCCCATGGAATTTCGAATCTTCTGCATAGTCTAGATGAGCCCAGAAAGAGGGACTACACAAAACTGAGGAGGTTAGTTAAACAGAAATTAAGAGGAACAATGTCAAAAGTGAAATCCCTGCAAGCTGCATGGAGACTTTTCAAAGACACCATGATAGAGGCCAAACTTAAATGTATACCCCAAATTAAAAAACACAGTAAAAGAACCAGAAAGCACCACCATGGCTTAAAAGCCAAGTAAAAGAAGCAGTAAGAGAAAAAAAGGCATAATTTAAAAAGTGGAAGTAAAATCTTAGTGAGGAAAATAGAAAGGAGCATGAACTCAATCAAATGAAGGGTAAAAATATAATTAGGAAGGCCAAAAAGGAATTTAAAAGATAGCTAGGCAAAAACTCAAAAATTAATACAAAAAATGTGTAAGTACATCAGAAGCAGGAAGCTGGCTAAACAACCAGTGGGGCCACTGGACAATCGAGATGGTAAAAGAGCGCTCAAAGATGATAAGGTCATTGTGCAGAAACTAAATGAATTCTTTGCATCGGTCTTCACAGCTGAGGATATGAGGGAGATTCCCAAACTTAAGCCAGGTTTGCACATGACAAATCTGAGAAACTGCTCCAGATTGAGGTGTCATTAGAGGAGTTGTTGGAACAAATTGATAAACTGAACTGTAATAAGTCACCAAGACCAGATGGAATTCACCTGAATTCTGAAGGAACTCACATGTGAAATTGCAGAACTATTGACCGTGATTTGTAACATAGCCTTTAAATCTGCATAGTACTGCATAGAGTCCCAAAAACAGCCCTGCCCAGTGTTTCTGGAGTCTTTATACAGCATGGGTCATACTGTCATACCTATACTGCTAATAAACTATACCTATACTGTACCTAAACTATACCTAATCTATATACTGCTAATAAACGGTGTCATACCTATACACCTAATAGACTATCTTGTTAGTCTTTAAAGTGCTACATAATATTTTTTTTCCTTTTGTTTTACCAAGATCAGGCTAACACAACTACCTCTCTATTACCTGCTATACTGCTATGTTTAACACACAAAAGGGAGATGTCTACCCACAATACTGTCACACCTCAGGTTTGCTGGGCAGACCCACCCTTAACCTCTCTGCGCCTCCATTTGCCCACTGGTAAAATAGTTAAATTACTTCTAATTATACTACATCTCCAAATTCAGGAAAACACACATGCTTAACAATGAAAATGTGCTGAAGTCCTATTGACTTAAATATGTGCCTAAAATTAAGCATGCTGTCCTGAATGGTGGGGCTTCATGAATTGCGGCCAAAAGGATGGATGCAAAGATTTCAATAGGCTCAATCTCTATTTAATTACTCTTTGCAAAACTAGCATGTTCGGACAGCCCTTTGGGCTGCCAAGAGGAAAGGTGTTATGGGCCTCTCTTTTTGAAAGGGAAGATGATTACAACATAGAACTCCACTGTAGAGATTTCACTAACATAAAGGCTTTCCCCTTCCCCTCAATGAGAGAAGAAAAGTTGGTTTAGATTTGCAACTTTACATTCACTAATGTTTTCCTACTGTGATTAAAAAAAACAACAACTCCCAAGCTGAACAGCTTTCCAGTTTCCGGTCACCTTGAGAACATATTTGAAATATATGAGCACATAATTTAAAATGAATGACGAGGGGTCAGAGATGCTATGAACATGCCATATTTTTAGTTGATATCTTTCAAATGTCAATCAGCAATCAGGGGAGATTAAGTCACTGCAGGGTAACGTAACTTTGTTCTATTTATCTTTCAGAAGATTGCTCTCGGCATCCTCTTGATGCTATAACTGACCTTCCTTTGGGACAGGTACTTGTGTGGAGCTATTTGTTTCACTCTCCTCATGAATGTTTGAATAATAATTAAAGTTTTGTGAGGGGAGTCATGTTATTGGCATGATTTACAGCACACCAGATGGCTGAGAGGTCTGCTAATTTCCAATATTTGACTGCAATAAAGAGTAAATTTAAGACTTCCCTCAATGACTTATCTGAGGACAAGTAACTGAGCGGTAGCAGTGTTAGTCTGTATCTGCAACAACAAGGAGTCCAGAGGTACCTTAAAGACTAAGACTACGTCTACACTGCCCTCTTTTGCACAAGAAAATATGCAAATGAGGCAAAGCAGTGAATATCCCCACGTCTCATTTGCATACTTAATGAGCTGCCATTTTTGCACAAGGGGCTTTTGCACAAAAAGGAGCTGTCTACACTGTTCCTTTTTGTGCCAAAAACCCCTAGCGCGCAAGATTTGTTCTTCCTGAAAAAAAGCGTCAGAACAGCTCTTGCACAAGAGGGGTTTTTTGTGCAGAAAGGAGCTGTGTAGATGACTCCTTTTTGCACAAAAGCCCGTTGCGCAAAAATGGCATACCATTAAGCATGCAAATGAGGCATGGGGATATTCACTGCTTCACCTCATTTGCATATTTTCTTGTGCAAGAGAGGGCAGCGTAGACGTAGCCTAACAGATTTATTTGGAAATGAGCATTCTTGGGCAAAGACCCACTTTGTCAGAATGTATCTGGAGAAGTGGGTCTTTGCCCACAAAAGCTTATGCCTAAATGAATCTGTCAATCTTCAAGGTATCAGAGGACAGAGGTTACTGTGGCAATGATTGCATGATCTCTAATGCTCCCTACAACACTTTGTAAAACCAGTGGCACTGCAATTATGTTTTTTGCCTGATCCATCTTAGAATATAGGCTATTCTGCTAAATTATCTGGCACAAAGCAGTGACGCCGAGGGTGACTGAAGTCCCAGGTATTTATATACAAGTAAGCTTATGAGGGATTTATACTATGGGTGATGGGTTCAAAAAAGTCCACCAGAAGCAATTAGGCAAAGAGCAAATCCTTTTTCCCATGCCTGGAGAAAAATAGCTGCTCTAAACTACAACACCTTCTGTGGATACCATTGTAAGCCCCATCTCAGATTCAGGATGAGGTTAGCTGCAGCCCACTTTGTGCATGATATCTCCAAATGGATTCAAAAGGAGGGATAATCCTGTCAGTTCATCCCTCTGACTTGTCCCAGTACCATGGCTATTTCTTCACCCTGGAAATCTAGTGTATTCTAGGCCACATCCATCCATCCAGTAGATTTCTCTATTTCAGCATGACCATAGTACAAGGGTGGAGAACCTTGGTTGGGTTGTGGCACACTGACCCACATTAAAATCAGTCAGGGCTACAGACAAGTGAGAAGTACAAAAAAAAAACCCCCAATAAAAAACTCCTCACTGGGATGGCTCTCGACTGAGACACTCCCCACATTCCCTTTGCACAACGGAGCATGGGGGGGGCCAGCCTAGTAGACTTCGTGTGCTCCAACTCCACAGTGGGTGCCAGAGGGGTTGGAGCACCAGCTGGGCTCTCCAATGCTGGAGGGAGTCCTGAGCCTTGTGGGCCAAATCCAGCCCCTGGGCCTGAAGTTCCCTACCCCTGCCATAGTCAAACATACTCACAATGACACCTTAGGTGCCTGTTTGTGCTGGAATTATTTCCTCTTGGGCTGTCTTGATCTGAGAGATTGGAAACACTTGGGTGACAACAATCTTGTTTTTGATGTGTTTTGAAAAACACCTAGTATTTCACAGGCAGTGCAACCTAGTGCATAGATCAAGCAACTGGAATGTAGAGTGCCTTGGTTCTATGCCTGGCTCTACTACTGATCTTTTGGGCCACTTCTGCATTTCTTCATTGTTCCTTAAAGACTTCCTTGGCTAGTCAGATAGGTAAGCTCCCTATGGAAGGGGATCTCTCTCATTATGTGTGAGATGAGCCTTGATTCTGACAGGACCCTCTGGAAGCTACTGTATTGCAAATAATAAATGGGACACACAGTTTGTTTTTCAGTTGACAAATGTATCTATTTATGGCCTTCTGCTTTTCATCAGGCACGTCAGTGCTCTAATTTCAGCCCACATAATGTGTGCTCTGCATTACTCAATTGACACAACTACAAAACACCCTGCAGTAATAAAAACAACATATGACCTTTTAATTAAACATTTTAAAGCCATTCATTTATTAAGACGACACGTTCCTGAGTAATACTTCATCTAGTTTATTATGACACTGTTGCATCAGCAGTTTTAAACCTGACTTTTTACTGACCTTCCAGTATGATAAAGAGGACTGAATTACATTCTCCAGTGGTAACTGCTGTCATTACACGTAATTGTTCTCTTCCAGGGTAAACTGTACCAACTGTGTGAGGACAATGAAGAAGCCAATAGGAACTAAGGCCTCTGGTTGAGCTATAATTGTTTACCTTGTGTATGCCTGCACTGACAGCGTTACCTGTGCACAGCTACATGACTGCAGCATCGTAGTATGGACACATGATTCAGTGATGGAAGGGATTTTTCCCATCACTCTAGTAAATTTACCCCCTTGAGAGGTGACAGCTAGGTTGACAGACCAGAGCATCAATTGGTTTTTTCACATCCCTGAGCAACATAGCTAGGTCAACCTAAAGGTATGGTTTCCACCAGGACTTAGACAAGGTCAGGGCTTTTTTTTTTTTTCTCCCCAAGAAAAAATTTGACTTTTTATTTAAAAAAAAAAAAACCCTGGCAAAATCCTAACTCCTAAAAATCATTTTTTGTCAGACAAAAACTAGTATCTTCACCCCCAAAATATGGCTAGTGTTGTCCAAAAGCAGAACATCTGGGGGTTTTCTGCCAAAATTTTCACTTCATCAAAAGCCAAAATGTCCACCAAAAATATCTGGATTTTCAGTGAAATCCCCCAAAATGTTGGAAACAGACATTCCCTGCAGAACTTTCCATTTTGATGGAAAAATAATTTTTTGATGGGAGCGAGCAGAAGCATTTTGAAGGAAAAGTTTCAATCAGGTCTATTTACCATACAAGCTCATGTTCCTGACTCTGCTTACACACTTGTTTAACTTTAAAAATGAGGGTCATCCCATTGAAGTCTACTTATGTGATTATAGGTAAGTACATGTGTTGCCTCTTAGCAGGATTGGGCCTAATTGGACAAGACAGACAAAGGCTCTGTCTACACTTATAATAGTACAGCAGTGCTACCATAGCACTTCCATGTAGACTCTCACTACAGCCATGGAAGAACCTCTTCCATTGGTGTTGTAAACCCATCTCCCCGAGAGGTGGCAGTTAGATTCATGGAAGAATTTTTATGTCAACCTAGTACAGTCTACACAGAGAGTTGAGTTGACTTAACTACATCACTTGCTGGGGATTTTTCATACCCCTCAGGAACTAATTTTCAAGTGTAGAATGTCCCAAAAGGCTAACAGGGCTTTTTCTCTTCCTAAGAGCAAAATCCCTTTGGGGTTTCAGTCTCCTTCCCTCAGTATGACCGGATAGCTCTACTGAATGGTGCACAAGAGAAGTCGATTGTTCTGCCTCTGTGCCCTCACCTCTTCTCCCTGTGTTGTGTCCCTGAGATCTCAAGGAAGTTGGCGAAGCTCAAGGGAATGCAGGCACTGCAAACTGAATGTGCTGGTGTTGAAGGGCCAGGTGGAGGCTTTCCACGCACGTCTTCCTGGCCTTATAATCTGGCCCAACCTGCCAAGGGGAATAGGCGCTGGAGAAAGAGAGAGAGAGCTGGAGAGAGAATGTCAGGAAGGAGACACTCAAAGCAACGGTTTTGCACCAAGCCAGGCAGAGATAAGCCATCTAGCCAGGACCGCAGCAATATGCTTCCAATGAGGTGCCCCTTCCCTGTTCTGTTGGTTAATGGAAGGAATGAAGAGGTTTGAATGCCCTTCTCCCCGTTGTTTCCCATTTTCTCCTGTATGAGGGAGAGGGGGGCAGCCCAGTCAGCCAATGAGACTGAAATGGTTGGGTGATTTATGTTTTTTAATGAAAGGCTTTTAAGGTGTATATAAATTGACCTATTTCCTCAGGGCAGGAGGAGGTGTATGGGTGGGTGGGAGAGGGGGATGAAACGACGTCCGTTATTTGACAGAGAATATGCAGCGCTATGTACTCTGAGGGCTCCCATGCATAGACGAGTGTGTGTGAATATTATTTATGTATGTATATAATTAGCAACACCTTTCCTCACAAAGCCTCCCAAGGGTGTGACAGACTGCCAGAAGGAGACAGCTGTTTAACAGCACCCAGCAATGCTGTTTAAGAAGGGAAGCATATTGCACAGTTAAAACTTTATCTTCTCTGTCACAGCATGGCCCCTGTATGCCATTCTGGCAGTGTAATAGGGCTTCCAAGTGGGCAGGAGTGGTCTCTTGGGAATGCCCATGAAGAGACCCTGCCTCAGACAGTGTAGAAGGGCTGTGCACTAGCCCTGGTCCTGTAGTGTAGGGATGGGTTCAGGGAGGAAGTGCCATCACTGCACACTGCTCCACTCTTAGGTTAGGTCTACACTACAGAGTTTTTGTGCAAAAACGGCCATTTTTGTGCAAAAGCTCGTGGAGCTCCACACCTCAAGTGTGTTTTTGCGCAAGTAAAACTAAAGAACAGAGGGTTTTTTCCAGTGTAGGTATTCCTCATTCTACGAGGAATAACTCCTTTTTGCAAAAGGGTTCTTTCTCAAAAGGGTGTGTGTGGATGGGGAAGAGGGGGGTTTTGTGCAAGAGACAGTCTGGATGCTCTCCTGCTCAAAAGCACATTGCTTTTTCGATGTGTTTTTTGCAGTGTGGACGCTCTCTTGCACGAGAAGTTTTTGTGAAAGATCTCTTCTGCAAAAAGCTTCTTGCGCAAGAAGCCTCTAGTCTAGACATAGCCTTCGGGTACGTCTACACCGCATGGCTATTTTGAGATACTGGAGGTATCCCAAAATAGCTACCCCGTGTCTACACAAACCACCGTTATTTCAAAATACTTTTCAAAATAATGGGTGCACCATTCCGGTAAACCTTGTTGCATGAGGGATAAGGGATGGCTTGAAATTGTGCATTTTTTTTTCAAAATTTGGCACGGTGTAGACACTCCAAATTTCAAAATAAGCTATTTCAAAATAGATTTGAGATAAGATATGCAATTTGCATAGTGCAAATTGTGTATCTTATTTTGAGTTTAGGGTGCTGTGTAGATGCACCCTTATTGTCTGCATACTTGGGCCAATGGGAAGCAGACTCATAAGGCGCACCTACACTATGTGGAAGGTCAACGTTGGCGTGCTTGATCTTCTGGGGTTCAATTTAGCGGGTCTAGTATAGACCCAGTAGATCAAACTCAAATGGTGCCCTGTCAGTGCTAGTACTCCTACCTCTCACGAGGAGTAAGGGAAGCTGATGGGAGAATTTGCTCCCACCGGCTTTCCTCTGTGTGGACAGCGCAGAAATGCAATATAAGATATGTCAACTCTAGCTACGTAATTTACGTAGCTAGAGTTGTGTATCTTACTTCAACCTTCTCATGTAGTGTAGACCTAGCCATAAGATGTTAAGGTGTGTCTAAACTACACCCCTCTGCTGACAGAGGGATGTAGATTAGGCACATCGCTATTGCAAATGACGCAGGGGTTTAACTATCCCGGGCTTCATTTGAATAGAAATGGCTGCCGCTTTTTGCCGACGCAGCACTTTGCCGGCAAAACGCAGCAGTCTAGATGGGGATCGGTCGACAAGGAAAGCCGATCTGACCGATCCCTTATGCCTCGTGCAACGAGGTTTACAGAATGGGTCGGAAAAGGCTTTCCTTGTCGACTGATCCCCATCTAGATTGCCGCTTTTTGCCGGCAAAGTGCCGCGTCTGCAAAAAGCGTCGGCCATTTCTATTCAAATGAAGCACGGGATATTTAAATCCCCGCTTCATTAGCAATAGCAATGTGCCTAATCTACATCCCTCTGTTGGCAGAGGGACGTAGTTTAGACACACTCTTATTGTCCTGAGATTGCTGGTTAATGAATACAGAGAGCACAAAGGCAGTTTAAAGCCTCCTTAGCTGCCCCCTTCTCCAGCTCTGCATTCACACCATTGCCAACCCGAACCATCCAAAGAAAAATCATGTCAGATGCAAAAAAGGTCATAAGATTGGCTTAAACATCATGAGATTTTGACAAAACATTGGGAATTTTTCTTGTTTCAGGTTTCTGAGACTTTAGGGTTCATAATGTCAAACATTTTTCTGCAGCTACAAGGACTAGAAACTTTTTTTTTTCCCTAAATGAAAACTTAAATTATTGTATAATCACAGGACTCCAAGAGCTAGGATAATAAAACCCTGAGAGCCAGCAACACTACAATGGAGGACTTGAAAACTGGCATTAGTAACTTGCATATGATTTCACTTAGGCCAAGATCAAGCTGGAATATTTCTGGTGACTTCTAGGGGAGTTGCTCCAGGTGCTCATGAGTGTAGGAGAGAGAAAGAACAGGTGCTGGTTTTGAAAATCAAGCTTTGTATCTCTTGGTTTAATAATGCACAATTTGCTTCCTACATATCCAGCTTATTTTCTTTTTTATGAAAGACACAAGGTGCACTGAATAAGACAGCATGAGTGCCTTTGTCATGCATGAAGTGCTAATAATTATCTTCCATGAGCAAAGTTGTTGTTGTTCTTATGCTAGTAGCACCTTCAAATGAAATTAGGGGCCTACTGTGTTAGGATTTATACATAAATAGAGGGAGACAGAATGTTTCCCAAAGAACTTACAATCCAAACAGACAGACTCAGCAGGTGAAAGGAAGTGTTATTCTCCCTGGGGAACTGAGGCACAAAAGAAATTAAAGACTGGTTCACATAGTGACAGCACTCATGCTATGTCTACACTATAGGCTTCTTGCGTAAGAAGCTTTTTGCGGAAGAGATCTTCCGCAAAAACTTCTTGCGCAAGAGCGTGTCCACACTGCAAAAGCGCATCGAAAAAACGATGCGCTTTTGCACAAGAGAGCATCCAGAGTGCATGGATGCTCTCTCAAAAGGAAACTCTGATTGCTATGCACATAATGGCCACCAGAGCACCAGTGCTTTTTTCGATTGCCTCTTTTTGCGCAAAAAACCCCCTGTCCACACACACCTTTTCGTGCAAGAGCTCTTGCACAAAAAGGAGTTATTCCTCGTAGAAGGAGGAATACCTACACCAGAAAACCCCTCTGTCCTTTCATTTTACTCGCGCAGAAACCCGCTTGAGGTGTGGACACTCTGCGTGTTTTTGCGAAAAAATGGCCATTTTTGCGCAAATACTCTGTGTGTAGACCTGGATCCTGTAGTTATGTCTCTCTAATTCTTGGTGTAGACTTGAGTAGGTTGATGGAGGAATGTTTTGTTGACTTAGCTACTGCAGCCCACGGAGGAGGAATTGAAACAGCAGCAGAACAAACCCTCCTTTACTGTAGCAGCATCTATAATACAGCACAACAATGACACGGTTGCAGTGCAATAGTTGTGCCATTTTCGTGGCTGTAGCATAGACCGGGGCTAAATGACAGGCTCGTGGTCACAAAGGGAATCTGTGGCAAAACCAGAAACTGAAACCAGATTTCCTATGTACCTAGGATCTTAACCATCAAGCAGCCCAAGCTGCTTTTGAATCAGGCTCCTAGAGTTGAAAACTGTGTTTGTTCAGAACTGTAGCATTGCTGCTTCTTTAGAAATACACTCAAGCAAAGGACCCCTTCCCAGCTTGCTGAAAAGCTGTTGAATCGGGAACATTAGAAATGGGAAAGAGGTGTTAGGTCATCTAGATCATTCCCCAGAAACCCACTAACTGGGCTGTTGAATAACTAAATGGGATAATACAGCACATCATCTTTACTGATGATAATTACAACATTTTCTTCTAAATGCAGGCAGAGCCCAGTGCAAAGATGGCTGGGTGTTATTAGTTTAATTTAAAACATTACGCTCTAGATTAGCCATCAAGACTTTCCTGGCTTTTCAGCAGATCTAGGGCACGCCAAAGCTTCTTCCATCAAGTGTTTGTAATGTTCTGATTATAACATCATTGTCCAGTAAATTAGTTATTTGCAAATGTATATAACTCTTTGGGAGAATTCCATTAGGCATGATTCTTTTTTATACCAAAGCCTGTTTACACCACTCTGGCAATGTAAAGGGCACTTGAAGTAATCAGGATCTCAGGGTGTGTCTAGACTATAGGGTTTTTTTGAAAAAAGTGGCCTTTTTTTGAAAAAACTTCACCTGCATCTATACTGCTGCTGCGTTCTTTTGAAATTAAATCGAAAGAACGAGGCAGTTTTTTCAATCACAGTAAACCTCATTTTACACAGCATAACGCCTTTTTTCAAAGTGCTCTTTCAAAAAAAGGCATTCTTGAACGCAAACAGTGCTTTTTCAGAAAAGAGTATCCAGACTGGCTGGGTGCTCTCTTTTGAAAAAGCGGCTCTTTTTCGAAAAAAGTGGTTGCTGTCTAGATGATCTCTTTCGAAAGATTATTTCAAAAAAGCCTCTTTTGAAAGAGGCTTGTAGTCTAGACGTAGCCTAAGTGTAAAGGGATTGTCTGTGCAGGGAAATTAACCAAAATAGCTATTCTGGAAAAAAAAAAGCATTTGCACATTGAGATTTTCTAGGAACACTATTCTGGTTAATTTCCCCATGTAGACAAACTCCAAGAGAAACTGAGGGCTGTGAGTTGGAAACAGGATTTATTCTTGTATTGGTTTTTCAACCAATGGTATGACTAAACTGAGATGATGATTCAGAGTTTTCTTTGAGGGTTAGATAAAATTGAAAGCCTGCAATATTGTAGTTATATCTTTGTAAAATAAATCCAATTGTTCCTACATGAAACAATTCTCAAGATAGTGTTATTTTTATATAAGCACTTGATTTTAAAGACTTACTTATTCTATTAACCATGAAATTGCTGCATCCTCAAAAGGTACAAGACCTTGTCATATAGAGTCTAGTAAAGGCAGTCCCATTTAAAAAAAAAGGCTCCCAGGAGTCTAAGACAGAGATTTTTTAAAGGCATTTAGTTACCTAAACATGCACATAGGTGCCTTGTGGGATTTTCAAAAGCACCTGTGCACCTACCTTTCATGGGAGCTAGGAACATAGGTGCTTTTGAAAAGCCAACTAGTCATCTTCAGGTGTCAAGGTAATATTATAAATCAGGCCCTTACATGGTTTTGAGAATTGTACCCATACGCTTCATCTATACTGCAGGGTTTTTGCGCAAGAAGCCTTTTGCGGAAGAGTTCTTCCGCAAAAACTTCTTCTGCAAAAGCGTGTCCAGACCTCAAAGCGTATCGCAAAAGCGATGTGCTCTTGCGCAAGACAGCATCCACACTGCATGGATGCTCTTGCTCAAGAAAGCTCTGATGGCCATTCACAGAATGACATAAGAGCACCTGTGCTTTTTCGGATAGGGGTTACTTGCACAAGAAACTCCTGTGGAGCATCCACACTTGCCCTTTTGTGCAAGAACTCTTGCACAAAAAGGAGTTATTCCTCATGGGGAGAGGAATAACAGTACCGCCAAAAGCCTTCTCTTCTGCCGATTTACTTGCACAAAAACACACTTTACTTGCACAAAACCTTGTAGTGTAGACATAGGCATAGTGTCTATTTCCAACAGAGATGGGAATGGACCTAAACTATAATCTTGATCCCTAAATGGCCAGTCTGGATGCAAAACTCCAACACTTCAACTTTAGATTGAATTTTACATCCACAAGCCTGGTCATGAAGGGATTTGTATCAGGCAAGAGGGAGTGTTTGGAGACAGGAAGGAAAGATAAAGAACTAAAGGCCAGGTCTACTCTAGGGGGCAATGTCAAACTAAGGTATGCAACGTGAATAGTGTAGATGGAGTCGACGTCTCCTAGTTTGAATTACCATGGGGTAAATGCTCCCATCGATTCCTCTTACTCTTTTTGCTCTGATGGTCGATTTAGTGGGTCTTTAGTAGATCTGCTAAATCGACCCCAGCAGATCGATCCCTCCGGAGCTGATTTCTCCGTACGTGTAGACAAAGACGATGCCTCTGATGTTTGAAATTTCTTCTCTGAGGCTTTGGTTGAATTTGGGAGATCAGATGGCTTCATAGTAAGTTTAGTTAAAATTAAAGAGCCTTCTGTCCTAATATCCTGCCAATAGCAGGAGGTAAACCTTGTATGCCATGCTCGGTTGCTGCTGAGGTACATGCATAAGGAATGAAACTGTACATGGTAAATTTGCCCCCCTTTAATGAGAACATGTTGTTAATGAGACAGTGTTTCAGAGAAGAGGTTTATTAGTCATTTGCTATTCTTGTCACAGCTCAGAGTTAAGCTAGAATTGCTGGGTTGACTTTAACTCATCCCGTTATGCCTCAGAGTTAGAGTGCATTGGGATATGGTGTGATAATGAGTGTGCATAGACTGGGCGAATCAAAGATTCAACAGGACGTACTGCAGGTTATGTGCATCCCTTGCCTGGCAGAATGAGGTTCTTATACCTTAAAATACCTCAGCACTACAAATAAATCACAGTAGTGCTTCAAAAGGTAAAAGGAATCCACAATGACAGCTGTTCACTGTCCATGCCCTGTTTCTCTATCAGTGTTCCCTCTAATTTTTTCCATCCATGTGAGGAATAAATTTTGTTATGTGCACCAAGGTGTGTGTAGATGTGCACCACCAATAGAAACACATGCTTCCAGCTGTGGGCGGCTATGGGTGCTCTGCTAATCAGCTGGGTGGCACCTGAATCTCTTCTGACCATGCACTCAGCTTACAGGGAACAGTGCTCTCTATGTGCATATTCTGTACCTAGCAGAGCAAGGCTCTGATTTCAACTGAGACCTTTAGGTACCGCTGAAATACAAAGCAGTACCAGGTGAGCATGTATTGCCTAACCATGAATTTACACATTTTTCCAGGTCAAATTAATTATAGTAAGGAAATAAGAAATGTTATTAGAAAGGAGCTAAGGCTGAGAATGTGTTTAAGTAAAGTCCAATTAATATTCAAAAAAATTAAGAAAATTAAAGCTGGATGCAAGTTTCTAGCAATACACAGATAAAAGGTCTAGGCACTTCTGCAATGCCATATGGGTAGGTAGGATAGAAAGGGACCTCCTAATCAAGTCCAGTCCTCTGCTATCACAAGGCAATGTGATAGCAATTGATAACCCCCTTCTATAACTGTACATTCTTTTATCTTTCACTATCATTACTGAAGAAGGGCAGTCATGTCGTTAGGATGCAATGCCTTGGAACTGGAAGAAATGAGTTTGAGCCCTTTCTGTACGAGACTTTCTGGGTGCCGTGGACAAGTCACTTAGCTTGTGTCTGTGCCTCAGTTTCCCATCTGTACAATGGAGTATAGTACATCTGACCTTGAAGAGTTGTTGTAGGGAAAAAGACAATAAAAGTTGTGAGATGCTCAGATATTGTGATAATGAGGATTGGATAAATGCCTCGCTCCTCTAGTGCCTGTCAGGGCTAAAATATGTTTCTTTTCTTGTATAGAAACTGCTGCCTTTGTTATCCACTGCATGCTGTCTTTAGAGAGGTACTGATGCACTATCATAGATTTATATTGCAGTGGCAGCTAGAAAGCCCTGTCATGGACCAGCATCCTGTCATACTGTGTGCAGTACAAACACACAGCAAAGTGACAGCCCCTGCCCCGAGGAGCTTACATTTGATATACTTTGTGTCTTTCCGTGTTGTCATCAGATAAACGCCTACTTCCCTCGAGCTACCTTTCCCACTGGCTGTATGTGGCTGCCTTAACCAGAAAGTTACCAGACAATACAATGTAAAAAAACCCAACTAAGTATAAACTAAGGCCAACTGAAGAAGAAACTAGATTCTTGAACTGGATCCATTAGATTAGTAATGGGATATTATCATCTGCCCAACAGATTTTAAGAGGCCCACTAAAATATAAAA
The DNA here is from genome assembly GCA_032595735.1 of Pelochelys cantorii. Lineage (NCBI taxonomy): Eukaryota > Metazoa > Chordata > Testudines > Trionychidae > Pelochelys > Pelochelys cantorii. Next base: position 7,789,634 of record CM064355.1, on the reverse strand, counting down.
ATGGAAACCTTTTTACAGATGTTAGGGAGACTGCAATTTTGTGGCACCGCAGCCCGAAGGCTACAAACATGAGTCAGCTAACATCAGCGGGGCCAACAGACACTACGGGCCCAGGGCAAAGTGTGCAGAGGGCCTGGCTCAATGACCTGGGAGAGGCGGGGCCTCAGGTGGAAGGGGCGGGGCTCAGAACAGTCACTGCCCAGATTGCATCATGCCCACCCCCCAACCGTTAGAGCTGTGTGGAGCAGCACTCTCCTGGCAATTTAAAGGGACCCAGGCCTTGGCTGCCACCACTGCCACAGTAGCAGTGGCTGAGAGCTTCAGGCCCCTTTGAATCTCTGGGTCCTGGGGCACTTACCGCCTTTTCCTTCCCTCCCTTGTCGGTGGGCCTGGCTGTCATGGGCCAGCTGCAGGTACTTTATTCCAGTGTAGACCTATCTTAGCATGTTGTTTGGCAGCTCAAGACACCATAGTTAACCCCAGACTTGCCAAAGATCTAGTCCTACAAGGTGCACAGAGGACAGAACCCCATATGAGGCCCTAGCAGGCCTGCCGAGAGTGGGAGCAAAGGGACAACTGCCCTGGGGCCCAGCGATTCAAAAGGGCCTGGTATTTCTGGCCACACAGCAGAGGTCAGTCCATACAAATCATCTGACAGATCAGCTGTCAACGACCATGCGGCTCCTTGGTCCCTGTCTCCACAAAATGTTCATTCCTCTCAGTTTATATCAGAGAAGGAGAAATTCGTGCCAGCAAAGCCTTTCCCTTTGCTTCATGAAATTTAGTAACAAAACAAACAAGCAAAAATCTCAGTGATCTGGAGTAAACTGTACCCACTTGCATAATGCTGGGAAGCTGTAAAGCAAACAGCTCCCACTAAAAAGAAGAAAGCAAAAGAGCTACAGAACATTTTCAGAAAGTCTCCTAAGCCTCATCTCTTTCAGTACACCCTGCACTGTTCATCACTTTCCTAATGATGTCCTCATGTTCCTCAACAGACCATTGTCAATTTGCCTCCTTTTAAAGTATAGATGCTAGCATAGTTGCTGTTTTTATTTTTAAATTACCTCTCTTTGTAATGATGAAAATGCTTTTTCCCTTTAAAGTACTTGAATGAAAGCACATCAGACTTATTATTTAGCTAGACAGCAGCTCTGTGTTCACTAATGGTGCCATGCAGTGCAAATAATAATTGTCACAGTGCCCCGTAGCAATAAAATATACAAGCATTCGGGGCACGTCCACATTACATGGAATAGTGATGCTTCTGCAGTCGATCTTCCAGGGTTTGATTTAATGAGTGTAGCACAGGGTATGTCTACTCTGCAGGGTTTTTCTGGGATACCTCTGGTATCCCAGAAAAACTCTGCTGCGTCCAGGGAACATGTTTGCTCTTCCGCTTTTTTTTGCAGAAGAGCAAACACACTCTTTCAGGGAGCCCTGTATACTTTGTTCTACGAGGAATAAAGGCTCTGCTGAAAGAGGAGGCTTTTCTGCCATTTGGCCCCGTCTAGATGAGGCCAAATAGCAGAAAAGCCTCTTCTGAAAAAGTAATCGGAAAAAGCTATAGTGTAGACCTAGCCGTAGACACTCAAAGGGAGCCCCCATCGGAGCCAATACTCCTGCTGCTCATGAGGGGTAAGGAAAGCCAGTAGGAGTGTTTGTTCCCATCGTCTTCCCGCTGTGTGGATGGGGATTTACAATACATTGACTCCAGCAACATAAATTATGTAGCTGGAGTTGTGTATCTTACTTCAACCTTCCTATGTAATATAGACCAGGCCTAAGATGCCTACGTTAATAGAATGGTAAACTGAGGTAAAAAGATTACATTTCCGATTGAGCAGGTATCAGACGGAATTAAAGCCAGGAATTCCCGGCTCCCTCTCTGTGCTCTCACCATTACAGCTCACCTCTTTCTAACTGCAGAGGGCATACATTACTGGGATTAGGACCATGCAAGCCACAACTCTGTAAATGTTATTGCTAGCAGGGTTCCAGGATAGTTTGCCTGACCAGTGTAGATAGAGATATCTCGGTCAGTTTAATCTATTGCTAAACCTCCTATCACCATAGTAGTCTGCTAACTAAACTCTGCTAAAGGTAACAAAGATATAGGAGGCTAAAAGGATGCATCTGTACTACCAGATTTCTAGCCATTGTGCATCCTTATACTATGAGGCATGATCCCTTCTGGAATGTCTCCATGGGTGTCCAGCTACAACTTCTTTGTTTTCATCAGCATTGTTTGGAAGAATAAAAACGTTTCCTTGCCGTCTCTAATTGCAAGCTCTTTGGGGCAGGATGCATTCAGTGTACTACTGCCTCTAGCTCAAAGGGATCTCACTCTAGGCTGGGGTCACAAAGTGCTAGAGTAATAATAATCATAATAAATACAAGAGAGAGCATTTAGCAGCAAAACAATCCTGAGAACCTGTGACTCCAATGAGCTGGATTAGTCCACTGTAATAGCTGTCACTAAGTATGTAAAAATTTGCAGGCATTCTCAGTCTAGTGGTAGTTTTCTTACAACAATACACCCAGGAGTGACAACAAATTCTAAAAAAAATGTCCAATATGAGCAATGCCTGCAGAAATCAATGGTGCCACCTAACCTGACATTGATTAAGAGGTCCTTTCATCAGAAAATTCTCTAGCATTTTGATTTTTTTCCTCTGTTATAATGTTACACAGAAACCACTCCATTGATTTTTCTCCCCCACCTCGCTGTCCATGAAAAATATACATCTACAGATGTTGCTTACATTTGCCTGAATTTTGAGCTCCTTCTGGTTTTTCTATCTGCAGAATCCCATCAGAAAAATGTGACTCAGGTGAACAAAAAAGGATAGGCATCATATCATCTTTCAGTGCAAAATAATTGTGGCATTATCTGCTGGCTGACAACTACAGATAAAATCCTTTCCATTTATATAACAAATACATATTTCTAATAGTTTTGGGGCAACAGAGGCTGGGGACCCAGTTTGCCAAATTTTCTCTCCCCTTCTGGAAAGTTACTACTAATTTGCATGAAATGCCATCAGGGTAGTGTAAGGCTCAATTGTGCAGCTTTTGCTAACCAGTGAAGCTCATTTGGTTCATCATCAGCATCAACAGTGTTCCTTCTAATTTTTTCCATCCATGTGTAGAATAAATTTTATTATGTGCACTGAGGCCTAGGCAGATGTGCTCCATCAGTAGAAACACATGTTGCCAATTATGGGCACTCGGCTAATTAGCTGGCTGGCGCCTGAATCCCCCTATGTGACCATCCAAGCACACATCTTACAGGGAACAATAGTTGATCACCACTGTCATTAAAATGTCTAATAATGGCCTTGGGTAAACTGAGGGTCCTGGGAAGAGGTAGATATGTTGGAAGGCAGGGATAGGGTCCAGAGTGACCTAGACAGATTAGAGGATTGGGCCAAAAGAAATCTGATGAGGTTCAACAAGGACAAGTGCAGGGTCCTGCACTTGGAATGGAAGAACCCGAAGCATTGTTACAGGCTAGGGACCATCTGGCTAGGTAGCAGTTCAGCAGAAAAGGACCTGTGGATTACAGTGGATGAGAAGCTGGATATGAGTCAACAGGGTGACCTTGTAGCCAAGAAAGCTAATGGCATATTAGGGTGCATTAGGAGGAGCATTGCCAGCAGATCCAGAGAAGTGATTATTCCCTTTTATTCGGCTCTGGTGAGGCCACATCTGGAGTATTGCGTCCAGTTCTGGGTCCCCCATACAGAAAGGATGTGGACGCATTGGAGAGGGTCCAGTGGAGGGCAACCACAACGATTAGAGGGCTGGAGCACCTGACCTACGAGGAGAGGCTGAGGGATTTGGGCTTATTTAGTCTGCAGAAGGGAAGAGTGAGGGGGGATTTGATAGCAGCCTTCAACTTCCTGAAGGGAGGTTCCAAAGAGGATGGAGAGAGGCTGTTCTCAGTAGACGGATGGCAGAACAAGGAGCAATGGTCTCAAGTTGCAGTGGGGGAGGTCTAGATTGGATATTAGGAAAAACTTTTTCACTAGGAGGGTGGTGGAGCACTGGGATGGGTTCCCTAGGGAGGTGGTGGAATCTCCATCCCTAGAGGTTTTTAAGTCTCGACTTGACAAAGCCCTGGCTGGGATAATTTAGTTGGGGTTGGTCCTGCTTTGGGCAGCAGGGCTGAACGTGATGACCTCCTGAGGTATCTTCCAGCCCTAGGATTCTATGATTCTATGAGGGCCAGAGATAAATAGCAATACTTTTCAAAGTAGTATCCAACCGCAGATGCCTCAGTATTTGAGGCGGGGTTTACCACATCTCAGATGCATGCCCTTACCTACTGGACTATGGAGTATTCTGCTGTGTGTCTCTCTCCAGCTCAACTGTTGGATTCCACTTTAATTAAATATGAAACAGGCCAGGGTTAGCATGTGTGTGCCTCAACAGCCCACTGGTTAGGCTGCTTACCCGTGAGGTGGTAGATCCCTGCTCAAATTCTCTTTTCTCAGCAGACCAAGGGGGTAATTAAACCAGATTCTCCTGTATTCTAGGGAGATTAATCTAACAACTGGGCTCTGCACAGGCCTGCTGATCATAGGGGCAAAAAGGGAAGTTGCCCTGTAGCACAGAGATTCTGCAGCAGTGGCCTGGGCCCTTTAAATTGCCACTGGAGCACAGTGTACTCTGGGAGGCATGGCATGCTGAGGGCTAGCTACTCCCAGCTTTACCCCTTCCACTTGAACCCCCCCCCCTTTCTGGGAGTGTGCCCCCTCCATATTGCTCAGGGGCTGGACAAGTCTATCAGTCCCTGTGGCTTTGTGTGCTAAGGAAGGACTCTCTCCAGACTGAGCAGGCTAGCTCAGTGGTTTAAGCATTGATCTGCTTGACCCAGGATTGTGAGTTCAATCCTTAAGGAAGCTATTTAGGGATCTGGGGCAAAATGTGTCAGGGATGGTATATGGTCCTGCTATGAAGCTGGGATTGTACTCAATGACTCTTTCAAGGTCCCTTCTAGTTCTAGAAGATAGGCATCTCCATTAACTTAATTTGAAAACTGTGACTCTGCATAGGCCTACCTGAACTGACTGGGGAAGAAAGACAGGCATTCCCCTGATACCAGCTCTCAGGGCTTGCACTGACAGTAGTGAGGACTAACTCCTTGCATGCCCAAGCTCTTTCAGACTCCCCTTTTCCCACCCCAGTTGCAATCCAGCTTGTCCTGAATCTGCCTGAATGATGAATTTTCACAGTGAGAGGAATAAAGCAGGGTGGGGATTTTTATACAAGTTTTATATGTATCTATTTTTTCCCCCAAAATCCTTCATTCTTCTCCTGAAAGCCCTGCCAAACTTAGGCACTATTTCTGGGTAGCAATTAGCAGAAGAATCAGTCCCGAAAATACTGCAGTTACCAAGCAGCAAAGATTAAGGGAAGGGGGAAAAATCCCATGCGGTAGCCCGCTGTTGTGTGACATGCTTTTGGAACGTAAGCAGGATCTCATGCCACACGCTGTGCTTTAATTTGAGAATCCAGTACAGCACTTCTAATTGCTTGCTCTTTTCCCTTTGCACCACAGTGATATCTTACCATGTCCCCAGGCCTGTCGGATTTCCTGATCCCCACTTGCTAATAGAACACTTGCATCTCACAGATGAGGCCATGAAATGACTTTCCTTTCAGGGGCTGGTAGGGTTCAGCTCAATCAGCTGCAGAGTGAGCATGGCTCTGCCCTTTATTAGATGAGCATAAATGTCTTTCACTTCACAAAATAATAAGCTAAATAATACCTAGGGCTTATATAGCACTCCCCATCAGCAGATCTCAAAGCAGTTTTTCGCAGAGATCAGCATCATCATCTCCATGTCACAGTTGGGAAAACTGAGGCACAGAGCAGTGAAGCAACCTACACAAAGTCATCCAGTAGATCAGTGGCAGAGCCAAGAACAGAATCTGGGTCTCTTATATTCCAGTCCAGACCTCTATCTCCTAGTTCTCTTTAAAGCTAGTGATAGTCCATCCTGGTTTTCCTTACAGGGAGAGAGAGCAGAATTTGACCCAGAATCCACTTCATTGTCAGGACACAAGGGGATAGTTCTCCAAAATCTACTCTCCAAAAGTCAAAACCAAAGTCTTCTGAAGTCAGTACAAGGACTCCTGGGCTATGTCTACACTGGTGCGATCTTGCGCCAGAAATATGCAAATGAAGCGGGGATTTAAATATCCTGCACTTAATTTGCAAAAAAAAAGGCCGCCGTTTTTGCCGACTCAGCACTTTGTTGGCAAAGAGCAGAAGTGTAGAGGGGGATCTGCTGAGAAAGAAAGCCTTTTTCAACAGATCCCTTATGCCTCCTGCAAGGAGGTTTATAGGATCTGTCAAAAAAGGCTTTCTTTCTCAACAGATCCCCCTCTACACTGCCGCTCTTTGCAGACAAAGTGCTGAGTCGGCAAAAATGGTGGCCATTTTGTATGCAAATTAAGCACAGGATATTTAAATCCCCGCTTCATTTGCAATGTCGACCTGCCTCATCTGCATCCCTCTGCCAGCAGAGAGATGCAGTCTAGACATACTCCTGTTGACTTCAGTGAATTTTTGATCATGCCCAAAGTGAAGAAAATAAAGCTAATTTGGGACTAGATTTTGTCTCTAGGTCTAGTTCTGCACGAGGGGTGATACCTAAGAGGCACTGCCAAAGGGGAAGTGCTAAAAGGCCCTGGGACTCAGAGACACTCTTGGGAATCACAACTGCCTCTGAGATCTCTCTGCCCATTTATGCCTGCAATAAATTACTCTTCATAAGCGTTGGGTCTGCTACTCTGGTAAATAAGCAATGGAGGCAAAGGATCAGCCTAGTCTGCTTAAGTTGCTCCAGAAAAGGAGTCAGCTGGTAAAGAACTCCACCTGTTCCTTCCTGCCACACAACTAGGTATGCCATATAGGAATTCAAAAGAAGTTCTGTGACTTCTCATGGGCACATAGCCTGACTCATATTGTAATGCAGGCAAGTTAGTGACAGAGCATATACTGGGAGCCAGAAGTTCGGATTCATAATATGCCATTCTAACTGTTAGACTACAGTTTCCAGATAAAACAACACAGATCAGAACCATATCAACATTATCTAACCAGATTCTGCAGACTTGTGTTGCTAACCTACTCTTAAAAATCTCCAGTGATGGTGATTCCTCACAAAAACAGGCAATTTATTCCAGTGGTTAACCCCAAATATTGCAACCCCGAAGAGTAGAATTCTTCTGTTGTTTAGGATTTAGTTCTACTCTGAGGGGCAGGGCTACCAGAGCTCCACAAGATCTAAGAACAATGGGTAGTAATCAAGGCAAATTGGCCAGATTCCAACTCCCCAGAGACCAGCAGGAGAAATTGATATATACTAGTTCAAACTGGGTTCTCCAAAGACCATTAAACAAAGAAAGGTCTTTTAGATAAATAGCTTGAGTTTAAAGTGACCGGGAGGGAGAAGGGGAGGCTTCTTTCTGATCCAGCAAATGGACAGGGTCTTCTATTCAGGGCTGGCCTTGCCATGAGGTGAACTTAGGCGGCCGCCTCAGGTACCAGACTGTGAGGGGGCACCACTAGGACCCAGAGTGTAGAAAATTGTGTCTGCTGCTGGTGCATATGTATTCTCTCTGCTCTAGATGCACAGAGATGGTGGAGTGCTGTGCTGGAGGAAGGAGGGCACAAGAGACATAACAAGTAGACAGGAGAAAAGGTGGCATGGGGGCGTCATTTGAACTTCCCGCCTCACGTGCCAAAATGTTGTGGCCGGCTCTGCTTCTATTCAAGGGGGCGGGAAGGATTCTTAGGGAAGGATTGAAAGAACTGACACTGAGCAGCCTCATTGTTGGAGCTGGGGTGATCTCTGGTGAGCATATTTGCAGGCATTTCGGTTCTTTTCTAGTTTTCAGTATGTTTCCTCTGTAATGCTTTTACCTAAAGAATAAGTGTGCTTACTTAGTAAGATCATATAGTGATGTAATTGTGGGCAAGTGCCCTATTTGTAGCCTTCCAACAAAAGATGAAGCAGAGGTACTGGCCTTTTCAGGTGGCCTGTCTTGGTGGGGTATCACAGTGGAAGGAGGGAAATTGTGCAGCCTAGAAACACCCTAGAAACACCCTGTTCTAGAGGGATGGTGAGACATGTCCACTCAAGAAAGGAGATGGCTGCTTTTGCCAGCAGAAAGTATGCTAATGAAGTGCTCATTAGCATTTGTCGCACTGTCATTAGCATATTCGCTGACTGAGGCTTTTTGCACAAAAACAAGCAGTGTAGACTGATCCATTTTATGCAAAAACTCCCTTTTGCACGAGATCCTTATGCCTCAAAAAAGGAGGTATACAGGTCTTGCGCAAAAGGGAGGTTTTGCACAAAACGGATCTGTCTACACTGATTGTTTTTGTGCAAAAACCTCTTGCGCAAAAAGCCTCGGGCAGAGACTATGCTAATGACAGCACAACAAATGCTAATGAGTGCTTCATTAGCATACTCTCTACCGGCAAAAACTGGCAGTGTAGACATAGCCCAAGTGTCTTTGTTGGGTTAGAGAAGGGGAACAGAGCTGCAGTTGCCCTGAACTGCAACAGCAGGAGGTGTTGTTCTAGACATGGAAGAAAGAAGTCCATCCACAAACAAATTCTTGAAACAACCCTCCAGGAAAAAACATCACAAGATTTCGAAAAGCTGTCTCTCCCTACAGACCAGCAGACCAAGTTCTGATGTGCTGCATTGCATTTAATGTTGACAAGTAAAACATGTAGTGGAACACAGGGCTCCTACCACTGAGCCTAAAGAAGCTGTTAGTGTGCCTTGTGATTAATGGATATGTCTCAGCCATTTTTAGTAGCAGGGATTTCTGCAGAGGAGTGTCGTCGGCTGATCAGTGAGAAATGCAAGGTCATGCTCCGCTAAGTAGAGGTTAGGTAATTCACTAAAGGTATGTCTACACTGCAGAGGTTTTTTCAGAAAAGGGGCCGTTTTTCCGAAAAACTTCTCTTACGTACACACTGCAATCATGTTCTTTCGGAAAAAAATCGAAAGAACAGAGGGATTTTTCCAACATTGGTAAATCTCTTTCCAAGAGGAAGAAGCCTTTTTCCGAAAGATCAGGGAAAAGGTGTGTGTGGATGGGGAAGAGGGAGTTCTTTCGAAAGAAGAGGAAAGAGGAAAAAGCACAGGTGTCCTGGTAGCCACTCCATCCATAGTAATCACAGCTTAAATGCAAGATAGCGTCCATTCAGTGTGGACGCTATTTTTCGAAAAAGCAGATCGCTTTTTCGATGTGCTTTTGCTGTATAGACGCTCTCTTTCGGAAGAAGTTTCTTCTGAAGATCTCTTCCGGAAAAGCTTCCTCCAAAAGAAGCCTGCAGTCTATACATAGCCTAAATTAACTGTGAATGAAATTCACCTAACCGGCCTGATTTACAGAGATCCTGATCACATGTGGCTCCCACAGAATGCAGCAAGGGTCTGGCTCTTCTAGAAATAAGTCCTACATTATATCCAAGGCATGTGCTTATTTGGATATGCTAATTAAAGGGTCAGTCCAGTGACTGTACAAGTATATGGAAATATGCCAGTTGATTTCCTTCTTGTTCCAAAGTCCACCTTTATGGAGAGCCTTGAACTTTTTCTGGGAAATCACAAGAAAGAAAGAAAGAGAAAGCTAGTTTTCAAAGCATTAACTGAGTAAACATCATCTGCTTTGGGAGGACAGGGGCCACACAGATGATTTGCCCAGAGCCACACAGCTAGTCAGCTACATTAATGACATCGCTCCAGGAATGATAGAACAGCTCCATAATTACAATTCCCCATTCAGTCTACTATGTAGACATCCCACCAATCCATCTTGTCTCCAAATCTCTTTGCAGAACTGTGAAACCAAAACCGTGAAACCTGATTCCTGTTCTAACCCCTAGACTGTACTGTCAAATTAAAAGGCATTTATTTTTTGGCAGGTACCTTCCCATTATTTCAGCCTGTCCGAAATCCTCTTAAATAAAGGAAGACTTCTCTACAGTATTACCAAAGTATCCTTCAAACTAACCTACAGGTGAAAATTGGTGTCTGCACTTCAGATAATAAGAACAATTAACTAAGTGACATGATGCGTCATGTGAGGAGTAATGCTATATACTCATTATGTGCGGAAGTGTTGAATGAAGCACTCAGCTTTTCCCAAGATCAGGTTCTAAGTGTACTGGCACCATTTCTAAAAGTGAGCCAGGAGCCGTATACAAAAGTTTAGCCTCCTTTTGAGTTTATGAGGAGACATTTAGGGTATGTCTAGACTACATGGCTCCATCGATGGAGCCATGTAGATGAGTTTACTAGACATAGGAAAATGAAGCGGTGATTTAAATAATCGCCGCTTCATTTACATCAAAATGGCTGCCGCACTGTGCCGATCAGCTGTTTGGCAGCACAGCGGGGCAATCTGGACACGCCGCGGTCGACAAGGGAAGCCTTTGTTGACCGCTCCAGTAAACTTCTTTTCACGAGGCATACCGGAGCGGTCGACAAAGGCTTCTCTTGTTGACCGCGGTGCGTCCAGGCTGCCCCGCTGTGCCGCCAAACAGCTGATCGGCACAGCGCGGTGGCCATTTTGATGTAAATGAAGCGGCGATTATTTAAATTGCCGCTTCATTTTCCTATGTCTAGTAAACTCATCTACATGGGTCTGTCAACGGAGCCATGTAGTCTAGACATACCCTTAGGTGTACTGAAAGCCAGGATCCTCATCCTGTACAATCTTTAGATGTGCTTTGAGAACTGGGAATGCTGTTAATAACCAGGTGTGACTATGTGGTAAATCTGACTATATGCTTATTTTACAGCCATTGCTACAGGTAACAGCTAACAATTGGGTTATTTGCCATGGTTGTGTATTATGTATAAAACTAAGATATAGCAAAGTAAAAACATCTCTTCTAAAGACAAATAATCTCTCTTCTAAAGATACTTTTTTAATTGTGTTTTGGGATAAATATATTGTTTTGTTGATACGAATTTGTATGGAGATGAATGACAGAGCCAGCATTTTCACCAAAAACTTCATTCAAAATTGAGATTGTCATTTGAACACAGGGGCACTAAACTTGGATGGCGCCTTTGGATGCTACCACAATCTAAATGAGTGTTACTAACAACATCAAATATTATAATAACATAAAGTACAATAAATGATATGCTAACCTTGTCATCTTGTTTAAAATCTTGAAGTATCATGAGGTAGTAGTTAGCCACAATTTTCATTACAAATAGTAGCATATCTAAGAAAATATTTCAACATTCCTGGTCCCAAAGAGCAAAGGAGATTTTCTAAATTGATCACGGGCACAGAATCCTCTTAGCGTTTCTGAGTTACAGAGATGTTTGTAAGCAAAAGTCTGCACAAAGTTCTCTAAATAGTCCATGTGCCCGGCAGTTGGGCAATTAGAAATGATCACTGCTGGTCTTAGAACTGAAGCCTCCATTTTTTTCCAGAGAGCTGAAACCACTTCAGATCAGCCTCCCATCTGCTTTCGCTAATCTAGAGAATTATTTCAAAACTCCCAGGTGCAATGTACATGAAAGCCACAAAGTGCTTTTCAACACCATTAACTAGAATCAGCCCAGTCAAGCCACTGCACATTGACCGCATCTATTTTTCATACATAAATGGGGGCGGACAAGAGGAGAGAAGGCTTGGAACACAGCAAGCTGCATAATTCTAGTTGTTTTGCTGTAAAATAGGAATGAATAAATAAATAAATAAATAAACACCCTAGAATTAATTCTAAGTGATGGTATTTTAGGCCGTGTTGCTGTGCATGAACCTTAAGTGCAGCAAGTTCCTCTAAAAATAAATATTTGCAGAAGAGATTAAAAGAACAAAAAAGAAAAGTTGGAGGTGTGATGAGATGACTAACGGTTCTAAATTTAAGCAAGCAGCTTATTGCCTGGTTTCTTCATCTAGATGACTGCTAAATTGCTAGTGGGATTATGTAACTAACATTGCTTTAAATTTGACAGGCCAAGTCTCAGTAATCCGTCGCCTCTGAAGGGTCTGTTTTGCTTTATGTCTTTTTGTCGCTGATTTTTTTTATCACCGACAAACAGAATCATCAACCATACAAATTATTCTCTCACATCCGTATTAAAGGGGGCCTACTCCAAAGCCAGCCATTGAACTCAATGTAAAGATGTCTTCAGTGGGGTTTGGAGCTGCTCTAAGAGCCTAATCTAAAGCCAATTAAAGCATGAAAGCAATGCACATTGGAAAACATAATTCCAACTCCACATACAAAACGATGGGGTCTAAACTCAAGAAAGAGACCTTGGAGCCACTGCAGAGAGTACTCTGAAAACATCCGCTCGATGTGCAGCAGCAGTTAAAAAAGCCAACAGGAAGTGAGGAATCATTAAGAAAGGAATGGCTAACAACACAGCACATTCCATAATGCCTCTATCTAAATCCATGAATATGGCATACAGATCTGCTTGTCCCATCACAAAAAAGATATATTGGAATTGGAAGAGGTACAGGGAATGACTACAAAAATTATTAAGGGGGAGGGAGTGGTATAGCTTCCATATGAGGAGAGAGAAACAAAAACTGTGACTTTTCAGCTTGGATGACCAAGGGGAAAAGAGATCTATAAGATCTGACTAGTCTTGAGCAACTGACTAGGGAAAGGTTATTTACTCCTCACATAAGGTAAGAACTAGAAGTCCTTCAATGAAATTAATAGGCAGCAGAGTTAAAACAGAAAAGGGAAGTACCTCTTCACACAATGCACAGTCAACCTGTGGAACGCCTTGCCAGGGGATGTTGTGAAGACCAAAACTATAACAAGGTTCAGAAAAGAACTAGATAAATGTATGGAGGATTAGGTCCTTCAATGGCTATTAGCCAAGATGGGCAGGGATGTAATGGGTATCCCTAGCCTCTGTTTGCCAGAAGCTGGGAGTGGACAACAGAGGATAGATTTACTTGATATATTGCCCCATTCTGTTCACTCCCTTTGAAGCACCTGGAACTGACCTCTATCTGAAGACAGGAAGCTGGGCTAGCTGGACCAGTGGTCTGACCCAGTATGGCCGTTCTTATGTTCTTACGAAAGGCTTTCCATTAAATTTGAGTCCTAGAAGAAAGAGTAGTAAATACAGAAGATGTGGGGATAGAGCAGCAGTAGGGCAGAATTGCATGCAATAGGCTGATATTTGTGGTTGGAGATGTGTGCTAATAACACTTGTATATACGATTTCCAACTAACCCCATTTGACCGACATTTCCCAAGGCAGGGTCTGATTCAAAGCCTGTCGCAGCCAACTGAGGCTTCTTCCCGTTTATTTCTGTACGTTTGGGATCAGACCGACAGTCGTTAATCCCATACAAGCAGTAAATTAGTCCCCTTCTCTTACTTCTTCTGTGCTCAACCACATTTCTACAGGATTTATTTAAGTCAGACCACATGCTATATATATAATAGGGTGAAATTATCATGGCGTAAGTAGTAGCAGCCCCACTGATTGATTTAATGGACTATTTCAAGCTGGGGCTCTCACCACACCAGTGTTTTGCAGTGTAATGATACTTATCATCATGCTCTGAAATTGGTGGGACTAGTCATGCCCTTGCAGGGAAGCACGTACTTCACTGCCTCTGTTTTATTCTATACATGTTCTTGTACCACCTTCCCCACCATAGTAGTGGTGGATTAGCAGTAATTAACATCTGTCACGTGAGGCTCTTTCTCTTTCTTCCTCTCCCAAGAGGAAGAATTGGGTAGTGCAGTATTTTGTTTTCGAAATGTGTTTGTTTGTTTTTTAATGCTCATGTTACTCTGTTGTATTAGACTTAGTACGTTTGGGGGGGCAGGTAACATCTTTTCTTCAATTTGTACAGCATCTAGCACAATATAAATAAACCAATAATAATGTTACAGTAGGCAAATCAAAGAAGTGCACCTGGCACTTGCAGCAGATGCAGGGGGACGAGGGGGGAGCGCATTTCTGGTGGTCCTTACTTCCTGCGGGAGTTGTTGCAGATTTGTGGACCAGCCTAGGAGAAAGCTGTCTTATCTGCATAGTACAACAGCTTTGCACAGTCAGGACCAGAGTACTTACCCCCGGGGAGGATCAAGCCCATATTCCACAGGCAGTCCCAATGGAAACCAACAAGTTGAACATTAAAACAGAGTATCAAAATCCAGCCCTATGGGATATTTGCAGTGGCAGTTCTCACAGACCCTGGAATCCTGCAACGTTTGCATTTTCACTAGCTCACAGAAAAAAAAATACTGCACTTAGGAGTGTATTGCATACCTTGGAGAAATTAAACAAGGCCTTGCAATGACAGAAATACAAAGATCTTAGCAAGTAGCAACATGCTACATACACCACTCCAAATTGGACATTATATAACTCATCAGAAACCGACACTGAAAATGAATTACAGCGCACAGGGAAGCCACATTCATGCACAGAGGCTCATTAGTGTGTGGCAGGAGATGTGAAACGGCTTCAAAAGCCAGAGCAAAACAATGGGATTCTGACTGGTTCAAGGAATTAGCAAATGGATACAAAATCATGCAGGTGTAAGTTACCATATTGAATTTGATACCAGACAGATACTGTCTAATAATGTCTGAAAGTGCTGCCATCCAAACAACCTACTGTGAAATCAGAGGAGCTCTTCCTGGATCCTATGGATCAAGCAGCCAAAACGGAGTTGGCACTAATTGGCAGCCTTGTATGGCAAGCTCAGGAGCACGCCCAAGGGAAAGAGTAGGAGGGGACTCAGTTAATTGCTGAAGCTGCTTGGGAGGCACCTAACTGGACAGGGCAAAAGTTGGCACATCTGCAGGGCTGTAAATCCAGTGTCCTGCCTGGCTTGTGAAAGCAAAGCATCAGCATTATTGCTGGAATATTAAATTAACGCAAAACAGATCAATGCTCAGCCCTTCCTTGTGGCTGTTAATTTTCTCTGCATCCAAGCTCTCTGCATCCCCTGTCAAGACAAAAGACGTGTCAAAAATGGGCTGAAATACAGATGCAAGTTAATATCCTAGGACTTCATGTAGCTCTCAAGTAGCCTGCTGTCCTGCCTCAATCAAAACATCCATCCTTGGCCATTGTCTGGTCAGGACCTTGCTTTCACATTACATCGGGGCTGAAAAGTGACACCATCGGAACTGCTGTACTGAACCAGACCTGTGGCCCATCCACTCCAGTATTCTGTCTGCATTCTGCACTGGATGCTTTGGAAAAAGGGGCACAGACATTGCTTAGGATGGAGGACAGTGAGACTGGCTCTGTGCTAGTTCCCTAACTCATCAGCTTCTCTTGGAGGCTTTTTTTGCCCGGTTTCACAACGTGCAGCATGCTGGTAGGAAATGAGCAGCCGCAGCGCAGACAGCTGAAATGTTTGACAAATTATCTGCCTGTTAGCTCGCAACAATCACCTATTCAACAGTACCCATAAAACAAAAATAAACATATCCCTGTCCTTAACGTATGTCATTATTTTAAGGGAAATCTTTTACATGGGGAAACACAGTACTGACAGGAAAGATCAGGTAGGGAGGCATTGGATTCCAAACATGGTACAGAAAATAAGGGCTAGTGGATAGAGCAAGGAAACAGAACTCAGGTCTATTTCTAGGTTCTGAGTGGGAGCATTGTATTGTAGGCAGAGCAGGGGTGACTCAGAAACAGGAATTCTGGCTGCTATTACGGGTGCTCAGGAAAGGAATATGATCTAATGATTAGAGCTGTAGTGACTGAGAGACAAACACCTTGGCTCTATCGACTTCAGTATAAGGCCTTGTCTATGCTGACACGTTTTGACACCAAAATCTGCCTTTTGGTGACAAAACAGTGACAGTGTTTACACTGCAATGCAACTTTTGTCAGGAAAAACACCTAGTTTTAGCAACAAAAAACTTCCAGCCTCGCAACAGACTTTTTTCTTTCCCCCTCACTTTATTGTCAACAAAGAGCCAGTGTGGACTCTGCAATTTGTTTTGTCTAGAGAACTGGCTTCTGCCAGTATCTCGCTATGCCTGCCCCAATGGCTGTGCTCCGTGTTTTGTGATCTCTGCTGCCCTGCAGACATGCACCCCTCCCCTTTCAAAGCTCTGGGAAGTATCTAGCAGTTGAGTGGGTTGCTCCATTTGGGGAACAAAGAAGAAATCATTGGAAAGCTTCTGTTCTGTCATGCTTGGAACATAGCAGCAGGCAGACGGCTGCAGCGGGGAAGGCTGAAGAGACTGCTGTGCTGCTTTGACATTCCTCAGCTCAGAGAGCTCACAGAACTATGAGGGAATCCCAAAGCACCGCAGGCATCAGCTCTGCCTTCCCACAACACTCCACAGCAGGATGCTTACCCACAATGCTTTGCTCTCTCTGTTGACAGGGTGCTAGCTCTGTGGCCATGAAATGTGGACAATGGGAGACAGAAAAACTGGTTTGACCAGTTTTCACTTTTAGTGACTTTTGCATGTTGACAGCACTTTTGTCACCAAACTTTCCCAGTGCAGACATAGCCTGAGTGTGCTGTGTGGTTAGAACACAAGGACTGAGTTCTATTCCCATTTGTCCAGTTGCAACTGTCTGAGAAAAAGCACCGTCTTGTACTCAGACCACAAGACAGACCTCCCGAGATCTGTTCCGAGCTTTGGGAAAGATGTGTAATGATTAGAGCAGGATGGATCAGAAGTCATCTCTTGCATGTTCTAATTCTACTGCTGCTATTGAACTCGCTATTTGACAAACTACTTAATCCCTCTGCTACATATCCAGCCTTTTCATCAATCTATAAAACCATTAATAATTACACCTACTTCATAGGCATAGCACCAGAATCAAATGATGTTTGATCCCTGGTGGCAGATGAAAAACACTGTCATTATTATTATTTTTATTATTTTTATTATTATTATTATTATTATTATTGCCACCACCCGGCAGGATTCCTGACTCTTGCTTCTCCAGTTATTTCAGCAATTTGCTCTGCAAATATCAACCAGCTCAATTTTTGACAGTTCTCCCCTGAACTTGCAAAAATTAAACAGCTTCCTTCTATCAGTGGATCTGTGACGTACTTACTTGCTTTAGGAGTTTGCCTCAGGGACATATTTTGAAAAGTAGAAAAATAAATAACCTTATTATCCTCACAAACAAATCCCCCATTTTAGGTTCTCTCTGCTGCAGGGCCTGACATCTCTGAGTTTATGGAGAAAAAACGGAAAATATCTTTACAAGATGGGAAATACCCCTCTTATCCATACAAACTTCAGCAATAAACAAGAACTGGGTGCAGCAGAGGATCTCCTACTATTCTTTCACCACCTCCCCATGTGACCCATTCCAGTGCTTCACCACCCTCCTAGTGAGAGAGTTTTTCCTAATATCCAACCTAGCCTTCCCCCACTGCATCTTGAGACCATTGCTCCTCGCTCTGTCATCAGTCACCCCTGAGAGTAGCCTTTCTCCATCCTCTTTGGAATCCCACTTCAGGTAGTTAAAGGCTGCTATCAAATCCCCCCTCAATTTTCTCTTCTGCAAACTAAACAAGCCCAAATCCCTCAGCCTCTCCTCGTAGGTCATGTGCTCCAGCCCCCTCATCGCTCTAGTTGCCCTCCACTGAACTTTCTCTAATCCTTTCTGCACATAAGACCCATGCAAGGGGCATGTAGATTTGCTGGGGTTGGTGTTTTCCTGGTGCCCTGATGCAAAGGGCAGGCAGGTGGGAGGTCATGGCTTTGTGGCAGGAACGAGCAGGCTGCATGGGAGGGAAATCAGCTGCTCAGTGCCTACTGGGCAGTGGGGCCTTGTACCACACTTCACAATCTAGTCTTATAACATTTATTAAGGACTGTGGGACCCCCCAGTGAAAGGTGCTAAACAAGGACCAGCCGGTGTCAGAAGCTCTGCCTGATATTTCCAGCCCATGTACTATCATTGGGGCCATTATATTCCATTTATGAGCTGTTGCTGTGTGACTCTGTTCTTCTCCATGGGGGGAACATTACCCTGGCTTCTCCAGGGATTAAAACCAGTAGGGGGTGTTTAAGGTGGGTCTCTGAGACTACAGACAACTCCGGAGAGTTACCATGCTCTGGGGTTGCCTAGATAGAGTCTCTGGAAAATCCAGTTTGAACCAAACACAGAAAGGGGTTTTGTAATAAAAAGCGGAGCTTGAATGACTTGTGTGGCCTTCCATTCAATTCAGCAAATGAACATGACTGCTGGTCCTATGGGGATGACAAGCCTAGCTGAGGCGTTGGAAAGACTTTGGCTCACCATGCCCACATAGGCCTGATAGGCAACTGATGTTACATGCAGTGTGCTGTAAATCCACTTTGTGTTGTATATGCTGTCTCTGGGAGCTATTGCCTACAAAACACACAGGCTTGCTTTTGAAGAGCTGTGTGGTAACTTAAAATTGCTGGCATATCCTATTGTTTTTGGTGACCAAGCAATGCACAGACATTGGCCTTGAGGGAGGACTGCTTACTGGGGCTCTCATAGTGCATGGCAGGGGGCTGGACAGACTTAAAACCACTGGCCAAAAGGGAACAAAGGAGATAGGTGACAGCTGGAGGCCTGCCAAGTGACTGGAAAGCCCTGGAGTCGACCCCAGAGGGGACTACAGGAGCAGTTAGCCTGAAACTGTTTTAGATTTTATGTGTCTGGAGAACGTAAAATCAGGGTCTCACTATGCCAGGCACTGTATCTAAACAAGGAGCTAACCTCTGCCCTGAAGAAAACATGCAAAATCTCTCTCTTCCTCTCTATCTCTAAGTAAGCCAAAGGGAGAAGAGAATCGTATTATCTGAGGCACAGAGAGATTAGGGATACATCTACACTGCACGCTAATTTCAATAGTTATTCTGAAATAACTTATTTCCAAATAGCACGTCTACACTGCAGGGAAGCCTCAAAATTAGTCTGGGGCAGGTTTTCCTAATGTAGATGCTTGCTTTCTAGAGCCCCAGGAGGCACTGGGGAGGAATAATTTAGAACGGCCCTGGTGAGGGGCTATTTCGAAATAGCAGTGGAGCGTCTACACAGGCCTTATTTTGAAACAGCTATTTTGGAATAGGCGTTATTCCTCACAGAATGAGGTTTACAGATTTCGTAATAAGCCGTCTTTTATTTTGAAATTGCTTCAGATAATGGAATGGCTGTGTAGACGTTCACATTGTTATTTCGAAATACTGGTGCAGTGTAGACGCATCCTAAGAGATTTACCCAAGTTGGCACAGGAAACCTGTGGCCTAGCTAGGGAATAGGATCATACCTCACTTCCAGTTCAGTTCCCTAACCACAAATTCATCCCCCTTCTCAGTATAAGCACTACAGTCAGCACCATTCCATCATATACAGCTATTTCCCAGAGGAACACTTCTAACAAAGAATCGTTCTCCCACCATCCCTTTTTTCTTTCTCTTTTATTTGGGACCGGGGGAGGGAAGCAGCTGGGGCTTTGGTACATAATCAGCTCCTATAAAAATATGCTGCTAGCTTTTTCTGCTTTAGTGCATTGTGATCTGCTGTATCAGTCAATCACTCTGGGTCAAGAGTCTGATTTCCGACATACCAGGCGTGTACCTGGAGGGACACCCTCTTTACTCCACTTATAAATGTAATCAGAATCTGGCCCATTGAATAGCAGGACAGGTCTCATTTTTGGAGAAAAGATAGATGCTGTCCAGGGGCTTCTAACAGATAGATGAGTATGGATATATGCAAATTACTACTTGTGCCCGTGAGGATGGATTCATGGGGTTTAATAAAGCCATGATTGGCCAGGGACTTCCTTCAGGAAGTTAGAAAAAATGTAATTGACTAAAAATGTTAAAAAGAGGAAAATGAACAGATAATCAAGTTCCCTCTGCACTAGACACATGGCTATTTAGCAGATTCATTGCTAAGTGGCATAAGAGGACCGGTGCGGGGGAGGGCCTGATCTCTACACAGGTTCATTTAGATGACAAGACTTTTCGGGAAGGGACCCTCTTTTAGTTATGTGTGTGTTGATGCAGTGTCCTGTGTTCTCATCCCTGAATGGAGCCTCTAGTCCTCCTGCCCCTTTAAAAATAATCAGTAATAATGATAAAAGGGAAGTTTGGATTTACGATAGGGCCCTCAGCTCAGAAACTAGCCCAGTGTTTTTAGCTCTGCGTGAAACACACCTGGACACATAACATAGGGACTGCCTGTGGGGTCTGATCATGTTTCAGTTTCATTAAGCTTTGATTTTGACAGTGGCTAGTAGCAGATATTTCCAAGGAAGATGCAAGAAGATCTGCATAAGGCTGTTACAGAGTATCCTATCTACAAGGAAAGTGTGCTCCCCAATCTCTTTTATTATTTAGGGATTGGCTTTCGCCCTGAAGCATGAGGATTTATTTTCCTCCCAAGAATCTTGGCATGCTGTTAAATCCTTATTATTTTAACTCTGAATGTTCTCATTATATATATAAATCCACTGTCATTTTTTTCTTTACACTGACTAAGCTCTCCTGTCTCAATGAGTTCCGAAGGCTAATTAAAAACAAAGCTTGCCTTTTCTGCTTCTTATTTTTTAAATGTGCTGCTTTTTTATTTCATTGAATGTTCCCCTTTTTCTTGGGTCTTAAATGAGATCATTCTTGTACTAGCCCCCTGATCCAAAGAGAGTCTCCTGAATCAAAAACACTATAAATGACGGGCAAGATCCTCAGCTGATGTATATTTTTGACAAGTTGAACATCTGGCTTAATACGTTAATGCCCTTTTGGCAAACTAGGTCATGAGAAAACTTAATTGGTCCATCATTATTTCACATTCTTTCAGCTTTATTCCATAAACCACATAACCAGGGCTCGACAAATCACTGAATCTACTCGCCCGTGGTGAGTAGATTTCAGCCGGTCACCCCGTTCACTGGTGGTGAGTGCATGCGCAATGCGGGTCTTGCGCATGCGCAGTGCAGGGCTGGCGAGTAGGTTTCGACGCCGTTTGTCAAGCCCTGCACATAACTAACATACAGTATTTGCTAAATCACATGCATGACAGTCACACAAAATCCTTCCCGATACAGTGAGCAGAACTGACAGATTTAGCCATAAAAGAACCTCACATTTTATTTATCCATGAATAAGGGTGAATTTGTTCAAATTCGGTGATTTCAAGTACACCTCTGAACTCAAGTCATAGATAGTAATTTCAATTTTCTAAGAAACAAATGGTTGATATTTTAACAACAGATATTTCCTGTTCCTCACTTTCCGAGTTATGGGAACAATATGCATCCCAGCAGCTTTGTGCATATGATAAAGGATCATCTGCATTCTTTCCTGAAATGTCTAATGAATTTAGCCCATTCAGCGTAGATAAAAATGAAAATAAACTGGATCAATGGAGTAGAAAAAATGGGAGTTTTACAATCAAGTTACTTAGCCTTAGGTACATAGTGGAGTCTTCCTTTTAAAAACTCACCGAAGTTCAATGGCAACATGTCCAAGAATGGTGCTACCTGAAAAGGTAGTTAATAGTTGTGCTTAATAGTATATAATAAAAACGATATAACTGGATTGGAAGGTTCAAAAGAGCCTGAGAGAGCTAGGTTCCCAAATCCCATTGATTTCTAAGGGGAGTTGGGGCCTTTGAAGATTCCAGCCTTTACGATATTGGAACAAATCCATAGCTAACTAGGAATTTCACCATCACCATTGTGCTGAACACCACAACCAATGACAACTTCATAAACAACTTCTATTAACTTCAGTGAGTATTTTGCTTAAGAAAGGCTCTGCAGAATCCACTATATGGTATGGCTATCCCGAAATAGCTACCCCACGTCTTTTGAACGCGTCCGCTATTTCGAAATATAGCAGACGTGCTATTTCACCAGCCCTGTAAATTTCATTGTAAGAAGAGTAAAGGGATGGCTCGAAATAGCTCTGTATTTTGAAAATTGGCGCTGTATAGACAGCACCAAATGACGAAATAAGCTACACAATTTGCATAGTGCAAATTGCATATCTTATTTCGAGTTTCGGGTGCTGTGTAGATTGAGCTAACCATTCAAGTAAAATCAATATCATGGACCTCTTTTGACTTTCAGGTCCAAACTCAAACCAAGCCTCCCCCTGAGGTTTAGACAAGACATTTTCTAAACAATGATTTTCAGAGGCCAGAAATCAGATCCCTTCCAGCTGGGACCAGAAGCTAAAGACAAAGAGCCATAAGAAAGGCTCTTCTTGGGTTCAGAAGTAGAAGGAAGCAGAAATCCCACAAGAAACCCGTTCTCAGGAGCTTCCCAGCCTAGTGTGGTAGACTCAAGTGGAGATCTGACTAGGCTTCAGACAAGAATGGGAACCAACCTCAAGCTCCAAATCCTTTGAGCTTCAGTTGTCAAAGTTGTTAGCATGGAGGTAATGGACACAGGCCAGCAAGCATCATCCTTAACGTTTAATATGCAACCTGGCAATCAGATCTAAGCCACCTGTCAAGAAATACAGTGCTTTTAGGGTTTCTAAGTTACAATATTGTAGTATTAATCTTGCAAAATGCTGATTTGTTGCACGCTCTCTGAGGGACGTATCAGGCTCCATCTCTCACAATGGGGCACAGAACATGTGAAAACAGATCACCCTTTTTTAAATTAGTGTTTGCTCTTTATGTAATGACAACCAGTTTGGCCTTAGAAACCAAGAGCCGACATCACAAAATAATGTTAACCCAGGCAAATGAGGGGAAACAATCTTTTTCACCATACTATTTTATACAAAATTATTTACATCACATTGAATTAAATAAGAGTTGGACACTGGGATTCCAATTTGTATACTAGTCCTATGATCCTAAATTAAGCAAAGCCGTCTTAAAAGCACTTTGAACTGCCTGTTTCAAATGAGGTTCCTTTTACAGTGTGCCATATTCCAGAATTGTCTGGCAGTCATATTTGCCTCCCGCTGCTCTGTCTCGACTTACAGGGGGAAATCCTAGCGCCAGTGAAATCAATGGTGAAATCCCCATGAATTTCAACAGGTACGAGATTTCATCCTTCATATGGAGAGCAGAAGAGGCTGCTGGCTCACAAATTTACTTTTTGTTGTTTAAAACCTTAGATGAGGCAAAGAGAGAGAAGTCTCCAAATAGGTACATCTGAACATTTCTCCCTGCCCTCAGAATCAAGGGATATTGACTTCCATGGGAGTTGGCACCAAGTTATATATATATATATATAGAGAGAGAGAGAGAGATTGATTTATGCATCTGTCTTAAAGTCCATCTGTCTGTCTGTGAGTCCATTTGTTCAAGAACTCCCTCTAAACAGTGAGCTAGGACCACCAAATGTGGTAGGCAGCTTCTTCGTATCCAAACTTAAAGCAAAGCCAGGATTTGGTTGTGCCAGGAAAATGGGACATGCCTGGAATTTGATTGTTTTCCATAACACAGAGAGGGAGAGGGCTGAGTGGAGGGAGGCTTTACTCACAGTCACCACTGGGGACAGAGCGTGCAGGGGACAGCTAGAGTGCAGAGTGACTCCTGGGGGTAGCCGCACCACCAAGAGACAGGCAGCTGGGGATGGGGCTTGCCATCTTGCCTGCCACCGTCCCAGGTAAGTGGCCCCTCTACCGCAAACCCTAGCCCCTGGCCCCAGCACCACACTGGTGGAGGGAGAAGCCCCATTAGCCCCACTGCCAGAGCCCCCCCACACACACCCGCGAGAGCACCGCCAAGGCCAGGCAGCGCAGCCCCGAGCTAAGGATGTTAAGAGTCAGGTAACTGGCTAATCATGTAGTTGATAAAAATTCTATCAACTAAACAATTAGTCGATAGGGGAAGGTGCTCAGTCCCAGCTCGCGCCGGTTCCAGGAGATACCCCGGCTGTGGCTCTCTAGTTTAAATATAGTAGGAGCCAGGCTGTCTGCCCACCTGGCTCTTGGTACATTTAAACTGCAGAGCAGCCGTGGGAGTCTGTCCCGTACCCAGCACGAGCCAGGACTGAGCCAGGCTGTGTGCCTGGCCAGAACAGCCCCTGTCCACAGTGGCCTGTCCGTGCTGCTTCCTCTGATTGAGGTAGCAGTGAGGGGGCAGCAGGCAGCACAGGAGAAACAGTCCTCTTAAGCCAGCTCCCCCCAACACCAGCTCCTGCTTCCCCCTCCCCCACTGTCTCTGACACTGAGGTAGCAAGGGGGGTGGGAAATGCAAGTAGTCAACTACTCGCCTACATCCCTATGCTGGTCTTCCACTGCAGAAGCCACAGACCGCCCCTCCCAACACTGTCAGGCCTCCCAGCGCAGCCATGGCTGGCCAGTCTGCATGGCTCCCCATTCCCCCCTGCCAGGCCCAGTCCACGGGATATAGGTGGGAGATCTGCATGGCCCCTCCGCTCCTGGGCTAGACCTGGACAACACCAGGTAAGTCTTCTAGTTGCATATAAAAACCATCTTCTAAAAGAGTTGAGTTGTTGGTCTCATTACCAAGAATAGTACAAGAGTGGTCATCCGTACAACATCAATATTTACTGAGAGGCACTGGGAACACCAAAGACACCTCAGCTCCCAGACCTCAAAGTTCCCGTGGAAGTCAATAGATTGGCTTTAATGAATGTAAGATTAGGCCCTTAGTGGTGCTTGTGTGTGATCTGCTGACAAATATGACCTTTTAAATGGCTTCCATCACACTTCTATTCATAGCATTACAGGACTGGCCAGTCCCAACTGACCTGGGATGTAATTGCCATTAACGCTGCCCTCTTTCCCCTCACCGCATCTAAGAAATTACATTGTATTAATTTGCTTGTAATTAAGCTATGGTGGATAAGCAGAAGCTCTTTCAATGCTACCGTCTGTAGAGCCAGAGTGTTTGTAATGGAGCTTTTAAAATTCATTACAAGAATAATTCAAATAGAAGTTTACACCTGCTATTTAGTGAGGCTTATTCCAGTTTTGCTTAATCAGTTTAATTCAAAAGCGGTGGCGACATTATCACCTTAAAAGAAAATTGCAGCCATTTTTGCTCAGCCTGCAAATCTGCAAATTCAAAAGGTTGGAAATGTTTGGCAACAAACTCATGCTATTAAAAAAACCTGTTAAATGTAGATTAGATTATGAATCATTTACTCTCTTTAGGGAGCACTTCCTCACATGAGAAGTCTCATTGACTTCAGCAGGACTACTGGTGTGAATAATTGTTCACCATTGAGAATAAGGGATTCACAACCTGGCTTTTTCTCTGAATAAGGTTTTATGAATGATTGTAAAGGGTGTAGCACCAATGGGGCAGAACCTCAGCTGTATAAACTGTCAGAGTTCCACTGAAGCCAATACATCAGCTGAGGGCCTGAACCAGTCCACGGCCCTTCATGAATGGATGATCTGTGGCATATACTGAATGGATTATTTTCAGTGATTTCATGGGAGTAGTTTGGGGGTAAGATAATTAGTCAACAAAACAGCAATGAATCCATTTTTCCTGCCTTTTTACAAAAAGGCCAATACAGGAGGTTAATGGAATTTGGAAGAAAACCAACTTTTCTCTCCGGCCCATGATGTATTCACTATTTAATCTCACTCATCCTCATCAGTACATATTCAGCACTGCCAGCTTTCATGATTTCACTATGAATGTGTCGTTTTCTTCAAGCCCCATCTCACAGAGTCATGTGATTTAATGAAAACCTCCCCTTTCACTTTATAAGTAGGTGGAGTCCAGTTTTCCTGGCTGTGAAGAAAAGCCTGAAAATGTTAACTGAGTGCAGACAAAGGCTTAAAACACAGAAAGCACATCAAAAAGAATCCCAGTTGCTTTTTTTTTAATGCTATGGTGTTAAGACAATGTCATGATTTTGAGGAACCTGACTCATCAGTTTTGAATGCTTAGGTTGGCAATACTGCATTTATTTTCTTTCTCTCTGAAGGGCCTTCCAGAGTTGCAGTGGTGGTGCTCTGTTTGTTTCATAGCCCTGCTATGATTCAGAACAGATATCGTACATTCACAGTCCCCCCCAAACTGGAGATATACTCTTTGGGTCTGCTTCTGCGTTTCACCTCCACCTCTGGCAGCATGCCGCTAAGTATGCAGTCCTTAAAATAAACAGACTATTTCACCATTTCTAGAAAACACAAATCAATACACTCCCTTTTGTAAATTAATGGGTCTCAAGCCGCTGCTAGGTATTATGTTTTTATTAAGCATCATCTGTAATCTACAATGAAAAAGCTCTGCTAGCCATGATGCTAAAACATAGTGGAGATGGCTTCTCTGGAACAGTGGCTCCCAACCTTTTCAAGCATACAGACCTCTTTTAAAAGGGTGTCACAAGAAGGAGGGAGAAAACTTGTTCTTCCTGGCCTCTGAGGATAGAACAAGAAGCAATGGGCTTAAACTGCAGCAAGGGAGGTTTAGGTTGGACATTAGGAAAAAGTTCCTGACTGTCAGGGTGGTTAAACGCTGGAATAAATTGCCCAGGGAGGTTGTGGAATCTCCATCTCTGGAGATATTTAAGAGTAGGTTAGATAAATGTCTATCAGGGATGGTCTAGACAGTACTGGGTCCTGCCATGAGGGCAGGGGACTGGACTCGATGACCTCTCAAGGTCCCTTCCAGTCCTAGTATTCTATGATTCTATGATTCAACTTATTAAAGTGTTATGATCCCTCCAAACAATACAGCTGTTTTCAAACATTCCATTACTTGACAATCATTTGAAATGTATAATAGTTCATGTTATCTAAACCTCCTTATGCTTCCTGCAAGGAGGTTTACAGGATCTGTCGAAAAAGGCTTTCTTTCTCGACAGATCCCCCTCTAGACTGCTGCTTTTTGACGACAAAGTGCTGAGTCAGCAAAATGCGGTGGCCATTTTTATGCAAATTAGGCGCAGGATATTTAAATCCCTGCCTCATTTGCAATATCGACCTGCCTAATCTGCATCCCTCTGCCGACAGAGGGATGCAGTCTAGACATACCCTTAGTGCTGAACAGTACCTTACTCCTGGGCTTGTCTCACTGATATCAATGGGTTATTAAAGGAGTGAGGCACAGCTCAACCTGACTAGGAATGGCAGAATCCAGTCCCTAATTAGGTTGCTTTTGTGCTGTGCTTGGGTATGGTCTAGATGGTCCTGCCGTGAGTCAAGGGCCTGGATTTGACCTTTCAAGGTTCTTTCCAGTTCTGTGATTCTATGATTAGGAAATGGCACTGAACTACATGGTCACATGAGGGGAAGACGAGGCAGCTGCTGTTTTAACATTTGTTAGCAGGTCAAAAGAAACAACAGAAGGAAGCTTAGGGTTTACTTTGACTTGTTAACACCTGTGAAAATTACAATAGCTTTGTCTCCCCTAAGGTTCTGTCCTTAATTACTGTATGCTAGCAAACATGTAGTAAAGAGCACTTTTTTTTGTTAGTGAGGAAAAAAAACTTTTGCACCTTCAAAAGGTATCAACAGGCCTTTAAACATTAGTGCTACAGTACACACTTTAAGGCCCTTTCACACTGTCAGGGTGCATTTAAACAGCAGTGCTATTTTGGGATAGTTCCGGTATCCTGAAATAGCATTTTCTGCGTCTTGACAGCATGCCTGTTATTTCAAAATAGCTTTCAAAATAATGGGCACACTATTCTGATGTCCCTGTAAACCTCATTCCATGAGGATTAAGGGTCGTTTTGGAATAGCTCTCTATTTCAAAATTAACTCGAAATAAGCTATGCAATTCACTTATTTCGAGCTAAGGGTGCAGTGTAAACACACCCTCAAAGTGGCATAAATAGGAATTAATGGAAATGAGAAATAGGTTTTAACCTTCAGTAAAGCATCATGCCATCACAGGAGGGTCAGTTGTTTGCTAGCTTAGGGGTTCTGCAAGGCTAATGGATACAAACACTGTAGGATAAGCAGCATTTGTCCATCCCTTTATATTACCAAGAATTGCCCTTGATCTTATACAGCTGCCAAATAGCAGATATTGCACTTGATTGACATATAAGCAAGCTTACTAATTTCATAAGCACTTTGCAAGCTGCCATATATATAAAGAGTAAACAAATAAATGAATGTATATAATCGTTTACTATTTTTTTCAAACAACAGAATGAGACAGACATAAGAAGTTATTGGCATTCATTTTCAACCTTGAAGTCACCTGCGCCATTAGCCCTGCCTGCCTAGCTGATTTGTGTATGCCATCTGACATTTCAACACTGATGAGCTGCTCACAGTCATGGAATTTGGCATGCACAGCTTATTTCCATTTCAGTTGGAAATGCAGAGCAGATGCAATGCACGGTAAGGATATGAAAGGGCTGAATTTAGAGACAGGCAACCCAGGAGACTCCTGGGGGTGTCGGGCTGGGGGAGCTGTTTTTGTTGTGAGCAACAAAAGGGAAAACTGAATGTTTGAAGTGAAATATTTCAGGTATTTTGTGTGTGGATAGATTTTTCACGAGCCTCCTGGAATGTTCTAGACCTTTGTAGAATCTTGTGGAACCTGAGAACTAAATTTTCCTGGAACTAGAAAGTTGTCAGCCATGCCCTCTCAGCCCAGGTAGGTAAGGGGCAGGACGCCAGGAGTCACTGAGATGCGAGAATGAAGTGAAGTGACAGCAACAACCCAACTGTGATATTGTTAACCTTGTTTTATGGTGTAATTGTGAATGTGCACTTGTGTTTTAAGACTTAAAAGGGTGTACAAGCAACCAATAAAGGACATATTTAATGAAATGCCAGAGATAGCTACCACACCCATATCAGTGCAAGACTATAAAAGTAATACTTTACCTCTTTTGCTGTGCTTAAGATGTAATGTTTGATAATCAAAGATTTCCAAAGCTCAGACTCATTAATATTGTGGTTCTCAACCAGGGGTACATGTAACCCTGGGGATACACAAAGGTCTTCTAGGGACTATAGCAAATCATCTTGATGTTTGCTTCATTTTACAACAGGCTACATATAAAGCACTTCTCAAAGTCAGTACAAACCAAAATTTCATACAGACAAAATGAAAAAGGAAACAATTTTTTCGGTAACAGCATACTGTGATGCTCTTGGATTTTTATGTCAGATTTTGTAAGCAAGTAGTTTTTTAGGTGAGATGATGCTTGTGGGGATGCAAGACAAATCCCACCCCTGAAAGGGACACACAGTCATCTTGAAAGGTTGAGGACCACAATACATTTTCCATCAACAATGGCTGACAAGAGATTGACAGGACTTGATATTTTATCACTTGGCCAGTCTGTGCATCTCTCTGATGCTGTGCTTCAGTTCATGAGGGCAAAGGCAAGAAAACTAACCATCTAAACTGGGGCTAGGGTTAACATTCTAAGGCTGTCTCTTTCCAGAACACTATTTAACACTGGTCCACCCAATGTTGGTGCACAGTTTCACTGCTTGATTTTCGTACATTTTAGTTGTTCTTAAAATTAAAAGTTTGGATAAGCTTAAAGGAAATGGTTTTATTTGCTTTTATATGGCATCAATACATACAGATTTACAGATCTTAGCATGGAAATTTATCATCGTCTATGAAAGGGATAAATCTTGCACACAAACTGTGCACTGAAGTGATGAGATGGGCTATGGTGCTATTTACGCTGCACTAGCTCTCATTGAGCTAGTGTGAGTATGCATAAAGGACTGGGGAAATCACACCCCTAGCTCGCAATGCAGAGGTAGCATTGGGGACTGAGGTGATGAAATCCAGGCACCTAATTCCTTTAGAGTGTTTTGCAAAATCTAAATATTGTTAGCCCACATATGCTATATAACGTGAGTAGAGTTGGCCTAACTCTGCACCCCTTGGAATCAATGGGGAGCATTTAGAGCATATCTAGGGTGTGTCTAGACTACAGGGTTTTATCGACAAAAGTGGACTTTTGTGGACAAAACTATACCTGCGTCTACACTACCGCTGAGTTCTGTCGACAGTAAGTCGACAGAACATGGCAGTTTTGTCGATGGTGGTAAACCTCATTCTACAAGGAATAACACCTTTTGTCAACAGAGTTCTGTCAACAAAGGGCGCTATTGCATCCACACTGTGGTTTTTCAAAAGAGAGCGTCTAGACTCTGTCGAAAAAGTGACTTTCTTTGTCAACAGAACTGGCTGTAGTTTAGACTCTCTTTGTCGACAGAAGCTTTGTCAACAGTATCTGTCGACAAAAGCCTGTAGTCTAGACTTACCCCTACACTGCAGGACTAAAGCCAAAATAAGCTATGTAACTTGAGCTACGTCGATAGTGTAGCTTAAGTCGAAATAGTTTATTTCGGCTTTTGGAGCTGTCTATACAGCAGGAAGTCCGAAAAAAGCACTCTTCCTCTGACTTTCCTTCCTCCTCGTAAAATGACGGTTACAGGAGTTGGAGTAGGAAGTCCTCCAGTTTGACATTATTTTGACATTATGTTGAACATAGCCTGCTTGTAGAGGCAGGCTATGTTATTTCACAATAATGTCAGTTATTCTGAAATAACACTGCTGTGTAGACATAGCCTTAGTGGACAGCTACTAGGTATATACGGAGAGTTAGTGCACAGTCCGCCTAAGTGCTGTGGAATTACAACCCATGTATGTATGTTTCAAAATAAAAGTTTGTTTCAGAATGATACTGTGGGGAATAATCCTCTACTGAGCCGAGGAAGAAGGGATGGAAAAATGACCAAATTTCCATCCAACGCTAATTTCTATTGTAATATGAATCAGCTACACAATTGAAAACTATGAATTGGAGTTTAAATGATATTAAATCCAGTGTTTCAACTATATTAATAGTCCTTTTTATTTGATACATTTAAAAAAAAGGATGATAAAACACTTAGAGAGGAAAATAAGCTTCATGGAAACCAGCCAGTCTCCAGCACAGTTTTAATTGATTTAAGCAGAGTGGCTTCTACCACTTTGTTTTGTGAATGAATTCAGTCCAATAGAGCTCAAGTAAAATTTTCAAAAGTGCCTATATCACTTTTGAAAATAGAGTATAAGAATTGACTTTCACTGGGACACAGACTCTTACTGCCATTAGCCACTTCTGAAAATTCTACCCTTCACCACAGAAAAATGTTTTCAGGCTAGTCATGCGAAATTTATTTTTGCTTAATCCCATCATATTACCCTTAGCTGTCTCTCCTGTGGAGCACCCTCATCAATTCTTTTCCTTTCATGGCATTTCCACACCTCTGAGGTTTATAAGCTGCTGACATAGGCTACGTCTAGACTGCAAGCTTCTTGCAAAAGAAGTTTTTTTCAGAAGAGATCTTCCGAAAAAACTTCTTCCGAAAGAGAGCGTCCACTCGCAAAACCTCATCAAAAAAGCCATCTGCTTTTGTGAAAGAGAGCGTCCAGTCAGATTGGACGCTCTCTCGCATAAAAGGCCACTCGGAACCACTTCAGTCAGGGCTTTAGGTCACCAGTGGCTTCTGAGTCCTGGTACCAGAGCCTTAAAGAGACCCCCCCCCCGGACGGGCACCTCCCAAGGGCTCAGGCACTCCCTCTCTCATTCTCTGTTTTGTGTGTTTGTTTGTCTCCTTCTGCAGGTTGTGAGGGCCATCAATTCCATCCTGCTGTGGAGGGTCATCCGCCTGGGAGACGTGGATCCAATCGTGGCCAGATTTCCTGCCCGGGGTTCCTGAACTGCGCTGGAGCCACAGATGGGACCCACATACTAATCCACACACCTGAGCATCAAGTGGCCCAGTATATTAATAGGAAGGGCTACTTCTCGATGGTGCTGCAGGCCCTGGTTGACCACTGTGGACAGTTCACGGACATTTTTGTCGTGTGGTCGGGCAGGGCAGAGGATGCCCACATGTTTCAGAATTCCAGCCTGCATGGAAAGCTAGAGGCAGGCACATTCTTCCTCCGCCAGGACTTTGCAGTTGGGGACATGCTGATGCCATTGTGCATCATGGGAGACGTGGCCTACCCCTCATGCCATGGCTCAAGAAGCCTTATACTGGACACTTGGAGCCCAGCAGGTCAAGTGTGCCTTCAGCCGCCTCAAGGCGCATTTCAGGTGCCTGCTGACCCGTCTTGATGAGGGGGAGCACAACATCCCCAAAGTGGTCACAGCATGTTGTGTCTGCTACAACATTGTGGAGAGGAAGGGGGAGGCCTCCCTCTGGGGGTGGAGGGGCAGATGCTGGCGGCGAGGGGTGACCCTTCAAGCAGCTGCAGACAGCTGCCATCTGCTAGGCTTTCAGGCCGGGGTGCGCATCTGGGAAACCCCGAGAGAGAGGTTCTCTCAAGGACTTCAGTGACTCTCTCCAGGGCCTCCCCAATAGGTGCTTTTGGCTTGCTGCCCTATCCCTTTCTTACCATAACCCCTCCCTTTGCCCCTTCCCTGACGCCTGTTTGGTTTTAAACAAAACAAACTGGCTGCGTCTAGACTGGCATGGTTTTTCGCAAATGCTTTTAACGGAAAAATTTTTCCGTTAAAAGCATTTGCGGAAAAGAGCGTCTAGATTGGCACAGACGCTTTTGCACAAAAGCACTTTTTGCGGAAAAGCGTCCGTGCCACTCTAGACGCGGCTTTGCGCAAGAAAGCCCCGATCGCCATTTTCGCCATTGGGGCTTTTTTGCACAAAACAGTCCTCCCCTGTCTACATTTGCGCAAGAGGGCTTTTTCCCGAACGGGAGCATCATAGTATTTGCGCAAGAACACTGACGATCATACATTAGATCATCAGTGTTCTTGTGCAAATTCAAGCGGCCAGTCTAGACAGCTGGCACGTTTTTCTGCAAAAGCGGCTGCTTTTGCGGAAAAACTTGCCACTCTAAACACAGTCAATGTGTATTGATCTTTCATTAAAAAAAGCTGGGGACGGAGGCTCATAACCTGGAGGGTAGGGAGGCTTGGAGTGGCGTAGTGGGGTGGCTCGATGTGCCACCTTGGGAGCAGGGACCTCGTCGGACTTGGGGCTGGATGGGTTCGAGGAACACTGGACGGTGGGCATGAGGGGGGGCTGAAGTGGGGTCTGGGATGGCATGGGGGGTAAGTGGAGGGGGCATGGGCATTGCTTGGGGAAGGAGCAAAGGCATCGCCTGAAGGGAAGGGTAGGAGGATTGGGCATAGCAGAGAGGGCAGGAGGGTGGTAGGCAGGAGCAGTGACAGCAGGCGGGTGTGCCATCATTTCCCTCATGCATGAGCTGGTCCCAAGGGTGGGATATCCACTCGGAGTCCTCATGGATATTCTGCATCAGGGTCTGCTGCATGTCACG
Source organism: Pelochelys cantorii (assembly GCA_032595735.1). Taxonomy (NCBI): domain Eukaryota; kingdom Metazoa; phylum Chordata; order Testudines; family Trionychidae; genus Pelochelys; species Pelochelys cantorii. The sequence goes on along the minus strand of CM064355.1, from coordinate 7,756,422 downwards.
CAGGATGCTGACATGCGGGTGCATGAGATCTTCCTGGACCCTGGCGTGCTTTGGGGTGTTCCGGGTTCTGGCAGCTGGTTCAGGTGGCATGGCTCGCCCCTCAGACCCAACTGGTCCCGCTGTGGAGAACACAAAGAGGGAGAGGCGGTCAGTCATCCATGCAGACACAGTCCCTGAGGCCGTGCCCTCCTCTGTGAGCAGTGACCAACAGTCCTCGGGCCGGAGGATGGGGGATGTCCCGGGAGCATGGCTACATGTGGCCTGCACATCAGGCCCTATCTCACAGGAACCCTGAGGTGCCCAGGGGACTGTGCTGCCCGCTTCCCTCCCCGCTCCCGCCCTTCCCCCCCCCCTACATGGACAAGCAGGCAATGGAAGTGTTCAGCCACAGTGGGATCCCATGGGCGGCAGAGGAGCCGGGCGCAGCCTGGCCCTCCCTGGGGTCCACACACACCCTTGCACCTACCAGTGCTGTCTGCAGGAGTGGGTGGCACCTTGCATGTGCAGCCATGCCTGCGTGATGTGTGTGGCACTCCTTGGTGTGTCTGGGGCCATGCCTGTGCCTTTGCAGCTTGCCTGCTTCCAGTCGTGGCAGGTGCTGAGAGGGCCCCTCCCAGGGCCAGATGTGTGTGGCCTCCCCTGAGTATGGCAGCAGGATCCCACCCGTGCTCAGGGGCTGCCTGCTGAGTCCGCATGGTGCAGCATGATGTGCAGCCCGAGTGACGCTCACCCCCCACCCCCTGTGCACCCGCCTCCCCCACCCTGTGTATCTGACATACTGAGAGCACTCACCTGAAGATCCCTCCCTGGCATCAGATGAGGCCTGGGAGATGTCCTGGCTGACAGGCACTGGCTCCAGGGAAAGGGTGACAGTGTCCGTCTTGTCTGCCTCCTCCTCCTCCTGCTGTGCGTGGTCCTCCTCCTCCTCTGCCATGACATCAGGCTGGGGGGGGGGGCGGGTCTCGAGGCCGGAGTCCACGAGGACAGGTGGGGAAGATGTATCCCTACCTCCCAGGATCTGGTGCAGCTCCTGGTAATAGGGGCAGGTGTGGGGTCCTGCCCCTGAGTGCGAGCTGCACTCTCTGGCTCTGATGTATCCCTGGTGGAGCTCTTTGAGCTTACTCTGGACCTGTTCTAAGGTCCGGGATGAGTGTCTGCTCTCTGCTAGGGACTTGGCAATGCACTCAAAGATCTCGGCCTTGTGGCGCTTGGAGCAAAGATCCTGCAATATCTCCTCCTCACCCCACAGCTCAAGGAGGGACGGGATCTCCACTCCAAACCAGGAGGGTGCTCACCTCTTGGTCCCCCTGAGGGATCCTGGGGCCCCTGGGGCTGCTCCCTGAGAGGACCAGGGGGTTCTCGGGAGGCTTCTGGCTCCACCATGGGTGGCAAGGCCTGTGGCAGGGAGAGCAGCACAGTCAGGGTACTGCTCTCAGGCCGGCTTCCCGGGTGCCTGCAGCTTTAAGAGGTGCCAGGAGACAGGAACTATAGAGTTGTGATTACTTTGGATGGAGTGTCCACCAGGACACCTGTGTTATTTCCTGGAGGCCTCTTCTTTTGAAAGAAAACCCTCCTCCCCGTCCACACACGCGTTTTTCTGAAAAATCTCTTTCAGAAAAGGCATTCTTCCTTGTAGGAAGAGGAATACAGCTGTCGGAAAAAACCCCTCTGTTCTTTTGATTTACTTTCGAAGGAACGTGATTGCAGTGTGGACGTAACTGAAGTTTTGTCAGAAAAATGGCAGTTTTTCCAACAAAACTCTGTAGTGTAGACATACCCTTAGTGATTACCAACTAGAAGACTCTGTGCAAACCTGATATATGCTGTCTCAATGCACCAGAGCCCATCTTCTCTGAAGCTGAGTTTTCCCAGAAATTCACCAAGAATTTGAGCCAGTCATGACCTGGGCTTGGTCAAAATGGCAGTCTCAGTCCATCCAAAGAGAGCGAGCCGTGCTGGCTGTAAGACTTACCAGTTTGACAATGTCCTGCAAAACATTTGAGATAATCCCAGGATTTTTTTTTAAAAAGCTATTAAAATACCACCCACAGTCTTTTCCCCATGAAAGGTTCTTTCTCACCATGATTAATCTGTAAAGCAGCAGGGTGCTGACTATGCATCCGGTCTGGCCTATTATTGTAATATGCATGGAACAGATTTGACTCAAGCATCTCACATCGAGGCCCTGTAATTGTACACTGTATTGTGGATAAGCAAATGAACATGTTCTGTCCACCAGGCGCCTGAGGGAAAATGAAATCTCTGAAGACAAACCACAAATCATGGGCACACGGATCTTTAATCAGAACATTTGAACACACCAAGGAAGATGTAAAAATTCAGCTGTGGTTAATCCCTTTAGCCCCTTCGTTTGCCTTTCTGTTCATGGCAATTGCATTTATAAGAGAGTGATAGGCATCTTCTCGGACAGGGGTCGGCAACCTTTTCAAACCAAAGAGCCAAACTATATCAAAATTCAGAACAAGTAATCAACAAAGAGCCATAGCAGAATGGCCATTTGCATGATTGAAAATATACAACTTAATAGTACTGATAATTGCTATAATGATCAATAACAGAATAAATGAAACATTGGACTAACAGACTTCATGTAATGGGACTTGTGCTGCTGCATTTTTTCCCCACACTTTTTTGACATTTACATCAAATCCAGCCATGTGCACACATTCAGGCTGTCTTCTGTCAATTTTATGGCAGAGAGCTGGGGATGTCAGGTGTATGAAGGGTTCAGGGCAGGGGATTTGGGTGTATGATGGGCTCAGGGTTAGTATGTGGTGGGGTGCAGGACTGTTATAATGCTATGGGCAGATGGGGGCTGGGTCCTAATTGGGGGCTTGTTGGCCAAACGTCATGGAATCATAGAGCTGGAAGAGACCTCAGGAGGTCATCTAGTCCAGCCCTCTACCCAGCGCAGGACCAATCCCAACTTCATTTTTAAATAAAGTAAAATATTATGTCCAACACAAAAGGTTTCAACATTGTTTTTATTTATGGCAGGAGTGGGAAACCTTTTTTGGGTCGGGGGCCACCGACCCACAGAAAAATAAGTGAGAAAGTAAAAAAGCAACAACAAAAACCAAATAACCTCAACCCTCACTAACGTGGCCCCCAACTAAAACATCTCACTCCTCTAGTACTCCAGGGTGGGGGGAGGGACAGGGAGGACTGAGGTTCAAAGACTCACACCAGATTTACTCCTCTGGAGTTCCAGAGTGGATTTTAGTGGATTTTGTGGGCCTCCCTAGGCTCTGGGGTAGGGCCAAAAGTGAGGGGGAGGGGGATTTTATGTTTTCTAATACTCTAGTAATGCCTATACCATAGAACTGGAAAGGACCTTGAGAGGTCATTAAGTCCAGTCCCCTGCCTTCACAGCAAGACCAAGTACCATCCCTGACAGATTTGCCCTAGATCCCTAAGTAGCCCCCTCAAGCATTGAACTCATAACCCTGGGTTTAGGAGGGCAATGCTTAAACTACTGAGCTTTCCCTCCCTCTGTATATGCTTAGATTTAGCAAAATGGTGTAGCATTTGTGGAAGAGAAGGCCGAGACTCAAACCCACAATCCCAGGCTCTGGAGGTTGCCTTATCCATTAGGCCATCCTCCCCCCACATTAAATGTAATGGAACACATCTAACATTTTACCAGTTAAGCCCTTTAGTTAACTCTACATTTCTTCATTTTAAAGTTTAGTAAGTTTAGTAAGTAAAGAGACAGGGTTTTGGTATTGTGTCTATGCTCATGAGATTAGAAATATTGAAGACCCGGGCCTTCAATGTGAATTGTTTTGATTACAAGATTTAATAAGGTTTAATTTACAATGCCTTTTGCTTAATATAAAACACTGTTGTTTACCTTCGAAGGTCTCTGTGAATAGATTGATTATGTGAATGAGGAATGTATCATCATAAAGATTAGGTGTGAAGGTCGCTGTTAGAGCCAGATGGCCAAGAAAGGAGGGCGTAATGCGGGTGAAGACAGACTGACCAGCGTCAAAAGAGCCATCAGTGTGCAGCATCCATGATTAAGGAGGCACAAACTGATGACCTTAAAGGTGAAGGCTGGCATTCCTGAAAACAATCGATTAAATCCAGGACAGGATAACTGTTTCAGAAATGTTTGGAATGGTAACATCAAAAAGATAACACACCAGACACAGACTGACACAGCAAAATCCATAGACTTCAACAGAGAAAAGGATTATAAAAGCAGGGTGCTTGCCATGGAACTTTGGGTTCGTCTTGCCACCAACTCCAGGAGCATCGGATCATGACTGACAGAGCCCGGCTCCTCTCTGAGATCAATCTGGCTGGCCACTAAATTGATTCAGACTCTGGACTGGTATCTATAACATTGACGGGCGGGACGGTGTGTGTGTGTGTGTGGGGGTGGGGGTGTGGGTGACTGAAAAGCATATGCTACTGTTGTATTCTCAATAAATGCGGCGTACTGCCTTTTCCCCTATAAAAGATCTTGCGTGCTTTGTTTAAGCACCATATAACTCAGGCACCATATAACTCAGTCTCCCGCTGCTCCCATGTGCCAGAAGTAAACCTCCAGGAAAGATTCACAGGGGAAGCCTCCAGGAAGTGTTTCCCAGGGGAACAAAAATGACAGCACACATGGAGCCACTTTTGGTTCCGCTTGTCTCCCACGTTCTGGAGAAAGAATAAAGGCAGCACACGGAGCCATTTTTTGTTCCACTTGTTTCCCGCATGCCACACCCATCTAACTAAAATCATGACAGACCATAGATGTTGCAGGACCAGAAAGTGCCAGACTAGAGAGTTTCCACCTGTATTTTGAAAAAGAAATTTTTTCAAAGGAAATTATGTGTTGGTTAAAAGAAAATTGACCAGCAACTAGTTTTAAATTTTACACAAACCTTCAAATTTAGGTGAAGTTCTTTAGGTTTCCTAGGTTTCTGGCAAGCCAGAGTCCAATTCCCAAGTGACTAATAGATTTAGGAGGAAACTATGCACAGCTCAATGAATGTTTCTGTGGTTACCTGGGCCAGGTTCTAGGGATAATGGTGACTGCAGCTACCTTTGAACTCAAAAACATGAGTAAACTCAAAGGATGCAAAACCACACATACAGAAAAATAAACAGAAGGGGGGGGGGAATTATATGCATGACAAGGACATAAAGCCCTCAAGCCCCAACTCTGGTGAGTGCAGTGACTATTCCCTTCTGACAATTTGGGTTCAAGTCCTAGTTTAAGTCCCAAATGACAATGAGTTTGGCTCTACTTATGTCCCTAATGGAGCACAGTCCTCACTGCAAACCCACCACACGACACAATATTAACATCTGCCTAAGGGAGCTGAAAAGCCACCACGAATTGCACAGTCTTAGAAGCTGTTTTGTGCTCTGAGCCTTTCTTCTGAAACTCTGCAGGAAAACAGACTCCTGGAGAGGCCATGGAACTCTGGTGGAGTTCCTCATTATAGACATGGTCCAAAGATGATAGTGTCAGTGGGTCTTCACTAATATCAATGGGCTTTGTGTCCGGCCTTCTGTGACTGCTACGGTGGCCTCAAGGATGGAACAAGTTTCTGCAGCACTTTTATCCCCAGCCAGTCCTCAAATCATCTCTGCATAGCTGGACATGCATCAGGAATGCTGCCTAGTACCACTGGTGCTCTTTCCACAAGACGCCACGTAAGAGATGGCATCACTTTCCTCTGTTCACATCTGGCAAAGGCAGAGAGAGAATACTAACCTGTCTTTAAAGAGTTCAGTAGATTGGTTACTTTGGCTCTGCTCTAGCAAAACATTTAGGTCCAGATTCAGGAAGGGCCTGGCTTGAGACCATGGAACAAACTCCCCCAGGAATGAAGGACCTCCACAGACCTTCAGCTGCAAATGCCAGCCATATTTCTTTGACCTTGTCTTCTATAGTGTGTGTGTGTGTGTGTGTGTGTGTGTGTGTGTGTGTGTAATTTTATTTAAAAAAATGGCACTCCACTGTACATAGTTCTCCCCTGGAAAGAGGAAGAGAGAACAAATGTGTGATAGAAGATCATTACATTGTTTAAAGAATGACTGAAAGACACTCAGATACTACGGTGATGAGAATGGTATAAGTATCTCTATGGAATATAGGGCACTTAAACACATGCCTACCTTTAAGCATATAAGTAGCCCCACTGACATCACCAAAGACTGCCTTAAAATAACCACATGCTAATGCAGTTTGATAACTTGGGTCCTCAAACCAGTCCTTAACTTTAAGCCCCATTGAAGTGTTTAAATACCTTGTTGGATTGAGGCCTTGAATGCTGTATATCCATTTATTTTAAAAAATGTTGAAAGCATAGTCCATATTATTGAATAATGGCATGCATTTCCACTGATAAAGTACGTAAAAGAACTAATTGTATTTATTTCTTTACAGGCTGTTGTCTTGAAAAACAAATTTTCACAATCCCGATTACAAATTATGAAAAAAAAAACAACCTTTGTTACAATATTGAGGTATTTCACTTCAAAATTCTTCTCACTATTCAAGTTTCCCAACATGTTATACTCCTAAAATAGAGTTGCGATAATGGCATGCCAACAGAATCTTAATCACAATAGCACAAACTCTACCATTTTAATGGGACCCCTCCTTACCTCTCCCACACACACTGTAATAAGTATTAAGTAACACCTCAGTGAGACAGCATTATGCAAAAGTGCTGTCACTGTAAAGCATTTTATTGTGCTTTGCCGGATTATGCTAATTCTATCTTTACTAAACCACTTTGCTTTCTCTCCCTATTGCAGCCAGCCAACTTTTTTTTTTATTTTATATCAGGAATTGGAAAGCAGTTATGAAACAGAATGAATTAAATGGAACATTTGTGATCATTTTTCTTTCACACAGCATTCTGTATATTGCAGTAACATGGCTACAGTACGTGGCATATTCATCTTACAAGCTATCTACTTTTATTTTTAAATGGTCCCAACCTTCTTTTTTGAAGACCCTGAATACTACATGAAGGACCAGATTTTCAATGAGACCAGGAGTCTAAGGTTATTATACCATTCTGCATGTCATTTGTGCCCACTGTTAGACCCAGACATTGCAACTGTATCTGTATTTACATCCTGTATCTACATCCTGTATCTACATCCTGTATCTGTATTTACATCCTGATTTCATCAGGGCTCATGGCAGACATAAGGGTCCAAGTGCAGGATTTTGGGCCCATGATTTCACACCTCAACCTCATATTTGTATAAGCAAGTAACGGAGGCCTTGTCTACACTGTCACATTTTGATGCCAAAAAATTGCCTTTTGTGGACAAAACAGTGAGAGTGTACACACTACAGTGTGACCTGCAGCCCTGTGAGAGACTTCTGTCTTTTCTCCTCCCTTTATTGTTGAAGAAGAGCCAGTGTGGACTCTGCTGTTTGTTTTGTCGAGAGAACTGGCTTCCACCAGTATCCCACAACGCCTACCCAGATGGCTCTGCTCAGTGTTTTGTGATTTCTGATCTCTGCTGCCCTGCAGGCATGCACCCTCTCCCCTTTCAAAGCTATGGGAAGTATCTGACAGCTGAGTGAGTGGCTCCATTTTGGGAACAAACAAAAAGAGCAACTCATTGGAATGCTCCTGTTCTGCCCTGCTAGGAACACAGCAGCAGGCAGACGGCTGCTGCCGGGGAGGGCTGGAGAGACTGCTGTGCTGCTTTGACATTCCTCAGCATGGAGAGCTCCCAGAGCTACTCATGATGCTGCTCCCAGCAGGTGAGGAGGCTGTGGGAGAACTTGGAGAGAATCCCAAGAAGTGCAGGGATCAGCTCTGCCTTCCCACAACACTGCACTGTGGGATGCTTACTCACAATGCTTTGCTCTATCTGTCAACAGAGGAGCTAGCAATGTGCCTATGAAATGTCAACAGTGGGAGGCAGAAAAATCAGTTTGACTGGTTTTCACTTTTGCATGCCAACAGCACTTTTGTCGCCAGACCTTCCCAGTGTCGACATAGCCTGAGCTTAGGTATCTACATATCCCTTTGAACATACACATGCAAATGAATGCACAGCTGTAGTAACTACATGCACAAGTGTAGGTGAGTGATTGCATACTGTTTCACATGGAAACAGGGCCCTATTTCTCTGTGGAGACCCATATTACTCTGGGTTGACTCTTCCTTTTACAGTCAGAGAGAGCTAAAGGAAAGGGTCAGAAAGCTGATGTATGTTATGACCAGATGGGAAAATAAATAGAAATAGTCACAAAAGGAGGTTCATGTTTTCAAAAGATGATTTGGGGTGTGTTAATTTTTGTATCCCTGCTTTACAGGGGAGGCAATGCCACACAACAGCAACTGAAATTAATGGATTTTGAAGGTGCTCTCTCTAAATACATATATGGAGATATACCTATCTCATAGAACTGGAAGGAACTTTGACAGATCATGGAGTTCAGTCCTCTACCCTCACAGCAGGATTAAGTATCATCCCTGACAGATGTGCTCCAGACTCCTAAACAGTCCCCTCCAGGATTGAGCTTATAACCCTCCATTTAGCAAGCCAGTGCTCAAGCCACTGAGCTATCCCTCCTCCTTCCAGATCTGAAAATTGGGCCCAAGGTGTCTCAAGCTGAAAACTGATCCAAAATGAAGCATCTGAAAATGAGTGGTCACACAACTGAATGTGTCTAGGGATGTGTAAAATAAATAATGATAATTGTTATAACACACAAACAGAAGGAAAGACACAAAATACACCCTTTCCGGGGCATGGGGCATTTTTTTGGTCATTGTAGTGTTTAGCACAGCAGTTCTCAGACTGTGGGTCAGGACCCCAAAGTGGGTTGAAAGTTCATTTTAATGGGTTTGCGAATGCTGGTGTTAGCCTTGCTGGGCCAGAGCAGAAGCCCCCACTGTCCAGAGCCAAAGCCGAAGTCCAAACCCCACCATCCATCTTCACTCAACAGGCTACACTGTTTGTGAGACGACCTGCCACTTGAATACTCCTTCCCTCCACACCAGGGCATGAGAGGAGGGCAGCTGTTGTAGGAGCCAACAATGACTCTGCACGCAAGCAGGAAGTTCTTCCACATTGGTAGAATTCCCAGCTCAATAATCAGGGCCACATTCGGTAGGTGGCGCAGAACAATCCAAACAGGAGGAAATTATCTGCTGAAAATCATCGCTGTGGTTCAATTTGAAAGTATCTGGCTGAGTTTGCCATCTCTTTATTTAATATTTTTATTCTTAGCATGTTGAATAGTAATAGAGAGGTAGCCGTGTTAGTCTGATCTTGCTAAAACAAAAGGAAAAACTATGTAGCACTTTAAAGACTAACAAGATGGTTTAATAGGTGATGAGCTTTCGTGGGCCAGACCCACTTCCTCAGATCATATTTTGGAAGAGAATTGGCATGACCATATATATACCAAAGGAATACAATGAAAAAAGTGGTATATATGGTCATGCCAATTCTCTTCCAGAATATGATCTGAGAAAGTGGGTCTGGCCCACGAAGGCTCATCACCTATTAAACCATCTTGTTAGCTTTTAAAGTGCTACATAGTTTTTCCTTTTGTTTTATTCTTAGCGTGTAACACTTCCCATCTCACCCCTCCATGTCTCCAGGAAAAAGGCATCCATCTTTTCCTTCACTATTGCATTAAAATCTATATCCATTCCTCACACGGTGATACCAAGCCTTCCTTCCCCTCTTGTTTATTCGGTGCAGAATAATATTTCCTTCATCTTGCCCTCTAAATCTGGTGGGCTTTCAAATCATGTCAGCAAAATTAATGATCAACAGTCAGCTCCTAATAAATATTCATTTCCACGAGGGACTCCCAAATTAGCAAGTCTGATGTCATTAACCATGTAGACCTTTATTAACTGCTGCATTATGTGGTCACTTGTTGATACATCTGTCACACCAGGTGCCCAAAGCTCAAATAATTGTAAAGCTAACCCATATATTGTGTCATATGTTTAAAAAACATTGATTAATGCAGGCAACTAGGTCATAAATATTCTCTATCCTTTTACACAACACTCTCCATTAAGGAGCAGTTGGAAGGAGAAATGAAGGATGGGCACCATTTTTCTCATAGAAATTCAAAGTAAATTTTGATTCAGTCACGATTCCCAACCATTTACCCCCTACATTTGCATACTCATCCTTTCACAGCATTTATACTCGTGAAAAAAATGGGAGTCTTCACTTCAGGATATTCTGTCCAAAGAAAATTTCAAATTGCTTATTTGTTTGTATCACTCAGCCTATTTGCAATTGCTGCTCCACTGGTTTGTTACAGAGCCCACTGTAGCAGGCTGCATCTGTGACTTTGAATTAGATTCACACCGCTCCATCCTGACTGGCTGGCTGTGAAGCCCCAAAACAAACAAAAAAAAAAGGTCAAAAAGCCCCATCACAATCAAATGTCCTCTTTTTCTCCCCACGTGCCTCTGGTGGGTGTGGGTTCGAGAGGCTCCTCCTCAGTTGGGGGCAGAGTCAAAACAATCTGGCCTCATTCTCCCTGACCTGAGAGATTAGCAGGGTATCCTCCTCCTATTAGTGTCTCTCCCCATGACAAAAGGAGGAAAGAGATGATATACTCCCCACCTTCAGGGAACTTGTGCTGATTGGCTAAGAAAGCAGAACCCTGCCCTGCCCTACATGGCTCCTATCTCCAGACCCTAAACAAGAGTAGCCTAGGATTTCCAGACACCAGCTGTTATCTGAAGACCGCTTCTTTTCTTCCAAGCTCTGCCTCTCTCATTTTCTGTATCTATTTGCTGAAGGATATAGCCTAGAGGTTGAGACTTCCTCCTCTGGCCTACTAGGGTCTACACTACCAGGATTTGTTGTCAAAGACTGTCTTTTGATGACAAAACTGCAATAGCGTTCACCCTGCCATGTGGCAAATGTAATGAAAAACGCCCAGTTCTGGCAACAAAAACTTCCATTTGCACAAAGGACTTTTCTTTCCCCCTCTCTTTACTGTTGACAGTCATGCAGTGTGAATAACAGGAGGCTTTTTTTTTCTTTTATTGCCATCTCACAATGCCCCAAGTTAGTTGCTCCGGCCAGCACGTTGAATTCTGCTGCGCCTCCCCACTGCAAGCCTGGAAACTTTTAATGCCATTATCTGTGGGTTGGCTCAGCATGGAACGTTCTCACAGCATCTTCTCAGCTAATTGTGGCTGGCTAGTCGGCAGAGGAGAAGAGTGAGGGGGGATTTGACAGCAACCTTTAACTCCCTGAAGGGAGGTTCCAAAGAGGATGGAGAGAGGCTGTTCTCAGTGGGGACAGATGACAGAATGAGGAGCAATGGTTTCAAGTTGCAGTGGGGGAGGTCTAGGTTGGAGATTAGGAAAAACTATTTTACTAGGAGGGTGGTGAAGTACTGGAATGGGTTACCTAGAGCGGTGGTTGACTCTCCATCCTCTGAGGTTTTTAAGTCCCAGCTTGAAAAAGCCCTGGGCAGGATGATTTAGTTGGGGTTAGTCCTGCTTTGGGCAGGCAGTTGGACTCAATGACTCCTGAGGACTCTTCCACCCCTATGAGTCCATAATTTTATAAAATCCTGGGGGGCGGGGCTAGCCCACCTCCACCATCAAGAGCCCAGAGGATAATTTGAAGGGCACAGCAAAGAGGACAGAATCCAGAGGATGAAGTCATATAGATGAAGAGGTAGAGCTAGATGAAGATGCTGGGCTCCCAGCATAGTTGCCAGGAATTATTCTCCTGTCTTGAGGCAAAAGGCCATTCTCAGCAGCTGCTCGGCCAGGAGCAGGAAGCAGGGCATGAGATACAGGCCACATGGCTCTGGCTTGGGGAGTACAGCAGGGGGTGTGGGGCCTGGAAAGGTGGGAGGGCAGCTGAGTTTCTGTGAGATATGCATATCCCTGCATAGCTAGAGGTTATGTCCAAGCAGGGTGGTGACACACACCGAGATCTCAATGAAATCCCACAGAGGGATGCTCTGGAAACTTTGTCTGAGGTACTTGCTGATTTTCCCTCACAGGTTCCAAAGCAGTGCAGCCATGTTTCCTCCCCTGTGGTAGGACACACTCCCATACCGTTCTGCAATCAGTGGTGCAGGGAACAAAGCGACACATAACTGGGCTGCATATGGAGCAGACTGACCTTACCTTCTTCCCTGCTTACCTTCAGCATTGAGCTATCAGCAAGAGTGATATCTGCCTGTGGAGAAGTGTGGCATTCCTAGAAGGATTTCCCTGCACAACTGCTGACCAAGGCATGACTGTATTTTTGTGCCCTGATGTGCACACTGCTTTCCACCCTCCTCTTCCCCCACACTCCCCATGTTTCCAGTGTCTGCTGCAGCGTGGGCGTCTCCCACGGGTCGGTAAGAAAGTGGCCGCACAGATTGAAGAAGATGCTTGTAAGTGAAATGCTTCAGTGTTGAGCTGGAATTTAACAATCCCTCTTTTGTTACGTTCTGTGTTACAGACGAGCCTTTGAGGACCCAGGACACTGCTCCCACTGACAGACTGTGTCAGAGAAGGAAAAGACCCGAATGCAATTGGGAGGATGTTGTCAAGGAAGTCATACAGCACTCCTCAATGGAGGCCAAATAAGGGAGGAAGGATGGATAATTGAAAGGCAAGATCGGAAAGGCGCCACTGAGCACATGATCAAGGTCATGGAGGAGCAAAGTGAGATGCTTCAAATGTTTAATCAATCTGAAGAGTGACCTGGCCTTGTCCGTGCCTGCAACACATCCAGAAATCTTTGTCCAGCCAACTAACCCCCACCTCTATGCCCACACATTCCTTTTTGCTCTCTGGGAATCCTCAGTTTCTGCTGCATTCCTCTCCCTCTCACAACTTAGGCTATGACAACTGGGCTACACACAGCTGTGGGGCTTTACCCTAACCCAAGGCCCTCCCTTACCAGCACACATGGATCCTTACATCTATTTCATTGTGATTTGCCTTGCTCAGTAAAAGCCAAGCTCTTTACCAGTACGATGACTTTATTTCCTATTCTACATCCCATCGCAACCACTCAGGCCCCAGGTACATGCTGCTCAAGCACTCTCTTTCACGGAAATGTGTTACACGGGGTGATGAATGGGGTGCAGCAGGGAAGCAGCCCCAAAAGAGAGAGATTTCCACACCCCTCCTTGACAAAGTGGTTCCTCAGAGCTTCCCTGAGGTTATTAGAAGCCTATGGGCTCCTCTGACAGTCCTAGTGTCTGGCAGCTCAGATCGTGAGCCCAAGTGCTGTGCTCAGTGAGCCAACATTTCCCCCTTATGTTCACACATAGGATGCAAAGTATAGCTAGTGGGCATAACCATGGGGGGCATGATCCTCCATCAGGTCTAGTCTGCCCTAGAGACACCTCCATCTTTCAATCTGCCAAAGGCACATTCTACTACCCCGCTCTTAAAATGCTTCTGACTGCTGTCCAGGCCCCAGTGAAAGGTTTCACCAGCCAGAGCTGTCAGGGGTTACCCAGGTCCCCAGGAATCACAAGGCGCATTTCCACATCCCCCCCTGTAATGTCAAGGTCTGGAAAGAAAGTCCCCACCTGCAGCTTTCTGTATTCCTGAAGTAGCAACACCCTGCGTTGATGTCTGCGAAATGCCCCAGGTGACCCACAAGCACCTGCAGCATGACTGAGACGGATCCCTTCCACTCGAGGAACTCTGTGGCAAGGCGGGCTGGCGTTAAAATTGGAGCATGTGTACCCTCCATTGCCCTCCCCCGCCCCAATTAAGGAAGCCCATCCCTGCAAAGCCAGCCGCTATGTCATGCATATTGCCCAGAGTCACAGTCCTCTGCAGCAAAATGTGAAGCATTGCCCAGAACACTTGCGGTAGGGCCGCCCCAGCTGCAGACTTTCCCGCTCCAAACTGATTTGCAACCGACCAGTAGCAATTGGGAGTCACCAGCTTCCACACAGCAATTGCCACATGCTTCTCTGCAGAGAGGGCAGGGCTCATTTGGGGCTCCGTGGGGCCCCGTTCAGGGCTCAGCTCAGCACGCAGCCCCAGGCAGGCCACTTCATACATCCTGAAGTTCTGTAGCCACTGGTCTTCATCCCACACCTGCATGAGAATGCCATCCCACTAATCCGTGCTGGTTTCCTTACTCCACAAACAACTATCCACCCTATACTGCTGGGAGGGCCAAAGGCAATGACAGGTTGCCACTGTCCATCTCACACAGCGTGTTGTACAGCTGCGACTCTTCTTCCTCTGTCAGTAACTTCAAGAGTAACTGTGCTGCAAAGGGTGATGCCCTCACGACACTGAGCGCAAAACAGAAGAGACTTGGGGGTTCCAGGCTTGCTCACTGCAGTTCCTGGAGTGCACAGCCAAGAACAGAAGTTGTGACAGTGGTGCATAGGTAAGCCAGAAGCCCCTGAAGGGCTGGGAAACAAAGCAATGCTTGATGGGCCATTTTGCATGTTTCCAAGTTGCTCTGAGTTCCATTCTGTGTTTCTACAGTGCCCAGTGAAAGATGGTATCACTGGGCACTTTGAGATACATACCCACAATGCATTGCTCACTCTGTCAACGAGGGAGGTAAAAATGTAAACACAATTTGTTGACAGAGGGAGCTAGTGCAAACTTGATTTGGCAACTTTTTTTGGGAGGGAGACCTCTGTGTGTAGACATTAGTTTCATCACCAAAACTTTGCAATGCAGATGTAGCCTTACAATATGGGGCAAGAAGCAATATTAAATGGCTGGTGTCACTAACCTTAAAAGTGGAAATATCTAACCATATTGTTAATCTTTTGGAGATCAGTACCATTTTATCCAGTAGTCTGGTATGTAGTTGCAATTTTCATGGTGTGACTTAACCACACAATTTCCTTTGCTTTCCACTGGAGTTGTGGGTTAATTCCCCCAATCAGTTCTGAAAATTTTAACCTGTTACTTCTCAAAAATAACTCTTGGCAGTTTAGCATGTCCAGCGAATACATCCGAAGGCAGTCTCGTCCTAGTTTGCTCAAAATGTTTGTAAACCTTAATTAAAAGCTTCACTGAACACCTATCAAGTTTTTAAACACATCAAAAACCAAGCAGTTCTGTTTCAGTTGTGCAGTAGGTGAAATCATTTGCTACACCTGCCTGAAGTCAGATTTTAACGTAGATCATTAAAAGGGGGAAACACAAATACCCACGTGAGGCAGGTATTGTTCCAGATACCCTCTGTAGTAAGTTTACTTGCATTTTATTATGCATCCACTAGATGTCTCTGCACTCTGTGAAGAGTTCAACGCTATCACTGGGTGAAATTTTCTGAAATTGGATTTTTCAGCAAACTTTTTGTAGAATTTTGACAAATTAATGTAACGGCTTTTAATTAAAATATATCCTATTTTTTCACAACTCACTGAGCTTGTTGAAAATTTTTAATTTCAAAATTTTCATTAGAAGGTACATCGAAATTGCAAATTTCCTAAAAAAAATTTTGCACTCTTCAACTACTCCAGAAAAAGAATGGCTCTGAGTAAACAAGAGGCAAACCTGGACTCAAGCTTTGTGGAAGTCTGATAATTTTCTTCAATAAACGTTGCCAATTTAAGTAGGTCCTATGCTTCTGCGTTCCAACTAGTCTTTGAATTTATAAGTGCTTGATATCTTGATCTTTGTGGCATGATTTTGGCCTTCCTTAAGTTAGACAACATGTTCCTGGCTCAATTTTTCTTTCAATGCACAATTACTATGGAAGAAACGCTTGGCAGACATCTCTCAAGAGCTAGCCTGAAATATCAGATTTTTTTTTCTTCCCATGAGACAGAATATAAACAAATATATATAGGAGGAGAAACTTGTTCTTCTGGAATTCAAATTAATTTCCCCTGGAGGCAAAGGGGAAAATATGTTCAAAACTTTTCTAAAATGTTTGAGCAAAATATCTTTATGTTTCAGAAAGATCTAAGGAGCTAGTGAGACAGAAATTCTTCACAGATTCCTAACTCAAATATCATATTACAAATTACCCTTCTCTCTTCAGAGTATTTTGTGCCACAACAGAAGCAGAGGACTTAAAAAAAATTAAACCCAAAGGAAAATAGACGCAATAACCTAAATTTTCACAGTGTTTTGAGGACTGAAACAGACAATGTTTTGATGTTTCAAAATGGGGCAATACAGTGTTATCTGATCAATCATTCTGTGTTATAAGCAAATTCACACATAGCAGTATGAGACGCAGACACTGATTTCACATAGATGTTAAATATAGCAGCAGCATTGCTGTGGGGTTCAGAGAATATATCTGGGAATTAGGAGTTCTAGGTTCTAATTTTAAGACCGCCACTCAATCCAAAGCAAGTCATAGAATCCCAGGGCTGGAAGAGACCTCAGGAGGTAAAGTCCAACCCTCCTGCCCAAAGCAGGACCAATCCCAACTAAATCATCCCAGCCAGGACTTTGTCAAGCCGGGATGTAAAAACCTGTAGGGATGGAGATTCCATCACCTTACTAAGAAACCCATTCCAGCGCTTCACCACCCTCCTAGGGAAATAGTTTGTTCTAATATCCAACCTAGACCTTCCCCACCGTAACTTGGGGCCATTGATCCTCATTCTGTCATCTGTCCCCACTGAGAACAGCCTCTCTCCATCCTCTTTGGAACCCCGCTTCAAGTAGTTGAAGGCTGCTATCAAATCCCCTCTCACTCTTGTCTTTTGCAGACTAAACAAGCCCAAATCCCTCAGCCTCTCCTCGTAAGTCATCTCCCCCTAATTATTTTTGTTGACCTCCGCTGGACTTACTCCAATGCATCCACATCCTTTCAGTAATGGGCGGGGGGGAGGGGGCAGAACTGGACGCAATACTCCAAATGTGGCCTCATTGGTGCTGAATAAAGGGGAATAATCTCTTCTCTAGATCGGCTGGCAATGCTCCTACTAATGCACCCTAATATGCCATTATCTTTCTTGGCTACAAGGGCACACTGTTGACTCATATCCAGCTTCTCATCCACTGTTATGCCCAGGTCCTTTTCTGCCGAACTGCTGCTTAGCCAGTCGGTCCCCAGCCTGTAACAATGCTTGGGATTCTTCCATCCCAAGTGCAGGACTCTGCAGTTGTCCTTGTTGAACCTCATCAGATTCAGCCTCTCTGGCTATGTCTCCCAGCTTGCATGAATATGTCTCCCATTGCAGGTTGACAGACTTGGGTTAGCTGTGTTAAATCAGTGTGTAGAAAGCACTTTGAATTTCGTCTCAGGTGCTGAAGCCTGTGAATGGGATGGGCTTCTTGGCTGACCTGCAACTTCAAAGTGTTCTCTTTAAAGCGCTAGCGCGGGGCCTGTTAGCCAAAATCTGTCATGTCAACTGGCAGGCTGGCAACTGCAAACAGTGTACACATACCTTGTGTGTCTGTTGCACCTTTCATCCTTTTTATAGTCTAGTAGGCAAGACTGACAGCAGTCAGGAAGTTCTTGAAGTGAACAGCCAATCAGCACGGGGCAGAGCAAACCTGCATATTATTTGTTCAAGTGGCACTATTACATCTACCTACATACTGGGTTATTGGCAAGAATCTTTGTTAGAAGATCAGAAGTTGCAATGAACATTTTTTAAATGTAATTTGACTCTTAGGATGAGAATTGTAAAGACATTTAGGGCATGTCTACACTAGGAAATTATTTCAAAATAACTTATTTCAACATAACAACTCCCAAAATAACTACTTCAAAATAAGCGTATTCCCCAAGGAAAGCAGGCGATATTATTTTGAAATAGCTAGCCCCTTATTTCGAAATAATGGGCTTGGTAATGTGGACGCTCTGCTTGTTATTTTGAAATAAGGCAAGTCATTTCAAAATAATTCCCTAGAGTAGACCAGGGCTTAGATGCCCAAAAATGCAAACAACCGCCTAGTGGGATTTTCAAAATTAGCTAGGCAATTTACACCCATGGCAAAATCCCATTAGGCTCCTATCTGCATCTTTAGGCAGCTAGATACTTTTAAAATATGCCTCAATTCCCTATTTAAGCACCTAAACAAAGGGCTCTGGTTCTCAGGCATGCTGAACAACCACAGCATTAGAGGAGGTAGTAGATACTCATCACTTTTGAGAAATCAGATGTGTTTAGATGGCTAATTTTAGGTATGCTAATATGAAAATGTTGGCTTTGAGTATTATCTTCTGTGAATCATGTCCTAGGGGGCAGTCTCTTTCACTCACTCTGCTTTATATCGTGCAAATTCCAACCAAAGAAAATGTTCACAGGAACCCCTGTGAAGTGAAACTGCCATTTGACATTGCTCTATTCAAATCCTGTTTGGTGTTCATAGTTTCATGCAGCACAATCTCTATGATAAACCCTCACTGATTTTCTTCTCCCATTTCCAAAAGCCAGCCTGAGTCAGTATATATAGAAAGCCCATCCCAGCTAACTTGTGGCTGGTATTTAGTAGATTACAACAAAAAAAAAATCCGTCTAAGGAGTGTCATATTTACCCCCTATATAGAATAAGTTGGCAAAACTATTTAAAACCATGGCAATGGTATACAGCAATCTCAGTAGTATCTGGAGACATGAGACATTTTGTCTTCTTATCCTTGAGTGGATCTTGAAACCAGATTTATACAGAACTTCCGCACTTTTCTGGAAAAAAAAATCAGTATTTTATTTTTTTTTAAATTCATTTCCATTTCCATGAATAATATTGTCCCATCCACGGAAAAGTCATTACATCCAGGAGGGGTCTGATTTCATGCAGCCAAGTCTTCAAACTTTCTTTCCTATTGCAGATTCATTCCAACATGCCTGACTACTCGCCGCAGATGTAGTTGCATGCATAGCCCTCCATCACCATGATACCGGAGCACCTCAAAGTCTTTTACTTATTTTACCTTCCCAATTTCAATCTGAACTATTTTCATTCCTCTTTTGCAGAAGGAAACAAGGCACAGAGAGAGAAAGTGAGTTGCCTAAAATTACAGACAGGGCAGTTGGTAGAGAAAACTAATCCTGGGGAGAAGCGACAGGTCCTCAGTTCCAGGATCACTGGGCCATCCTTTCTCTCTGACTCACTCGAATTTTCAAAAGCATCTTCGACTTTGTACAACTACATTTATGGACTGAATTTTCCATGTCCATTTTTTCTATTTCCTTTCTCTGATCTAGCTGTGTAATTTGGGGCACACTCATTTAATAATTAGGTTGAATCGGCATCACCAGACACTCGAGTCAGTAGAAACTAGGGATGTGAATGGCTAACCAGTTAACCAGTTAACTGGTAAGAATCTCTCCATCTACAGTAGGGGGGTGGAGAGGGGAGAGCATTCTAAAGCACCTGAGGCAGCCTACCCTCATTGAACTGGTTAACTGGTTAAACATAATGTTTACCCTCTAGGGATGGAGATTCCACCACCTCCCTAGGGAATCCATCCCACTACTTCACCACCCTCCTGGTGAACTAGTTTTTCCTAATATCCAACCTAGACCTCCCCCACTGCTTGAGACCATTACTCATCATTCTGCCATCTGTCACTACTGAGAACTCCAATGCATCCACATCCTTTCTGTAATGGCAGGCCCAAAATTGGACACAATACTCCAGATGTGGCCTTGCCAGTGCTGAATAAAGGGGAATAATCACTTCTCTAGATCTGCTGGCAATGCTCCTCGTAATGAAGCACAATATGCTATTAGCCTTCTTGGCCAAAAGGGCACACTGTTGACTCATATCCAACTTCTCATCCAGTGTAATCCCCAGGTCTTCTGTGAGTCGTGCCCTTATTACAGAGTCCAGTTTGTAAATTATAACCATTGTTTATTACATTATTTGTAATTGCACAGCTTATTTCAAGTGTAGTTTGAAATAGCTTATTTCGTAACTTGGCACTGTCTACACAGCACCAAATTTCAAAATAACTCACTAACTTCCCTTAACCCTAGTGGAATAAGGGTTACCGGGAGGCTGGCATAAGCTGACGGCTAACTGCTTCAATAGACGTGGAATAGCTATTTTGGGATACTTCCGGTATCCCGAAATAGCTCCACAGTGTAGACGTACACTAAGGGACTGATCCAAAGCCCATCAAAAATCAGTGGAAATATGCCCACTCAGTGGGCTCTGGATCAAAGCACTGGGCCTCAATCTTTCAAATACTTATGTTCATAGACAGTGGGACGGCTGATGTGAGTAAAGTGAAGCACATGAGAAAATGTTTGCAGGATCAGAGAGACTGCATGTTTGAGTGCTTGTGTTGCTCTTTCTCTCTCTCTCAGCCAATGTTCCCTCTAATCTTTTACATCTATGTGTGGAATTTTTCCCTCCCTGTATGGAATAGCTCTTTATGTGCATCAAGGCATGTGTGGATGTGCACCACCAGTAGAAACAGAAAAACTAGCTATGGGTACTCTGCTAACCAGCTGGGCAACATTTGAATCTCTCCTGAGTGGTCGTACAAGCTTACAGAGAACACTGCTCTCAGCCTCCCATCTCAACACCCCCACTCTCCAACCTTGGCTTTCAGACTCCATAACCACTTCAGCTCAAAAACTGTGGAAATGAGTCCTGCAAAGTACTACATAGATGTTAAGGGTGTATTATTGCCTGTTACACTGATTACATTATTCTTCCCTTATTTTCTTTGCCCACTTTTTGAAAAGAATCAAAACGTAAGTCTACAAAAGAAAGACTTTGTTTCAGCGTTTGTTCTTTATATCATACATACCTAGACCAGTGCTTTACAAATTTCCTTCACTGACAGCTGCCTCTGCTCTTTTTTAATTGAATACTCTATTTTGATTACTGTATTGTAGTTAAAGAAAAATTAGTGCAGACTGAATGAACAAAAAAAAAACCCCCTCAAAAACTACTGTGTATGCTTTTGTCTAACTAGATCTGTGTGTCCCTCTTCCCGCCGTCTGACTGGTACACCTTTAAAAAAGGGACTTAAGTTTCCAAATTTAACTTTGAATCAATCTGTCCCTACAACTGTAAACATAACCAAATTACCTCCAAAACTTTTAAACATATATGAGACCCAACCAAAGAAAGCAAATGAGATTGGAAAGATTTAATTTCATCTTTATTTTTCAAAAATGTAACTATGCACCAGTCCTATGTTTACAATTTCCTATTCCAACTGTAGCTATAGATATATTTAAGCACCCGAGAATCTGTATCAAAACACAACACAGCCTGTTTCTTACCCAAAGCCCTGTCTGCCTGCCAGGGTTAAAATAATCAGACCTGATTACAGACTTAGCATAAAACAAAATACAGGGAGTCAGTCTGATCTCTGGATGAGAAAGAAAGAAGCAAGGATGGCATCCTCTGTATTTAAATGTAAGATCATTAGGTTCGGAAGGATTTGATTCACAAATCAGTAAGTATTGGTAATTGTTGATTTCACCATAAATACACAAAAAGACAAAAACTGCTTCTGTCACCAAGTGGTAAAATTTACTGACAGGCAAAGTAGGAAAGACACTGCTTGAACACATAATGTTTGATTTAAGGATATTTATTTTGTATATTTTGACACATGATGGTGACAATTGATGTTGTAAGTGTTGTAAAGCTTTACCTATTTCAGTTTCAATGCCTACTGTCATTAAATATGGCCTGACCCTCCCCAATGTGATAAATTAAATTGATACAAATATAAAAAAGCTTATAAATAGGGACCCGTGTTATCCATCAACGCTCTTTTTAAAAAAAACTCTGAATTCTGTCAAGCCCAATGGTAATGCAAAGTATTTTGTCTGCTTTCCCTTGTGATGCAGAACAACCATGGATGATTTTTATTTATTCATATTTTTTAGCGTCAGATTCTCCACGGCTCTTCACTTTATGTTCTCTTATGTGTCAGTGCAAGTTGTATGTAAATGCTTCGCATTCTGATTTCACAGCATTTTACACTAGTGTAAGTGACTGCCCAAGAAGCAATGCTAACAGGAGTCTAGCTCTATTTCGTTTGGTTGGCAATATATTTAGAGGAAGGATGAGCTCATGCAGGCCTGCAGACAGAGGATGGCAAAGGAGGCATTTGCCCTGGGGCCAGGTGACTGAAAAGCCCCAAGCCCTTTACATTGCTGCTGGAGCACCACAGGGCTGGCTGTGGGGGGGAAGGACTGCAGTAAGGTGTGCTCCAGGCAATTCTGAGGCCTGGCTGCCCCCAGTCCGCCCTTCTTCCGTATGAGGCTCCGCCCTTTCTGGGAGTGCGCGAGCCAGTCCCCCCCCAACCTTGCATAGGGGCCCAAAACGTCTGTCAGCCCCCCTCCCTCCTTGCACATCTGTCAGCCACCCTGGTCTCCTGGATAAAGTGCTAGATTGGGACTCACTTCTGAGTTCTGTTTCTGGACATTCCCTAGGCTTCCTGTGTAAACTTAGGCAAGTCAAACTTCATCTCTCTGTGATCCAGTTTCATATTTGTAAAATGGAGGTAATGATGCTCTCCCTTTCTCATTCCTTGTCCATTTCAGTCATGAGTTCTTTGGGGCAAGAACCTTGGTAACAGCCACAGAGCAGCCTGGGTTTCAGAAGGAACCTATTGGAGTTAACATTAAACAAAAGTATCTTTACACTCACACACCGATCAACCACAATCAATCCAGGTTTTGGAAAAAGACACATCTATTTTTTTTTCTTATTGGGATATTTATCTTTCTACTGAAAAAGCTAAGAAAATTTCATCCAGCTCCGTTCTATGGTTTTGTAATATTCCACTTTTTATTGGCATTTTTTGGATATGAAAATGACAAATCAAAAAGAATGCTCAATGAAGCTAACAGAGGATGAGCTATGAGACACACATTTAGGTGGAGAACGATAGCCTAGCCAATATTCACAGTCAGCAATGAAAGATTATGTTGTAATGTGTTTTTAGGTGAAAGATATGTTAGGTAGTTCTCATAGATTGTAAAATGTAAGTTGTTTATCAATTTAACAGTATAAAAGTTTTCACATTCATGTGCCTGGGACACTGCATGCAAATCATGATTTATAATCAGCAAAACGAGTCTAAAATGTATCTAAAATGGGAAGTGTTAAAATGGCCATCTTTTGTCCAATAGGGCAAGAATTCTTCTTTCAACCTAGTGCTGTCAAATAGGGACTGAGGTCAGATTGACTACACAGCTCAGGAGTATGAATTTTTCAGACCCTTGTGCGACGTAACTAGGTCAATCTAATTTTCTACGTAAACCAGCCCTCTAGAAAATTAATCCCAATGAACTTTTTTTAAAGTGGATTAGTCACAGTGCATTAAATGTCTGTGTGGACCACGCTTACTGAGAATGAAGTGGCCTTAATTCAGTTTATCTTAATCCACTTCCAAAGTAAATTAATCTAAATGAAATGAAGTCCACTTTAATTCTGAATTAGTGTCCACATAGATGTTTAATGTAGTGTGACTAATCCACTTTAAATTTGAAGATTAATTTTCTGAGTATTCCTGCATAGACAAACCTTAGAAGGGTTATATGCTTACATAATTAAAATGACAAATCTCAAACTTCTGACTCTGAGCATGTGCTTCATTCACATTGAAGTCAAACTGAATCAAGGCCTTAATGACTACCGATTATCAGCACCATGGGTTTTACGTCTCACTTTAAGCTAATTCTCTCCAATATCACAATGTCCTATGGAAACACACTGGGATTGGGAAGAAGGCCCAAACAAGTAGACAGAGAACTCTGCCACTTACTGAATGACCAACGGCTCTTTCTCTAGCATCTCTGTGTTCTTTGGCATTTAGGGACCAGTTTCATCCCACTCCTGCCAAGGTGGCTCTTATTCTAGAAACAGTCCTAATGATTGAAATGCATAAAAGGTTGTTCATTACATGTGAGCAAGGAGCTGATATCTACACTAAAATTGGATTTACTATGTAGCTCAACAGTATGAATTTTTCAGATCCCGGTGAAACGTGGCTGGGTCAATCTAATCTGAATTGACCTGAATGATTAGTAAAACTGTATTCTTTTCATGAGGAAACAGAACAGCAAGCATCACAGGGCAGCAATTTCTATGCTAAAAGCTTTGACTGAATGAAAGGGTGCATGTGCCACAATTTTATTCCTTAATAGCAGGGTGAAAGGGAGAAAGAGTAGAATCATAGACTCATAGAGCTGGAAGAGACCTCAGAAGGCCATCAAGTCCAGCCCCCTGCCCAAGGCAGGACCAGTCCCAACTAAATCAACCCAGCTAGGGCTTTATCAAGCTGAGACTTAAAAACCTCTAGGGATGGAGATTCCACCACCTCCCTAGGTAACCCATTCCAGTGCTTCACCACCTTCCTAGGGAAATAGTTTTTCCTAATATCCAACCTAGACTGCTCCCACTGTAACTTGAGAACATTGCTCCTTGTTCTGCCATCCATCACTACTGTGAACAGCCTCTCTCCATCTTCCTTGGAACCTCCCTTCAGGAAGTTGAAGGCTGCTATCAAATTCCCGTTCACTCTTCTCTTCTGCAGACTAAACAAACCCAGATCCCTCAGTCTCTCCTCATAGGTCATGCGCTCCAGCCCCCTTATCATTTTGGTGGTAGTTCTTGTATCAGTGAGAAGTTATTTAAGTTGTTGTTTAAGTCTCGGCTTGACAAAGCCCTGGCTGGGTTGATTTAGTTGGGATTGATCCTGCCTAGAGCAGGGGGCTGGACTTGATGACCTCCTGAGGTCTCTTCCATCTCTATGGTTCTATGATTCTATATCTAGGCTGTTAACCACCTCAATTTATGACTGGTAAACAGGAGATCCAAAGACTCTCTGGTCAGTCCCCTAATGAAGGCATCATAGAGCTTAGCAGCCTAACTTCTGATGATAGGACAAGAAGCAACGGGCTTAAAATGCAGCAAGGGAGGTTCAGATTGGACATTAAGAAAAACTTTTTAACTGTCAGGTGGTTAAGCAGAGGAATAAGTTGCCTAGGGAGGTTGTGGAATCTCCATCACTGGAGATATTTAAAAGCAGGTTAGGCAGACATCTGTCAAAGATGGTCAGATGGTGCTTGGACTTGCCACAAGTTCAGGGGTCTGGACTTGACAACTTTGCAAGGTTCCTATGTGGTCATCTGGCTTAGGAACCCATAAACCACTTTGCCAATTCATAGCATCTGCTTTAAGAACTCTGTAGATGGCTGATCGTGCTGGCCTCATGCAACTTTAGGGTGCAACCTATCGTGGTGTTTTTTGTCACTGTGTGCTTAGAAGCTTCTCCTGTGGCTCAAAGCCAAATTCCGTACCTTGTCAAATATAAGGGGAACTCTCATTTGATCTGCTTCATATTTTAAGCATTTTCACAAATACTATTGCAGGCTATACTACCTCCTTAATGTTTCATAACACTGTCACGCGAAGCAAGCCTTATGACCGTTGTGTTATTTAGCTATTGTGCCTGGGTGAAAACAGCAAGAAATGAAATATTGTACTTTGGGATTACTGGCATTAGCTACTGAGGATAGACCTTGAAACCTGAACAAGTGATTGTGGGGGGCTTTTCTTTGGGACAATGTGTCCCAAATTCAGCAAGCGCGTTGCATAACTCACAATCTCTACTAACCAGCAGGGGACAGAGTATAAAAACTGAAAATCTGGCCATAGATTTCACAAGGAGACTTTGAAAAATCTGGCTCTTTTTAGGTGCTTAAATGGAAGCTGGTATCAGAGGGGTAGCTGTATTAGTCTGAATCTGCATAAACAACGAGAAGTCCTGTGGCACCTTATAGACTAACAGATTTATTGGAGCATAAGCTTTTGTGCACAAAGATCCACTTCGTTAGATGCATCTGTTAGTCCATAAGGTGCCACTGGATTTCTCGTTAAATGGAAGCTGGGCGATTTTAAGCATTCGGCTCCACCCATGACACCTGAAAAAACTGACCCTAGGTATTTTTCCCTCAAGTTTGATTACTAAGGCACATTTACATTGCTCTAGCAGTGCAAAGGGCCTTTACTGTAAGGGTATGTCTACACTGCAAAGTTAATTCAAAATAACAGCCCTTATTTCAAATTAACTTCAATAGAGTCTATACATGCAAACTGCTATTTCGAAATTAATTTGAAATAGTGGAGCACTTAATTCGAATTTGGTAAACCTCATTCTATGAGGAGTAATGCCAAATTCGAAATAGCTATTTCGAATTAAGTGCTGTATAGACACTTAATTCGAAATAGGGGGTCTCCAGCCCTTCCCAGGGAGCCCTGGTGGCCACTCGGCACAACCAGGAAAACTTACTCTCCTCTCCCCCAGCCCCGGAGACATTAAAGGGGTAGACACTGGCCACAGTGCCTGTGCCAGCTCCAAGCCTGCCAGCCCAGAGCCAGCAGTGGCCACGAGGGCCCCTGACAAAGTGGCCCAAAACGTAAGCCAGCAAGCCACTGGCAGCCAGCCCTCCACCGCTCCCCAGGAGCAGTCTGCCAGCTCCCAGGAGCCTGACAGGGGCGAGAGAAGGAGGGTGCCTTTCTGGTCCAGGGTGGAGATCATGGACCTTATTCAGGGTTGGGGGGGATGCCCCCAACGTCCATGATCTCCGCACTAGATGGAGGAATGCAGCCATCTATGGCAGGATAGCTGCCAGCCTGGCCACCAAAGGCCACATGCGAACCCAGGAGCAGGTTTGCATGAAAATCAAGTTGATCCCCAACCCTGGGCCCTGAACTTCCCCTCCCCCTTCTTCTCCTTGCTTCCCCCTTCCAGCTCCCTCCTCCCAGGTTTCCCCCTCCCCTCTCTCACCCTCTCTCTTCCCCTCTCCCACCTCCTTTTCCCAGTCTCCCCTGTGGTTCATCCCCCACTCCCCCACCGTTTTGTTCAATAAAGCCAGTTTCTATTTTTGAACATACTTGTCTTTTATTTGACATCAGGAAGGGGGGCTAGAGAGGGGTAAGTGGAAGGACATGAGGGAGGAATGGGGCACGAGCCCCCGGTGGGGAGGACCGGGGTGGCTCTGAGGGCTCCTCGGGGGGGGATGCTCTCCCTCAGGGCCTCCTGGATCCTGACAGCCCCCCTATGGACCCCCCAGATGGCAGCCTGCGGCAAGTGCAGCCGGGCTGATGGCAACAACCCCACGAGATGCACTGGCATGCCCAGGGGCATCTCTGGCTCCATGTGGCCGACTGCTGTGGTGTCCCGAGTTCGGGCACTCAGGGCACTTCAAGACAGGACTGCTTTGCTGTCCCTCATCGAGGTAGACAAGCAAGCGGGGAACCCTGAGAACTGTCTGTCCGGGGTGGGGGTAGGGTCCCTTTAAGCACAGAGCTCAGTTAGCCTCAGGCAGCAGGCCCACACACTAAGTCCTAACCTGATGCCCTGCCGGCACTGGTTCTGTTCAGCCTTAACTTTGGTTCAGGGTCCGCTCAGTGTGGACGTGCTATTTCGAAATAGCAAAACGCTATTTCAAAATAGTTTTTGTGTGCAGCTGCGCTATTTCGAATTAGCTTAATTCAAATTAACTATTTCAAATTAAGTTAATTCGCAATAGCGCTGTAGTATAGACATACCCTAAGAGCAAATGATATTGACACCCAGGGTAAGGCTGCCAGGATGTTCACTGGAAAGGGGCCATTGTATAAATGAGAACCAAGGCCCTTATATTTGGTCATATATGCAGCATGATCTTTCACAAACCCAAAATGTCATGCTGCTTTTTTTCACTGAGATTTCATGTTTTTTCCCCACAGTAAACTACTGATTTTACATCGTCCATGTAGAACATGAAATAACACAGCCTCACTGATTAGTTATGCCATCATCAGCATCCTCCAGAGTATCCAGGCAGATAATTGTGTCCTTTTAGATGTAATTTCCAATTTGTTGTAACAATAAGACTCTGCAGGAAGCTCATTTCTAGGCTAGTACTGCCCATCTACTCACTCAGGTTGAAATCCTGGTCCCAATTAAATCAAGAATAAAAGTCCAGTTTACTTCTGTGTGAACAGGATTTCTACCCTTAGCCTTGAATTCACCATACTGTAGAGACTGACAGCAGCAATGCCTGCAAGGGAAAGCAGATTCTGTGAGGCCTTCTGGCATAAGGGCAGGTGGAAAACACAAGCTGGGAGGCAGACGATCGAGGAATAGCACCAGTGATTCAGAAAATGAGGCAGAATCAAAGAAGAAACCAAAAGGTCAGACAAGATATCTAGATGCTCACAAGCATATAGTTACCTCATGGTAGCTTTTGCCTACACATGAGCGTCTGTGCTTAGTGTAAGAAAGCTAGTATTACTACAGTACAGTACAGATGCTGTGAGTTGAGTGAAATTGGCTAGTTTTAGCTGTTGCATGCAGGAAGGGAAAATACAGGAAGAAAATTCTTGTGAACATACATGGGAAAATGCTTCACTTGCACCCTCCCACAGAGCCAATCCAAGGCTATAGGTGTCTTTTGTCAGCAATACACTAGGCAAATAATTGTTCTTCATCCTCAATCCAGAAAGTGCCATCATTAATCAATGCTGTAATCAAGACTCCAGCAGTACCGCCTGACCAAGAATACCAGCATTGATCCTGTCCACAGATATCCAAAAGCAAAATACAAGGGCCTTTTAGCACATTCCAGTGCTCAACAAATCTGAGCTATTTCAGATCAAGGTCCAGTAGAGTGCAAATGTGTGTCATCTTAAAAAATGGTTTCTTATTTTTATATGTAATACAATACAATACAAAGAAGAGCAGAGATGGATTTTGCTCTTTAGTCTTTAGTCATCCCGTATCTCCCGCCAGTCTGTTTAATACTGACAACTAATTGTGCTACAAAAAGACCACAGCACAGATAGAAACCAGAGTTTGAGGGTCATTGATCACTATGCTTATTCCAAATGTATCCCAATTACACAAAGACTCAGGCTAAATAACTTTGTGCTCATGCACTATGAGGATTCAGTGTTTAATAGCCCTCAAAATTTCTCATTTCTGTGGCAGTGTGGATTAGCACTCCCACACAGGGCTGCTGTGTATGACGCTCTTCCAAGACCGCTTTCTCTCACGCAGTCCTCTTGGACTTGGTTTAATTTCATACTCATCACTGTGTACATGTTTGTGCCTTTGCATTTCATTATCCAACCCATTCAAAAAGGGAAAGGAGTTACGTAGGGAGGTAGTGGAATTTCTATCCCTAGGCCCTGGTCTACACTAGGACTTTATTTTGAAATAACGCCGCCCCCTAGGTTGAATTTATAAGCGGAGTGTCCATATTACCAAGCCCGTTACTTTGAAATAATGGGCCACAGAATTTGAAATCTGTACTGCTTTTCATCAGGAGTAACGCTAATTAAAAAATAGTTATTTCGAAATAACGGTAGTGTGGATGCTCCACTGCCACTGTTTTGAAATAACCACTCTCCAGAGTATAAGAACTAATGACTCCCCAGTGCTTCCTGAGGCTCTAAGTCTGAGGTATCAAATCCACATTAACAGAACCTGCCTCGGACTAATTTTGAGGCTTCCCCATAGTGTGGACACGCTAGTTTGATTTTGCTAATCCAGGAGTTTTTAAGTAGAATTTAGTAATTTCAAAATACTTGGACTAGGTGATTCCTGAGGTCTTTTCCAACCCTAGAATTCTATGACTCTGTGATTATAAGAGCTGGTAGTGCATCAGCAGAATCTCCCTATGTCATCAGTTTCTCCTTTCATTCTGATTATATCAGCTTCAGGGCTGCTTCCCACTAACCTAGAGGGAGAGGTAGATAGGCTGGAGGGCAGGGATAGGATCCAGAGGGACCTAGACAGATTAGAGGATTGGGCCAAAAGAAATCTGATGAGGTTCAACAAGGACAAGCAGAGGGCAACCAAAATGATTAGGGGGATGGAGTACATGACCTATGAGAAGTGACATGCATCTGAAGAAGTGGATCTTTGTATATGAAAGCTTATGCTCCAATAAATCTGTTAGTCTATAAGGTGCCACAGGACTTCTCGTTGTTTATGCAGATTCAGACTAACACAGCTACCCCTCTGATACTTATGACCGACGAGGAGAGGCTGAGGGATTTGGGCTTATTTAGTCTGCAGAAGAGAAGAGCGAGGGGGGATTTGATAGCAGCCTTCAACTTCCTGAAGGGAGGTTCCAGAGAGGATGGAGAGAGGCTGTTCTCAGTAGTGAAGGATGTCAGAACAAGGAGTAATGGTCTTCAGTTACAGTGGGGGAGGTCTAGGTTGGATATTAGGAAAAACTATTTCCCTAGGAGGGTGGTGAAGCATTGGAATGGGTTCCCTAGGGAGGTGGTGGAATCTCCATCCCTAGAGGTTTTTAGGTCCTGGGTTGACAAAGCCCTAGCTGGGTTGATTTAATTGGGATTGGTTCTGCTTTGGGCAGGGGGTTGGATTCAATGACCTCCTGAGGTATCTTCCAGTCCTATGATTCTATTAGTCTATTATTTGTCCACTATCAGCATGGTAAAAATGAATTCTAATTCAAGGGAGAATAGAGACCATAACTGACATACATACTATGAATAGGGTAACCTGTGGGTTAGCTGGGGGGTGCTAGTTCAGCCCTAGTACACAGCTCTGGATTCTTTAATTCAACAACTTCTAACCATCTTTTATGTATGAGAAGCTAGATATGAGTCGACAGTGTGCCCTTGCAGCCAAAGGCTAATGGCATATTGGGGTGCATTAGGAGGAGCATTGCCAGCAGATCTAGAGAAGTGATTATTCCCCTTTATTCAGCACTGGTGAGGCCTCATCTGGAATACTGCATTCAATTCTGCTCTCCACCCTCATTACAGAAAGGATGTGGGCGCATTGGAAAAAGTTCAGCAGAGGGCAACAAAAATTATTAGGGGGCTAGAGCACATGACTTATTAGGAGAAGCTGAGGGATTTGGGCTTATTTAGTCTACAGAAGAGAAGAGTGATGGGGGGATTTGAGAGCAGCCTTCAACTACCTGAAGGAGGGTTCCAAAGAGGATGGATGGAGGCTGTTCTCAGTGGTGACAGATTTTCAAGTGCTCAGCACTCATAGCCGGGATCCAATTTTTTGTGAAATGCTCAGTGCCTGATGTGCTAAGATCTTTTGAAAATCTGGCCTTAAGAAACTCCCCTAGCCCCACACAGCAGAAAAAGGAATCTTATTTTCATAATTCCATGCTAACACTGAACCCTCCATATATGGCATTGTCGGTCCAAAACCTACGCTGTGACTTTATCTATTATGACACTCACTCTATTGGCATGAAAAGGGAGTAAAATAACTTTGCTGAGTTGCTTCTCTTAATTAATGTGACCTTTCAATAGCACTGCTCAGTTATATTTCCACTTGGTCAACACTGATCGCTTTTATGAATTTTTGATCAACGAAGGTCTTTAGGATAGTTAAAGAAATCAGAAAACATCAAATGGAAATTTAAACACTGAAATGGGAGACTTTATTAAATATGCCCTTCGAAGCACAGAGGCAGAAGAATTTGTAGATATGCTTTGACTTTTTCAGGAGCATGACATTATGAATTGCTTCAGCCCCCTTAATAAAATCTATTTGTTGATTCATGCAAGAAAACAAGATAATTGTCTTCTCTCCACTATGATGCATTTTGAGCTAGAGTACTAGAACTGTTCGACCCAATATTCAAAATGAAAAAAAATATATAAATAATTCTGTACTTTTATGGCACGGCTACACAAAAGTCAAATTAAGCTACGCAACTTCCGCTATGTCAATTGCGTAGCTGAAGTCAAAATAGCTTAATTCGACTTTTGGTGCAGTCTACACAGCAGGAAGTTGAAGAAAGAACACTTTTCCTTTCACTTCCCTTACTCCTTGTGAAATGAGGGTTACAGAAGTTGGAGTAAGAAGTCCACCATTTTGAAATTATTTAGAAAAAACAGCTTAGACATGCACTATATTTAGAAATAACGTCAGTTATTTCAAAATAACGCTGCAGTGTAGACGTGCCCTTAGAGAAAGACATAATCCTTGTGCCTGGATGGATGTGTGAGTGAAGGGTTTATTAGTAAAATTGGTATATCTGTTAAAAAAAGTAAGATTACACAATCATCTCTTTCTCCTCTTCTTTGTTCTCTTTCCTTTATTCTTTTCCCATTTCACTTTTATGGTTCTTTTTGTTATTTGGTACCACGATAAAAAGAATGGTCCAGTAGTTAGCTTAGATATTTGGAGATCACTGAATGAGTCTCTGCTCTGCCCTAAACTTGCTTTATGACCTTGGGCAAGTCATTTAATCTGTCTGTCTCAGTTCTTTATGTTTAACATGGAGATAAATGTACTGCCTTAACTCACATGGCTACTGTGAGAATAAATATGTTGCAAAAATAAAAACAGATTGTGAGTGTTCTGATACTGTGGTACTGGAGCCACATGAATATGTAAGACACAATTCTAAAGGCCCAATTGATATCAGGGCTCCATTGTGAATGTACAGCACCTAGCACATAGTAAGAAACATTCCTTGCTCCTGAATACTTGCAATTTAAATAAATAAGACAGACATGGAGTAAAAAGAGAAATAAAGACAATGAGGTCAGTACCTTTCGTTCCCATTAAGTACCACAGATTTTTGCCATACAGAAGAACCAACTCCAAAGCACCCGTAATCCAAGATTTTGGTCTGTATAGAGATTTCATTATTTTTTCCTTAGTAGTATAGTCAGTGAGGAGAAAAAAAGCAAAAATTGTAACTATAATTTTAATCAAAGTGTTAAAAAATTGACGTTTTGACTAGCTTTATTTAATATATATTAATTGATCATGTTAAATAATAGCTATAGTGAGGCTTTTCTTTCATAGACACAAAAGCATTTATGCACAATTAAGCCCAGTCCTACAGCTTGGGAAACTAAGGCACATCCATTTCTGTGACTTAGCTTTCCCAGAGTAAACCTTTCACAGAGTCTGCACATTCCACTGTGCAAGGTATTCTTGCAGGTAGAAATGGGAAAGAGTTGTGTTGGTTGATGGTTCTTGCTATTACATTAAAAGGCACTCACTGATAATAAGGGACATTAAAGGTACTGTATTTAGATAACTCAGTTAAGTGACTTGAACAAGGTCATTGCGAGTTTATTTAAAGGCCTGGAATAGACTACAGCTCTTCTAATCAGTGCCCTATCCATTGGACCATTGGATTTGTACGGTGCAAACTGCAACTAGGAAAGGAAACACTTGTCAATTGACCCCTCTAAGTTCATATTTTAATATGACTGGATATCATTTAATGGTCCAGAAAATAGGCAAATATTGCAGTTAAGAAGACTATCTTATTTGGACGAAGTATGACAAAATCTAATTTAGTTTGTTTCACTGCTGGCTTTATGGCTTCTCACTGCTGCCTGGGAATACAAAGCAGTACAAGACCCTCATGAATAAGCTATTGCCTCAACTCTTACCACCTAACATGAAGACACTCTCTTAAGAACTGATGTGAGGACCGACATCTTACCTGACACAGAGACTAAACCTGAGGCCTCCGGAATTAAGAGCATGAGCTGCTAAACCAAGGTTCTCTAACATTGGGGTGACAGGCAGACTCGGATCCTCAGTAGAGTGGGATGTGCCTCACACATGGCCAGTAGTTACACTATTGGTACGTCTACACTGCAGGCTTATTTCGAAATAAGCTATTCCAGAATAGTTATTCCAAAATAGTTTATTTGAAAATAGAATGTCTACACTGCAGGGAAGCCTCAAAAGCAGCCCGAGGCAGGCTCCCCTAATGTAGACGTGCTATCTCGATTTAGAGCTCCGGGAGGCACTGGGGAGGAATAACTTAAAATGGCCCTACCCACGCCTTATTTCGAAATAGCTATTTCAAAATAGGCGTTATTCCTCGTAGAACGAGGCTAACAGAAGTCAGAATAAGCCTTCCGTTATTTCAAAATTATTTCAAAATAATGGAATGGCTGTGTAGACGCTCATGTTATTATTTCAAACTAAGCCTGCAGTGTAGATGTACCCATATATGATAGTTAAGCATGAACAGTGGATTCAGTGCTCTATGTTACATGGAAAATGACATGTGATGGGATTTACAAAGGTGCCTTAAAGGATTTGGGTGACCTACTCCTATTGAACTGCAACAGAATTGCAGTGACTATCTCCCCGAGGCTTCTTTCTCTCTTGCCCATTGTAGTCAAAAGGACTCTTCCTATCGATTCCATTAGTCCTTGCATCAGGCCTTAAAACGAGGCAAAAATACATGAATAGTCAACCCATTCATCCTACCATGCACCCATGAACCTTCTTCACACCTACAGGACTCAGTCCTGCAGAATACTGAAAATCAGCAACCCAGTAAATTAGTAGCAAACGGAGGGCATCCAGCACCTTCAGATATATGCAGAGTGGTGGGAGATGGCTGTGTGGTAAAGTGGTCTGGACTGCTGTCTGGGAAGGCAGGAACTTCTCCCAGATTCTAACTGCAGGTCTATCACCAGTCTCCTTCCTGTTAGAGCAGATACTTTCAGAAGAGCTCAGGTTTTTAATTGCTGAGGACCCACACGTGGGGCTCAGCACCCAGAAGCTCTCTCATTGTGACCCTCAACAGCTCAACTTGCAAATGAACTCAGCACCCAACACGACTCTTTTGAAAGTCTAGTCCCAGCCAGATGCTGAGCTGTTCTGAACATTCTGGCTGTAAAGTCTGATTGGCAGAGACTGAGGGCGCACAGATGTTATTCTAGCAACCCCAGGAACGCCGTAGGGTTCAGCAACACAGAACATCAAGCCCTTGGTTGTAAGTTGGGGAAGTAACCGTGACTGGGCTACAGGTTTGGTCCTAGAGGTTGAAGCGGCTTTACCAGAGCTTCACCTTGCACTGAGCATACCCTCCAGGCCTGGGGCACAACCAGCATTTTCCTAAGGAGGAGCCAGCTCTCCCTCCATTGCCGTAAACCCAGACCTAAGATCTCTCCTGGGCCCATGCTGGCTCTGCAGCCCGATGTCTTCACTCTCCCCCATACCCAATGCACACAGCTTCCTCTGGCTGCCTCACACACAGCTCTGAGTTCTCCCTCCAGAACTGAGGCTGCAGTATCCACGCTCCACCCCACACCCAGCTCCAAGAAGGAGTCAAGATAAAGAGCACCATCCCCAGCATGGTCCAAGGGAACCCCAGTACTCAACCTCTTCCTGCATCTCAGCTTCTGAAGGCAGTGCCAAAAACATGACTACCACCCGCCCACCCTCCGGGGATGCTGGGTGCCTGCTACACTGGTGGTGCCTGGTGCCCATAGACACCGGCTACAAACGGGAGAGAAGCAACGGTACCCAGACTGGGCCTAGCAGCCCCATTATGCCAGCAAGGAGAGTCATTACAGCACCCAGCTCTGGCCAAGGGACAAAGGCATTCATTGCACCCCTGCTCCAACCTCACAGTCCTATGCAGCCTTGTGAGCTCGTGCTTCTCATCCATCAGACACTCAGCTCTAATTCCTCACCAGCTTCCTGTCCTTGCAGATCTCTCTGTAACTCAGGCATCCCTTACATCCCTGCTCTGAGTAACTCCTGTGGGGCTCAGAAACTCTTCTCTTTCCCACACAGAAGTTGGTCCAGTCAAAGATATTACCTCACCCATCTTGTCTGTCTCTGATGCTGGGACCGACACAGCTCTGCCAACCCTGCAAATATTTACTAATTAGCCTGATTTCTAGTTACAAGAGCCCAGCCCAGGACCTATTCAAAGGCCAACAAACTTAGTGTCAAGCAATAACACTTCTTAGTGCTTTTGCTAGGATTAATTAACGTTAAGAAAAGTTCCCTGAAAATCTGATTGCTAAATTTGTTTACACAGCGAGAGAATGGATTCCAAAATCAGAGCAGGTACATGTATTTCACCGTCCGCTGTGCCCTCTTTCCTTTATTTTCTCCATGACATCATGCGTATGCATATGTTTTAAAATGGAACGCCACTGAAATCAATCATCATCAAGCTACTGGGAACAATTCTGAAAAAGTAAGTTCAAGGTGGATATTTACCAATTCCTTGTATGTGACAGGAAAATGACAGATTCGGAAATATTCACCATAAAATGTGCAAGAAAGATCCCAGTTGCTGTGGTTACCTTAATGATCCTCTGCTCACTGTAACGATCTCTGGAGCTTTTGCAGCCATACAAATGATGCATTCGGGCCACATTTCTATTTTGCCTCCTTGCAAATCAAGTAATCACCACTGAAGTTCCCCTCCGTCCTTACTGAAGAGACAAAAATTGCAGGTTTTAACACATGTAGGCTTGCCAGCTGTTCCAGGCTGGATGGACAGGATGCCATTGCAGTAAACGGTGTCTGGGCTGTCCGGTCCGGGAGAGCTGGCAATTCAAACACGCAGGTTTGAACACCTCCAGTTCAGGGCAAAGAGGAAATGTGTGGTGAGAAGGAGAATGAGTCTTCTAGGGAAGGCTGAGATAGTGAAATGATCAATAAAGCTCAATGGGATGCACTTGCTTGGTACATGTGACTTGCCATACTGGATCAGACACATGGTCCAGCTGCTTCCCTATCTTGTCTCCAACAGTAGCCAGCAGTAGCTAGTTCAGAGAAAGGAAGTGAAATCCTGCATCAGGCCGATGTGCAATAATCTGTCCCATGAATGTCTCATCCCAATCCCTTGTGGCTAAAGATAGGTTTTAACTTGAAGCATGAGGATTTATGTCCCTTCCAATTTTCACTAATCTATTATATCTCTTGTTCTCTATGCAAATTGCCAGACCTTCTTTGAATATAACTACATTTTTGTCCTTGTTGAGATCCTGTGGCAATGAGTTCCACAGTCTAATAAAGGGTTATGTGAAAAAAATGTTTCCCTCTATTAGTTTGGATCACCTTTCAGTTTCATGTAATGTTCTGCCAGCCACGTATTATGACACAGGTAGACCAGAAGACCCCAAACCTACCATCTCCAGACTATTCATTCTTTAGCATATTTTAATCACATCGCCTGTAGTTAATCTTCTTTCCAAATAAACAATCCTGGTCTTTACACACTCTCCCTCCAAAAGTATGGTTGCACAACAGAAGCTGTCCCTGGGTCTGAATTCAGCTACCATGGATAACACAGAAGGGAAGACCATTTAGTGCAAACTTGAGCATGGGTTGTAAAACCCCAGCACAGACCCTAAGTCTGTCCCCAATTTACTAATCCAGACTACACTGTCTTCACTCCTATTGGGTACATCTACACTGCACAGCTATTTCGGGATACCAAAGGTATCCCAAAATAGCTATTCTGTGTCTGTGCAAGCCACCTGTTATTTTGAAATATTTTTTGAAATAACAGGTGTGGTATTTCACCATCCTGGTAAACCTTGTTGCACGAGGGATAAGGAATGGCTCAAAATAGCACGTTATTTTGAAATTTGGTGCTGTGTAGACACACCAAATTTCTAAATAAGCTATTTCAACATGGATTTGAAATAAGATACACAATTTGCATACCACAAATTGCGTATCTTATTTTGAGTTTAGGGTGTTGTATAGACACACCCTTACACACACACGTGTTAACATGCACACACATGCTGGATTCAAGCTGGCACAGGTAGGCTACATGACGCACAGCTTTTGTTGTGCATGCCTATCCTTGCACCCTCTGCACTACCAGGCTGGGGTGTGATCCTTTTGGTTGTGTACACACACTTACACTAGTGCTCATTAAATAGCTGTGCAGACGCAATAGCACTGGGGAAGGTACAGCTGTGAATACTTTACCCACTAGATTCAGGTAGCTCTGCACTCGGTACATCTCAGCTATGTCTCAACTACCACTACCCATTCTACTGCAGCTACACTGCTATGATGAGAGCCAGCATGAGCATGCGGATATGAGCAGGGGACTCATGCCCCTAGCTCATATTGCAGACATAACCTTAATGAGCAGGGATCCAGGGCTGTTCAATGCTGGTAAAGCAACAGAAAATAGCCAGCGGATATGAAATTAATAGGCATTTGGGTCTGAGGCACTGAAAGATTAGGCTGTGCTAATCTTGCACTGCTGATAGGAGGAACTGATAGCATCTCATAATTCTAAATGTCAAGTTTTCTGCAGCAAGTGCCTCAAAAGTCTATGAGCTGCACCACTTTGGAATGCCCATTCAGACAGCCGCATAGGCTAGCCACAAATAGCTTGTCAAGCCAGCGGCAGCCAATCTCAATGTTGCAACCCCAAATAAAGGCTCAAGGACTGCAGGGCTTGGAGGTGTATCGGCCACAGCTCCTCTCTTTGGGAACCAGCGTGCCTTCCCTCGCAGCGTTCCAGACTGCTTTGCAAATGTTAATGAATTGGAGCCTTTCAACACCTGTGTCAGGATGGGAAGAATATTCACCCCCTCACCCGAATTTTTTGTCATACTCCAGGGACTAGTCTTACATTGGTGACAAATTACTCATGACACAGTTATGAGGAGAAGCATTCTTTAGTGGACTGGGAATCCAGAGACTTAAATTCTATTCCGAGCTCTATCACACTTTCTTCTCCTCTCTGAGCCTCTATTTCCCCTTCCACCATTTACCTGTTTAGTCTATTTATATTGAAATTTCTAGGAAAAGACCATGACGCCTGCACACAAAAGTTGTATTGCTATACCAATATAGCCAAAGTAGTACTATTCGCTTGGGGCAGTCTACACTAGGAAACTATTTCAAAATAAGTTATTTCAAAATAATATTTCCCAAAATAACAGTTTAGAAATAAGCTTATTCCCCAAGGAAAGTAGGAGTTATTATTTTGAAATAACCAGCCCCTTATTTCGAAATGACAGGCTTGGTAGCGTGGACACTCTACTTGTTATTTCAAAATAAGGGGAGTTATTTTGTAATAACTCCTAGTGCAGACAAGGGCTTGTTGGGGATGCTGTTAGAGTGGAATAAATGTGCTTAGGATCATAGGGCTGGAAGAGACCTCAGGAGGTCATTGAGTCCAGCCCCCTGCCCAAAGCAGGACCAATCCCAACTAAATCATCCCAGCCAGGGCTTGATCAGTAGAGCTTAGTCCCATACAGGAAGGGAAATAAGAGAGAA
Source organism: Pelochelys cantorii (assembly GCA_032595735.1). Taxonomy (NCBI): domain Eukaryota; kingdom Metazoa; phylum Chordata; order Testudines; family Trionychidae; genus Pelochelys; species Pelochelys cantorii. Next base: position 7,717,500 of record CM064355.1, on the reverse strand, counting down.
GGTACCTTTACACCAGTGTAACTCTAACGGTAAAATTATCAAATCCAGTATAGTAGGGCAGCAGCATTGTCTAGCATATAGATCAATGTGCTGGGATTCAAGAGACTAGAATTCTATTACTGGTTAGGCCAACAGCCCCTTAGGTCACCTTTAGCAAGGAATCATAGCTATGCACCTCAGTTTCCCCATCTATAAAATGGAGATAACAATATTGGCTGCCTTTGTAAAGGGCTCAGACATCCACTGATGAAAAACCTTGTATAAGAGCTAGGTATTATCAGAAAACAAAATCAGGCCCCCAATTGCCTTTTAACAGTACAAGATCTTTGGGCTTGCCTATACAAACATTCAGATAACAGAGGTGTGAAAATACGCTGCATTACCCTGCCACGGAGTAACTGTCCACGTGGATCCTGCTGATGTGTGTTAACAGTTGGTTGTTGTGCTCGAATCTAGTCGTCTTTGTACATTAGAGTTTATGCATTAAACAAGTCTTAACATGCATCAGCAATATAGACATGGACTCCACAGCAGCATAGAGTTACAGCTGATCTAATAGTTTATGCAAAAAAGCCCTATGTGTAGATAAGACTTAAGCATTCAGCATACAGCACAATGGGGTTTTGGTCTCAACTTGGGGCTTCTGTAACACTGGTTGAATCTCTAGTTCGTCAACATCCATGGTCTGGCATGGTTTTAGGTAGCCAGATGTCCACTTATCATGGGTGTGGACAAGTTTCCCACAGTCCCATAAAGCTTATTTACAGCCACCACCAGTCCTGGCTTTCAGTGTTCTATGCTGTTATTTAGCACTAATTTACCACTAAATGTCTCCTAAAAGCCTAGTAAACTGTGGAAGTGTTGATAATGCTACTGGATAATATTGACCTCCTTGTGGTTTGGCAAATTCTCTGGTTCAGCACAGGTCAGGTGCTGGACTAGAGAGGTTCAACCAGTACAAATAATAGTAACAGTAAAGTACAAAATATTGAAGCGAATAGTTTACAAAATATATAAGATATTGTTATTAACTATTGGAAAAAACATCAATAACTCCATGGAAATCAGGATGAGTTTGTGAACAAATTCATTAACAATGGGGGGGGAGAGCTAAATTTGCCAGATAATTTATTCGCAACGAATAATTCTACCAGCTGTAATAATAATACATAATTACATACCTCAACAGAGCATTGTGGGTACTAATTAGTTAATGTTTGTACAGCATGTAAAATGTAATGTGCTTAAGTATTATTATTAACTGAAGAGTGCATTCATTTCACAATTTTAACCATAACTCAGAGAAGTATCACCTACACTTTCTCTAAGAAGCATGATACAGGACAAATTAGGGATTAGGAAATAGCATTAACAGCTCCGTTGCTTTTGAGCAGATTAAGAATGAGATGATGTATTGCCATTCTAAAGGAAATCCCTCTTTGATACAAAGCTGTAGCCTTTATCTGGCACCCACCAGATCTCACCAGCTCAGGCTAATCAGGTGGAGATCAGATGGGGACTGATTTCACCAAGTGTTCAGCACCAGCACTGCCAGCAGCTTCCTTTGACTTGAGACTGGATTTGCAAACACTCTGTATCTTGGAATCCTTGTGGTCAATCCCTTATCACTCCCATTCAAGACACAGGGATTATTCTGCTACCAAAAACATGTCACTGGCCACCATAAAATTATTCTCAGCTGACTGTTTTCCTTTGAAAATGTTTATGAAAAATAGCAACTGAAAAGAGAGCAAAATTCCCACATAATAATTGCAGTGATCTTACTTCCAGCAGATTAAACCTGCCAACTGGACCACAGCAAAGAGAACACAAAACCTCACTCACAGGGCACAAAAGGGAGTATTTAAGATTTTAAAGCTACACAAAACTTAACAATAGTTAGGCAGCTGGCAGGACCAAACCACTTCCTGTCATGGTGACCAGTTTTGTCTCATTCTGCTCCCTCATCAGTTTGACTACATTTGGGCTACGTCTAGACTGCAAGCCTTTTTCGAAAAAGAGCATCTAGACTACAACCAATACTTTCGAAAAAGTAAGCCACTTTATCAAAAGAGAGCACCCAGGAAGTCTGGATGCTCTCTTTTGAAAAAGCATAGATTGCACTACATGGTGCCTTTTTTTGAAAGAGCACTTTCGAAAAAAGGCATTATTCCTCATAAAACGAGGTTTTCCGTGGTCGAAAAAACTGCCGTGTTCTTTCGATTTACTTTTGAAAGAACGCGGCAGCAGTCTAAATGCAGGGGAAGTTTTTTTGAAAAAAGGCCACTTTTTTCTAAAAAACCCTGTAGTCTATACACACCCTTTGTGTGGATCAACCTGCTGTCTCTTGTCTTATACTTAGGTTAGAGACTAACAAAACATGGAGATGGTATCATGAACTTTCATGGGCACAACCCACTTTTTCAGACCCATGAAAGCTCATGATGCCATCTGCATGTTTTGTTAGTGTCTAAGGCAGGGGTTCCCAAACTTTTTGACACGGGGACCAGTAAATCCATTCACGAGCTTTCAGAGGACCAGTAACATTCATTTGCATATTTGCATATTCATTAAGCAAATGATGAATATGCAAATACATTGTTTTTGGTCCTCCTAAAGCCCCCAGGGCCAGCTTTAGCAAAGCTTTTGATAGGGCCACCCACAATATTCTTACCAGCAAGTTCAGGGAAAATGGATTGGAAAAATGGACTGTAAGATGGATAGAAAGCTGGCTACACCAGGGTTTTCCAAACTTTTACTTTAGCTGGATCCTGGGGGTTTTTTCAGTACTTTTTTTGCAGCTCAAAAATATAAAATCACATAAAAAAAAAGAATGAAAAATGAATAAATTTTCACTGTTTCACTCACTGCATCCTCCACCCAACCTGGGCCAGGGTTTGGGGGACTCAGCGCCGCACGGGCACTCCAGGAGGCGGGAGCAGGAGCAGATTGGGGGTAGGGTATCTGGCTAGGAGTGAGGGTGCAAGGAGGGGTAGGGTTGCCAGGTGTTTAGTTTTGTACCAGACAGTCTGGTATTTGAGGGTTCTGTCCAGAAACAAATTGAGAAAATACCGGACATAGAAAATGTCCGGTATGTTCTGATTAAGTACATTTTATTATTACTATTAGGTGTATCAGTTTGTAGTTGCCAACTTCCTGGCTGGTCAACACGTGCTGCGTGAGTGTGTCCACCAGCCAGGCAGTTCGCAACTACTCGGGGGTGGCAAAATGCAATCTAGGAGGCCAGACTCCTTCGTGCTTTGCCCGGACCATGCACGGGACGGGCAGCGCCCCAGGATCTGCATGCACCCAGATCAGTCCCACTCCCCGCTGGCCGATTCTCTTCCCCCTGATTCCCCCCTGGCCATCCCCGCTCACCCCAACCCCCTGCCAGCCTGGCGGTTCTCCCCCGCTTCTCCTGATCTCCCTCGGCCAGCCCTGCTGCCCACGCCAGCCCTGCTTCCTCCAGTCAGTTCTCTCCACCCGCCCCCATCTTTCCCGGCCAGCCCCACTGCCCCCCCCGGCCGCCGGCCAGCCCTGCTTCTGCCAGCAGAACCAGCGTAATCCAATAAAACCCTGCGCCACCACATTGTGTATTGAAAAGGGGCTCATTTATTTTCAGAAAGCTGACACCATCTTTGGACGTTTTTATCCATATTCTCATTCCGGATGGTGAATGCACCAGGTTCTCTCCATTCTGACACATTGTAGTGCCTTTAAACCTCACCGTCATCAGTGGGGATATTTAAAACGCACTGCTTTTAAATTTTTATTCAGGATCTACGTGTGCCCTGAACTGTCCTGCTCCTCGCTGGCCGATTCTCTCCCCCCTCCGGCCACCCCGCTGTCCCTGCCAGCCGATTCTCTCCCGATCTCCCCTGGCAAGCCCTGTTGCCCCCACTAGCCCTGCTTCCACTGGTCGGTTCTCCCCACCCCCACCCATCTTTCCCGGCCAGCCCCATTGCTCCCGCCCCCCCCGGCCAACCCTGCTTCCGCCGGCCGGTTCCCCAGCCAGCCCCGCGATCTCCCCCAGCCAGCCGGTTCCCCCCCCCCCGCGATCTCCCCCAGCCAGCCTCACTGCCCCTGCCAGCCGGTTCCCCCCCCCCCCGCGATCTCCCTGACCAGCCTCACTGCCCCCGCCTCCCCCTGGCCAGCCCTGCTTCCACCGGCTGGTTCCCCAGCTAGCCCTGTGATCTCCCCCAGCCAGCCTCACTGCCCCCGCCAGCTGGTTCCCCCTCCCGCGATTTCCCCTGGCCAGCCTCACTGCCCCCGCCCCCCCGGCCAGCCCTGCTTCCGCCAGCCGATTCCCCTCCCTATCTCCCCCGAGCAGCTCCACTGCCCCGACCCTGCTTCCCTGCGGCCCATATCCAACCCCCCACCCTCCGCAGCCAGCAATAAGAGCTCACCTGGTAACCCTCACTATGCCTTTGCCGGGAGCCTGAAACATACGGCTGCATCCGCCCAGCCCGGCTGAGGGCTTGGGGGACCCGGCACTGCAAGGGCAGCCCGGGAGCCCGGAACACCCTGGCAGCCACGCTGAGGCCCGGTATTTTTTTCCCGCGGCCCGGTACCGGGCCACGGCCCATAGTTTGGGAAACGCTGGTCTAAGGTGTTGCATGACTGTTCGTTGTTTTTCAAAGGTTTTTCCAGTTACAGACTAATTCGGCTACCCCTCTGAAGCTTTTATACGTAGGCTGTAAGCTCTGTGGGGATCGTCTTTTTCTTCTGACTTTGTGTGGCAACTAACACAACAGCGCTTGTAGACACTGCCACAATACACACAGCAACAGCTGATAGTATAAACGAGAGAGTAAAGTGGTTTCCACATTGTGCTGATTGATTCGTCCCGTCTCAGTCTGCTTCAGGATCTCATTTTCCCACGCTGCGGCCGTGGCTGTCTCTTTTGGTCCTCAACAATGAACTTGAGACAATTAACATGAGTGCTCAAAGTACTGTAGTGACTCCCCAGGAGTTTGTTTCAGGACACAAACACTTGACCCCACTCAGATCCAGTGTTATTCAATAATGTATTAAAATCCTAGGTTGAAATATTGAATCAGATGAAGTCAGTGGGAGTTTTGCGATAGGCTTCAATGGAGCAAGTAGGATTTTACTCTTGGAATAGGCAAGGCAGGATTTATCTTGGCCAACTATGTGATAAATCTTCACTATGCCTTGTCTATACTAGGATGTTAAAACATGTTAACAGCACATCTTTGTTGATGACTAAAGGGATGGAGAAAAGCAGTGAACATACTTATTACTAGAACACTATTCAAGAAGATCAGTCTTTATTAACGGAGGAGAATCCAATGGTTAGGGCACTAAACTAGTATTTTTGAAAAATGGTTCAACTCTGCTCCAACACAGAGTCCCTGTGACTTTTCCTGAGGGTGCATGTAGACAGTGGCACTATTTCAGGATACTCCGGTATCCCGAAATAGCATTTTCCATGTCTTGACAGCATATCTGTTATGTCAAAATAGCTTTCGAAATAACGGGTGTGCTATTTCGATGTCCCTGTAAACCTTGTTCCATAAGGTTAAAGGAAGTTTTGGATTAGCACTCAATTTCAAAATTTAATTTTGAAATAGGCTATTTTAAAATTAACTAGAAATAAGTTACACAATTTGTGTAGCTCAAATTGCATAGCTTATTTCGAGATAAAGGTGCAATGTTAGAGAAGTCACTTAGCTTTTCTGTGCCTCAGTTTCCCATCTGTAAAATGGAAAGGACAGTAATGTCCTACTTACAGTGGTGTTGCAAAGATAAATGTGTTACAAATGGTTAGATGTTCAATACTATAGCCATAGGGGCAGATAAGTATCTGAGGGAGGTAACATATTACTTGTACTAAGAAAGGAAGCAACCACAACACCAGTTATATCTAAGTTAAGTTTGCTTCTACCTTCTCTCACGCTTTATTCATTTTTTAGAATCCTTAAAATGGAACAGTCTACCCCCTGCTAAATTCCATGCTCAACCATCACAAAATAAAAACAAGAAGAAGCTATTTAACGTAAAACGCTGTAACATCTGCTTCTGGGATTCTAAAGTACATTAGAAACAGTGCGGCATTATCATAGGAAAAGGCATTTATTTAGGAAAATGCCCACTATGTCTAAGACAAAAGTGACTTACTAGAAAATATTACAGATTCATACACTCCACATATTGGGGTGTGTTAGCAGGAGCACTGCCAGCAGATCTAGGGAAATGATTATTCCCCCTTTATTCAGCACTGGTGAGGCCACATCTGGAGTATTGCATCCAATTTTGCACCCCACCCCCATTAGAAAGGATGTGGAGAGTCCAGTGGAGGGCAACAAAAATGATTACGGGGCTGGAGCACATGACTTATGAGGAGAGGCTGAGGGATTTGGTCTTGTTTAGTCTGCAGAAGGGAAGAGTGAGGAGGGATTTGATAGCAGCCTTCAACTACCTGAAGGAAGGTTCCGAAAAGGATGGAGAGAGGCTGTTCTCAGTGGTGGTAGATTGCAGAGCTAGGAGCAAAAGTGTCAAGTTGCAGAGGGGGTGGTCTAGGTTGGATATTAGGAAAAACTATTTCACAAGGAGGATGGTGAAGCAGTGGGATGGGTTCCCTAGGGAGGAAGCAGAATCTCGATCCCTAGAGGTTTTTATGTCCTGGTTTGACAGAGCCCTGACTGGAATGATTTAGTTGGGGTTGGTTCTGCTTTGGGCAGGGAATTGAACTTGATGACCTCCTGAGGTCTTTTCGAACCCTATGATTATATACTAGATAGGGCTTTCTCTATTCACTTACCTGTAAGCAATACTAGTAGAAGCCATTCCATCTCCACATCACTCTGTGCGTTCAGGTATAGTTACCAACCACCAAACACATGCAAGTTTGGCCCCTCATCCCGTGACTAATGGATGCTCTCGTAAGGCCAGCATGAAATGTAAACTACCCAGACAATGAGTAATGGTTATGCAGATCTCGCTTGAAGAAACAGATGGGTTGGACAGAATTAAGAATTTAGAGACCCGTGCTTGAGTTTGTTTACAGCGAATGCATTCATTTCCCCTCCCGATTTCTCATTAACATGTTATAGCCATTGATGCAGCTTCTATGAATTTAATAGCATCACAGCCCATCTACACTTAATCCAATGGCATAGAACCTTGGTTTGAATCAACTGTATTGATGAACATAATGCAGCATTTTACCCATTCAAGTTTGATCACTTTCAACATCCTCCATCTCAAAAGGCTCCCATTATTTATCTTGGATTCATAACTTGTAACCCCCCTGAAGCACATCCCTCCTATGTGATATCTGCTGTACTTAGATGGCTCCTTCTAATTTATCAGAAACTATGGGCTTCTTCCCCAGTAAGGCTGGGGAGAGTAATGGAGTGATTTGGAGAATCTCAGCTGCAGTGAACAAAGGTTTTTTTCTGAGGCTGCTAGAAACAGAGCAACCTAATGATTTCCCTGTCTACGTTTGTTTCCTCTCTACTGCATGATGCACTGCAAGCAAGGTGACACCTGCCCATTAGCTCCCCATTATAGCAGCAAGAGGTATATGCTCCTGGTCCCCAGTCCAAGCTGTTCCTTGCGAGGTTTCCTCTGCAATACCTCTCTGCCAATGGAACGCTCTCTGAAACAGGAACCAAATTGAGGTTAGGAGGAAGGAGTCTTTTTGAGCTCCCTAATCAAAGCTTTCACTTCAAATAAAAAACCTCAAGCTCTTATAGTTGGGAAGAAAACATACAAAATATGAATCGAGCACATGAGCTCTGTAAGTTTACCAAGAGCTCTGATCAATAGTTGTGTGAAGCACAGCTATTGATCCAGATGCTACTCAAGACCAGATGCTATTCAAGGCAAGCTTGGGGGAAAGTCTGATGCAACAAGTGGACATTGCAAAGTAAGACGAAATAAGAGAAAAAGAATTGGTGGCGGCTATGTAGATTAGTATTTTCTGAAAGGAGGAGGTAGGTATCTATTAGGCAGGATTAACTATTGCTATCATTGCTTTCAATTTAAATAATTCCTCCTCTCCGAACCAGAAGAAAAGATGCAACTCTCACATGGGTTGAGTCGTGAAGCATCCCTGTTCATCGCCAGTACTACGTGAGATGGCCAAAGCTGGCAATATTGGTCAATTTGCTCTTCTACGGTTAGTAATACCTGATTTTTGTTCCACAAGTGGGTGGCATTCAGGATAGTTCCGCCACTTTCACCTATGCCTAGTCAAGAAAGAACCTTGCCTGAGGAGGCTGAGGAGCTCACTGTATGGAAACTGGAGCATGTGTGATCATAATTTGAAGTGCACAATATATGGTGAGTAGTATCTTCTGATCAGTGGACAGGACAAATTACATGATCTTTAGGCAGAGCTTAGACATGTCACATTAACTTCTCTCTCCGTTTCCTCAGTCCAACTCCTGCATGGATTCGTTACTGTCCTGGTCAGCTCCTACAACTGGATGTCTTATGTACTTATGTGACTCTGATTACCTGATAGCTCAGTGCCTCACAATCTTACATTTATTTATCCTCAGCACCTGACAGGCAGTGATATTATCTCTCTTTATGGATGAGGCACTGAGGCACATCAATGTGCATAATAATTTTATGTGCACCAAGGCATGTGCAAATGTGCACCGCCAGAAGAAACACAAACCTAGCTGTGAGTGCTCTGCTAATCAGCTGAGCAGCATTGGAATCCCTCCTAAATGGCTGCACAAGTGCCCAGATTACAGGGAACACTGTGCAAGACTGCCCTAATCTCTGGTCCATCCTTCCTCTTTGTAGCTGTGCTCCCATGCAAACACCTCTCCTTAAAGAAACACGCCTTTTACCCAACGTTCACCATCATTAGTCACTACTAAGAGAGTCATCTGCATTATTTGCTATACCCAGAGTAAGAGCCACTGTTCCCTGGCTCCTAAATTAAAACTGAGACCCAGAGTAGTTGGCATGTCAACATTGCCCCAGAGTTTGGATTAAGAGGGTGCGTACAGCAGTGTGCAACATCCTGTACTATACCTCACCCATGTGAATGCTTTGAGATTGAGGTTAAATATCTTGAGTTTGCAGGACAGGCCAAAGACATGCTCCGTATCTTGTTTTCTGACTGCAGATTGTTTGAAGAGCAGCTGGTGATTGTCTGTAATTTATTCCTTATTCCAAATTATTTCCCAAATTAATATTGTGACTGATTCTTGGTCTGTCAATTTCATGAGAACAGCTTGGGTGAATATTCAAAAGCCTGGTTGTTTTGATCACTCAAGGCATATGTGACGTTTTCGATATATGTATATTGCTTAGAGTTTTCCCCAATTTTCACATGCTCAAATCTGATCAGGTAAAGTCCAGATCCTCCAAAGGCTTATGTAAAACTTTATGCAGTCACATTACTTACCGTAGGATTATTTACCTCAAGTCTTTTCAAGAAGCTGGACCTAAATTTGGCATACCGGATACTGTTAGATTTGTAAAATAAACACCCTGCATTGCCTCTAAATGCATTATATTCCTGTCTCCAAGAATCTCTAATGGTATAATGGTAATGCTATAGAAAAGTAACTCAAAAAAACTGTAAGGAAAGGATCCTTGAATAAAAGTTAATGCTTCCTCACCGAGAATTGAGAGCAGCATAGGATCTTTGATAGTATGTGCTAGCATTATGAATACTTTTGTGGTTTCCTAGTAACACTTGCTCATACTTGGCTAAATCAATAAGCAATCTCCCTGTATGTACATATACAGTAGCCGTCACAGGGGCCAGCTGGCTTCTTGTCTCTGTAATTGAGTTTTAGCATTTTATGAAATAATAATGAGAATAAACGGAATGCATTCAATATGACTTATCATACCCTCGCATGCCACCTAATGCCAGAATAATAAAAGATGTAGTTAATAATGGTGGAACAACTCTGGCCAAGCAGACAATGCACAGATCAGATGCAACTGTGCTGCACACTGTGATCAAGCAGAGACAGAGGAGATGATGGAATGCTTATTCTAAAAAGCAAAGTCCCCTTCCGACTGACTAAGCAAATGGAAACTCTTCATTGGCTGTCGGTCGTATCGGGCCTACAATCCAAAATAGGACAGTAATTACACCAACCTCGCAGAAGGTAACATTCCTTCTAAGAAGGCCGGCCCAAGGGGTTTTGGTGCCCTAGTTGAACTATGATTTTGAAAGCTCCCCTCCCCACCACACATATTCAATTTAGAGAAAAATGAAAAGTCTAGAATGAAATTTTACCTGTATTTGCTTGGCAATTGAAATGAATTATACAAAAAGTAGAACACTATTTACATTAAACTAAAAGATAAATTAATCAAAATGATCAGAAAGGACAATTACTTGTGGAATAAATAACTCATGGAAAAAGAAAAATTATGAATTTGCAATGTCACGGGATAATAGAGCATGTAGCTGTCTACCTACTGAAACATTTCCTGGTGAATTACTGTGCGTGTGATGACATCATAGAAACATAAATCTGGTAAACTGGAATTTATTTCATCTTTTTACGTTCACTTAAAAACTATTTAAAAATTAAAGATAAGGCCAGAATTTCAATTATTATCAAACATTACTGCAATTAGAATATAAAGAAATATACATATTAAGTGGCATTTGTTAACATTAGCGTTCAGGTGTTTGAAAATCAGGGCTCTATTATTACTTTCACAGTAAGGGTATGTCTAGACTACATCCCTCTGTCGCCAGAGGGATGTAAATTAGACATACCGAAATTGCTAATGAAGTGGGGATTTAAATCTCCCGCGCTTTATTAGCATAAACATGGCCGCTGCTTTTTGTCGTCATGGAGCATTGGCGACGAAAAGCGGCAGTCTGGCCGCGGTTCTATCGCTCACTAAAGCCTTTGACAACAGATCCCTTATGTCTCGTAAAACGAGGTATACAGGATCTGTTGCCAAAGGCTTTAGTGAGCGATAGAACCACGGCTAGACTGCCGCTTTTCATCGCCAATACTCCGTGGCGACAAAAAGAGGCGGGCATTTTTATGCTAATGGAATGCGGGAGATTTAAATCCCCGCTTCATTAGCAATTTCGGTATGTCTAATTTACATCCCTCTGGCGACAGAGCGATGTAGTCTAGACATACCCTAATAGTCTACAATAAATACACAATCTTAACCTTACAAGTACTTGTCATTCTCCTTTATAATTTTGTTAAAACCTCATACCACACAATACAAATTCTTCATGGGCACAATGTTATTAGGAGTACAGGTTGCTGGCTGGCTTTCACTAAGTGCAGAGCAACACTGACTCAACTGTAGGACTGGCCAACACTGGGCTTCTGAAAATAATGGAAGTGCCAGACCCCATCCCCAGGCAGAAAACCCAGGAGGCGGTCTTTTGAAGCGAGGCTGGGACACGTTTTATCTATATTTACATACACAGCCGTGCCTCACAATGTGAAATGAATAATATCTCAACTTCTGACAAGGCGATGATGCACTGTTTTACAAGTGCAATATCTGATACTTTTGTTTATAAGAGATAACATATTAGTATATTGTTTTAAATAGAGAAAAAAAGTCACTGCCACCTAATTTTCAATCCTGTTACCCTAGGCAACCACCCAGTTTGCATTTATGGTTGGTCCAGCCCAGGCTTCCAAGAATAATGCAAGCTCTAAATGCCACTTAAGCCATAAATATACCAACTAACATGCCCATCGAGAAAACTGCAACGACAGACAGTCTTCCACAGAGCTTAAATACCAGCTTTGTCTCTGCTGTTTATCAAGGGTTACAACCTGTCTAGAAATCTGCAAAGCATCTAATGGCTAAAAGGCATAGTGTGAGTAAACACCATTACAAAGCCTTGTGCAAAATGGGAAATTTCACCCCCCAGGGCTGAACTCCCTACTATTGTCTTCAGGTATTGGCAAAACTCAGATTAACCAAATCCCAACTGTCTGAATGTCATGTTTTCCAAACACCATGTAGGTCACCTCTGTCCCCAGTTCACATAGTAACTAATCTGGTTTATTCAAAACTCCAGTTATCTGATATTTCCCCCAAATAACTTGGTAACTGGGGCTTAATTATAGAGCACTTGTGGTCCAAGGATTTCAAACAGGCCTGCTGATGGAAGGGGGGCAAAAGGGCAGCAGAACACAGATCCCTGGGCCCTTTAAATCACTGCCTGAGCACTGAACAGCATGCTCTGGGCAGTTCTAAGGGGCTGGAGGAGGGGGGGGGTTGCATGCTCCGGGGGCTGCTGAGGGTTGGGCGGGCTGCCTCCAGCCCTGCCCATTCTGCCTAAGGCCCCGCCTCTTCCAGGAGCATGTCACCTTGTCACCTTGCCCAGGAGCTCGGCATGGCTGTCAGCTCCCCTGATTTCAATGTACGGTACTTACAAACACTCAGGGTTCAGTGTATGTCACGGAAAATCCATTATATCAAGTTAGTCTCAAAGCATACTCAACTAAGCTTCTGAGATGGTTGCCCTTATAGGTATAAGGACTATATATTTTAAGACACTCTCAGGAATGTTTTTATCAATTATTTAACATTGACATAATCCCCAGGTTTATTTTTAGATAGCTTTGGATGCATTTTATTAAGCAGTCTGAAAAATAAGGACTGGCCAATTAAAATACACTGGCAATTACTTACAAGAAAGGCCAAAAGTCCTAATAACAATTAAATACTAATAATGTTTAAAGGCAGCCAAATCAGGTCCATAAAAGCCGTGCATGGGAAGAGTAAAAGGAGAATACTGATATGGAAAATTTTTATAAAAATAAATCTTTTTCCCGCCCTGCAGGACATTCTTTCCCTTTGAATTAAAACAACTTAGATGGCCTCTGCATTTGAGAGAATGTCCAGTAGGGTTTGTTTGGTCGGTGCTTCTGTGTTCCTATCTCTAGCTCTAAGTACAGTCAGGCAATCAGACCATATAAAAGGGCTAAATAGTTCTCATTATTTAGTAATAACCTGCTGGATAGTGACCCATCAGATCCCATAGAACATTGGAATGACGGATGTTTGGGGATTGACGTGCTTTTGGGGATTCACATGCTTTTGTATTCTTTTCTCTTCTCAGTGATGGTAGCAGCAGGGAGAGAGAGCAGCTTTCTCTGAAAGAGGCAAATTTATTATTAGTTGTACAGTATCTCAACAGCCTCCAAGGGACTCAGTGGAGATTGAGGCACCTTGTTGTAAACAACAAACAAGCTCCAACTAACAATCACTGCTCAAAAAAGCTTACAATCCAAATAGGGGGAAGGGAAACTGAGGATCAACGAAAGGAAGTGACTTGTCTAGGGTCACACAATAGGCAGTAGCAGACCTGAGAATAAGAACCCTGGTGCCTTATCAAGGGACTATACTACCGCCTGCATTTATATGCAAATAATTACCTTTGCATGTTTAAAAACAAGAGAGCCACCTATACAGGACATGCCTAATTAGAAAAACAACAGCCACCTGCATAGTTTATACTGTAGTATCTGGATGTTATTAGTATCTGGAAGTTTTTCTTCTCTCAGCGCACAGTCAATCTGTGGAACTCCTTGCCAGAGGATGCGATGAAGGCTAGAACTTTAACAGGGTTCAAAAAAGAGCTAGATAGATTCATGGAGGTTAGGTCCATCAATAGCTATTAGCCAGGATGGGTAGGAATAGTGTCCCTAGCTGCTGTATCTCTTGAGGTGGCTGACAGGGGAGGGATCACATGAGGATTACCTGTTGTGATCCCTCCCTCTGGGGCATCTGGTATAGCCCACTGTCAGCAGACAGGATACTGGGCTAGATGGACCTTTGGTCTGACCCAGTATGGCCATTCTTAAGTTCTTATGTCTATCTTCGGTATTTATATAGTCCCCATCACCATAATACCTGAGGGTATGTCTACGCTAGCTCGTTAGTTCGAGCTAGGTAGGCAAATGAGGGCAACCGGAGTTGCAAATGAAGCCCGGGATTTAAATATCACGGGCTTCATTTGCATGTTCCCGGGCGCCGCCATTTTTAAATCCCCCTTAATCCGAATTAACTGCCCGCGGCTAGACGCGGCAGTTAAACGTTAATTTGAACTAACTCCTTAGTTCGAATTAACTGTTACTCCTTGTGGAATGAGGAGTAACAGTTAATTCGAATTAAGAAGTTAGTTCGAATTAACGTTTAACTGCCGCGTCTAGCCGCGGGCAGTTAGTTCGGACTAAGGGGGATTTAAAAATGGCGGCGCCCGGGAACATGCAAATGAAGCCCGGGATATATAAATCCCGGGCTTCATTTGCAACTCCGGTTGCCCTCATTTGCCTACCTAGCTCGAACTAACGAGCTAGCGTAGACATACCCTGAGGGTCTCCAATCGTTAAGGCATTTATCCTCACAACATCCCTGTAAAGCAGGACAATGGTATTATACCCATTTTGCAGATGGAGAACCAAGACACAGGGAAGTTTACAGACTTATCCAAGGTAACAGATTAAATCAAAGGAAAAACAATGAATGAGAAAAATAGTGGTCCCTTAAAATTTGGTTTTACCCCACTGCCAACCCCAAACATTCAAAAATCACGAGTCACATTCCCAAGGAATCAAAAGATTATCTCAAAAATAATGAGATAGGTTTTAAAAATTATATATTTGTGGTCCTGGTTTTTTGCCATCTCATTTCTGAACCTTTAGGGTTCACATTTCTCAACATTTCTTCACAACCACAAAAACTAGAAAATCACTTAAAAAAGATCTGAGATACTTAAGGAATCATCTGATTCCAGGAATGAACTCCAAGTATCACAAAACTAATTTTAAAAACTGAAGAGTTGGCAACATAATTTTCTAAGGGTGTGTCTACATCTGAGAGATTTGGTTTTTTTTTTCCAGAATAAAGCAGGGAAGAATTCAATTTGGACTCATCTGAAGAAGTGGGTTTTGCCCACAAAAACTCATGATACTATATATTTATTTTTGTTAGTCTCTTAGGCTAGGTCTACACTAGGGGATAAATTCAAATTAAGATATGCAACTCCAGCTCTGTTAATTGCTTAGCTGGAGTCAGAGTAACTTAAATCGAATTTTGGTGCCACCCATATTGCAGGAGGTCTACGGGAGCACACTTTCCTTGCAACTTCCCTTACTCCTCATAGCAGCATGACTATCAGCACTGACGGGAATGCCCACTCAGTTCAAATTCATGTGCCTTCACTAGACCCGTTAATTCGAACCCCGGAAAATTGACTGCGGCAGCTTCGATCTCCTCTGTAGTGTAGACATGGCCTTGATGTGGTGAGTTGCCCATACTTTTCCTTCACGTCTAGGCAAGGAGGAGAAGAATTTTGAGGGACATGTTTTAACTCTTTTGTTGTTAGGATATTTGAGAGCAAACAGCTGGAGTCTCTGCATTCCATTGTACATTATTACCAACGGTAGGCAGAACTTGGGACAGGCTCTATTTCTTTTATTGAGTCCAGAGCTAACAAAGATGCATAGAATTTTGGACTACAAAGATTTCTTTGTGTGGGAGAGGAATTGAGTGAAAAGTTATCAGACTGGCAGCCATGTGAATTGGTGTTCTCTTTGCAGCCAGCAACCGGGTAAAAAAGCAGGGCCAGCCTCTCCACAGAGCATTCGAGCCTACACGCTTGAGTCTATAATTCTTGGTGTCTCTGCTAAAGTTTCTGACATTATTATTTATCGATATTGGAGTAGTTCAGGGGTGGGCAATAAGCAGGCCGCAGGCCGCCCATGGTTTGCCAGCGTTAGCCGCTGGGGGCCAAGAGACAATTTATTTACCTGAGCATCCGCAGGTATGGCCACGTGCAGTTCCCATTGGCTGAGGTTTACCGTTCCTGGCCAATGGGAGCTGTGGGAAGTGGTGCAGGCCAGGCCACTACTTTCCTCATCTCCTATTGGCCAGCAATGGTGAAGCGTGACCAACAGGAGCTATGAGTGGCCGTACCTCTGGATGCTCAGGTAAATAAAGCCTCTGGTGGCCCACCAGGGGCTAACCCTATCCAGCCCACGGGCCGCTTATTGCCCACCTCTGGAGTAATGCTTAGGAGCCCCAGGCGTGGCCCAAGATCCACAGATGCCAGGCGCTGTCGAAACACAGAACCACACAGAGATTGTCCATGGAGAAATGAACTGAGATCACTAAACTCCTTTCACATAGAACATGGGGCTGGAACTTTCAGTCACTAGCCACCGGGGCTGGATTCACACTGACAAACCAGATGTAAAGCAACCGGGATCAGATTGCTTTTCACAAGTCTCCTGTCCCACAGCCACAGCTACAGTGGGGGAAATGAGGTCAGAATCCATCCTTCTACCTTGCTCTGGTTCCATGCAATATCTGGCTGCATCCACAAGCCAATTTGTAAGTGCAAATTGTGTTTTGCTGACATCTGGCCCCATTTCGGAAGGTGCTGAGTGCCTCCTGCAAGCCTCTGCTGTCTCCCAACAAGTCTTGACTTTAATAGGAGTTGATGGGGGACTCAGCACATTGCAGGAGATGTCAATAACTTCCAGAATTGGGCACATAACCCTCCCACTGTGCCTGGACCTTTGTTCTCCTTAGGCTATTTTTCTGCTCTGTAATAGCTGCTAAATGAGTCAATCTTACCATAGATATATGTTTTAAAAATAATACTTTCCTTCTGCCTGTTTCTTTTTTCTTTTTTTATTAAGCAAGTCACAAAAAAGGAAGCCTCTCTCTGGCACAATGCATCCTGAGGAGCATCAGAGGATCAGGAAAATCTCTTAATTGGCAAGTTTCGTTTCCCACCTGGGTGTGCTAATTAAAGAGGATTCTACCAAACTGCCTGCTGTATGGGGCACTTGAAAAGACCTGACTTTATGCCAGAGGCAGGCAGTGACCAGTGGAGCTCCACTTAAAGATACGTTTGTGCTTATTAATTAAAGGGAGTCTGGGAGAGGTCGGAGCCCTAAGTCATTTCTGGGATACTGGGCTAATGGGATATTTGGAGATGAATGGACAACAGTACTGAAATCCCACGGCTGCCTCAGAAACTCCTACTGGAACAGGCGTTGGAAAGACTCCGAGTCACTCACTCAGCTGCCTCCTAAGCGCATCCCTTGTGGCAGAGCTGGAAATGCAGCGCAGCTAAATAATAAGCATTAATGGCACATTGTAGTGAGTGTTAGTAAATTGGATTGAATTTCCCATGCCCTTCCTGAAGTGGGACTGAGTACCCAGTGCCCCTAGGACAGAATCCCATCCTGTGTTTTCCTGCCTGTGCTGAACCACAGTGGATATGAGCTGCGACTGCCCCCAGCTAGAGAACTTCAGCCCAAGTGCTAGCAGCATAAACTTTTCAGCTCCAGTAGACCGATCAGCTGATCAGCCCAACTTAATCACAATGTGTCAGACAGGAGGGTGCCTGTCCTATCAACATGTGGAAGAGGTTATAGTCAATAGAGTAGTCCAAATTTTCACACACACACACACTAAAGCAAAACTACTTTCTACTACATTCTATGTGATTTTTGCATAAGGGAGGAAGTCACATATAGGGACGTATGGGACAATAGGGAAAATCTAGAGATTTTAGTGAATTTGCTTAAGTAAAGAGCCTGCTTTAGTCTTGACACCTAGGCACTGGGGGCCTAATTCTGTCATCTGAGCTAAATGGGCAGACCTGTCCCCTGCTCTCATCTAGAGTCCTTTTCAGAAGGGCTGTGCATATCTGTCCTAGTTCCTTTGTGAGGATCAGAGTGCAGGACCAAGGTCTTTATTCTGATAGTTATGTGACAGGGGAGAACACAGCTGAGGAGCGATGGCCTTGTGGTTGAGTACTTGACTACAGCAGAGCCCTACACAGACATCCAAGACATGAGTGTTCAGCGCTGCCTGACTCTGTGTCACCCAAGTGTTAGGACATATATAGGCCTTTACAAACCAGCCAGAATATCTACGCCCAAAAAGCAATACCCAGTCTATCTGTCTGAAGTCTTGTTCTTAAGCTAAGGTTTTTGGCATATTACAAACCAGACCGAAGCATTCATATTAAAACAAGGCACATTCCAACAATATGGGGCTGTTAGAAAGGCCATCTAATCTATGGCCTATAGATAAAGGGAAGAGCCTAGAAACTTTTAGGGTACATCTAGACTGCAAGCTTTTTTCCAAAGAGAGCATCCACACCTCAAAACCGGATCAAAAAAGTCATCTGCTTTTTCGAAAGAGAGCATCCAGATTACATGGACGCTCTCTCGAAAGAAAGCAGTGATTGCTATTCACAGAATGACCAACAGGGCACCTGTGCTTTTTTCTATTGCCTCTTCTTTCGAAAAATGTCCCTGTTCTGCATCCACACACGCCTTTTTTCGAAAGAGCTCTTTCGAAAAAGGCATTCTTCCTCATAATTTGAGGTTTACCAATGTAAAAAAAAACCTGCGTTCTTTCAATTTAATTTCGAAAGAACATGATTGCAGTGTGGATGCAGGTGAAGTTTTTTCGAAAAAACAATGTAGTCTAGACATACCCTTAGATTGATAGCTTTCTGTCTGGCAAAGACCCACACTCTCTTTATTTTTTATCTGTCTGGTTCTGACTTTTTCTTTGATTGTTTCTGTCTCCTATATAATTAATTTTGCTGGGTGTAAGCCAATGAAGGCAGTGGGATATAATCATGTTACGATATGTTAGGGTTGGTTAGTTAAATTTCAGTAGAATGACTGATTAAGGTATAACTGAAAATATTGCTAGATATTTTAGGGACAGACAGGAAGCGAATGGGAAAAAAACAAGGGACCCATAGCAAAAGGAAAGGAAACTGGAGCCATACTTGCTGGAGGCTAACCCCAATACAGATTGAATTGTTTGCATCTCCAGACATCAGGTACTGCTGTTCTCTGTTCACATGAAAAGGCCCCAGCAAGTGGGAGGGTGAAGAGATACGCCCTCTAACACCAAGGTGCATCATTGAATCTCTCTGTGCTTTGGTTCCCCATCTGTAAAATGAGGATAACAATCCTTCCTTCCTTTCACCTATTGTATGTCTTGTCTCAGATCTTCCTGGGCAGGGACTGTCTTTCACTACTTGTGTTTACAATGGAGCCTCTGATGCCAACTGGGCCCTCATGATGGTACTGTAATGCAAATACAAATCATCAGTATCTAGAGCAAGAGCTGGATACAAAACATGATGAAGGCTTTTAAGCTGCAGGAAATGTTTTGCTGCAACATTTAATACAGCTGTGTAAAACAGAGGGGGAGGGGATATCAGATCTCATACCCTTAAATACATAGCACCAAGGCAACTGCCTGTTCTAAGGATCCTTCCCATAAAGAAACCTTGCAGGTTCACGGACCTTCCCTGAAGTAATCAGCTGAGTCTCATAAGTAAGGAACAAGAGAGACCAAAAAGAGGGGGCGGAGGTGCCTGCTTCAGATGCTAAAACATCAAAAGGATGCAGCAGTGGAAATGAAAAATCTGAACGGATTCACTGGAAAGCAGACAGGTGGCAAACAAAGCTCTCTCTTTGATATTGCTTGCTTCATGGATGATGATGAAATAGTCCCAAGCAAATGCTTTTAAAAGGAAACAAAGCAGACCTGGCATCCACCTAATTAGCAATCAACACAAGGAGAGAGGGGGAAAAAATCTAAGTGCTTACCTGAACAAAAATGAATAATACAGCCACTTACTGGAACAAAGGCACAGCCTGATGTACAGGGAAATCTCTAAGCCAGTGGCTTCCAATGAGATGAGAATGCATAAATATTTACTCAGTAAACATAAATAAAAAACAGAAAAAGGCTCTTTCTGCCTCTCAAACTGCTCACTTGAATCTAAATAGCAAATGTTACATGTTTGTTTCTGGGACTTTGTATTCCTGCACACTAACTACATTCGGTAATTCTCACTTAGGTGAGCTGCTTTGTTTGGAGATGGCCAATGTATTTTTGTGGCTATTACTAATGCACTTGAATCTTTGCTGTCATAGGAGAAATATCATGTAAAGTGAGGTTTCTTTTTGTCTTCTTTTTAATGCTAGGAAGAATGGATGGTCTTGTGGTTAAGGCACTATCCTGTTACAACCTTTTACACTGAAGTTTTGGGGTTTAGTTCAAAATTATTTTGTTGGGGGCCCGACAGAACTGCCAAGCCCCTGGGCAAGGTGGGGGGTGACTCCACGCTCCCAGAATGGGGGAAGCTGAGGGCAGCCAGCCCTCAGCATCACCCAGACCGCACCATGCCCCAGCCAGCCCTTAGCACTGCCCAGAACAGGCCACCTAGGGCTCTGGCAACAATTTAAAGCGCCTAGAACTCCCGCCTTTCGAATAGCCAAATGCGAGGCAGCTGCCCCCCTTGCTGCCCCCTGTTGGCAGTCTTGGACTTTGTTTTGAAATGTAAGTTAATTTATTTTAAAAGTAATGCAAAATTAGAAAGGATCAAAACTGAAACAAAATACTTCAAAAATACCAACATGAAATGTTTCAATTGTATTGGTACATTGTTCCAGATTAATATTTTGTGTGACTTTTGGAGATTTTGACTTATTTCAAAATCTCAAATTCCTGTGGGTTGGGAACACAGATTCCTTCTAATCTCTCATCAGTGGGGTGCTCAAGATGAGGCCCCTGAAATGGGGCTGATTTCCAGTATGCTCTACATGATCATCATTATTATTGTTATTTTTGAAATTTGGGCTCCCTTTAAGTTGTTACACGTTGGTAACCCAAAAACTGAAGAGTCCAATATGCAAGTTTCTTTTGAAAATCTACATCCTGAGTTTCCATTTTTTGTCTTATATATTATACCACATAGATATTTTTTTTAAAATTGATAATCGGTTGTTACAGATTCTGATAGAATCCAATTCTATATAGATTATATCCATATATAGCATCTACCTTTTAATGTATTTTAACCATCTTTATACTATTCCTGTATATTAGGAAATCTATAAATCCTGTATTAATGTTTAATACACATTGGGTCCTGTTAATTTCTACATGGAGCTAGGAAAGCACTCTTTTGGTTAATAACATGCTGGTGTCTGTGCCTATCAGCAAGTGGTGAAGGTGCAAAATAGTGTATGAAGGAGATCAAGGGGAATATAATAAATATAAAAAATGAGGGAGTTTCCTCAGTCAAATGTGTATTTCATTTTCTGGCACACAAATGCTTTATTTTTGTAAGCATAACAAATTTCACAAACATAGAGTATAAAATCTTTAACTGTGGCCTTCAGCTGCTATGAAACACTTTTCATGTGACAGAAAGACCTTTGTTTTGGGAAGCCAACAAGACTTTAACTAAGGGATACATTACGTGTAAACAAAAGAATTAAACCCAGGATCACTCTCCACAGAGTTGCAGTCTTGAACAAAGCTTATCAGACAGTTGCATATGGATAAACCAAGGGCTTGAGAATTTAATTGGATGCAAGTGAAATAACCTGGCTTCTGTAAAACTCTAATTTAAAAAACCTTAAATTAATTACTTCAGGGGAGTCGGGATCAAATTCTCCTTTGTTACCACTGAGCTTCCAAGTATCTTGGAAGATACTTGGCACCAAGCTGTGCACACTTCATGCTGTATCATCTGGTAGGTAAGGTTTAGAGCCTTTGTTGGCCAGGAACCCTTGACATAACTGAACAGAAATTTAGCAATGCAATTTAGGATGTCACTGAAAGAACTTATTCATTTGCTAATTCCATTCCCTCAGAATTAGCACACTTAAAACTTAAATGTTAACACTATTATACTAAGGAAGACGCATACTCTAGCAATTAAAACACTAGACAGAGTCTTGTAAGCTGTTTTCTGTTCCTGGGTTTGCTGTATATACTTCCCTGACAGACTTCAGCAAATCATTTAGGGCCAGAGCCAGAAAGATATTTAGGTTCTTCATTTGACTCGTGTGTTAGTATGTCTACACTTCATTCCTCTCTTGATTCCTGTTGCTTTTCCACAATAGCGCTATTTCGGGACATCAAACTCGGTCCCCTCGGGGTTATTTCGAGAGAAAACCCTTCCCTCGAAATAACCCTTAAACCTCATTTTTTGAGGAGTAAGAGTTATTTTGAGGGAAGGGTTTTCTCTCAAAATAACCACTTTTTTTTCACGAAATAGCGCTATTGCGAAATAGTGCCAGTCTGCAATTACGCAAATGAAGCGCAGGATATTTAAATTCCCACTTCATTTGCAATTTCGGGTGTCTACATTTGCATTCCTCCCTCAAAGGAGGAATGAAGTGTAGACATACTTAGGCAGCTACATACTTTGGAATACCTGGTCTAATTAGCCTCTCTGTGTTTCAGATTCCTCATTTTTAAAATGGGGATAAAATTGCACATCATCATGATAGGAGAGTTCTAAGAATTGTTTCATTCATAATTGTACTGAGGCTGGGTGAAATGAAAAAAAAAATTCATCCCAAAATCATTTTTGGTGAAAAAAAATTAAACAAAATGATTTTTTTTGTTTTCAATTTTTTAAAAAGGGTTTTAATCCCCTCCCTCATTTTTCCCCCTTCATTTTTCCACTGAGGAAAAAAATGAAATGGAAGAAACGCTGAAAACACGAAAAAAATAAATCCCAAATATTTTATGGATTTTTTTGAGTCTAAAAGACATTTTCAGGGGGAAAAAAACCTTACAAAATCAAAAATAATAAAGTTTGCGAAAAAGCCTAAACTAATTTTAATTCGTACAATTCTGTGAATTTCTCTTGTATCTGCTGCTCAAGAAAACTTCTATTTTTATGATCTGAACATATTATACATTCTCAGAAGGGGAGCCATGTTAGTCTGTAACTTTGAAAATGAGTAGCCCTGTGGCACCTGAGGGCGTCTACTGTAGGAAATTATTTCAAAATAATTTTTTTTTTAATTATTTTGAAATAATAACTCCTAAAATAACCATTTCAAAATAAGCTTATTCCCCCAAGGAAAGCAGGAGTTATTATTATGAAATAAACAGCCCCTTATTTTGAAATAATGGGCTTTGTAGTGTGGACGCTCGGCTTGTTATTTTGAAATAAGGGGGGTTATTTCAAAATAACTCCCTAGTATAGACCAGGGCTTAGAGACTAACAAAAATATATAGAATCATGAGCTTTCATGGGCAAAACCCACTTAATCAGATGAGTACATTATATGAATACATATACATTACACATATATTATACATTTTTAAAAGAATGGGAGAACCTATCAACAGGGTAGGATTTCAAATGTGCTCACTATTGGCTTAACTCTACTTCCACTGAATTCAATGGAAGCTTTATTATTGAAGTTGATGGGAGCCAAGTTAGATCAGTGCCATCGTCTTTTACAATCCCACCGATAATTGAGCTGGATCACAGTTTTCCATAAGTAGAAATACGGGCCTGGAAACATGATGGAACTAATTTTGAAAAACAGCCATCTATTCTAGCCTACAAAACTTGCTGCATCTGCAAGCCTGGCATCTGCACATGCAAACTGCATGCAATGACATGCTTTGCGCATATGCAGACCGAAAGGTGTGACTTGCCTACGAGATAACTGCCACGTATGGAAAATTTGGAGCAAGAAATCCAGAAGCAAAGTAGAAAAAATAGCGTGTTCATCATTTTAGCAGGAAGTAGCAAACGAATACCATACCTAAGCCATGAATTATTTCCATGACATGGTACTACTAAAGTGCAAACACTGCTTGTATTACTCTGGCTATCCCCAAGGAGAAACCATCGAGATTCACAAGGGCTCTAGAGAGCCCTGCTACTTCAGGTTTTATAGGCAGAACAAAAGACATCAAATCCCCCACTCTCAGAAATCTGTCTGAGGTAACATCCATAGTGTCCAACACACTAGCCGCTAGCCACATGTGGCTATTTGGCCAGAGTGGCTAGTTGGTTTGAACAATGTGGCTATTTGGCTGGTTGAGAGTGCCTAGTTCACTATAGAACTGGTTGGCCACCATGGGTCTAAATGAACAACTATGTCGTTAAAGACTGAGAGCTTGGATTGGAAGCTCTGCCCATATCCTGGCACCCCCAGCCTCATAGCCCTCCATTGGCTCTCAGTTCATTTTTCCATCCAAATCCATCTTGCCCTCATTTTTAAAGCCTTTCATGAGTGTCCTCCAGCCAGTCTCATGGACATTGTTCCTCTTTACTCCTTTGTCTGCTCCTTCTGCAAATCCATGCCTGAGTTTCTCCCTTTCCTTTTATACAGGTTGAACCTCTTTAGTAAACCACCTTCGGGCTGAACCAAAGAATCTGACAAACCACGGAAGGTCCATATTGTCCAGAAGCATTACCAACACTTGGGCTGCTTGCTGGGCCCTCAGAAGCAGAGGGGGAAAGTAGACTGAAATAACAGCACAGAACACTGAGTGCCAGGACTGGTGGCTGTAAACAAACTTTATGAGACTGCAGAAAACTTGGCCACGCCCGTGATAAATGGACATCTGACCTAAAAAATCATGCCAGACCACAGATGTTGCCGGACAAGAGAGTTTCCTTAACACAATTAATTTTTGTTTTCTGCAAAATAAAATGAAAATGCCCAGGCTTCATGGAAATCATTGCTCTGGGGTGGGGCTAGCGAGGAGGGGTTCAGTATATAGGCTGCCCTGGAGAGAGAGCACTACACCAGCTGTGTCTCACTGCAGCAGCCTGGTGCAGGTGTGAAGCACCTCTCTGTGGCCACTGCAGCTCCAGCAGGCACAGCTGGGGGGAGGGGTGCATGTCCCCTAAAGGATTCCTTGGGGGGAAAGGGGTAGCAGAGGCTCAGGTTTGGAACGGGCCAGGCAGGGATGCGAGGAAGGCAGTCAACACCTTTCACCCCCCTGGTGATTCTGTCTCTTTTCTACATGGTTTTATGAGAAACAATCCCATTCCAGGCACATCCCATTGTCCTGACACAACCAAACCCTTAACTTGCTTTAAGTTATGATAAGAGGAAGCTGTATATCGAATTTGGTAGTCGTAACTCTTAACATTTAGGAGGAGTTCTTGAACAAACAGGCAGACAGACACACGGATCAACAGACAGGTAGACACACAAATTCTCTCAAATGTATAGTAGATTGCCACTCTTGGTGCAAGAGCCTTGTTCTCAGCAACCAACAGATCCTCACTCCTGCCCGGCAGGAATTCCTAGTTCCAGCATTCTACTGTTCCTTCAAACAGTGTACGAGTAAAATGTTACTCTCTGCGGTTTGGGGCCCTAAATCAAAGCCCAATGAAGTCACTGGGTCTCTTTCCTTGAATTTTGATGGGTTTGGAATTAGTCCTCTATAAATTATATTGAATCTCAATTGCATTTTATTCTACACCAGTAATTTACTTCTCCACCCATACACCTGCCTGTCTGCAAGGGCGCTGGAACAATTTGTATAGTAAGGGAGCTGAGCTGAGAGCCATTGAACCAAACTGTGCACACTGTGTATGATGGAAACCACTTCAAGCCAGGTGGCGTCGCTGCACCCCCTGCACCTACATCTGTGTAGCTTCTTTTATCACCATAATATCTGATTGCCTCTGGGGTTAACGCAAATGTTTGTAAGGTCATTTTAAAAAGCCCTCCACCTTGTCAATGTCATGCCTTGTATGCAATGTATTAAATCCAGACGCCAGATGTGTCACTCTGACACACTGT
The DNA here is from genome assembly GCA_032595735.1 of Pelochelys cantorii. Lineage (NCBI taxonomy): Eukaryota > Metazoa > Chordata > Testudines > Trionychidae > Pelochelys > Pelochelys cantorii. The sequence goes on along the minus strand of CM064355.1, from coordinate 7,691,914 downwards.
TTGCCTTAAATACTTGTTTCCACTGAAGTCAACACATTTCTGATTTCAAATTAGACTTTTCTGAATATAAGTGGCAGGTGTAAATCACAAAACCACCTCCCATTTCCCTTCTGCTGATTTTTGTTAAAATACATATATACACATACTCCTTGTGAAATAGCACCTAGGGTTTAAGACTCACTCTTTTAATCATGGTGTTCAGATTTGTTTATCAGAAGCTCATTCAGAAGCTTGTATTTGTTCCTTGATTAATAGGCTGTCATAAGAGCCCTCTGTTCTTGAGAAAGGTGCTTAACACAGCAGGAGCATTATTTGACTCAGGCTGCTCTTACCATCCTTCTCTCTTTTCTTTTTTAAAAACAAATGTTGGTTTGGAGTCAAAGTTGCTGCTGAAGCATTAGTGCTTGAGGAAACGTATTGCTGCTATCAGAGCCGCATTCTGTGAAGTGACTGCAGAGGGCATGGTTCAGCAGAGGGAAAACTTCCACATCAAGATGTGGACTGCAGACAAAACTGCAAGCCTCCAGATGCTCTCTTTCGTGGGGCTAGGGGATGAAAGCTGCAGTTGCAAGCTCTTAATTTTACTGATGTGTTTTAGACAGGATCCCAGGTTCAGACGGGAAAGAAAGAAAAGAAATATCCTACACCACACCTAAAATGAAATTCAATACCCCAAAACAAATATGCGTGCAATAATTAAGTTAGTGTTCACAGTAAAGGTACTGTCATTAAATAGATGGACCTTTAAAAAAAAAACAAAAAAAAACAAGTAGTCCTGTGGCACCTTAGGCTTCATCTACACTGCAGGGTTTTTGCACAAGAAGCCTTTTGCGGAAGAGATCTTCCGCCAAAATGTCTTCCGCAAAAGCGCATTCAGACCTCAAAGTGCATTGCAAAAGCAATGTGCTTTTGCGCAAGAGAGTGTCAACACTGCATGGATGCTCTTGCACAAGAAAACTCTGATGGCCATTCACAGAATGGCCATCAGACCACCTGTGCTTTTGCCGATAGGGGTTTCTTACGCAAAACCACCTCCAGAGCATCCACACCTGCCTTTTTGCGCAAGAGCTGTAGCACAAAAAGGAGTTATTCCTCGTGTGGAGAGGAATAACTATCGCCAAAAGCCCTCTGTTCTGCTGATTTACTTGCGCAAAAACACGTTTGAGGTGTGGATGCTCAGCCAGTTTTTTTGCAAAAACAACTGGTTTTGCGCAAAAACCTTGTAGTGTAGACCTAGCCTTAGGGTACATCTACACAGCAGGGTAAAGTTGGATTAAGCTACGCAACTTCAGCAACATCAACTGTGTAGCTGAAGTTGAAATAGCTTAATTCGGCTTTTGGTGCTGTCTACACAGCAGAAAGTCGAGGGAAGAACACTCTTCCTCCGATTTCCCTTACTCCTCATAAAATGAGGGTTACCATGAGTCAGAGTAAGAAGTCCTCCATCTCACCACTGTTTCGAAATAAAGGCTTGAGTGTAGACATGCTCTTTCTTATTTTGGAATAACTGATATTATTCTGAAATAAAGCTGATGTGTAGACATACCCTTAGAGACTAACAAAAATATATGTATAGTATTATGAGCTTTCATGGGCTTTCTGAAAAAGTGGGTTTTGCCCATGAAAGCTCATGGTACTGTACATATATTTGTGTTAGTCTCTTAAGGGTAATAATATAATACATGGAGATATACTTAACCCCTAGAGCTGGGAGGGACCTTGAGAAGTCATTAATCCAATCCCCTGCTCTCAAGGCAAGGCTGAGTACCATCACTGGCAGATTTGCTTCAGATCCCTAAATGGCCCCATGAAGGATTGAACTCACAGCCCCAGGTTTAGCAGGCCAATGTTCAAACCACTGAGCTCTCCATCACCCACATCAATACAGCACTGTTATTTCAAAATAACTGATGTTATTTTTAAATAACAAAATACATGTATACCCAGCAAGCCATTATTTCAAAGTAACATCAAGCTGGAGGACATCTTATTCCAACTCTTGTAATCCTCATTTCACAAGGAGTAAGGGAAGTGGGAGGAAGAATATTCTTCCTTCGACTTCCTGCTGTGTAGACAGCGCCAAAAGCCAAATTTAGCTATTTCGACTTCAGCTAGAGAATCAATATAGCTGAAGTCACATATCTTTTGCCCTGCAGTGTAGACATGCCCTAAGGTACCACAAGACTACTTCTTATTTTTTTAAAAGTTGTTTTTTAAAGTTACAGACTAGCATGAGACTATTAAATTGACAGGAAATAGTACTGTGCTGGGTTGGAAATAAAAATATTGCTATTATCAAAAAAGAAGAAAAAGAAAGTGACTTCCTTATTTCCTTGAACAGAATTCAGTTGTCCTACTAGCTTTTATAGATATTTAATAATTATTTAAGGTAACAGTAGAGATGAAATATTCAGAGCTTCTGCTAACTGTATATTGGAAAGGATCACAACTAAGTGTCTTCAGGTGGGAGTGGTCAATGGAGGAAAAGATTATGCTTCTTGGGATGGGAGAGTCATTTGTGTCATATGTCATTTGTCTTCTTGACATACATTTTAGATGGGGTGAAAGGAACTTGCATTTCTTACAGGTACTGTCCTATTGTAACCCAGGTCCTTGCCAGCTCTTCAACTAGCTCCCTGCTGTGGTTTTTCTGCAGCTTAGCCAGCTCTTGCTGGAGTTGCAGACTGGGGCGCACCTACTTACTTTCACCTTTGATTTTAGAGGAATAAATTATCTACAGCTGCTTAGCTCTGAACTAATATGCTGCTTCCAAAAGTAGAAATGTAAAACTTAGATTGAAAGCTCTTTGTGTGTTCATTGTTTGTACAGCACCCGACACAACTTGGCCTTAATCTACAATTGGGGCTTTCAGGCACAACCACAATACAATTAACAAAAATAAATAAAGGGAGTTTTCTTTTAAAACTTAAATTCCGAATAATATTACTGCACTGAAAGGATTTGTCATATATTTATTTTTAAAGGAAGATTGATTTTTCTTCAGAATGGAAAATGTTAATTTTTTATAACAAAGATGGGTTATTGTTTAGAGAACAAAAATGAAAAAAATGTGTTTTCAGTTTTCAGTTCCTGAAGACCAGATAATGTTTTACACTGGGATTTTATTTTCTTTCAGGAAAGATCTATAGCGTTTGAAGAAAAAAAAAGATAAAATTTTGTTTCATTTTTTTGAAAATTTTAAAGGAATAACAAACATTTTCTAACAAGCCCAACTATTCAGCCTCCATATATACTCAGAAATGCACTGCAGAGAAAGGAACCTTAATTTATAATAATTAGAGTAAAATCATAATACATATTACTTATAGTAATTCACATGCAGCTCTGAAAGTACTTCAGAACCATGAGTAAGCCTCATTTCTCATTATTCCCATTTTTACAGATGAGGAAATGGCCATAGGGAGGCAAAGTGACTTGCACAAGGTCACACAGCTGGTCAGTAGGGCTATGCCTACACTGTGGTGCTATTTTGGGATACCAGAGAATATACCCAAAATAGCTATTCCATGTCTTTTGAGCACATCCGTTACTTCAAAATATAACGGGCTTGCTTGTAAGCCTCATTCTATGAAGAGTAAGTGATGTTTCAGAATAGTGATTTATTTTGAAATAAGTGCCGCATAGCTCAAATTGTGTATCTTATTTCGTCCCACAGTGCAGGGTAGATGCACCTTAGCATAGGTTGGAATAGAATCTAAGTCTGCTAGTCCCAAGTCTAGAGTGTTATCCATTAGAAGATACTGCTGGCATAGTGGTCACAGGAAAGGCTTTCAAAAGAAGAAAAATGCTAGCCTGCCTTGTTGCAGGTGATGCAATGATTAAGATCAACTATGTAGGAAACATGGTGAGCCTAAAAAATAAAATAAAACAATGCAATATGTACCTTTAGTTGGATATAATCCCAGCAAAGTATATGCAAATGTCTGATGCATCATTTGCGTTCTGTTTGTGGATCTTCAAAAAAACAAAAACCAGCAGAAACAAAAAACACTGGAGAGCAAACACATCTTATAAAAGCACTAATGGGAAAAGGGCTCAATCCTCCAATGACTTGAACCCCCTCAATTCCCTTAGGAATTGGTGGAGCTCCACAGCTGACAGGATCTATCCTCAAACTGTACATACGCGTTGGTATCTAAAGTTATAAAGCTAACAAGGGTTTTGCACCATCATCATGTAAATGCTATACAGCATAAGGGAAATTTTCAGAAGTAATGAAGTATTATAAGATACTAAATCCTATTTAATTGATATACGATGCTTCATCAAGAAGTGTCCATAAAAATAAATGTTATTTGCACTATAAGTAGGGAAAGTCTAGAACTCAAAATCCTCATGAAATGAGGCTTGGAACAGGCTGAGTTATCTCCCCTTCCCCTCACACCAACCATGAATTCCTCATTTAGATGAGAAAGTCTTTGTGCTGTTTTCTCTTTGGACAGTATGATGTTCAATGGGGCACTCCATCTCAGCAGGTAGAGATATTTTCTTTAGAGTCAAGAAGCTTGTGCTAATTTGCTCAGCCAATCACCTTCTTAAACAAGTTATTTCACTTCTGTGCCCTCTCACCACTTGTATTATCTGTTATTTATATTGTAAACTCTTTCAAGTAGGGGTGGTCTCTTACTTTGTGTGCATATACAACACCTCGCACAATAGGGCCCTGATTTCAGTTAGGGTCTGTAGGTATTGTTGCAATACAAACAACTAAGGGGTGTGGATCCTACCGTGGTACTGAGTGCTCTTGTGAAACGCTAATAAATTATGAATAATCTTAATCCCAAATCCATGAGCATTCACAGATCCTGACGTTTAAATTTTTTAAACAAAGAAACAAAATCACTGCATAAATTTGTAGCTCCTTGTACAGATGCAAGCTATTAGATCTGCAATTATTTTGGAAAAAGAGATCCAGGCCTTGAGAGCAAACTATATACTAAATCAGTTTCCAGATTATCCTGTTTATAAACTCTGACTTTCTTAAATTTGCTGCCCATGGAATTGTAAAGCTTTACTGTTCTACACAGATATCCTAAAGACTCACTTCTTGTATACTATTGGGCAATTGAATACTATTGAAATACTATTTTGACATCACATCAGTTTAGATTTTAGCCTGCCATTTTGTGCTGGGATACAATTCAAGGATCTAGGTTGGAAGGCAGCATCTTCAGGTGCGCCTTATTTATTGGGCCATGCTTAATATATTTACTTTACAGACTACAGTCTGTCATTATTTTTATACAGAAGAGACTCAGACATACCTCATGCTTCCATTAAAATGATCTGACTATCACCTCTATTTCCAATGCTTATGGAAAATCAAGGTTTTGGATGCCATGTTTTATAAAATAAAATGATACGGTATTATTGATTACTATAGGACAAGCAGCACTCTGGGCACTTTCCAGACCAATATAGAAACAGGAGGACAAGCAGCCATATGGGAGACAATACAACAAAAACAAGATGCTGGAAAGACAGAAGGGAAAGTACAGGGAAACGCTGTTTTCTGATGTGCCTGAACCAATGTTCCAGGGTTTAAAGAATGGTTATGTCTGTAGCCATGGACTGAGAAGGTGAAATCCCAGTTCCACTGAGGCTTTGCCATTGACTTCAGTGGGACCTGGATTTAGCCAAAGATTCCATCTGCCATTGGGCTCCCATTGTTTGACATGTTCCACAAACATATACTAAGTGGCAGTCCCTGCTGTGAAGATCTTGAGAACTTAGACAAACATGGAAGAAGGGAAGCACTATCATTCGATGTTATAGACAGGGAGCTGAGGCGAAGAGTATCGAAGTGGCTTTCATAAAGTTGTAATAATAGAGATTTTTGAGAATTTTTTCTTACACTCAAAGTTTCAACAGATGTAACCTCCCTGTCCCCTTTCTTTATCTGAATTGTTTGGTAGCAAAACTGAAAACCTGAAAATGTTCAGCCAAACCAGACATGTTTGCTGCCGAAATTTTTATTAACTGAAAAATTATTCTCCGGGAAAAAAATGTCAGTGAATTGTTTTACCTCTTCACCACAGAAAGTTTGTATCAGAAGAAGAAATTGAATCCAGATCTCCTGCCCCTCTTCCCATTCCTGGGTTCCTCCCCTCTAAGCTTATCCTACTCCTCTGACATTGGTGGAATGTAAATGTGGCGAAAGGTACGATTATAACAGGTGAACATGTTTTTAACAGTGAGGGTGATTAATCATTTGAAGTGGTGACTTTTTTCTTTTCTAGGTGACTTCAAATCAAAACTGGATGCCTTTCTGGGAAGATATGCTTTAGTAAAACATAAGCCATTGGGCTCAGTATAAACTTTTCTAAGGCTCTGTGTACACGGATGATCAGATTAGAAGACCAGATAGTTCCTTTTGGCCTTAAAATCTAAGAATCTATTACTGTATCAGAATAAAATGTCCTTTCAGTGTTTACTAGATGTAACAGGTAATGGGAGATATTCTCTCATTCACATCTCTTGTTTGTGACTGTCTATAGAAAAAGTTCTTACCTGGATCAACAATGATACATCTGGTTTCTGATCTAATATAGTAAAATGTGAAATAGTGAACTTGCTTCTTGTGCGTTACTGAATATAATAAATGCTTGGGGATCAATAATAAACAGCACAAGATGACTCTGGCAGTGTGCAGGGTTTCTCCCCCCCTCCCCCAATTTTGGGTCTCTGAGTATATTGAATAAATTAAAAAAAAATATGAAGGAGAAAACCAGCACTGTAGATTGTGTTTACAGGGGCAAATTTGTGCTAATGTGAAATTGCTAGTAACTTGATTCATGGCCTGATTTGTACAGTTCATGTTCCAAATGTGGCAATTCAAGACCTACCATTTTTTCCCCGTTTCGCGTTGTAAATGACATTGACAAGGCTTTTTAAAATCAGAAGCCTAACGTATGATTTAGAGGCTCTGGGAAAGAAAATGATAATGTTGGGGAAAGGAATGGATTAGAACGTCATTAAAATCATGCAATTGTACTGCACTGCAGAAAATCACTGGACAAGGCACTCGAGCTGCTGCAAGCCAGTCTCAGTTACGTCTGAATATAGTATAGCCTTTTTAAAAAGAGCTAAACAGGCACCATAATAACATATTAAGACAAACCAGCTCACTTCAGGTGGACTTTGATAACAAGAACGAAAAAGCATATTTGCTAGACATGTATTCAGAGTTCAGACTATATTGCAGTAAAGCCTACAGACAGCTCCCCCTCGCCCCATCCAAATCAGGGCCCCACTGTGTAAGGTGGTGTTTGTACACAGAGTAAGAGATAGACTTTGTCTCAAAGAAATTGCAGTCTAAATAGAAAAGACATAAAAATGGAAATAAAGTCACAAAGGGTAAGAGAGAGATCTTCAAAGGCACAAAGGGCACCTTAGGTGCCTAACTCCCATTGAAAGTCCATGGGAGTTAGGCACCTAACTTCTATTTGTGCCTTTAAAAGTTTATCCTAAAGTGAGTTGGCCAAACACAGACTGCAGGCTAATGGCAGAAGTTGGAACAAACCCCAGGTCCCAATGTTCTAGTCACTAGACCACACTGCTTTCCAGATCCACAAACAAAGGGTACCCTCCAGACACTCCCTCCCAAAAATTTGACCCCACTGAGGCCTCTCCATAGGATCTACAATCCATTCTCAGGGACAGAACAGAGACTGGGCAGCTGTGGAGGGGGGAGTTAGTGGAACAGGTGTGGGGCTATGGTGAATATATACCATCCCACTTCAGCTCCTCATGAACTTTCCCCAGAGGAGATAACACATCCCTGGGTGCCTTTATCCCCACCTGTGTCTCCCAATCTGCACCAACTATGATTCAGCCCTATAGTGTAAACAGCTGGAATTCCAATGTTGTGCCTGCTTTCTCATCCTATAATCAGGGTTGGGTTTGCTCAGCCCAGGGCTGGGTCTCCAGTTTGTCAGAATAAAACATAATGTATTAGTGAGTTCCATGATTCCTAGCAAAACTTATGGACAGTTCTTCAAGTGACTTGACCAAAGGGTTAGGAAAAGGATCCCGGCCTGGGCAGAGCTGTAAAATAAACAAGCCTCATTCAGTCAGCAGAAGTCTGCAATGGCCTCTCTGTCAGCATGAGTGTGTGCAGAACATGATAAATTAGGGATCTCCGGCAGACCTGCACTCATTTTTATCTTGACCAAAGGGAAGGTAGCTATACTATGGTTTGCTTTGGCAACTGCTCCCAATAGTTTCAATATGACAATAGTCAGCTGACCAAATGCCTCACTTCCATCATATCTCTTCTCCTTCCTTAGTAATTGCAGCTCCCACAGCAATGGGTTGGATGAAAACTGTGGAAAATTATAATATGCTGTACATTATGAGAGATGCACAGGTTAACTTAATGGAAGGCTTTAACCCTTACAAAGATGGAGACGAATGTGCTATTTTCACCCCTCCAACCTCCTGGCTATTCTAACTAATTCTAAACTAATGTTGCCCGATAATGTTCCTGAATGGTCTTTAGACAGATGGGGAGTTCCTGTCATGCTCCAGACTGTGGAAACTCTGAAATGGCAAATTAACCCAGTTTTATTATGGTTACTATGCACCATGAGAATGGCAAGAAGGGTGATAGCAGGGTGTACAATCTAGCTTCACATTTTTCATGGATTTGGTCTGCCCATACTAGCCTGATCAATAGATTATGTATTAATTGTATTGATTATTTAAGAATTCTCAGTTATCACTTTGGGGGGTTGATAGATTCACATCCCAACATCAGGCCCAGTATTATACAAATTATTATATAGTTGGGAACCCTGATGTGCCCACCTGTAACACACACACATTACAGGAACTCATCTATATTTAAAAATAATTGATTTATACATTTCACACAGTCAGATACACTCCAACTCAGTCAGGCAGACAGAGATATTACAGAATTTCCATCTGCACTTCCATATATTCACACCAACCCTTGCAGAACAAGCTGAAACGTTAGCCATCATCTTATTCATCACCATCACCTTCCCTGTTGTCACCAGCAGCCAGTATTCTATCCCTTGCCATTGGTTACTTCTCTTTCCTACTGCCCACAGGCTGGGATGCAACTTTTGTGTTATGTTGATGCCTCTCTTTCTAATGCATATTCAGTAGGGGGTTCTTCCCTCTTCCTTATTTGTATTTCCTCATCCTACTAACACTGAGGTGTCCTTCTATCGTTAATATAGTAATGATGTTGTTATACACATCCATCTATGGCCATGCCATGCTTGCGGTTGGAGGTTCTTTCCAAAACTTTCCAAAGCTGGCGTTAGCTCTTGTTTTTGTTGTTGGACAATGTCATGATGGACAAACTGCCCCCTAGACTCTACTTTTAGTTCCCCAAAACTCAGGGGTTACCGTTGGGTCATGTTCTGTGCCAAGATCCATAGGCCTCAAGCCTTATGCTAAATTCTGAAGTCAACATCTTACAGGATACAAGCCCTGCAGGTTCCTTGCATTACTGCTGAATATAATAAAGGCAAGTTGCCCTATGGGCTACAAGTGCCTGTACCATACTGTTCAGGAAGATCCTACTGGACATGTTAGCACAACAATTCTGGCATCCTCCCCCTTGTCCCCCCCCATCGCCCGGGTGGCCGAGAGATTTGCCAGGCCTGTGCACAAAGTGTAGAGGGGGGCTCTGTATTCCTGGAAGGGGCAGGCCTCAGGCAAAATGGTGGGGCTGGGACTCGCCTGCCCCTGCCAGTCCTTCAGTGTGGCCCAGAGGGCACCATGCAGGACTCCAGCAGCAATTTAATTGGACCAGGCCTCCGACCGCTGTTACAGTAGCAGTGGTGATGGCTGGGAGGCCTGGGCTCTTTTGAATGCCCAAGCCCCAGGGCAGCTGCCCCATTTGTTCCCCCTTGTTGGCAGGCCTGCACCCACCTAATCCACAGGGCTTATCACTGTGGTTGGAAGCAGAATTCACACATTTTGAGAAATACCCCACTGGGTGCTGGATTCAGGTGGCACCTTGAAAGCTGCAAAACCTCTGGCTTCCCAGGCCAGTGGTGGGAAACCATCGCAGCCCACATAATGCTCAGTTAAAGACTTTAGCCTTCATATTACAACCAAATGGCGCTACTGGCATTTGTTGTGTGTCTGTGGATGAAAGCACAGATCACGTGCTGAAAGCTCAACTTCCAAGCCATTGTACTTCCCTAGGCTTTCTCAGCTTGTGTACATGGCATGATAGGGGGAAAACCAATATGGATGAGAAGCCAAGAGAAAACATTGCAAAGACCCCATGCAAACCAAAGCTGACTGGGTTTCACAAAGCTCTAGCATTCTGTCTCTCCTGAAAAAGAGGATGAGAATAATGGCAAGTCCTCTTTGTTTCCATTCGTCTGCTAATATGTGTAGAATACTGGTTCCATCACTGCCATTTTTCCACAGGGTGGAATGGGTCCCTTTTTGGGTAGAAGACCCTTCCTGTGAAGTCTTGATCCTCAATTCTTCTCATAATACAACCTGTGAATTTAAATGGGTAGTGCTGACCTTGAACATACATTGACTCATTTTGCATAATGTCCAAAGAGAACAAAGCAAGTGCCCATTGTTGATTATTTCAGGACAGTGAAATAACAGACAAGAAATAGAGTCTCAGATAGGAAGGACTCATGTCTGATGTACAGTTTAAACAATAATAGTTTTACTTGTCATTCATACCAAATTGCTGTGGGGGGAGGAGAATCTATTTATAACCTGTCAGTCTCCAGAAACTACAATTATGATGATTTAATTAACACACGGAGAGGCTTCAGGCAATCACATCACTCTAAATTTTAAAAGTAGCACATTTCAGATTCAAGATAATTTAAAACATTAACAAACGCTAGTAGAATCAGGACAGAAATTTGCTGGCCCTGTTTTTTTTTTTTTTAATCATCCATCAAGGCACAATGATAATTAGATGGATGGGTGGTAACGAATCACAGCACCGAACAAGCATTTGGGATTTTGGAGGTCACAAAGTATAAAGGAGAGCTAATTTTAAAAATGAGAATCAAGTTTATAAAATAGTAAAACAGCTCAAACTTATCAAAGTTGTTGTATATATCAACTATATTTGGAAGAATCTGGGTGAAGAGAAAGTGTGGAGCAAGGTGTTGTGAGTGAAATTCACCTTTGTGACGAGGACTTTGCGGGAGCGACTCAAGTGATAAATTGTTCTTGTGATGACTCTCTGCCATTGTGGGATGGATTTTCAGTTAAACATGTTAAAGTTCTGTGGTCCCTTAGCAAGGACACTGGAAATGGTCTCTGACTATTCTGCCACTGAGCTGTTGAGTCACGCTGGGCGAATCACGTTGCCTTGTGTGTCCGTTTCCCCTCCCATCCTGTGTGGTTTCTGTTTGTGTAGCTTATAAGTGCTTCATGGCAGGGATGGTCTCTTATTATATGTTTGTACAGTGCCTCGCTCAATGATTTCATTTGGAGCTTTTAGTCAGTACCTTAATACCAATAATAAGATTATGCTGAGCTTTTCTCCAGTACTTAAACTCATTACTAACATTTTAATTAACTTTCTATTGCAGGCTTGTTAAATAGTATGTGAGTCTCTTTGTCTTCTGAACTAAAGAATTCCAATCCATTGGGGACTTGTTTACTGAAATGGGTAAAGCAGTGGTCCCCAACACGGTTTATGTGCACCCGCCTAGTGACCAGGGCCATCCCAAGCCATTCTTGCACCCCGCCCCCGGGCGCCCAGCAGCCCCAAAAGGTTGGGGACCACTGGGGTAGAGTTTATGTGAGGTATAACCAGGCTTAGGGCAGAAAGTTCATTATATTGTCTCTTTCTCTTTTGTATAAACTCAGGACAAAGGTCTCTCTTTCAATAAGATCATACAATATGCCCTTCTGACAACATGGTAAGTAGTTTTCAACATGGGGGTCTGCAGACTCTGTCTAAGACTTCCAAAGGGATCCACACATCTCTTCAAAATGCTTTAGGGGTCCACAAATGAAAAAAGGTTGAAAATTGCTGTTAAATCTATTGCTGATTTATACAGATTGAACCTCTCTATTCTGGCTCTCTCGGGGCCTGATTGGTGCCAAATCAGAGAACTACCGAACCACAGGACGTCAATACTGTCTAGCAGCAATACCAACACTTCCACTGCTTACTGGGCTCTCGAAGACATTTGGGGTAAATTAGAGCTAAACATCACTGCGAGCCAGGATTGGTAGCTGTAAACAAACTTTATGGGACTATGGGAAACTTGGCGACACCCCTTATAAGTGTAAGGAGCGTCTGAATCAATGCTTCCATTACAACCAGATGAAATGGGAAAGGAATCGTGGGTGTGGCTATGTTCAGTTTGCCTAGACCTGCTAGTTATTCAACAGTTGTTATGTAAATACAGTCCATGCTGGAATGGGAAAGAAATCCTGGGTGTGGTTATGTAAATGAACTTCACTCAAGTTGCTTAGCCTGCTTGATACTCAACTATTAGAAGGTGTTTTGCCCATTGGAAAAAATTTGGCTGTTGTGGGGGTCAAAACTGCGTTAACACTAAATGCAGGAATTGTAAGGTATGGCCACCAATGCTTGCAGTTATTGTGAGAATGCACAATGCAGAAAAGTCAGACTGTTTTTTAACTCAGTGAAAAGGAGAGACCTTGTCAGTATAAATACACTTGGATGGACAGAGGTTGGTCTCTCAGAGACCTAGGGTATGTCTACACTAGCCACCCTAGTTCGAACTAGGTGGCTAATGTAGGCATTCAAACTTGCAAATGAAGCCCGGGATTTAAATATCCTGGGCTTCATTTGCATGTTCCCGGGCGGGCGCCATTTTTAAATCCCCCTAGTCCGAACTAACTGCCCGCGGCTACACGCAGCAGTTAAAAGTTAATTCGAACTAAGTCTTTAGTTCGAATTAACTGTTACACCTCGTATAGAACCACAGAAAAATCAGTTGGGGACCACACAAGTGAGAAGTGAAAAAACCCTCTACCCCCCCTTACTGATGTGGCCCCCAACTGAGACACCTCCCTCCTCTGGCCCTCCAGCCCCATGGGGTGAGGGGGAGCGACAGGGAGGACTGAGGTTTAGGGCTTCCTATGGGTGAGATTTATGCTTCTGGGATTCCAGGGTTAGTGGATTTTATGGATGACCCTAGGCTCTGAGGTGGGGACAAAAATGAGGGGTTCAGTGTGAGGGACAGGGCTACCAGTGAATAGGATAGGGATGGGATGCAGGATCTGGGTGGAAGATGGGGTACAGGAGGGGGTCGGGGTGCAAGGTCAGGGTTGGAGGTAAGGTGCAGGAGCAGGCTGGGAGTAGAGTGTCTGGCCGTGGGGCAGGGTGCAGGAGTGGGTTGGGGGTGTAGCGTCTCAGCGGAGGGCAATGCAGGAGCAGGGTGGGGGTCTGGGGTCTGGGCATGAGGGGGCAGAGGGCACTTACTTGTTTCCACACCTCACACCACACCCAGGCACCGTATCCCAGGCATAGATTCCCGCTGCTCCCACTGGCTGCAACTCTGGCCAATGGGAGCAGCGGGGACAGCCTCCAGCCAGTGGGTGTGCTGCTGTTTCCCCAGCAGAGGGAGGGGGAGCAGCAGCACAAGGAGCCACTTCTGGCTCCTCTTCTTCCTCATGAGCTGGATCTGGTGGAGAGGCTTGGGGCTTCACTGCCATCCTCCCTCCCCACCCCCCAGGGAAGCCAGCACTGGTGCTACAACTTCACTGGGAGGAGTGGGGGTTGGTGCAGGGCTGGATCACCAGTACAGGCTCCCTGCTGTGGGGATAGAGAGGGAGGGAGGGAAGAAGGGTGAAAGTGGGGTCTGAGCTCGAGCCACGGACCACCTGGAAGGCGGCTGTGGACCACTACTCATCTGCTGACTGCAGTTTGAGAACCACTGTTGTAACTGGTCACCATATGTGGGAATGGGAAGGAATTTTCCCCTAGGTCAGATTCACTTAGACCCTGTTTTGTTTTACTTTTTCCCTCTTCCTCTGAAGCACGGGACACAGATTACTTGCAGGTTTAAACTAGTGTAAATGGTGAACTCTGTAATTTGAAATCTTTCACCCATGATTTGAGGACTTCAGTCGCTCAGCCAGAGGTCAGTAGTGGGTGAGGGTCTGTGTCCTGCAACATGTAGGAGGTCAAACTAGATGATCATGATGGTCCCTCCTGACCTTAGTATCTATAGGTGCATCTACACAGCAGGCTTAACTCAAAATTAGCTACTCAAAATAGCTTCTTTCAAAATTCGGAGTGTCTACATAGTGCTTATTTTGAAATAGAACACTCTTCCTCTGACTTCCCTTACTCCTCGTACAATGAGGGTTACAGGAGTTGGAGTAAGAAGTCCTTTAGCTTGACAGTATTTCGACATTATTTCAAAATAACTGCCTGCTGTGTAGACACGGGATAAGTTATTTCAAAATAATGCCAGTTAATTCAAAATAATGTTGCTGTGTAGACTATGAGTGTAAAATATATTTGTAACATTGCTTAAACCTGTATAGAGAAAATTTTGAATAGTACTGTAATGACAACAGAACTTGCCTATTCCAAAATTAAAACCAAAACTCAGTTGTTCAGTTTACCTTTCCTTCCTTTCATTCTTCTCACACAGAGAAATCTTATTTACATGGATATATACATCACAAACAATAAAAATTCACGACAAACAAATCAAACTATTTCTCTCACAAACTGACAAGGAAGAAAGATAGTTATTTGAATTTCCATCTTTAAATCCTTAGGAAGCCCTTAGATACTATAGCAAGAGAAGAAAAAAAGGAAGAAAGAAAGAAAGAAAGCTTTCATTCTTTCTTTCTTCCATGATAATCTAGTTCAATTTCCTGCATAATATAGGCCATACAATCTTACCCAGCAAACCTTTGTAATGAAGGATCGATCCATCTGTCAGACCACTGAAAAGATATGGTTTGTTTATTTTAAGGATGACCACAGTCAATACCCATATTCTCAAAGTTCAGCCCTATATTTCATGTTGAAAGCACTCAGATAAATAAGGGGATTGGGGGTGTGGGAGGGGCGGGATCTCATATTAGTTAGCCATGACTTAAATAAGCATAATTATTACTGAGAGTGGTTGGACTAATAGGGTTTGACTGGAGCTCAGGATTCAGAGACGGTGCACCTGGAGATGGGAAAGCTACACCATACTGAATCAGGAAGCATCTTGCCAATTTCTTTTCTTTTTTTTTTTCAGCAGGGGGAACTAGAGGATGAAATGTAACACTTAACTTTTTTCCCCTCTGTGACTTTTGCCTTCAAGCATGACTTAAAACTAATCATTATCTCTTTACAGCAGATGGTAGTGTGAAGTAAAAGCAGGCTGTTGAGTCAAAATGAGCAGGTTGTTCCTACCCATACACTTTGATCTTCGGAGAAGCAATGAGATAAGTATGAGACAGGTCAGCTTTTCAAAGCTTTCTTGCTTAATTTCTGCTGCTTAAGCATTAATTTCCCAATGGCGTACCATACCATCTGAGAGCGAAATTCAGCCGAGGTTCTGGGCAGCTGTCCACAAATGTAGACTCAGATGTTGAAAACGAATGGAGGTTTCGGTGAACCAAAGGGCCTCAAACTCTCCTCTGCAGCTCACAGAGGCTCAGTGCAGGTTAAAATGTGCATGGCACTGGTTCAGGAGTGGACACAGCTAGGGCAGGTGATTGGTGAGGGATGTGATAAGCTTGACTGGCATCACAGAAAGGGTCGAGGCTGAGGATGTAAATGGCTAAATCACAATACAGGCTGGCAGAGCTGCACGGGGCTTTGTAGGTGAGGCCAAGAATTTTAGCTTATGTCTACACTGCAGTTAAAAATCTGTGGCTGGGCCATGGTCACAGGGCTCAGGCTAAGGAGCTGTGTAATTTCAGCAGAGACATTTGGGCCTAGGTTGAGGTCTGGTCAGTTTGACCCTGACAGATAGGAAGGTCGGAGCCCAAAGGTCTATGCTGTAATTAAACAGCCTCGTAGCCCAAGTCAGTGGGCACAGTCCAGCCACAGGTGTCCAAGTGCAGTGTGGACGCACCCTTTGATGATGCCCAGGGAGTCGGTAGTCTAATGTCATCATCTCTGGATAATGATTGCTATCTGCCTAGAGGCTCCAACATAAGTGTGTGTGTGGGGGGAGGGATTGTTGTAGGTGCTGTAGAAATAAGTTCAGAGTATTCACAGATAAAACAAAGCGTGGGAGGGGAAACCAAAGCACACAGAAGAAGTGACTTACGGCAGATCCAAGAGTAAAATGCCCCTGACCTGAGTTCTTGCTTCTACCTGACCCACTCTCCCTAGTTTGGGAACAGTTAAATATAGAGGTTTTGGTCTAGAACTATCTCAAATAGGAAAATGTAATATATGCCAGGGCTATTTAACTGCAAAGGGGTTTGTCTCTTTTGTATGATCAAAGAAATAATTTAGAAATACCTTACCTTATAACCGAACCCCAAATCAGTGAAAGGAGCCAAGAAGGCAGGCATTGAAACTAGAGTGGTAGACAGGGCTCTGATCTCATAGACTCATAGACTTTAAGGTCAGAAGGGACCATTTTGATCATCTAGTCTGACCCCCTGCACAATGCAGGCCACAGAATCTCACCCACCCACTGCTAGAATAATCCTCTCACCTATATCTCAGATATTGAAGTCCTTGAAACGATGGTTCAAAGACCCCAAGATGCAGAGAATCCTCCCGCTAGTGACCCGTGCCCCATGCTACAGAGGAAGGCGAAAAACCTCCAGGGCCTCTGCCAATCTACCCTGGAGGAAAATTCCTTCCCGACCCCAAATATGGCGATCAGCTGAACCCTGAGTATGTGGGCAAGACTCACGAGCCAGACACCCAGAAAAAAGTTTTCTATAGCAACTCCTATCTTCCCACCATTGGCCTATATACCACTGATAGTGAAAGGTCAATTAATCTATAACAGAAGAGCCCTGAGCTTAATTTCTAGTTCTGCCACTAGCCTGCTCTGTACCAGGGGGTACATGGGATCACTTCTGGGCCCCTGTTTTGCTTTCTGTAGAACAGGGATAACACTATTCACCTAAAGTGCTTTGACAGTGACAAATAGAAGGTCCTATATAAAAAGTGGGTATTTCATAGCCACCGAATGGATATAAAATGAGGAATAACTAGTTCAGGAGCCCACACACAAATCTTGCCAATATGCCTCTTGCCTGACTTACAGTGTCACCTGCCACAGGCAGTTCAGACTTCCTGGACACGGGTCCTTGATCTCGGTGCTGAGACTTTCAACATGGCAAATATAGATTTAGTCCTCATTATTCCCCGGGACTTCAATATCTGTAGCTGTCACTTTAACACTGATTTTTTTTCTTTTCATTTACCTTGTTCCAATAAAGCCGCATTAGCCCAGTGCTTAGAAAACATCCCCCTCATCCAAGTCTCAGTGTTTTTTACCCTTTCGACAATACAGATTTCAACAAATTCAGATGGTGCTGTTAGGAACCGCTGTGTGGGTGACGCCATGTTACCATCGGCGCTATGGGCTTAAATCACAAAGCTTTTAGAGAAGATTTAGTGCATTCTAACTTCCAGTGCCTTACCAATGACATTTCAGCTTGCCAAGGGATCACAACCTTTTTCTTTCTGAGAGTCCCCCACTAGGCCCGCCGATAGGGAGAGGCGACTGCCCTGGGACCCGGAGATACCAAAGGGCCCAGAGCTCCCAGCCGCGGCTGCCAGTACTGCAGTAGTGGTGACAGGCTCCGGCCCTTTAAACAGCTGCCCACACAATGTGGTCTGGGCAGCACTGAGAGCTGACTGGGGGAGGTGCAGCGCTCTCTGGGAGGTGCTGAGGGATGGCTAGCCTCTGCCCCGCCTCTTTGGCCTGAGGCCCCGCCCCCCTGTAGTCCTGGAGCAGCCCCTCCCCCCCACCTTGCCCAGAGGCCCCATGAGGCTGTCAGCCCCACTGCCCCCCCTGCAACAGTCCATAAAATTCCATGTTCCACCTGTGGCCACAACAACACTTTTTCTGTGTTTTCAATCGATTAAAAGCCAGGGTCAGTGTTAGAGGGTAGCAAGCAGGCCCGTTGCCTAGAGCCCCACACCACTGGGGCCCCCATTAAGCTAAGTTGCTTGGGATTTGGCTTTCAGCCTTGGGTGTGTGTCCTGCTCTCCAGCTTCTTTTGACAGACCTGCCGAAACCTACTTGTGGCACTCTCCGGGAGCCCTCGGCCCCTGGTTGAGAACTGCTGGGCTCCACAATGTAAAGCATCATGGCTGCGTCTAGACTGGCATGATTTTGCGCAAATGCTTTTAACGGAAAAGTTTTCCGTTAAAAGTATTTGCGCAAGAGAGCGTCTAGAGAACGTCTAGATTGGCTTGGACACTTTTGCGCAAAAAGTGCTTTTGCGCAAAAGCGTCCGTGGCCAATCTAGACGCGCTTTTGCGCAAGAAAGCCCCGATCGCCATTTTAGCCATCAGGGCTTTTTTGCGCAAAACAAAACTGAGCTGTCTACACTGGCCCTTTTGCGCAAAAGGTTTTGCGCAAAAGGACTTTTGCCCGAACGGGAGCGTCAAAGTATTTGCGCAAGAAGCACTGATTTCTTACATTAGAACGTCAGTGCTCTTGCGCAAATTCAAGCAGCCAGTGTAGACAGCTGGCAAGTTTTTGCGCAAAAGCGACTGCTTTTGCGGAAAAACTGGCCAGTCTAGACACAGCCCTCCTGAAAAAGAGCCCTGCGTGGTTCAAACGCTTCTTGCTCTCACCAACAGAAGCTGATCCAAGAAAAGATTCTCCCTCTCCCATCTTGTCTCTCATGTAAACAATAGCAGGGATTTATTGCAGACAGAATGCGCTGTGGAGAGCAGCTGATTATAGATCATCCCCTGGCCTTTCCTTTCTCCCCTCAGCTTGGATTTGCATCTGCAGTGCCTCTCACAGAGACAGCCTGGCAGGAGTACTGCTGACATCTCCACCAGGTAGACTGTTCCACTTCTCTGCATTCTCCCATTGCAGCTTAACGGCACAAGGCAAAACTAATTCATTACAGAGCCCTCCCCCATATTCCTCTGCCCCCCACTTCCCCGGTCTTCCTGCCCCAATGACAGCTGTACCCCGGTTGCTAGGTAAAGTGGCCAGAGCTTCACGGAATTCACTGGGAATTGATCCATTTTGCTTTTTTGTATACACAGGGAGGGCCACAAGCAAGCTCACTTATTTGGCTGCAGCACAGGCAGATGTGATAAAAGCTGATTAGTGTCTAAAATGTTTACTGCTGCAACCCATCTGTGTTCAGTCCTAAAATACCTGGCTTGAAATGACCAAGTACCAGGAAGTCAATGGTGCTATAAACAAAGCACAGGGGGATTTCTCATGTCAAAATATGAATCTACAATACAGAGGCCTGATCATGTATTTAAACTGTGTAACTCTTGCCTGTAACTGGTAGAGGTTAAGATTTACAGATATCTATTGATTGATAGAAAATTATCACACACATGCACAGCTGAGATTTGAACTCTACAGGCACTTTGAGAGAGGCATTTTATTTAATTATCAACCTCTGGCAAGAGCTTAACAGATGTAACGTGTAACCCCCAAGGAGATTACCTAGATTCCTGGGGCTCTGTGTGCTGGCAGCTCAGGGAGAGAGATGCTGAGTTTGCCTTGGCTCCCCCTCCCTACCAGGGACAGAGTCTGCCTGGTAACCCATAGGGAGTGAGATGCCCCTCCCAGGGAGTTGAGAAGGGGGAGGAGAGCCATTGTTGGAGGAGTCTGGTGCCCCCCAAGGCAAAGGGAGGGCTGGCTGTGTGGGAGCTAGTAAGCCCCAGGCCTGCATGCAGGGTTTCCCCCTGAGAACTAGCCTGTAGGGACCTGAAGGCAGGCAGGATCCCTCAGCTGGGTTTTATTTCTCCACTGTTGATTCCCAGTTTGTGGAGTTTGCAGGGAAACTTCCCCAGCCAGGCTGAGTTAGCTCTCAGGCCCCCTGGGTGAGACCAGCCACCGCATGGTCAGCTCTGCTCTGTCTGCTGGTTTGGGGCTGCTGCCTGCTGTGTGTGTGTCTGAATGCTGGGGTAGGAGATTACAGTTTGAATTTTGGTGCAGTTGTGTGGCCTGCACTTTGAGCCTTGCACCCCTTTGTGGTGAGGGGAAATTTTGGGACCAAAGCAGCCTGATTTCTGCCTGAAGAGGATCCCTGCCAGAAGAGACCAGCCCCTCTGCAGTGACTGAGTCATCTCTGAACCTGAGGCTCATTCATGGAGTGTGTGAGTGCACTGTCTTTTAGTTAGTAAGTCAGGGAATTTGTTTGAGGATTTTATAACCTGCTGCATATTAAACCTATGGAAGGATTTACCACCTTCTCCCACTTGAAAGTCCTTTGGGGTGTACTGGACCCAGTCAGTCCCACTGCAGAGAAGAATTTTGTGGTCATATGTCATCAAGGGCCCCAACAAAGTAAGCGTACCAACAGGACACTAACCTTACAGTTGCTGGGCACCGGTGAACCTAAAAATAGTGTTTTACCCTGTTATGTTATATTTGTCTCCTGTTTAATATAATTGTGTTTAATATAGTGTATGTGTTTGTGTTATTTTCTGGGAGTCTCCAACTATCTGGCAAGTACGTGGGGATTACCCTGGGTTAGAATTTTCCTCCCAAGCTGCCCTGGTGACCCTGCCAGGAGGGAGTGAGGGGGGTGGAGGCACCACCAAATAAATCCATAGGAAAAAATAAAGTTGAGCGGGTGGCGTGATCCAGAAGAACCCAGACCTATCCATCAAAACCGGTAAGCAGATTGTCATTAAAGAAGGTAACCAGGTGGAGAGGGGGCGCTACACATGGTTAGACAGGAAGGGTTGCCCAGTGGTTAGGGTACAACCATGAGACTTGGGAGACCAGGATTCAAATTTCTTGCTCCATCACAGGCCTCCTGTGGGACCTTGGGCAAGTCACCATGTGCCTCAGTTGCCCTTCTGTAAAATGAGAAGAATAGCGCTGCCCTCCCATGCAGGTGTGTTGGGAGATTGAATATCGTGAAGTGTTCACATACTATGCTAGTAGGCCCCATATAAATCGCCATGGTCTTCTTCCCAGAGCATCACCACTGAGAAACTATTTCTCTGCTGGATGACGTCTGCTGTTTGCTAGCCAGTGACAGAGAGGAGTCTGCCCAAGGACACCAAACAGAGCTACATTGCTTCTCGGAGGTATGAAATACATTTCTTATCCCATTTCCCCAAGCCATTATTCTCTTGGCAGTAGATTCCCTCCACAAGAAGTAAACAAGTATGAAGAGCAACAACTGTTTAAAATCCTACAAGTCATGGCCTTCTTGGGGTTTGCCATTGCGTTCCATTTTCTCTCTGTTTTTATGCCATGATCCAGTGAGGACACATGCTTACCACGATGTATAGGATTGATCTCACCACTGCCAAGTTAAGTGCACGTTGAAATCTAGGGCCGTAGGTCTAACATGTTTTATTATGTGTGTCTTATACAAAACACTGTTAGTGCTTAAATAAATAAATAGTAAATGTCACTAGTATGTCAATATTTCCTTTTGAATTAGGCTTAAAAGGCACAGGCTCACAGTATCTCAGTTGGTGCACATACCTTTAGCGAGTCTATCCAATGGCAAGGGAGGGAGTGAAATGCTGAATGAGTATTATTTCATGTGACTGATTTAGTATGTATCATTGAGAATGACAAGTGCTTTGGCTTTCACTCCAGTGAAAAGCACAAGAGCATAAGGCATAAGATGCTGTTCTACCTGAACAGTTGGGCTTGTTTGTCAGCTGATGAAATGTGGTTAGACTGCAAAAAAGAATTTGTAAAAGTGACATTGTGGGGCTCCAAGTTAATTATGTTTCAAAGTTAATTATGTCTCAACATTTTTTCACATCAACTGCTCAGTTAACAATGAAAATATATATAACTGCAGCCTGGCAAACCTGCCCTGAGTTTCACAAGTCAAGTCGGTTTCTTACCTTCTTGACATCACCATATGTTAGCAGGCCAAATGAAGCCTTTCTTTACTACCAGCTGACCCGCGGATCTTCAAATTATTCCCAGGGGTATGTCTAGACTACAGGCTTTTGTTGACAGAAGTTTTGACGACAGATATGTTGACAAAGCTTCTGTCGACAAAGCGGCTTGCTTTGTCAACAGAACTGGATGTAGTCTAGACGCTCTTTGTCGACATGACAGGGTAGACGCAAACGACAGTGTAGATGCAATAAAGCCTTCTATCGACAGCATTCTGTCGACAAAAGCGTTATTCCTCGTAGAATGAGGTTTATAGCCATCGACAGAACTGCTGAGTTCTGTCGATGTTATGTCGACAGAATTCAGCGGCAGTGTAGACGCAGGTGTAGTTTTGTCGACAAAAGTCCACTTTTGTTGACAAAATCCTGTAGTCTAGACACACCCCTAGTGACACTTAAGTAGTCTTATGTGCCTTCAATGGGATAAGGAGGGACACGGATCAGCGTTCATGTCACTCTCCCCATCAGTGCCTGGCCTGGGTCAGGGAAGCTAATGCTCCAACCAGTGAGCCAAATTTGGTGATAAATTCTGGTCACATGCCACATGCTGCATGTACATTAGGAAGAAGAATGGGGTACAATCATCTATCTACCTGCACAAGAATGAAGAGAATCAAATTCACTGAATTATAGCCATGTAAAGCTAATGTAGTTAACAGGA
The DNA here is from genome assembly GCA_032595735.1 of Pelochelys cantorii. Classification (NCBI taxonomy): domain Eukaryota; kingdom Metazoa; phylum Chordata; order Testudines; family Trionychidae; genus Pelochelys; species Pelochelys cantorii. Next base: position 7,669,211 of record CM064355.1, on the reverse strand, counting down.
GTCAAAAGCAGTATGGTCTTGGTTTGTTACCAAAAAAAGAGCAGTTAAGCCTCTCTCACAGGGGAACAGACGTGATGAAGCTATTTTTACATTAGAACTTAAAGTTATCTTTAAAAATAAGGTTCTTTAGTTTTTACAGAGGTTTTTACTGGCCAAAACTAAGTTAAGAACATAAAAACATAACAGCCATACTGGGTTAGACCAAAGGTCCATCTAACCCAGTGTCTTGTCTTCCAACAGTGACCAATACCAGATACCCCAGAGGGAGTGAACAGAACAGGGAATCATCAAGTGATCCCTCTCCTGTCATCCATTTTTATCCCCTGACCAACAGAGGTTAGGAACACCATTCCTACTTATTCTGGCTATTAAGTATTGATAGACCTAACCCCCATGAAATTAGCTAGTTCTTTTTTGAACCTTATTAAAGTCCTGGTCTTCACAACAGCAGCCGGTTATTAATGGTTAAGTATGACTATACTGGTTGAAACCAAAGGCCAGAAAGTCAGATTAAAGTATGCAACTGCAGCTACATAAAATACGTAACTGACGTCAGCTCACCTTAAGCTGAGCTTGGTACAGTCTTCACAGAGGGAGGCCAATGGAGGCGAACGCTCCCATTGGCTTCCCTTACTGCTCATGACTGCAAAGAGTACCAGTGCTGACTGGAGCCACCCTCAGCGTTTGATTTATCAGGTCTTTACTAGACCCGCTAAATCAAATACCAGAAGATTGATCTCTGGAGCAGCAAGTGTAGATGTATCTATCTGTCTTCTGACAGGGGCTAATGCTGAGGGCTCTAGAGGAAATAAACAGAACAGGGAATCATCAAATAATCCATTCCCTATCACTCATTTCTAGCTTCTGGCAAACAGAGGTTAGAATAACCATCCCTTCTCAATAGCAATAGATGGACCTATCCTCCAGGAACTTATTTCTCCACAGAAGTCCTGTATACATCACTTATGTCCCAACAAAAGGCCTATTTCCAGGACTAAAATGCAACCTACCTGGTGCAGAGGCCTTGTGTTAAATATCTGCCAAGGGGTGAGGAGCAGTAGGTAAGGAAACATCTGCTAGAAATAGGTTTGTTTGTTTGTTTTTCTTTTGCTTTTATAGCAAAGTTCCCATGTCAATGTATATCTGTATGGTACATGTTATGTGTAGCATAATATAATTGGGCTGATACAGTTGCCTTTTCACTGTCAAGATGCAAACAGTAGTGTACAAATGAGAGAGTATGTGCACACTTGGGTGAACAAAGGAAATGCCCAAATAAGCTCGCCGCAGTCTGCAAGCAGGATGGTATGAGCCAAAATCAGAAGCCTTGCCAGACAACTGCATAAAACACTGTCGACCATTGATCCCAGTGGGGTTGCAGCCATTTACAATGGGTATGAATCTGGCTCTGTGTCTGTAAAATGAGAGGTAATTCTCCTTGTTTCACATAAAAAAGCCCATTTTGAAAATGTGGCCATGTTAATTACTCCCCTATTTGCAGGATCTGGCGCTGATTCTCTAGGACACTCTAGAACACCCTGTTTTAAGCATGTGAATAGTTCTGCTGGATTCACTGGCTTGACTGACCTGCTTTGTTGCTCTGCTACATCAGGACCTAAATGAGGACCTAGGTGCATCATTTCAGTGCATGTTATGTGCGAGCAAACATGGAAGCTGCCTGTGTAGCTTAGTGGGCATGTCTAGTCATGGTATCGTTCAACTAAAACAACGGGTGACCCTACCGAGCCTGTACAGCCCTACCCCAGGCATGGACATCACCCAATAACTCCCATTGTTAGAACATGCTAGCACACTCCCCAGATTATAATGCAATGAGATAGTTAATTCATCATTCCCTTCCTGCAGCACACACATTTTTCAAGTGAGAAGATGGTTGCTTTTACATCTAAGGATTTTTGGAGTCCAACAAAGATTTAAAGGAAAAAAAAACAGTAAAATCAATAAAGAAGTTGAGAAACATCAATGTGTCCTTAAAATACTGGCGCTTTATTATGAGCACCTGACCTTCTTTTCCCTCTAAATCTTTATTCTTTGTGAAAGCTGAGCTTGGGCACCACGAATGAGCCAGTCGGACCTGTGGGAAATGATGGCCCTGCGTTATGGCTCTCCCTTACAAAATAAGAGTCCTTTCAGAAGTCTTTCTGCCTGAGTATTTAATTATTAATACCATATTCCACTCCCTTCTCCACCCCCTATTATGAAACCTTGTATTGCTTAAGATACTACATTCTTTATTTCCAATTTGTAAGTGCTGCGTGGTGTATATCTACCCTTTTACAAGTGGCACCTGGTAGCTATGGAGACGAAGAATGTTAAATCCAAGCCGAGGATAGTATTTCAGCGGGGGCTTATGGATGCTGCATGTGTCTTCAGTGATCAGGTGCTTTAATGTCTCCCTGAGTCTTCTGTGCTAAAAATGCTCATGTTCACTAAACGGTTGTGCAAATACAGGGCCAGATTCACAACAGCTGCGAACTGAAGTGTCTCCATGGATTTCAGTGTAACTTCATTGCTTTAACACCAGCTGATTATCAGGCCCACAAAATACACAGTCTATAGCCTGAGCCTTGCAAACACGCACATGCTTAACTTTACTCACATGGGTAGAACCAATGAAGCAAATTATTACTTAATATTGGACTGGTACTCCATAGTGTGAGTGCTACACAGGCAACAATGAACAGGCAGCCTCTGCCCCCAAACAACTTACAGGCCAAGTATCAGAAGAGAGACGTTAGCTACAAGAAGAGATGTAAGAAACAGAGAGAGGGATGTGATTGGCATGAAAAGCAGTAGCTGGCACACACCAGTTGCTCAGCCATTGTCCAGTGTCTTATTGGGATCACAGCACAGGTGAGTTTTAAGGAGAGATGAAGAATAGGATGGTTCACATGAACAAAGGTTATTAATGTCTTTGGAAGGCCACAACTCACGTGATTATCTGAGGTCCACACTTTGAAATAACATGAATGTAAGGCAAGATTTTCAGCATCGCTGCACTGAAGTCAAATGGAACCACAATAATTTACAACAGCGAGTGTCTGGTCTGTAGACACTTCTCTACCAATTCAGATTTCTATCGTGCCTCTAACCTTAACGTATTGTCTATATTTTGATTTTCCTCTGCCATTTACCTCTTCAGCGTTCTTCAAGACTGCTTAGTTAGTGGCAACAAAAATATCACTCATTCAGCTAAGCAGGAAACACTGGTTAAAGCTGGTTAACATTTTCCTTCTTGGCCTAGTATGCCCTAACTTCCACTTAAATAGTTCTTGATATAGAGAGCCAAATTCTGCTCTAACTAATACAGGTTCAAATCAGAATTGGTTATTCCAGACTTTCAATGGTGTAACAGCAGAATGCAGCCTGAAGATCATAAGGGAGGACCTTTTATGAATGCTTATCTCCAAGGGGAAAACTATAGGTCAGACCCTGGATGTGACCCAATAAATCTACATTTCTCCAGTGCACATATTTAGGAATCAGAACATTTCTCCAGTATCTAAAACACACAAGTGATTTTCAGGAATGACAGTGCTGGATCCTCAGCTGATGAAAATGTACGTAGCTCTACAGCAGGCAGAGGCGCTCCCCTGAGCTACAGCAGCTGAAAATCTAGATTACTCTGTGAGAGTACATTTAAAGAGAGTGCAAATATTCCAATTACATACATTTGTATTAAATTTCATCGCTGTTTATATGTATCTGAATGTCTATAGCTCGACTGGGAACACATCAGTATTCCGTTATCAAAGCCTTCTAACTGCAACATAAGATTTGACAACTTGTCAGAGTCATGTTGCATTTACCATCTTTTATAACAAACATCGGAAATCTTGCTTAAATTATTTTTCTTTGCAAAGCAATCAATTGCAAACAGATATTAAAACAATGTATTGCAAGCTCACAGTGGCCTGACATCCTCTCAGCCTTTAATTTCGCATTAGTGTAGTGTTTCTCAACCAGTGGTATGAGTACCCTTAAGGGTACTCGAGAAGTCTGGGGGGTACGTCAACACAACTGAAATTTGGAGAAAACTGAATTTTTGTTTTAAGTTTTACAGCACTTTATAATTTTTGTACTTTTTAACACCCAAAAATTTCATCGCCTGCCCGGCTATGATAAGTTGTTTAAACAAATGTATTGCAATGGTAGAAAAAAAAATGTGTGTCTGAAAACTGTAGGTACTGGGGGGTACTTACTTTTTTTAAAGGGGTACTTTATAAAAAAAAGGTTGAGAAACACTGCATTAGGGTACAATTCAGCATGCAGAATTTGTCAAATCTGGCCCTGAAATTCCCTCCCTTAATTGCCCAGAGACCTATAACTTTCAATTTGGATGCCATGAACGCATACCAGTATAGTCTATTTTTAAACCTAAAATGACTTCAAACATGTAGGATCTTCTGTGCACTAAAGCCATTGTAGTAATTTCTTTGATTTCAGTGGGCTTTGAATCAGGCCTTAAAGGGACCTAATTCTCCCGAGTTACTCTGGTATAAATAAAAAGGAGCGTCACTGAAGTTAAATAAACTACACTGGTATAGAACATTTGAAAGAACAGACCCCAGTCCAAACCAGTGTAATTCTATCAAGTCCAGTTGTTTTCCACTGGTGTTGCTGACAGCAGAATTTGCACCTTTCTTTCTCAATTGCTTTTGATGGCAATGATGCATATAACAGGACATTCATTATCAACAGGGATGTCACTCTAAGAAAAATAACCACTAATCACAGCCTTTCACTTTTCCTCATCACCAAAAGCAAAAGTGGTGAGTGCCCAAACTGAGACACCTTAAAAGGGCCTGATTTTCAGAAAGTACTGAATAACTTGCCTCTAAAGAACAGGCCCTTGGAAAGTGTTTCCAGTTGCTCACCAGAATCACTTTTAAAAATACCCAAGCTTAATATTTATACAGGTCTGGTTGACAAAGAGACTGGCCAAACTCCTGACCCATCCACATAAGTGGGAGGAAGAAGGATGTGAACCAGGCACAATACACACCTCAAGTTTTCTGGTTGAGTCTCCACAGCCATGGTCCACCATTGCTTTAGTACCATTAAAGAGCCCATAACAGCAAGTAAGTTGTTAATAGGAGACACTGTTAAAATGTAACCACATAAAGCCTTTTTACCATGTATAAATGAGCAGTGGTGATCAAAAGCACCCTCCCCCTTTTTATTATCCATGTTCCATTAACTACAGAAAGTCTCTGTGACTGCTCAACATTAAGCTGACAAAGTTTAAGGACCTTAGGACGCAGACAATGATGACAATTCCTGACTCTATCTTCTGTATGCTCAGAACCAAACTGATACCTGGTGTAAAAGGACACCACCCTCTTGGTCACAAGTGAGGCATATCTGCTCTATGCCACATTCGACCATAGCCCACCAGCTCAAAGTTTACAGCAAAAATATCATGCACTTGCAAATGTATCTTATGACTTGGGCCTTCAAGACCTCAGCTCAGCAAAGCACATAAACAAATGCTTAAATCCATCCTTATTCAACCAAGCCCTTAAGCAGTGCTTAACTACCATGGTATTTATGTGATTTGCTGAATCAGGGCCCAAATGTGGAAATATTGGGATCAAGTTTAAACAGCATCATTTTTAATGACTCAATTTTCAAATGGGTCAAATGTGATGTGATCTGATATAAATCTTGGTATAAACACTTTAATACTACTCTTCTATATGTACTCTTTTAAATAGCAAGGACCTTAATCCCCTCCCATTTACACCTAATTAGGAGTGACTCCCATAAAGCCTATAGAGTTATACTAGTGTAAAAGGGGCACATGCAAGAGCAGAATCAGGCCTCAAATGCCTTTAACATGGTTATTTATTCCAACATCATCTCCTCTTTGAATAAACTTCTTTCAAGTTAAAACTGTTGAAAATAGCCACGGTCACTTCCCTGATGTTGTAATTTAATTAAATAACCTTTCACACTGAGCAAACCCAAAAGCAAAAAAAGCTCATTAATCTTTCTAGTGATTAGATACACCTAAAGAGCTTCAAACATTTACCTCTCCTTCTCAGCAGCTGAAATGGTTTTAGGAGGATCATGGTTCATACCTCACATTCCCTGGAGCCAGAGATGGTAAATGTGCAGGGCCCAGATCCATTAACTGATACATCCATGGTCTCAGAGTTTGTCGGCTTGTAGTCCACGTAATACTCCTGTAAAGGGGAGTTCATTTGCCTTTCAGACTCTCTGGCCTTTTTCCTGCGCCTCTTCATAAGAGAGTGTTGTTGCAGTTGTTTCATGCTGGCTGGGTAGCGTTTCCACGACACATAGATAACCAACAAAATCATAGCCACAGAAAGAAAGAGGGCGACACTCCCAGCAATAATTTTATGAAAGGAAACATGTTCATACTCTGGTTCTGCTCCAGGGGTCGGTAAGTCTGGAGAAGGACTGGGCATCACAGAGGTCATTTGATTGCTTTCCAGTTTAGAAATAGTAGGTTTGGGGATAAAGAGAGGTCTCTGGGGAGTTTTAGGTGGCTGGTATGCTCTTTCAGTGACCACAACCTGGATTTCGGTACAGATATTATATGTTTCCACAGCATCGGTCACCTTTTCGCCCTGGATTTGCTTAGGGCCTGCACATATCATAGTGCTTTCTTTATTGCCCTTGAAATTCTTAAGCCAAGTAACAAGAGGGCAAATGCTTCGAGTACATTCCCACATGTTTCCAGACAGAGTGATGGATATTAGTGAGATCCACGCATTGACAGTCTCCTGAGAGATGTTGGTGAGTTTGTTGGAATCCAAGTTCAGCTTTTGCAAGTTGGGCAGGCATTTGAAGGTCCCCGGTTCTATCCCAGTGATGTCATTCCCCGATAAATCCAAGTTGTGCAAGGAACTCCAAGTCCACGTTAAGCCTTGGTTAATAGACCGGATCCTATTCCACTGCAGATAAATAGAGCGGAGGTTGAAGAGGCGTGGAAAATGGGCAAAGTTGATCTTTGAGAACTGATTGTGCTCCAAGTGGAGTTCTGTAAGCTTCAGGAGACCAGCGAAAGCATTACGGGATAAACTCCGCAGGCGGTTGTATCCCAAATCCAGAAAATCGAGATTTCGGCAATCTTGGAAAACTCTGATTGGCACCGTTTTCAATGAGTTCGAGCGCAAGTGCAGGATCAAGAGTTTGCGAAGGCCCTTAAATTGCTCCGATTGCAACACCTGCAACTTGTTGTAAGACAGGTCCAGATTGCGGAGATTGGGGACCGGGTGAAAGGTTTTGTTGTGCAGATGGATGATTTTATTGGAGCTCAGGATTAATTCCTTCAGCCGACGGATCCCCTGAAATGCATCCTCGTCTACGGAGCTGATGTAATTATGGTCAAGATAAAGCCATATGAGCTGGTTCAGGCCTGCAAACTGATTTGATTTAAGCTTTTGGATGCTGTTGTACCGTAGCGATAAGCCTTGAGACCCTCCAGAAATATTCTGAGGGATGTCTCTGAATGCATGTGACTCACAGTACACAATTTTGCCATCACATCTGCAGTTCTTGGGGCAAGCTCGCTGAGCCCCTGCGAGCATAAGAAACAGCACCATCGGCAGTAGCACTAGCCCCACACTCATGCCTCTCAGCTGCTTAATTAAATGGAAACCTACAATATTAAAAAGAAGACAAATGTCCATTGTAAAGCTATTAAAATAAATCACCCACAGATTACTAATGTCAATGGGGGTTCTGCTAAGGCATTAGTGGCATGGTTGATTTGAAGACAACCTGTTTGGCTCCTTTTCTGCAGTATTGTTTGTATAAATGTCTGTGGTTTTGAGTTCCTATCCCAGCTTCCCTCACCCCCATCTCCCCCCCGACACTCTTATTATTCAATTACTTTTGTGTGATTTATGACCCCTTTGGACGACGGGGAGCCTATTTGCTCGTCATTTGTTCTCATGCACATCAGCATGCTATGTAGCTGGTACAGCCTTATCATTAGGAGCTGAGGCTTTAGCAATACCCATATTTGTCAAGTCACTGTGCCGAATTCATGGCACTTTTGGAAAAGGAAATGAGAAACAGCTTCTCGTGGTTCAACAAGTACAGTGGTCCTTCATAAACCCAACTGCATGTAAATCTTCCCTAGCCCACTCTCCAATAATGAATATAAAATAAGAACCACAGCAAGCAGATCATGTATAATAAAGTTTGTCCCTTCCCTTTAAAATGTCTTTATTGCACAATGAAATAGCAGAGTTGAGCTTTACCAAATGGCTTTCTGAATAATACTTCTGGTATTGTATTTCAGATACTTGTCATTTCCATACATACACATGTAACACAAACATAGATGTGCATCTATATCATATAACATTTGTACCAGACCAGATATGAAAATGAGTTTCATTACATGCATATTTCAAAATAGAATGACCATGATTAAAATATAGATGCACGCATATTTATCCACATGTTAGCTAATAACTCTTTATAGATATAACTATTAATGTGTGTATTTTATACACAGTATGGAAATATATGCACACCTCTATATGACTGTTGACATAAGAGCAACAAAACCAACAAAGTTTAAAGAGCGAAACTGGAATCTGAAAACCTTCCTCGCTGGTGCTGATTTTAATATTTGGTATTTCAGATGTCAGATTGGTTATCCTGTATTAAAGCTGTTATGCGAACACAGTCACATTTTCTACATTCTCTGAATAATCATGAGAATCAGAAAATCCAACACACACACACACACACACACACACTTTCTCAAAGGCTGTAATAATTTTGGGACCACTGGCTCTTTCCAGAATTGTTACTCACAATTAGGCTGCTTGCTACCATCAGGAGAATTTATCTCTTGTATAAATAATAGCTTTATTATTTGTGTACACGTCTCTCTCTCTCTCTCTCTCTCTCTCTCTCTCACACACTCTCTCTCTCTCGCACACACACACACAGAACACACACACTCTCTCTCTCTCTCTCTCCTGTGTTTGCAGTTATTTACTCTTATGGTCCAATTTTAAACCAAGAGGCAATCAGTGCAAGAATTCCTAATTCAAAAAGCCTCTATATGTCTCTGCCTTTCACTTTAATGGCTAGGTTTTTAATTTAAATCCTGATCTTTCACTATTGCTTATGTGCGTGCCAACACAGAAATATGTTTGGGCTATAACAGACCGGAGTGGGGGTGGGGGAGATAAACCTGTCACACTTGAAAAAATAAGACTGGCAAATGACTGCTGGAAATCTAGCAGTTAGGGATATCTTTTCAGATATTGAGTGAGCCTTTTCAAAACCACGTATACAACAAAATCCATTGCCCTTCACTCCCCCCTGCTCCCTCCCCCCACACATGTTCCTCACAAGCTGCAAACTGTTAAACATCCTTCCTGACAACCTGTATAAGAGATCTACAGGCTTGTTTAATAGGAATATAAACCTAGAAGAAACCCTGTGTGTTTCTCTCTCTCATGGAGATATATGTACTTATCTATGTACGTAGAGCTGTGTGGGTGGGTGGCATAGATTGTGAATGTACTTTCTGCAGTCCTTAACTCAGTGCATGCATGTAATTAATTACATATAAAAACACTGCAGGAGGAAAGGGGGAAACATGATCTAAAAATATAATAGCAAGTACAGTGAGTCACCTAGCAAAGAAATGCACTGCTGCTGTTTAGATTATTCTCCCTCTTGAACAGCTAATAATCTGACTAAAAAATATACGGTACCGTTGCAACTGTGCTAAGAAAGATAGAACAAAAGTTCACTTACCCATCCTTTTCTCGTCCACAAATGTATCCCCCTTTTCTTCCTCCAGTTGTTTTCTCCTCTGTCTCACTCTTGCTTTTGTGTGTGGGGTTTTTTTTTAATTTGGTCTCCTTTCCTTAAACCATCATGTCACAGCACAGCTGCCAGTCACATCACCACCGTCCAGCATGCATGCCAGTAACCCACACAAAGTTCCCCAGAGAGGACAAGCAAGAATTTGGGGGATGAGGGAACGGAGGGAGGGAAAAAGGATGGGGGTGGGGAAGGCAGGACCAGGGGTGTAGAGGAGATTGGGGGGGGGGGATCCTAAGCTCTCAGAGCCATTGTGGAAGTCTTTAGAGAAGAGAGAGCATTAATTGGTAATCTGCACGTAAAAACGATAGCACACCATGAAGGTAAGCCAACTTCTCTGGCAGGAATAAGAAAATCTTCCCGGGTACCTAGCATCCCTTATTCTGCTGCCTTTTGCCATTCCCAGACACAGCAATCCATCCTCCAGTGCTCCAGTTCTCAAAGCAGACAGGCCTCCTGTGCTGTGGAAGACGACCCCTGTTTAAAAGCTATGCAGGGTAGCTTTCTCCATTTAGCTGGTCAGGTTTAAAGTGTGTTGTAGCTGTGCTGAGAGGCAGCTCTTGTCTAATTCAGAAGGCTTTCCAGAGAGTGATGATGCTCTGGAGCTTGTTGGTGCTAATGTTCTAGTTTGCGATACACTGAGTGCCCTCCACTGGAGAAAACAGATCGCACATTAAAGTCATGAACAAGTGATCCTGTCATTGCTATGCAGACTTTCCCCTTTCAGAAAAGAAAATTAAAGACACAGATTGCTTCTCCCCGCTCCCGTCCCTACCCCATCTCCCTGCCTAGATTATTAAATGTTTATGCCATGGTTTTCTTGCAGTGACTGTAAAAGACTAAATAAAACACCTGTTTCCCGCATATTTAGCAAGCTGCATGTGCTCAAAAAATCCTTCTAAACTTGAATATTTTTCTTGTGTAAATTATACATTGTTTTATTTTCTTTATTCAGCAGGGGAGGGGATACTTGCAGATTATAAATGAAGGTGATTTTGAGGTGGCCAAGCAGGGGCTGTGAAATATACAAATCAATCATCCATATAAAAGGAATTTAATTAAAAGTACCACATTACACGTAAATATACTGAAAATGTTTTATTCCTTCACTAGGTTAATTGCTTTTTGTCAGAAAAATAAAAAGTAAAATATCCAGTTCAGGGCTAGTGATGCATAGTTATTTATACTTTCTTCCCCGTCCCCTTTTCACTTTTAGAAGCAGGGTGGTGCAGTATATAGGACACTGGACTGGGATGTGGGAGACCTGGTTCCTTCTCTTAACTCTGCCACTGACCTGCTGTGTGAACTTGGGCACTTCACTTCTGTGACTGTTTCCCCTCCCCCCAGCCACCTTTATGTACTATGTCTATGTAGGGCCCCTACATAGATACAGCAGAATGAGGACTGGTAACATATTGCTGTTAGGGATGTAAGAGTGTAGTCAATTAACCAATAAGCAAATGCTATAGACTACACACATTTCCCCCCGCCTCCCTTCCTGCAAGTACGTTTTTTAGCAGGCTTGCCAGCAGCCTGGCTCAGTTCCAGCCTGCTCCAGGCCTGGGAGTTCAGCCCCCCCCTTCCTGGACAGGGGCTGCTACCACCCTGTGCTGGTTCCTCAACAGGAGCTGGTTTTGAAACTGGCTCCCTTTGCGGACTAGCTCCTGCCTGGTGCCCCTCACTGCGGCGTCTCATCAGAAGCAGCAGCGTGGAGTGGCAGGGGCTCCTCAGGAGTGGGGCCAGAGTGCACTGGCTGCCGGCCCCACCCCTGGGGGCTACAGAGTAGTGGAATTGATTCATCAACTATTAAGAATTCATGAGGTTAATCGACTATTCAATGAACTGAAATTCAACATCCCTAAGGTTACGTCTGGACTACAAGCCTCTTTTGAAAGAGAGCGTCTAGACTGCAACCACTTCTTTCGAAAAAGCGAGCTGCAGGCAGTCTGGGTGCTCTCTTTCGAAAAAGCCCTGTTTGCATTCAAGAACACCTTTTTTCGAAAGAGCACTTTTGAAAAAAGGCATTCTTCCTCGTAAAACAAGGTTTACCGCAGTCATAAAAAAATGCTGCGTTCTTTTGATTTAATTTTGAAAGAATGCAGCGGCAGTCTAGATGCAGGGGAGGTTTTTTTGAAAAAAGGCCACGTTTTTCAAAAAAACCCTGTAGTCTAGACACACCCTAAGTGCTGTACGTGTTCAGTAGCCCACTGAACCTTGATGAGAAAGAAAGCCTTCCCACCCCAAATCCCAAAGTACATGTTCAGAGTAGTTTTCCATACTGGCCTACGTGTCTGTACAGCACCTAACACAATGAAACCCTGATGTAGCCCAGGAATGCTGGCTGCTGCTCTTAGTAATTTCACTTGTATTAACAGTAATAAAACTCAGCTCTCATTCAAACCCTGAGTTCTCTAATCCAGTTTGACTACTTCTGTCTAAGTAAAACTGAGGCGCTCATCCTGCAGTCAATTCCAGATGAAGTCAAAAGGATGATCGCCTCCATCCGTGTCCCTCCGCACGATACACAGAGTCAACTGCAGGATCTAGGCCTGATTGCAAGATTTGGTCCTCAGTAAGTAGGGATGGGTAAAACAGCTCCAGTAAGAGCTGGAGATGGGCATAAATAAAAATTTCTGATCCAGATCCAACGTCTCAAAGTTTAGGGGAATTTTGATCCAGGTTTTAGTTCTGGCCTATAGTAAAGTTTTACTGTGTTTACAATTTGTACAATTTACAAATCTCCTTTCCTTGGATTCTTCTACATTAGCAGTTATCATGTTTGAATTTCAACAATCAAGTAGCTAATCTGAGGTGGGGACCCACCCTACAGGGTTTGTGGTTGAACCACAAGAGGTTGCATGATGCTGAAGACAATTTATCCCTGTCAACACACACAACAAAGTCATAGTGAGCATTGTGTTAGCTAACTTGACTGTTAGAAGTGGGGCAGCCACCTTTCAATTTGCTGGTAACCAGACAATGCACCCACTCCCTCAAGGCCCAGCACTCATCACTTGCTCCTCTGTCACTCACTGGAATTGCTCCCTCTCTACCACCGCCCCCTCACACACCCAATTGGGCTTTGCCGGGGGAGAGCTTTGTGCTCCTGGAAGGGGCGGGGCCTCGGATGGAAGGGGAAAGGCCTCAGACAGAAGGGCCGGGGCCGGGGCCAGAACCAGCCAGCCCTCAGTGCCACATGACTCTCCAGCAGTGATTTAAAGGGCTCACAGCTCTGGCCACTGCCGCTGCCACAGAATTGCCAGGTTCCCAGGACAGTTTCCTCCTTTGCCCCTTAACTCCGTTGGCAGGCCTGGCCTCCCTCTGCTCTGGGGCTGGGCGGAGAGCTGCTGCAGCCTGACGAGGAGCTCATCTGCAGGTACGAAGCAGCCGTGGCTAAGTGGGGCTTGTGAGGGTTAATGACCTGGCTAACCAGGCTTTTGGGGTCCAGTCAGCACATCTCACCATACACAGGCAGGTTCCCATTTCAGCAAGATTTTCCAGTCAGAAACCGGGCACCTGGCAACTAATGTTCCCTCTAAGCTGTGCAGCACAGGTTCACAGGTGATTCATCAGCCAGCCCAGTCAGTCAGCTCTGTGCTTGAGCCCTGAGCCTCTGACTGGGCAGGGATGATTAATCACCTGTGAAGCTGTGCGGCTGCACAGCTTAGAGGGAACGCTGCTGGCAAACCCTAATTAACAGTCATATTCAAGCATGGTAAAAAAATTCTGCTCTACAGGCCAGTGTCTTGGGCATTGGGGTTTGGTCCAGACAATTCTCTAAGAAAAACCTGACAGTTTGCCAACAACTCAATCTAAAAATCTATTTTTGGGTGGGAAGAGAAGGGGATCTAAAAAGCCTCCAAAATTATCTCCATAATTTTATTTGACCTTAATTCTTGATTTTATATGAGACCAGAAGCAGAACTGCCTGCCAGAAGCTGTCCCTCATTCTTACTTTTTAGGACCTTGAAATTCCCAACAAGAGAGGGCCCTCCCCTTCCCCGCTCCCCCGAGCAAAACATATACAGAGGTATGAGTGTGACAAGGTTGGTGAGACGGTATCTTTTACTGGATAGGCAAGCTTTCGAACTCCAAGGACCTTACCTAGACATGCATCTGACAAAGTGGGTCTTTGCCCGCGAAAGCTTATGCTGCAATAAATCTGTTAGTCTATAAGGTGTCACAGGACTTCTCGTTGTTCTTACCTACCTTGTTACTCTCATATTCTGGAACCAACACAGCTACAACACTAAAAATAACAAGAAATAAGTATGCCATGAAGTGTCTGGATCTTCTATTTTTTTTTTGGCCACCTTTGCAAATGACAGAGCACTAACACAGGTCAAAAATCACAAGTCAGGCCAATACATACATACATAGATGCATAATCCTGAGATTGGTTACATTTTAGGTTCTTTCTATTTGCCTTCTGGTTCCCAGCTTTTGAGGTGCACTTCAGTCAATGTATCAGGCTTTTCTTCCCAACCACAAAGCTAGAAATGTATTCTTTATAAAAAAATGAACTGAGATTGCAGCAGTGGGAGCTTTATACTGGTGAAATCATGTCCACATACCTTAAATTGCAAAATTCTCACTGACTTCAGTGAGGCAGGATTTAACCCCAGACATTTAAGGCTCCAAATTAAATCTTGAATGTTGGAAACAGAATTTGTATTTGGCAAAATGCATGGAATTCAGATTTTTTAAAATACCTAGACAAGGGAGAAAGAGAGAGTTGGTTGAAAAAAATGTTTTCATCAAAATTGTTTAGTTTTCTTTTTGTTCTGATTTTTGGAAATTCAAAAATTTTCAGATACCTCTATCAGGTGAGATTTTTCAAAAGGATTTAAGCACATCTGGGCATATCATTTCCACTGACTTCAGGTAGGAGTTGGGACTCTCACTCCCTTCTGTGCTTTCAAAAATCCCAACTATTTGTTGGTTGATAAGTGGAGGAAACAAATTTCACAAACTTTGTGAAGTTTTCCCCCATTCATTTTCATATCTCAGAAAAAATTCAAAATTGAAAACATTTCAACCATCTCAAAGAAATTACAGATTAACCAGCTGTATAGCTGTCTTTATGTGCACATAAAGAACATAGATAGACTAATTGTGAAGGCATTGAGAAAATAAGAACATAAGAATGGCCATACTAGGTCAGACCAAAGATCTATCTATTCCAGTAGCCTGTCTTCTGACAGTGGCCAATACCAGGTGCCCCAGAAGCAATGAGCAAAACAGGGAATTATCAAGCGATCCCACCCCTGTTGCCCATTCCCAGACTCTGACAAACAGAGGCTAAGGTCACATTCCTACCCATCCTGGCTAATAGACATTGATGGACTTAACCTTCATGAAGTTAGCTAGTTCTTTTTTGAACCCTGTTAAAGTCCTGGTCTCCACAACATCCTCTGGCAAGGAGTTCCACAGATTGACTGTGCATTGTGTGAAGAAATACTTCCTTTGGTTTGTTTTAAAATTTCTACCTATTAAAATGCCACCTGCTCAGACAAGGGCTAGACCCCCAGCTGCTCAGATTAAGAACCTGATGTGCTACCAGCTGAGCTAGTGAGATGAGCCAGATCACTGTCTGCTTTATTCCATACATGCCGATTTTTAAGACCAGAAAGAGCCATGGCAATTAACTTGTCTTACCGCTAACGTTGTAGATGACAAAGCACCTCACTCAGGCCTGGTCTGTACCAAACCAGGCAGGTTGGCTTAAGATACACCATCCAGCCATGCAAAATGCGTAGTTGGATTCGGCTTACCTTCAGCTGAGGCACCGTGGAGTCCACTCTCTACCGGGCCCCAGCCCGGGGCCCCACTGGTGGTGAGGCGTAGAGAATCCAGCTCAGTGGAGAATCTTTCCAAAACGCACCGAGCTCACTGGGCTACCTCTTGGCCCCCTGCCCTGGGCTGCTTCCTACCCCCGTCCAGCTGCATAGGGCAGTTTGGAATCAGGCTGCTCCCCCGGCTGCCACTCGTCTGGCTGCTGCTCCTCTGGCTGCTGCTCCCTCTGGCTGCTGCTCCTCTGGCTGCTGCTCCTCTGGCTGCTGCTCCCTCTGGCTGCTGCTCCTCTGGCTGCTGCTCCTCTGGCTGCTGCTCCCTCTGGCTTGTGCTGCTCCTCCGGCCACGCCTCCTCCGTTTGTGGCTCCGCTGGCTGCGGCTCTCACTGTCCACGGCTCCCTCTAGCTCAGGCTGCTCTGCCAGCTGCTGCTCCTGGGTTAGGGCAGGAGCTCCTCCCTCCCCCGGTGACCAGCCCCAACAGGCCAGCCTTTATACTAGGGCTGCACTGTGCGCGTGCCCAGCAGGACTATGGGGGAGGGGCCTTCTCCACCCAATAAGCCCGTCTTCCACCCCCCTGGCCAGTGCGAGGTTGGTATACCCCGTCACAGGGGATCTACACTAGTCCTGTTAAACCACACGCTAGAAGATCAACCTGATCTAGGTAATGTGGACACGGCCCTAGAAATCCCTACCCTGCGGCCCATAACTTGCATTTGAGGTATTGGAAAGACATAGTCTTGATTTAACGATGTCAAATGATGGCGTATTCACCATATCCTTAGGTAAACTGTTCCGGGGGTTAATACCTTCCATGTTTGAGAGTCAGAGCTCTGGTTAGGAGGTCCTGGGAAACTATGGTTTATTCTTTCAGCTCACACAATAGTGTTTGAATAGTTCATCTATTTTCTAAGGGGATGGATGGAATTCACTTGCCTCCATCATGACCCACCTCTACCCCATCCACACAAACACACTCTCTTCCATCCTCACATCAAGCATTAAATCCTCAGCACAAATGGCCTGATCAAGAAATCTGGGATGTCAGTGAAAATACTCCTATTAATTTCAGTGGCCTTTAGATCAGACTTTAAAGACGTGAACATAACTTATCTTAGAAACACGAAATAAAAGTCAACAGATGCAGACCATTATGAACCACTGGATGATACAGTTGCCCTGACACCCCATTGGCCTTTTGTTGGGTACCACTTTATTGGCCATATCTACAATGGGAAAAACAAAATATGTATTCACTGATACACTGATACATTACAAATGAAACAATGTTAAAAATATTAGTTCCTAGTGTAGACAGCAAGAGGTGGTCTTGTTGAACAATGTATTTGCTGGCTATGGTGAACCCCAGCTGCTCCTTTGGTTAACAAAACTGAACATGCCTCCTCTTGCACATACTAAGGCATAATTATATTAAAATTGTGTTCGTTAAAACATTTTAGCTGGCACATTTTCTAGTATGCCACATTTTAAAGAGATAAACAACCCTGTGATGAGCAGTTCTTGGATTTCTCTGTAGGTTAGGATCTATCTTCTCTGAGCACCAAAACAGAGATTCATTTTGGAACTTCCCTTTCCTCTTTTATAAAAAGGTTTTTCAGACCTCCTCTCTTTCCTCCTCTGGATAATGGTATGTATTTGTTTGATGGCATCTGTGCCCCAAAAACTAGACAAGGTATTTTTCTTTTATTAATATTTCAGTATATTGCTCTCCACCTCAAGGGCAGTGAAAAATATTGCCTTGGTGCACACAAAAACGTATGGTCAAGCTTCTGAAGGCCTGATTGTACACAGAATGCAACAGGCATTCAGTATGGAAGTGAGAGCGAGTAAGAGAGATTAATTGAATCTTTGTAATCAGATTTTCAAAAGTGCTCAGGGCCTTGTTCTCAAACTTTCAGATGTCCCCTAATCATGGCTGTATTTTCAAAAGAGCCAAGCAAGCTTTTAACCATGAATCAGTTCCCAGTGAGGAGGAAAAGTTGTAATCTCAAAAAACATCCACAAACCTCCTCCTCCCACAAAAAAGATTTTTCATTGTATGTCAGATTATTTTGATTTACCTTAAAGACTAACTAAAATATATAGAATCATGAGCTTTCCTAGGTAAAACCCACTTAATCAGTTGAACTGGAGTGATTTTAGAGGTACAAGACATTTAATTAAAATATACTGACCAACTGTACAGGGTCCTTTTGAAAATATGACCCTCAGTGTTTTCCTCTGTCTTTCTGATTGAAAACTATCTAATGGTGGTAAATCTGGAGAAATGAAATTAATCAACTCAACCCCCTCCCCAGTAATATCAATTTGATTATGAGTCAATGCAGTGCTCTTGGAATACACCCACAGCTTCTAAAAATACTGTATTGGTTGAAAGAATATTCTCAAAATATATCCAAGCTACAAAGTCTCTTTTTCAGTTGCATTTGCCAGAGCTCTCTGGAATCTCATTATACACCCTTCAATTCTCACTGTTTCTCTCCCTAACACATACAAATCCAAGTTCTTCGGATACTGGATCACATGCATCAGTTTCATACATTTAGTTTGTGCACCAGAACTCAGCCGAGTCAAAGCTAAGCAACGACCATGGGAACTCGATTGCTACAGCATGAATCAGCTTATCGGAATGATTTTTTTTTAAACTCTGTGATGGTGGCATAGCAAAAATGCATATTCATCAACTAGAGAGGAATACCTAAAGATATCCATCAGAGGTATATCTAGCTATGAAACAGCATTAGAGATACTCATTTTTTTCCCCAACACAAGTTTTTCATTGACACTTTTCTCAGAACAAAATTTTTTCACCTACAGAAATTGCTTCAGACAAAAATATTCAGGTATGTGCAATACCCAGGCCTTCAAAAACTGATTTATTTCCAATTTTAAAAGGAAAACATTGTTAGCCAAAAAACAAATTTCAGTTTTGGGGTTTTGCTTTTTCAACAAAACTCCAAAATTTCGTGAAAATGTTTGACAAAAATGAAAAACTTGGTTTTGTTTACCAATGTCTACAGTAAAAGAAAGAAACAAAAGCCATTTGCAAACATTTGAAAACCAGCTCTACTAGCACGTGTTGCAATCTTGGGTGTCAGATATCACAGTGATGGGTATCATATAAAGACCTGGCTAGAACTCAAGTCGTGAAACTGAACCATTTTCCCAATTGTATATATTTCTTCATTAATCACTATAATGCTATTAAAATACATAAGGTTATGTCTACACTACAGCATTATTTTGAATATCTAATTTTGAAATAAATATTTCGAAATAGCTTATTTCGAAATAACGTGTCTACATACAAAATGCATTTCGAAATAGCTTTTTGCTATTTCGAAATAGCGCGTCCACACTGAGTGGACGCTGAATCACATTTAAGGCCGGCTGGAACCAGGTCCGGCAGGGCATCAGGTCAGGAGTTACTTTGTGTGGCTGCTGCCTGAGGCTATCTGAGGCTGTGCTTAAAGGGACCCCCCCCCGGACAGCCGGTTCTCAGATTTCCCGGCTTGCTTGCCTACCTCAATGAGGGACAGCAAAGCATTTTGTCTCTGTGTGCTCTGGTTGTCCTCACTCAGGACACCAGAGCACTCTGCAGCATGGAGCCAGAGCTGCCCCCTGGGCACTCTGGTGCTTCTCTTGGACACATTGCTGTGAGCCTGGCTGCACTTTCTGCAGGCTGCCATCCGGGAAGTCCATTGGGGGACTGTCAATATCCAGGAGACCCTGCGGGAGAGCTTCCACCCCGAGGACCACTAAGAGCCTCCCTGGTCTGCCCCATTGGGGGCTTGTGCCTCATTCCTCCCTCACATCCTTCCACTTACCCCTCCCTAACCCTCCTTCCTGATGTAAAATAAAATACACATATTTTCATGAACACAAACTCTCTTTATTTAATAAAACTGAGGGGGGGGAATGAAACTCTGGTTAGACTGGGAAAAGGAGGCAGGAGAGAGGAAGAGAGAGGGTGGGAGAGGGGAGAGGGAAACCTGGGAGGAGGGAGCTGGAAGGGGGAAGCAAGGGGAAGAAGGGGGAGGGGAAGCTCAGGGTTGGGGGTCTCGCTGGACCAACTTGATTTTCATGCGAACCTGCTCCTGGGTTCTCATGTGGCCTTGGTGGCAGCTATCCTGCCATAGACAGCCGTGTTCCTCCGTCTAGTGCAGAGATCCTGGACGTTGGGGGCATTCTTCCCAAACCTGAATAAGGTCCATGATCTCCATCCTGGACCAGGAAGGCACCCACCTTCTCCGGATCCTGGCAGGCTGCTGGGAGCTGTCAGACTGCTCCTGGGGAGCGGTGGAGGGCTGGCTGCCAGTGGCTTGCTGGTTCCTGTTTTGGGGCCACTGGGTCAGGGGCAATGACTGCTGGCTTTGGAGTGGCAGGCTTGGAGCTGGCACAGGCACTGTGGCCAGAGTCTACCCCTTTAAGGTCTCCGGGGCGGGGGGGGAGGGAGAGGAGTGTTCTTGGTTGAGGCCAGAGTGGCCACCAGGGTACCCTGGGAAGGCTGGAGGCCCCCTATTTCAAAATAAGTGTCTACACAGCACTTATTTCTAAATAGCAATTTCGAAATTGACGTTATTCCTCATGGAATGAGGTTTACCAATTTCGAAATAAGCCCTCCGATATTTCGAATTAATTTCAAAATAACGGAACGGCTGTGTAGATGCTAGGATAGTTATTTCAAAATAACGGCTGTTATTCGAAATAACTTAGCTGTGTAGACATATCCTAAGGGACTAAAAGAATGGATGTCCCTTGTAATAGCCACCTCTACTTCTTTCCTCCATTTAAGTATTATAGTCAGAATTTTAGGTAGACACGTGCCTGATTTTGAAATGGCTCTCTTTGTCCCTTTCTTAAGCGTGGACTTCGGAGCCTAGGCTCTGGGTTGTTGCTTTTATTAAAACTTAGCCAGCTTTTAGAATGTGCCCATCACCTGATATTTAGGCATCACGCTTATTTTTGGACTGATACTCATCTTGTTTATGGGAAGACCTAGATTCTATTCCCTACTCCTTCGCAGTCCTTTCCTTCGTAAAGTATCTGAGGGGTATCATCCATTCAGCAGTGTCAGTCGGACACAATCTCTGGTTTGAGACTCACTGGAGGAAGTCAACAGAAAGGTGAGGTGGATAGATTTGGAAAACTGCAACTCATCTAAGTACAGATGCTTCTGATGCCTCTCTAAAAATAATCAGGTAAAACTATGCCTGGAAACAAGCAGCTCAGATATTCAGAAGCCCAAGAAATTACCCTGTAGCCCACACAAGATTCCACCCATGTTAAATTATTCCAAAGTATCAAATTCTGGCGTGATAGTCTGAAGGACCTATGTTAGACTGCCTGCGTTGAGCACCTTGTTTTGGCAGTCATTTGGGTGGGCATATAAAACAGCTTTCACTGTAGCTGCAAAATATTCAAACTGACTGTATTTAGATGAAAGAATTCCACTGAACAGTCATGTGGGCAAGTATTATGTACCCAAGTATATTTTTACTTGGCTAAACCCTGAGGCTTCATCTGTCAGATAATCTTAGACATTTATTTGCCCCCTGAAATGAGACCCTCAGAATCTCAAACGTCTGCCGTGATCCCTCTCAGGCAGGAAAGAGCCATTCTGCACACAGGGAATTGAAGCAAAAAGAATTATTTCACCTGAGCTGAGGTGAACACCTATCCCACACTGGCCTGCCACACTCTACCCATCTGTGTGGACCCTGCTGATACACATTCACAATTTATCAATGTGCTTTGATCTACTCCAGTTTTAAAGTTCTCTAAAGAACTCCTTGTGCACATCAGTATGGGCCACACAGACGGTTATCATGCAGAGGAGTAGATTCACACCCCAGTTTGCCTCGAAATCTATGTTCACATAGGGTACATCTACACTTGCTCCCTAGTTCGAGCTAGGGATGCAAATGTAGGAGACTGAAATTGCTAATGAAGCGGGGATTTAAATATCCTGCGCTTCATTAACATGATCTTGCCGGTGCATTACTCCACTCAACAGCTGATTCGAACCAGGAAGTGTGCGCCGGGACGCATTAATTCGAACCAAACCCCTTGGTTCAAACTAACATTACTCCTCAAAATGTTCTGGTTTGAACAAAACCAAAGGGGTTTGGTTCGAACTAACGCATCCCGGCGCGCACTTCCTGGTTCAGATCAGCTGTTGAGCAGAGTAACGCGTCAGTGAGATCATGCTAATGAAGCGCGGGATATTTAAATCCCCGCTTCATTAGCAATTTCGGTCGCCTACATTTGCATCCCAAGCTCAAACTAGGGAGCAAGTGTAGACGTACCCATAGACAAGCCCTCAGTGACTTGCCCAAGGTTACACAGAAAGTCTGTGGCACAGCAGGGAATTGAAACCTCCTTTTCTAAGCCCCAGGCTTGTAAGCAAACTACAAGGCCATCCTTCCATTTCTGGTTTTGTTGTTTTTATTCCCTTTCTTTATTGCGCTCTGAACCTTGTGCAATAAAACACTCTCGGATCAGCCAGGTGTCTCTTTACCCTGATGCACTGGACAAGGTGCAGCACAGTGGCGAATTGGCCTTGGTTCTCCATTCATTCACAGCACTGCAGATTAGGAGTCACCTCCTTTCTATTTTCTTGGCATCAGTTCCAAGGAGAAACCTTTTCCTTCTCCCCTCCAAGTTCTCTGCTGCAGGTCAGAGGGAAATAAAGTTAGCCCACTGCACGTGCAATGATTGCATATTGGGGAGTAAGTCGAGGGATCTTCAGAACTGAAAGCCCCATTTGCTCCAGCTTGAGCTAAAGGGCCCAGTCTCTGTAGGTGGGCATTGGAAAAACCCCTATCCTCTGCAGATAGCACAGACGGTGCTTTGGAAATCACATCTAACAGAAATTTACCCTATCAGATATTTGGCTGAACTAATGGGAAGCATCAGAGGGGTAGCTGAGTTAGTCTGTAAGGCTTTGTCTACACTAAGTTTTTTTTGCAGAAGGGCAATGCAAATGAAGCGCTGATTAGCATTTTTGTGTCTTCATTTGCATAGTCTCTTCCAATCCGTTTTTGCGCAGGAGGTTTTTGCACAAAAACATGCAGTGTGGACATTTCCTTTTTGCGCAAAACCCCCTTTTTGCACAAGATCCTTATGCAAGATCCTTATGCCTCCACACTGCATGTTTTTGCACAAAAACCTCTTGTGCAAAAAACGGATCGGAAGAGACTATGCAAATGAAGTGCGCAAAAATGCTAATCAGTGCTTCATTTGCATTGCCGTTCTGCAAAAAAAAAAACATAGTGTAACTGGAAAAACTTAAAAAACAACAAACAATCCTGCAGCACCTTAGAGACTAACAAAACATGTAGATGGCATCATAAGCGTTCGTGGGCACAACCCTCCTCTTCGAATGAATGGGAAGCAGTTCTAGAGGCAATACTGAGCTAATGACGGCAGATGCATCTGAATGATAAAAGCACTGTGGTTT
This sequence comes from Pelochelys cantorii, assembly GCA_032595735.1. Lineage (NCBI taxonomy): Eukaryota > Metazoa > Chordata > Testudines > Trionychidae > Pelochelys > Pelochelys cantorii. The sequence goes on along the minus strand of CM064355.1, from coordinate 7,646,089 downwards.
TAAGGCCGGACCCTCAGATGGTGTAAAGTACTGATGTGCCATTTTGTTTCAAAGGAGCTGTCCCAATTTATACCAGCTGAGGATCTGACCCCTTAATGACCAAGAGATGTTAAATCTTAGTTTGGTTACCAACTATTCCGGAAGCTGCCTGTTTTTATCAGTCTAATTTATTTTGTTGAAAGAGAAGGGAAAACCCACATTACATTTGAAAAAGTATTAAGAAAAAACATTTTTTGCTAATGAAACACCTCTCCTTTCCTCTTTTAAATTAAATCTCACCCTTTAAATTCAAAAATGACGCTGAGACATAATATGCCATTTACCCACTTTCCATTCTTCCCATGCACAGTAATTGTGTTAGAGGTTATCATTTATATTGAAGATCATCCTTGAGTTAGTTAATTGGGCCTCAAGCTCTATAAAAATAATTCAAACCTGGCAACTGTTAATAAATTTAAAGACCTACAATTTGTTTCATCCTTGGAACAATTCAACAGGCTAAGAAGTCACTTGTCTTTAGCCCTACTGTTATTAAAGAAGGAAATGTCTCAGCCTGGCAACATTAGGTTATTGCATTAATGTATGGTCATTTACGTTTCCAAGTGGAAAATGGGAGCGCTGGCATTTGGGGAATGTCAGCCATGTCAATTTTTAAATCAAGACAAAAATTTACTAAACGTGTTTATAATGTTGTAACACAGCCCATTTTACAAGCCACAGAGGGAGCCATTTCACACTCCTTTCCTGGCTGATTTCTCCTAGGATATTAACCATTTTTACTTGATTTTAGGCAACGGGTATGGTGGCATAATAATTACAACAGCAGCATCTCACTGAACACAGCTTTGGCAAATACACCCCTGTGATGTGATGTCCATAAAAGGGTTAATTTGTAGGAGTGGGTGAGAATTAACCCAGGTGCAGGGGGCCAGGACCTGGCCAATGAGGCACTTAAGCCCTAAAAAACAGGGCTTAAGTAGTGAAAAAGCCTTGTTCTAGACCCCTGCATAGGAGACTTCATCATGGGGCAGTGAGGGGGAAGAGTCCATCCCTTGAGAAGTCAATGAGGTTTTGATCGTGTGGTTATGGCACAAACCCAGGACTTTGGAGACCTACTTCTATTCCTTGTCCTTCCATAAACTTCCTGTGTAGCCCTGGGCAAGTCACTTAACCTTTCTGTGCCTCAGTTCCCAATTTGTAAAATGGCAGTTCCTCATGAAAGTAGGCTAAATACATTAAAGATTATGAAGCATTTTGAGATCTGCTCATGAAAACGCTATATAAAAGCTAAATATTATTGTAATTCAATATGAAGATGATAAACTGCTATAGAATCCAACAGATTATGTCGAAATACTGTCAAGCTGAAGGACTCCTGTCACCCTCATTGTACGAGGAGTAAGGGAAGTTGGAGGAAGAGAGGTGTTTCGAAATAAGTTCTGTGTAGACGCTCCCAATTTCAATATAAGCTATTTCGAAATAAGCTACACAATCGATGTCACTCAATTTGTGTAACTTATTTCGAGTTAAGCACTGCTGTGTAGATACACCCCAATATGCTTAACTCCATCAAAGCCTGTGAAGAGCAGACCATGTGCACAACTGAGCCCTTTTCTGCAGCATCTCAATTCCTGGGCCACAACTTGAGTGCCAAGGCAGAGCAGAGAAAGAGCAGGCTAGAAAGAAGAACTGGGGCTTGATTCTCAAATTATTTATTTTTAAGGGTCAGGTTTTAAAAGGCCCATTAGCAAGTATTCAGCACTAGATCTGGTCAAAAAATGCCGATTGTTTTTCCTGAAAGAGTCAGAAAATATCTATTTTTCCTTCAAAATTTCCCATGAAAATCTTTCAGTTTTAAAAGCCCTAGAAATGTTTTTAGTAAAATAAATCCATCTCTGATCTTGGTGCCTCAATGCGAGCTGAGCACCTCGGAAAACCTGCCTCCAGCTCTCCTCATGCCGCATCAGCACACAGTGCAGGACTGTGCATTTTTTCCCCTCCAATGTTTAGTGTTAACTAAGGTGCCAGAATCATCAATCTGGAGAATGGCCTCATTTATCCAGATGCTAAGTATGGCACTGCAAGCCGCAATGCACACTTCCCCCATGCTGTCCTGCCAGGGTGCTTTACTCCAAGTGTGAAGTGGGACAAATGGGAAGACAATTCGGTATCTATAGCACAGCTCAAGCCTTTGGCAATTCTGCTAAGCTGGTCAATGAGGCTGGCTAGTTGTGCCAGTCGTGACAGTGAATTTGTGGTGCATGCATCTGTTTGCTAGGACCTGGACTGGGCCCACCAACTAACTGTTACATTGAGCATTGAAGAGCCACTAGACAGCCTTGGCTGGGTTCAGAGCAGGCTGGATTCACACCAATGACCTGGGGGTGACAAGCTGGGTTGATCCATTTCCTTGCTGTTATCTAGGCCGATAAATATTTAATCAGAATAACTAGGGTCCAGGGACAATTCCAGCTGGACAGGTAGCCAATTCAGTGACGTACAACTGCAGTTCATTAAGGGGTAGTGTTACAATCACTAGTCACTGCCTCTCAGCCATCCTGTTCAACTCCTGGCAATGCTGCGTGACTCATGGTAGCCCTGGATGGAAGGTTGGCTTCACAGAAGGTCTCCTTCTCCCCTCCGTCTGTTGAGCTGGGCACCTGAGTCCCATTCTGCTCGGAGCAGGCACATATGAACAGTGGCGCTCAGATAGGGAATGAGTCATTGGATCCCCCAAAGACACTCAGGGGAAGCACAGCTGAACAGCAGCCACTAACCCCGTTGGTAAATGCAGCACTTCTCAAGATTGCCGCATGGGGGTGGATTTTGTCCCTTCCTCCAGAATCTTGCCCTTTTGCATATCTATTGCTTTGGGGTGTAGATCACATTCTACCTGGGCTGCCCCTAGACCAAATGGCACCCCAGCAAGGAGTGTCTTCAGCGCCCCCCTCCTTCACTTGTTAAACTTCTGAATACCTTACAGAACCACAAACCCAATGCCTCAGATGATTGCTTGGGTCACCTGCCGCTATATCCACCAGTCCCTACATTTCTATTCTCAGTTATACTGGTTTAGATCAGAAACCAAAGTAATCGCTCTGGTTTTATAATGGAGCTGGCAGGCCGAATGTGACTATGAATCTTTCATTTACAGGTGAATTACCAAAATGAAACACATATTTTCATATTAAATCTTCTTTGCTTTTACGATACAGCCGGAAATTCCCTCCCATTCAGAGAGCCAATGAAAGGGTTGAGCTCTCTATAGCCATGGGGGCCTCTGTACCTGAGTGAACTTCGCTCTAAGTTTTGCAGAGCAATTTTATTATTTTACTGTTAGTATTCATTATTGTGCTGCAGTTGTGTGCCTAGAAGCCCCAGTCACTGGCCAGAACTGCTAGGTTCTAAGTCTGTACGTTATCCATTAGATGCATTATGGTAGCACTTAGCATCCCCACTGAGACAAGGCGCTGCTTGTGCTATCTGCTGTACAAACTCCAGAAAAGATGGCCAATGTCCCAGGAAGCTAGATGTAGACAAATATAATGTCAGTGCAAATGTCCATACATATAAGATGATAAACATTCAAAAAGCAATCTCCATAAGTGAGATGGGCTACACCATTTTGGAGCAACAAACCAAAACCAAGAACATTTTTTTTGTGTGCCCTGATGGGGGAGATAACATTTCCTTGAGACGTTTTAAGTAAATTACCTCACATGAGGATATATTTATTATTATAATTTATCATTTATATTGCACTGCTGCCCAAGGGTCTGAGTCATAGACCTGGATCCCATTATGCTAAGCTCTATACATATCCCGAACAAAAAGACTTTCCCTACCCCAAAGAGCTTACAGTCTAGACTGACCAGCTGTATGGTGTGGTTTCTACTGGTAATGGGACAGATTCACAAATGGCACTAAGGGCTTGTCTATGACACTGATTTGCACATATTTAGTAAAATGAGTTTAGTTAAGTAAGTACAAGCCTCAATATAGACACTCCTTTTTCAGTTTAAAAGTGGCAGAGTCCATGTCTACACTACAAGGAACAAAGATAGACTCCATCTTATAGATGCAGCCATAGTGTAGACAGGAACACTGCCTGTCCGGGTGACAGTAGCTAACTAAAGGGAATCATTCTTCCTAGCCACATGTACACTCAGGATAAGGATGGCCTACTCACACCCCTGGAGTGTCACAGTTACATCGACCGGGCTTTTTTTGTTTTAACTTACACCTGCCCCCTAAGGCCCCATCTACACACAGACTTGAAAACCAGTTTAGTTAAACTGGTGTAAGTTCTCTGTGTGGCCTTGGGTTATTTGGTTTAACTTAAATCTGTTCCCAATCCATTTAAACTCAATTAACATGAGTCTGCATTCAGGTTCAGTAAGAATGTCTATACAGCCTTTTATGCATGTTTGACTAAAAAACAGGTTTAAAATGATACCCTTAGGCAAGGTCTACACTCGTGAAGAAAAACTATCTAAGATACGCAATTCCAGCTATAATGATTAGGTAGCTGGAGTTGACATACCTTACATCAATTTTCTGGGGTAGTCCCACAGTGGAAGGTCAACGGGAGTAACTCTCCCATCGACTTCCCTTATTTCTTGCAGTTTCAGCATTAACAGGGGTGCCCTCAGCGTTTGATTTAGGGGTCCATACTAGACTCGCTAAATCAGATGCTGAAAGATCAACTTCCACAGTGTTGATCTTCCTGGAAGTGGAGATATGCCCTTATCAAAGCCAAACTACCTTTCTTACACAGACAAGCCCTGCCTCTTGCAATCTGATTCTATTTCTATACTAATTTTACAACCAGGGTAACTACTGACAGAATTAGAACCTCTTCTAGTTTACATGATGCAAGCTGGAATCAAGGCTGTAGGGCTTCTAATAAATGGAATTGACTACTACTACTTTGTCTTTGCCCTGTCCCATAAATTGGGGTTCTTGTTCTTCATCCCCAAGCATTCTTGTCAAGTGTGTCTGTCAAGCCAACATCAACTCTCTTCAAATCTTCCAACATCTCGAACCACGTTTTCCGAGGACTTTCCTGTGGTCTTTGTCCCATAACTAGAAGTTCTTGTACCCTCTGGCCACCATATCCCACATCCTGTTGTTTCATATAACCCAGCTATTTCCCACAGTTTTTCCACTATAGGGGTGTGATACAGCATCTGCCCCCAACTGTATGTAAGGGGTTAGTAGAGCCCTCGGGAGGCTGCGGGGAACCTGGCCAGCAAGAGAAGCACAGTGTAGAGCAGCCAGTCTGGGCCCTATAAGAAGAGCTGCAGGGAGCTCAAGGACTGTGTACCTGGAGGGCTGCATGAAGGTAACACCTTGGAGAGGGCAGCTGCTGGCAGGGACCTGGCTGGCTGTTGGGACATGCCATCTGGAGAGTGAAGAAGGTGCTGCAGCTGCAGGGTATTGAAACAGCACGGGTGGACAAGTTAGGGAGAAGCAGCAGGAGTCTCCTAGTGACAGGGTTCCTGGGGCAGGACTCAGTGCCAGTCCCATTTTCCCCATCTCCCCCCAGTGGCTGGCAAGTGGGGAAGTGGCTGCTTACCCACCACAGCCCCCAAATGTTTCTCAGGCTCACTGCTTCCCAGGATGGAGTCAACCTCTAAGCAAGGCCTACATCTTTGTACACTTTTATCTCCAGCCACACACATCCTGGTTGCTTGTGCCCAGCTTACCAAAGGATCCAGTCGCTATCAGTGACCTCGCCTTTAAATTACTTACCTCACCTCCTAACTTAGTGCTGCCAGCAGACTTTATCAGTGATGATGCTGTAGCTAATGGCTTGGGGACTGGCTTAGCAGAATACTGCAGGCCTGGTGGCAATATGGAAACAGGCACAGGGTCTGGGGTTCACCCTCTCTGGGGAGAGCTCCCCTCTGCTGTGGACATGTGTCGACATGCTCTCACTCCTCCAAGCTCCGGGAGTGGATGGTGTTCCATATGCACCTTCTTCTGGATTGCCTACAAACTTCCCCCTCCTCCCATAGCTACTGGGATGTTAGGGGAGGACCCAGGCTCAACCACTCCTCTGGGTCTCCTTCCATGGACCCTATAAAAAGCAGTAGTTTGCTGAGTGCCAGTCCTTGAGGTTTCATTGCTATTCTCCATCCCTGGGCCACTTCCCCTTGGGTCTGCACCTCAGGCAGTTTGCAAGGCCTAATTAACACTTGCCAAGTGCTTCGAGATCCTTGGATGGAATATGGTATAACAGTGAAATGCACCCTGCTGCACCCACCAAATAGAACATAAGTGCTGCCAAATTGTCCTTGTGCTGTGTCTCTCCATGGGGGCGAATTTCACCCAAAGAGCACAGAATGGGTTTTTTTTTTTACACAGACTCTAAAGTGCTTTGTGGGATTTCTGGTTGCCAGGATATTCATTATTCCATTGTTACTGTCTCTAAAAGTCTCTCATACTGCCATTGTAGGTATTCCATAGCTGTCTTCTGTTTGCTTCAATTTTGTTGTTAAATTTTAATCACTGGGTTTTGTTATCTCATCTATTAAATCTTCATACATTTATGAGTAAGTATAGCTTACACCTAATGGTGTGGGAGAAATCCCGGCATAGAACAGCCTAATTGTTTATTAGGGAGAAGAAATATATGAATGTATAATAGGTTGTAAGTAAAAAAATAAAAGCTTTTAGAAGAGCTAATTGAATAGAGTTCAATGCCAATAAGTAATGAGAAAAATATTTTCACAGGCCTAACACCTCCCCCCCATCTCAAATAATATCAATATGGTATTTAGAAAATAATGAAGGTTAAACCTTTTAAATTCACTTTAACTTTTGTAATTACAGAAATAAAAAGCAATATTCCTGTGATTGCGTTTATCAGGTACGTAATGAACCACTTGCTAATGTTTTGCTGGTTAAATCCAAGCGTGCATACATGCACGCATGCGCGCACACACACACACACACACTCAGCATGAACACAAAGCTTTTGGCTTTAGTCTGGATGGATGATTTCTGTGTGGCTACACTATTTTAATTACATCTCTTGTAATGAGGTTATCTCAGTATAGTCAGGTCAATATAGTTCAGAGATGCACCTTATACAGATTTATAGTAAATTGATGCCACATTCTCACTTCGGCTCCACTTCCTTACCCCCCAAATCAGCACAAAGGGGACAGACTTTGGGTTCAAATGACCAGAAGATTCCCCTGTTGGCAGGGGGATGGGGCAGTAGGTGGAAGAACTGTTTCCAATACAAGCTGCCACCCCTCCCATACTCACTGATAAAGGGTATATCCACACTTTTGAGTTTTGTCAGAAAAACAGCCATTTTTCTGCAAAAACTTCCATTACGTCCACACTGCAATTGTGCTCTTCCGAAAGAAAATCCAAAGAACAGAGGGGGTTTTCTGACATTGGTAGTCCTCATTCTATGAGGAAGAAGCCTTTTTCTGAAAGAGCTTGTGACAGGGCAGACAGGCCCCGCACTGAAGGGCAGGGGGTAGCCCAGGCCCAGCTGGCTGAGAAGGCCCCGCCCCTCCAGCCCTGCTGGGCATGCTCCCAGCAGAGCCTGGGTATAAAAGCAGAGGGAGCCCTGCAGCCAAGGAAGCCGCAGGATGAGGGAGTGGTCCAGGCTGGGCTGGTGTTTCTGCAGCAGCTGAGGCCGGAATCGCTGCCCGTGCCCGACCCGGAGGCAGAGCCAGCAGCCGCCAACCCCAGGGAGGCAGGAGCGCACCCGCAGCCCCGGCGGCAGCCCCGGCGAGTACTGACTCGGAGGCGAACAGGCCCCCGGGGAACCAGGGCGGGGTAGGAAGCAGCCCAGGGCAGAGGCTCGGCGCGTATCGGCCGGATTCCCCGCCGAGCGGACAGGAGCCACCGGCCCTGCCTACAGGGCCCTGGGCTGGGACCCGGTGGAGAGGGAGGGCCCAGGTCCCCCTACCGCCCATATTCCCTTCCCCGGATAATCAACCCCTGGTCCAGGAGAGGCGTCTCTGGGCGGCTAGGTATTTACCCTGAGAGAGGGGCATGGACCTTATGTTGGGACTGTTGGTACCGTATTTACCCTGATAGAGGGGCCTGCCCTCTCTATTGGGATTGTTAATGCCGCGTATGCCCTGATCTAGGGACCCGAGTGGGCAACGAGACCTTAAGAGGGGGGGCGCACCCCACGCCGGGGGCGTGCCCCTTGACAGAGCTCTTTCAGAAAAAGGTGTGTGTGGACGGGGAAGAGGAAGTTCTTTCGAAAGAAGAGAAAAGAGGAAAAAGCACAGGTGGCCACTCCCTCCATAGTAATCACAGCTTAAATGTGAGATAGCGTCCACACTGAATGGATGCTATCTTTCGAAAAAGCAGACCCCTTTTTCGATGCACTTTTGTGTGTGGATGCTCTCTTTTGGAAGAAATTTTTCTGGAAGGTCTCTGCAGTTTGGACATAGACAAAGAGAAGTAGTCAAGCTGGAGACGGGGTCATAACAGAGCAACATTACGCTGATGGGGGCCCAAGGCCAGTGGAGCAAGTAAGAACAAACTCTAAGCATCTCTTCATGCCAGAGCCAGTATTGACTGGCCTCCAGGATCAGGAAGACTTACCAGGTGAAATCCACCCTTCTGCAGAGGGCCAGCCAAAGGGCAACGTACCACACGTCTCATTTGATTCCTATTCCACTCTATATACATACACTAATGCATTGGGTTTATGTACTGGTTTATGCACCTTCACTCTCTAGTGGTTGGCCCCTATGGAAATTAAGGGAGTAATACTACATAAGCAGGACATTTTTTCATTTACGTGCTTAATGACTTGTTTTAGAAATGAGGAATCAGGGGTCTCATCCAGTTTCTCCAGACGTGTGTTATTTATGCAGTGTGTGTTGTCTTCAGCAATGTGGTATGCAGTGAGTAGATGTTAGTCATGAGCTTGGAGTATCAGATGGAAGTTAAGCCTATGCTTGAATGTTCTTTGCTAGATCAGAGTCTCATACTTTATTCTCTGCCTTTATTGTTTTAAGTAAGTAATACATTTTTAACTGTAAAAGCAGTGCAATGGGCTATAACTGATCACTTGGCAAGTTCAAACCTTGTTCCATGGTTAATTGGTTGCATCCAGCACTAGCCTAGTGGGATGCCCTCAAATGAATTGGGCCCATTCACACCAGCAGTGAATTTGCCCTGCACTGCCCTCACTCAGCTTCACGGGCATATGAGGGATTCACCATATTTCCCTGAGCATCAGCATTGCTATGGAAATGGAGCTCCTCTATTAACTGGAACCGCTACTTCAAGTGGAATAAAGAGCTATTCACCAGGGCACCCTAGAAAACCAGCCTCTGCTGTACAAAATCATAACATTCCCTCCTGACAATCTCCTAGACTTCTTCTGTGCGCTCCACCTTTGTCTGTCATTTCTTCCTCTCCACTCCTGTTTGTTTGTTGTTGTCACTGTTACTCTTGAAAAGGTAGCGATACAGTTAAAGCAGGAACCCCCATCCTAGCATGGACCCACTTATGTCAGTGTAAATGTGTTTATAGCTTTGGAAAGTGGTATAATGTGCTTTTATCCTGACATACTTATATACACATTAAGGGCTGCAAAAGTCACACCTCTAGCCTACACTTTTATACAGGACAAATGTTTCTAATGCAGATAAATATATCTGGACAGACAATATAGATGTAGCTCAACTCACCGGATTAAATGTTTTGATCCCTTTGGGGAAAAGGGGAGAAATGTTGATTTTTCCATGTCATAGGGGACACAGGACTTACGTTAAGTAGCAGATCTGCTGGAATGATTTAGTACAATGTTCTTCTTGAGTCAATTTGGACTAAAGATGCTTATCCCTTTTTCATCTGGTCTCACACACCAAAGCTGAAAAAGACACATCTATCTAAAAGGTTGCAAATAAAATGAATGGGTATCAGAATCTCATAGGGGAGTTGTCAGTATTATTTAACACAGACCTCGGCGTTTAATTTATTTATTTTTGCTTTGCTGGGGAACTATGAATGAATTAGCAGTTGGAGTGAAATGGCTGAAATAATTTCATTAATATATTGTCAGCCTGTGTGGAGGAGGAACTTTAGGCATTGAAGCTTTAATGTACTGTCTATTGTAGATCTGGGGAATCTGTAGATCTACTACAAAACCTAGACTCCGCAGTCCCAAATTATTGTAAGTTCTCATCAGTTCTTCGCCACCTGCCTTTAACCTACTGCATTACAAATGACAGGCATGGTTTCCTGCAGAACCTTTTGGAGATTCCTGAATATGGAGGAGGGCGTGGGGGGACGGGGAGAGACAGAGGATTCACCTGAGCCTAGATGACGGTGAGCAGAATATTATCCCCATGAAAAAATATGAACGGCCATACTAGGTCAGACCACACTCCATCTAGCCCAGTTAGTCTGTCTTCTGACAGTGGCCAATGCCAGGTACTCCACAGGGAATGAACAGAACAGGGAATTATCACATGTTCCATCTCCTATTCCCAGTGTAACCCGCACATCTAGTGTGGTTCATTGTCCCATGCAGTGGCACCTAGACCACAGCAACAGATAAGAACAAGAGACCTCTACAGCCTGAGTGGCGAGGCAGCTGGCTTTTAGCTTAAAGGGTAAAGGCTCTGATACTAAACTAAAGCTCTGAAGCTCCCAGGTTCAAATCCACCTGGCAGAAATTACACCAGCTTCTGGTGAAGTGGGTAAATCAAGGCAAAGGAAGATTAAATGATTGCCTGAGGTCACACAGGAAACCTGGTGCCTAGGTTAGAATTCATTCTATATCCCCAGAGGCCCAGCTCAGTCGCTTAATTACAACCTCCCTCCTCAATTTGCCAAAAAGTAGGGAATATATATTCAGATGAAGACCCATATTTTGCAACATACATCCCTTTACACTGGACTGAACCAAAAGTCCTGCTCTAAACAGCTCATCCAAACTCTGGGTCAGACTGAATGTTGCAGCTAAAAAGTCAGAGCTACAAAGGTAATTAGTTACCTAAACATGCAGAGACGTACCTCCTGGGATTGTCCAAAGTGCCAAAAATGAGTCAGGCACCTAATTCCCACCAATGAAAAAAATGGACCCATTATATAGATGCCTAAAATGAGAACTTAGTTCTTTTGAAAAAGCTGACCCCGAGGGTATGTCAGGAGCTCTTCTGAAAAGCTTCTAGCCTAGAGGTAGCAATATCCCAATTGATGGTAGTATGATTTAGAAGTCACTAAGGTTATGTCTACACTACAAAGTTAATTCGAACAGCCGTTAGTTCGAATTAACTTTCATGGCGTCTATACATGCAAACCGCTAGTTCGAACTTAATTCGAACTAGCGGAGCGCTTAATTCGAACTAGGTAAACCTCATTCTACGAGGACTAACGCCTAGTTTGAATTTAAGTAGTTCGAATTAAGGGCTGTGTAGCCACTTAATTTGAATTAGTTGGAGGCTAGCCCTTCCCAGGTTCCCCCTGGTGGCCACTCTGGGCCAAACCAGGAAAACTCTCCTCTCCCCCAGCCCCAGGGCCCTTAAAGGGGTAGACTCTGGCCAGACGGCACTTGTCAGAGACAGCCCTGCCAGCAGTCTTTGCCCCTGACCCAGTGGCCCCAGTATGAGCCAGGGAGCCAGTGGCAGCCAGCCGTCCCCCGCCCAGTCCCCCAGCAGCCAGGGGCCAGCCAGGGGCCATAGACGGCGCGCGCCCTCCTGGAGTAGTGCAGAGGTCATGGACCTCGCCTGAAAGTTAAACAGCTGCAGCAGGCGTACGCCAGGGCCACCGGGGCGGTGCCGCAGCAGGGGCTGCCACCTGTCCCTACTTCCCTGCCCTCGACCAACTCTTGCAGGGCAGGGCGGTCCGCACCAGCCCGGGAGGCAGCGAGCCAGGACCAGAGGGCCCTGACCCGGGCACACCGGAGGGGCCTCCACCAGCTGTTCCGGCACCGGAGTCGGCAAGGTCATCTGGGGAGGCCATACCGGGTAAGTGCCAGCACTGTCCCCTGCCCGGGGGGGATGCGGACCAGGAACCGCGCGCATGGGCCATGCCTCCCACGGATCATGCAGCCACCTGTGCACGTGTGAGCACATGCCTTGCCACCCTTGGGTAGGTGGCTCCAGCTGCGTGACACCCAGGGGCCATGGCCCAATAGGCACATGCATGTGTGAAGAGACCTGACATGCTCCCGACCCCGGGGCGGGACCCAGCAGGACGCTCTCCCTTCACATGCCCCCTCTACACAGAGGCAGGGGACATCTCCCCCCCGCCCCGGCCACACTATACACGGCACAGGGACATGGGTGCGGTCTTGGGGCAGCTCCCAGTCCCGGGGAGAGCCAGACATCCTGACCATGGCCTGTGTACAAGCACAGCGGCTCTGACGGTGCAGGGCACGGTCGCCCTCACGTTGCAGCATCATCCACTGTGTCCCCAGGGAGAACTGACCACTTCTCTTCTTTCTCAACAGTTGCACCAGCTGCTCGTGCAGGACGCACCACCCCGCCCGGGACATGCTCCTGCACCCGCGGCCTGCTCTGGACCACCACCACGGAGCAGGATTACTGGGACCAGCACCTGGGGTCCCTGCGGGCCCTGAACCGCACTGTGGAGGCCTGGATGCGGGCAGACCTGCAGCTCCGCCAGGAGCAGTTAGCTGAGCGAGCCAGAAATGCTACCCTGCAGGCCCTGCTGCAGAGCATGGTGCCCCATGCCCATCCTGCGCCTGCTGCCCCCCCCAACAACTGTCCCTCCTCCCACTCCTGCCCCCCCACCTCTTCCTCCTCAACCCCCACACCCTCCTCAATGTCCACACCCCCCACCTCAACCTCTGCACCCTCCACCCCATCCCCCCGGGGACACCGAGGCCCCCTCCCTCGCCGTGCTGGGAGGCGGTTGGCCTGGTGAGACCCCTATCCCTGAGTTTCCCCTCCCCCTCCTTCCCCTTGCTTCCCCCTTCCAGCTCCCTCCTCCCAGATTTCCCCCTCCCCTCTCCCACCCTCTCTCCTGCCCTCTCCTGCCTCCTTTCCCCCATCTCCCCACAGTTTCATTCCCCCTCCCCAGTTGTGTTGAATAAAGAGAATTGTTATTTTTGAAAATACGTGTCTTGTATTTGACATCAGGAAGGGGGGGCTAGGGAAGTGGAAGGAGGAGAGGGAGGAATGGGGCACTAGCCCCTGGTGGGGCAGACCGGGGAGACTGTTAGCGCTCCTCAGGGTGGAAGCTCTCCCGCAGGGCTCCCTGGATCCTGACATCCCCTCGATGGTCCTCCCGGATGGCAGCCTGCAGAGAGTGCAGCCAGGCTGCCGGCAACGTGTCCACGAGACACAGCAGAGTCCCCGGGGGCAGGTCTGGTTCCATGTTGCAGAGTGCTGTGGTGCCCCGAGTGAGGGCAAGCAGAGCACTCTGAGACACAAATGCTTTGCTGTCCCTCATCGAGGTAGACCAGCAAGCGGGGAACCTTGAGAACTGTCTGTCCGGGGTGGGGGGTCGGGTCCCTTTAAGCACAGCCCTTGGCTAGCCTGAGGCAGCAGCTCCATGCTCTAAGTCCTGGTTCCGGCCAGCCTTAACTTCGGTTCAGGGTCCACTCAATGTGGACATGCTAGTTTGAATTAGCAAAACGCTAATTCGAATTAGTTTTTAGGTCTAGATGCACTAATTCGAATTATCTTAGTTCGAATTAACTAATTCGAACTAAGTTAGTTCAAATTAGTGCTGTAGTGTAGACATACCCTAACTGATCAGAAGTGGTGAATTAATCTGGGGGTATGTCTACACTGCAAAGTTAATTTGAAATAACAGCGGTTATTTCGAATTAACTTTAATAGCGTCTACACAGCTAAACCGCTATTTCGAAATAGTGGAGCCCTTATTTCGAATTTGGTAAATCTCATTCTATGAGGAATAACACCAAATTCAAAATAGCTAATTTGAAATAAGTGCTGTGTAGACACTTATTTCGAATTAGGGGGCCTCCAGCCCTTCCCAGGGAGGCCTGGTGGCCACTCTGGGCACAACCAGGAAAACTTGTCTGCTCCCCCGCAGCCCCGGAGCCCTTAAAGGGGCAGACTCTGGCCACAGTGCCGTGCCAGTTGCCAGCCTGCCAGCACCCAGCCAGCAGACCGTGCACCTGGCACAACATGAGCCAGCAACTCGCTGCCACCCAGCTCTCCACCGCCCCCCAGGACCAGGCTGGCGGCTCCCAGGAGCCTGCCAGGGGCCGCAAAAGGCAGGTGCCTTCCTGGTCTAGTGCGGAGATCGCGGCCCTCATTGAAGTTTGGGGGGAGGCCTCCAATGCCCACGATCTCCACACTAGGCGCAGGAGTGCGGCCGTCTACAGCCGCATGGCTGCCAGCCTGGCCACCAGAGGCCACATGCGCAGCCAGGAGCAAATCAAAGAACTGCAGCAGGCCTATGCCAGGGCCTCCCAACCAGGGGCTGACCCGGAGGCCTGCCCACAGTACGAGGCCCTGGACCTCACCCTGGGGGGTCAGACGGTCCGTGCCCCCTGGTCGTCATCGACCCTGGGGCAGAGGGCCCTGCCCCTGACACAGGGGAAGAGGAGGACGACGGCAGCCAGGAGCCTGCAGGGAGCGTGCCCTGCACCCAGGACGCCCGAGCCGAAGCGGCGAGCTCGTCAGCAGCCTCATCCGAGGCCGGGGAGGCCTCCACGTGTGAGTGACGTCACGGTCCCCTTATGCGGGGCGGGGGGGGGGAGGAGAGGGAGCCCAGGGACCGTGTGCGTCGGCCTTGATGACCACGGAGCAGGCGGCAACCTGTGCATCTGCCGTGCCAGCCAGGACATGTAGTCCCAGCTGGGTGCCATGCAGGGGCCCTGGCCTCTTACGCACACGCGTCTACACGTGAAGGCACATGACAGGCTCCTGACCCCGGGGAGAGACACTGCACACTGCCCTCCCTCCAGACACCCCCTCTACACAGAGGCAGGGCATATCTCCCCTCCTCCCCCACACCACACTATAGGCAGCACAGGGGCCAGCTCACACTCCCGGGGATAGCAGGACGTGATGGTGCGGAGACCTGCCGTCCTCACCTTGCAGCGGGGGGCTGGCTTTCACCCACTGTGTCCCCAGGGAGAACTGACCACTTCTCTTGTTTCACCACAGCCGCAGCACCTGCGCGTGCAGGACGCACCACCCCGCCTGGACCAGCCACCCGAACCCGGGCCAGCAGGCTCACCCGCACCCAGGAGGCGTTCCAGAGGCAGCAGCTGAGGTTACAGGGACGGCAGGTCCACAGCCAGGAGCAGCGGGTGCAAGAGGACCTGCAGCTGCGGCGGGAGAGCTTGCGGGAGCTCCGGGAGCAGGGCCATGCCCTCCCCGAGCACCTGCAGGCCCTGGGGGACCGACTGCTGCCTCCTGCTGCTCCAGCCCCTGCGGCCGCCCCAGCTATCGCTCCTCCTCCCATCCCTGCTCCCCCTCCCGCTTCTTCCACCCCCCCCGTCCCTCCTGCCCCACCCTACATACCCACTCCCCCCGGGAACGCCGAGGCCCCCGCACCCGCAGTGCTGTGAGACGGGAGGGCCGGCAAGACCCCCAACCCTGAGCTTCCCCTCCCCCTTCCTCCCCTGGCCTCCCCCTTCCAGCTTTCTCCTCCCAGGTTTCTCCCCTCCCCTCTCCCCCCCTCATTGCCCCCCTCTCCCCACCCCAGTTATGTTAAATAAAGAGATTTTTTTTTTGTAACACAGGTGTTTTTATTGTAGATCAGGAAGAGGGGTTAGGAAGGGGAAAGGGGAAGGAGGTGGGGGTGGAATGTAAGGCACAAGGCCCCAGTGGGGCATGCCAGGGGGACTTCAGTCCTCGTCTGCCTGGAAGCTCTCCCACAGGGCTTCTCAGATGCGGACAGCCCCCTGAAGGGCCTCCCAGTTGGCAGCCGTGCGGGGCTGTGCGAACTGGCCAGCCGGGCAGTCAGCTTCTGCCATCTAGGCTGGCAGGAAAGCCTGCCCCTTCCTCTCACATAAATTGTGGAGCACACAGCACGCTGCCACCATGTGCGGAATATTGTGCTGGGAGAGGTCGAGGTGGGTGAGGAGGCATCTAAACTGTGCTTTCAGTCAGCCGAAGGCCCCCTCGACCACAATGCGGGCCCTGCTGAGCCTGGCATTGAAGGCCTGCCAGGAGAGATTGAGGTGTCCCGTGTAGGGCTTCATCAGCCAGGGCTGTAGGGGGTAGGCCCCATCCCCCCAGCAGGCACACTGACATGTCCACATCCCCGACCCTGATGTGGCGGTCAGGGAAGAAAGTCCCGGCGTGCAGCCTCTGGCACACGGAGGAGTTGCGGTACACCCACGTGTTGTGTGCCTTGCCGGACCAGCCCACATTGATGTTCGTGAACTGGCCCCGGTGGTCAGACATGGCCTGCAGGATCACGGAGAAGTACCCCTTCCTGTTGATGTAGAGGGAGGCCTGGTGGTCCGGGGCATGGATGGGGATGTGCATCTCGTCAATTGCCCCCCCCCTTAGTTGGGGAAGCCCAGGGTGCCGAACCCCTAGATGACCGAGTCCAGGTCAGTGAGGCGGGTGACTCTGTGGAGCAGCACCCTGTTGATGGCCTTGACCACCTGCAGAGAGACACACAAAACCGAGGGTCACTGGGGCGCCCGGGTGGCTGGGAGTGTTCATTCCCTGCCACTGCCCCGCGCCCCACTCCCAGGAGCAACCCCTGCTGCAATCCTGGCCACCGCGAACGGTCTGGGAACGGAACCGTCCCGGGGAGGGCACTTACACCACCTCCCCCACGTTTTCCCTGGGGCAGCCCATGTCCTCCTTGCAGCCCCCCCTCCTGGCCCAGTGGCCGGTGAGTGCCGTACCTGCCTGAGCACCACTCCGACGGTGGATTTCCCCACGCCGAACTGGTTCCCCATGGATCGGTAGCTATCCGGCGTGGAGAGCTTCCAGAGGGCAATGGCCACCCACTTGTGGAGGGGAATGGCGGGCCTCATGCGTGTGTCCCGTCGCCGCAGAGCAGGGGCGAGCCACTCGCAGAGTTCCAGGAAGGTGTCCTCCTTCATCCTGAAGTTCTGGGTCCACTGTTGGTCTCCCCAGCGCTCCAGGACAATGTGGTCCCACCAGTCGCTGCTGGTGTCCAGATGCCAGATGGGGCGGGGCATGCTGGTGTCCGGGCACCTCTCCTCCAGAGCCCCCGGGGGGCTAGGGGGGTGGACCAGGGGGCTGGCCTGTAGCAGAAGGTGCCAGGCAGCCTCCAGCAATTGCTGCCAGGGCTTTTGCAGCAAGACGTTCAACATGAGCACCAGAGTGCCCAGGGGTGGCTCTGGCTCCATGGTGCCGAGTGCTGCGGTGTCCCAAAGGAGAGCGACCGAAGCAGGCGGAGAGGAAAACGCTTTCCCTCAGTGAGATAGGCAAGCAAGCGGGAAAGCTGAGAACCGGCTGTCCAGGGGGGTCCCTTTAAGCACAAGCCTCAGCTAGCCTCAGACAGCAGCCACACAAAGCAACGACTGACCTGATGCCCTGCTGGAACCGGTTTCAGCTGCCCTTAAATGCGATCCAGCGTCCAATCAGTGTGGATGCGCTATTTCGAAATAGAAAAATGCTATTTCGAATTTGATTTTGTGTCTACATGCGTTATTTTGAATTAGCTTATTTCGAATTAACTAATTCGAAATAAGTTAATTAGAAATAGCGCTGTAGTGTAGACATACCCTGGAAGATGGTGGGGGGCAAAGTGCACTAGTTTCATGATTCAGTTTGGTTTAACATCTACCTAAATGTTGAAGTGCCTGATCCAAAACTTATTGAAAGGTTCCCATTGATCACAGTAGGAGCTTGATCATTGCCTGGATCCTTATCAAAGCTTTATTAGAATCTCAAGTTTCAGAACATGTTCTCAACAAAATGTCTTGTATCTCATGCCTCCAACCTGTCCACAAGTGCCACAAAGAAACCACAACCATTCCCAAGACGTTCTTGTGCAAGAAGTCTTGCGCAAGAACACATCCACATTGCCATGTGCGAGCTGTGCTTTTGTGCAAGAGCATCCATGGCAGTGTGGACGCTCTCTTGATCAAGAAAGTTCCGATGGCCATTTAGCCATAGGGGTTTCTTGTGCAAGAAATCCCTGCCGAGCATCCACACTGCCCTCTTGCGCAAGAGAGTTTACGCCTGTTAGAAAAGAGCGTAGCTCTTGCACAAGACGCCCTGTCTTACCACGCCGTACTGTAAATTTCCTTGCGCAAGAGCAGGCGGGCAGTGTGGCTTCTCTGTGGGTTCTTGAACACTTAGAGGGAACACTTCCCCCAGCCTCTCTGCCCCGAGTTAATGTCACACACATTGGGTTAATGCAATTGCAGGATAGTTGCATGAGGGGGGTTTGGTGGGGGCCAAACTAATCCCTGTTGGTAGGAGGATGGCGGGAAAAGTCCTTCGAGAAGGGTGACATGACACCTTTTACTTCTGGTCATGTGTCCATCTTTCCCCGAGCGTGTTGTCTCCAGAGGGCTGGTTAACAGGGGTCAGGGGGTATGGCTAATGCGGGTCGGGGCGTGGTTAACGTGGGTCAGAGGGTGTGTCTAATGGGGCACCACCAAAAATTATACAAATCTGCCGCCCCTGCCAGCCCCAGAGGAGGAGTGCGTCGGCTGCCTGCGCCACAGGAGATGTGAGTTTAGCACAGGGTTCTCCTGTGCCGCGGGAGGGTGTGTGTGTGTGCGTGTACTGGTTTTTGGGGGGGGTTTTTTGCTTAATTAAAAAAATTCCTGGGCCCCCCCGTTGAAACTTTTGTGTGCCTTTTTTTTTCTCAATCAAAATTGCTGCGGGGCCCCGTCAAAATTGTTCGAATTGGGCCTCGCACTTCCTAAAGCCGGCCCTGGCCCCCTGTGGTGAGTGTTGGCCAGTTTCAGATGAACATCAGGTGCCCTGTGGTCATAGAAGGAGAGAGACATGTCCAGTAGGATTGGAAAGATTTGCAGAAGATTAGTCCAATTCTGCAAGCCCTCCAAACTTCCCATTGAAATGACTGACTTTGGTGGGATCTCCACACTCGGCATTCTTCTAGGATCCTTCCCCACAAAGATCAACAATAAAGTGAAACCTCCCTTTATAGAACTTCTTCTTCCTTCAGCACTTCAAGTCAAATTGCAAACAATTTCTTAAAGGCCCCCAATCTCTTGATTTCGGCAGGACAAGAGGAGATTGGTCGACAGCATGCAGAAGCTCTTCCCCAGCTGAAGACATTAGCAGAAGCTACTGCTTAGTAGCAGGACCCAGGAACAGTAGCTGCATCATTAACTTCCCTTCCCTGGCTATGCAACAGAATTCCGCTGTGTGATAACTTCCTGTTTTTGACCCCTGTAGTGCACATGCAGATCAAAGTGACGGACCTACCATTGCTCATTTGCTCTCAGGCAGACCAATCAGATCTGTCCCATTGGACATTTGCCTGGCTCTGTCAGGAGGCTGCTATGTGCTTAGTATTTGTTAGTAGTGAGAGACTCTAACTAAGATCAAACACCCATTGCGCTAGGTATTGAACAAACCACTGAGAAAGCCATTCGCAACCCCAAGGTGCTCCCACCTAAATAAATATTTGTCTGGTAGTAAAAGATCGTGTTTGAAAAATCCAAGTAGCGTTGTCTTCCTACCTCAGTTTACTCATCTGTGAAATGGGGAAGATGATGCTGACCTCCTTTCTGAAGCCACTTGACATCTAAAGATGAAAAAACATGGTAAGTGCTAAGTATTATTTGCCTTGCAGTGGCATGCAGGAATTCCAGTCTCAGAACTGGCTTCACTGTGCTAGGCTCGGTACAAACATGGAACAGGAAGTTAGTCCCTGTCCCAGAAAGCTTGCAATTAAAGTATAAACAGAGACATCAGGAGGAGGCAGAAAGAGGAGATTGGCAGTGCTAGGAAACAATGAAACAACATTGATCAGTCTGAAGGGCAGTTTTCCCTTTTTTTAAAAATGAAAATGTGCCAAGTGATACATCTTAGGCTGGGGGCATGTTCATTGATAGAACACTTGCTATCAGCACTAGACAGGCAAGAATTGCTCCTCCAAACAAATCAACATGAGCTCATTCTCCCTCACGTCAGGTGTTGGCTTGAGAAAAGAGATTACTTCCGCTGTGCCCTGAATGATAATTTTAAGGGAATATTTCCCCCATACACATACAAACCCCCCCCCCCCCACACACACAATTAACCTGTGGAACTCATTACCTCAAGATAATCGTAGGACCCAAGAGCTTAGCAGGAGGATTAAAAATGATTAGCTATTACTGTGGATAATATTCAAAATTAGTACGAAATAAAAAAGTAATGAGGAGTTTTGGAAGGGCTCTTGTACATTTCAAAGGCTCAGATGCCATAGGGAGTGCAGGGCCAGCAGGGTGCTGTGCTTCTGCTTTTGAACTGTAGCCAAGAGCCCATCATGGCTAGTTCAAAGGCGGAGATGCCCTTATAGACAAATCAAATAGTCGATGGAAATCCTATCGACTATTCAATTAGTTAATTAATCTAAATTTAACAGCCCTAATTAGGATTCCACCCTCTGTTAACAGGTTACTGCCCCTTACCTTGCAGAAGGGGCATTTACTTACTATCCACCAACTTCAACTTCAACCCGGTCCTGAACCTAGGTTGTCATGTACATTATTTGTGGAGAGGTGGTTGGTACCAAGATGTTTCTTAATGAGATGTCCTGTTACAACCCCCCTGGAATGTTTTTACAGCCTGTGCCTGGTGCCTTTTGGTGTTCTTTATACTTGACCTGGCTTGTACTATTTCTCTTTAGCCAAACCTCTTTCCTGCCTGCAGTTCCACTGAGCCAAAGTCTTGCTCACTAGATTTCAGGCTGCTGATTTTATGTTACTGACCCTCAACTTAATACAACAACAAGGAGTCCTATGGCACCTTTGAGCAGGGCTACTCATCTCTGGAAGCCCTGGGGGGCCACAGTGATATTCACAGCACATGCTGAGGGCCACAACTTAAGTGTGGTTGCATGTACATGCAAATGTATATGCAAATATATGCAAATAGCCTCAAGATTCATGGTGTCATTGCAGGTTTGTTTTCTTTAATGCAGCGATAGTCTTTTGACAAAGACAACACATTGGTTTTCCATTTATCTCTGCAAAAACGAATTCCATCTCCCAAACAGGGTTGAAAACCCTGTGTTCATCCAACAAGTGTCTCTTCTTTGTTGCCATTTTTAATTCTTCTTATTAAAAAGAACATTGTAAGACCAGTGTTTTGGGTGTTTAGCTTGAAGCTTCAGGTTGTGCATTTCTTGGAGTGATTTTACTCAAAAAAAGTTTCCAGGCCAGAGCGCTCCAACCCGCAGCGGGCGGGGAGCTGGGTGAGTCAGGCCAGACATGAGAGGCAAAAAAGGACAAGTGCCCGGGAGCTCCGTCCTGGATTCCCAGCAGGGCTAACGTCCCCATGTGGGAGTCCGTTGCTATGTGTGGGACGGAGGGAGGGCTGCCCAGCCACAGTGCCCGACCCAAACATGGCCAGCGTGAGCCAGTCAGCACTTCTCAGGCTCTGCCCACATGGCTAAGCAGCCAGCACTTCCCACAATGCCCCAGCGCTCCCGACACCTCCTCCCTGGGGGCTAGAAACACCGACACCCTGTACCCATCTCTTCCAGCCAACCCATCTGCTTGCATCTTTCAAAGCTCACGCCACCCGGGAGACACCTCGCTGTTGTGGAGCATGTTCCCAGTGGAGGCCATGTTCAAACGATCCCACCCATGAACCACGTATTGAGCCCCACGTAAACCCAAACCACACCGCAGGCCGCAAACAAATTGTCCGCGGGCCGCATGCAGCCCATGGGCCTCATGTTGAGTAGCCCCGTCTTAGATACTAACAGGTTTATTTACTAATATTTATTTAGCTTATGCCCTAATAAATCTGTTGTTCACTAAGGTGCCATAGGACTTCTCATTGTTTTAGCTGGAGCTTGTGAATTCCAGTCAAGAAACTTTCACTGAGAATGCCCTGTCCCCAAGTGGTTAAATCGAGGCTCAGTTATCCTGCAGGCCTTAACTGCCATAGCATATCATGGGGAAGAGTCTGACTTGCTAATAGCCAGGACCCAAGAAATTGCACTAGTTTTGTAAATTCCTCTCCAACACTTTGCTTGAACGCCTAAGTCATCACAACTTGTAAAATGAGAAACCATCTTGCAATGGCTGTCAAATGCACGATAAAGAATTCAGTAAGAAGGGGAGGTTGCACTGCTTCTTCTTATTGCTCGAGCTATTCTGTGCATCAACACAGGGGCTGTTGTGCATTCTGTAGGGGCTGCATGCGACCAGATCCTCAGCACTCGATTCTCTCTATACAAGTTTTTAATTTCATAGATTCTAACTCTCATTTGTGACAGATCCCATTTACACAGCTACCTCCGTTCAAAGAGGCCTTTCTTTACACTTACTTTGAAGCCTCTTTATGTTCGCAGAGCAAAAATGAAAATTAACCCCATATAATGATGTACTTCATGATCTGCATCACCACTAACCATTAGTTGTCTTTGCAAATGGAACCGGCATACCAGGCAATGCAGACCAAATCATCAGCTCTGAGTTGCACTGAGGCCATGAGTACACTTACCATGTTGGAGATAGATCTTCTGGTGCTTGATTTAGTGGGTCTAGTAAGAACCAGCTAAATTGAATGCTGAGGATACCCCTGGGTTGACACTGGTACACCTCGATTTGCAAGGAATAAAGGAAGGCATTGGGAGTGTTTGCTTCCGCCACCCTCCCACTGCGAAGGCAGCGCCAAGCTCAGCTTAAAGTATGTTAACTACAGCTACGTTATTTATATAGTTGGAGTTCCATACCTTAAGCTGACCTCCCGGGTGTGGTATAAACCTGGCCCGGGGTAAATCCAAAGGGACTCCACTGTGGCGACTCCAGACTTGTCAGTGTTAAGAGCTCTGAAACAAGAAAACCACATGTTTAGGGCCAATTCCACCGACTCCACCATGTTTTTGCCCTCCATTTCTCAGTCTCCTTACTAATGCCACTGGCATGAAAACAAGTGGCTTACAATATATCTGGTCCTACTGCTCATTCCCCTCCAGGTCACCTGTCATCCTCTGTGACATCATAATTGGCCACAGCAGCGAACAGCTGTTACGTTACAGGCAGCGAATTTGGCTTTCCTCAAGAGTTGGTTATCATTTCCCTTGTATAGAAGTTTCAGAAGAAAGACTTCTTAAATACCTATAATTATATAAAACATATAAAGCTTTATATATTACATGTATTCATCTGGGTCCTCCAGGTAAAGCCCTGCAAATCTGTGGATATCCACTTTATATCTGCAGATATCCACATCCATGGATGTGCATGCGGATATCCCTGGCTCATTTTTGCAGATAGGGAAGCAGATGCAGATACAAATTTTGGATCTAGAACCCTGAAAATGTGTGGATATCCGCTATATAGTCACAGGTATCCCTCATTTTGCAGATATACATGCAGATGTAGATTCAAATGTACAGCATTCTACAGTAGTCTACTTACAGCAAAACCACATATTGATTTGATCCTATCACCTCTCATAAACAGGGTGGGGACAGGTCAGTTATTTCAATGGGAGACCATTCAATCTGGGACTCAAGCTTGTAAGGAGGTTCCTTATTCGAGGAGTCTCACCAGGGCCAATGGGACTATTCAAGAGAATAACTCTTTTTGCAGCCCCAAACTCCAGAGGCATGGCTTAGAAGCCTATGCTTTTAACCCAAACCAATCCCTGCTGTATTGGCCAAGAGGGCAGTCAATGGATTTTATTGCCTGTGATCATTAAATATCCTGACGGCACTTTTGTTACTGTAAATAGCCAAATGAATACATTTCTCTGGCTAACTAGTTTGTTATTTGCATTAAAATAGCAAGTGAGGGCCAGCCCACTGTGCTAGGCATTCTATAACCATAGAGTAACGAACAGTCCCTGTCCCAAATACCTTAGTATTTAAATAGACAAAAAGTAGGAGGGGAAATAAAGACAACAGGGGGCTGGACTCGATGACCTTTTGAGGTCTCTTGCAGCCCTATGATTCTAAGTGACTTGCCCAAGGACACAGAATAGGTCTCTGGCGGACCAGAAATAGAAATCCTTTCTCTGAACTGCTCTATGTACAAAAGTTTCAGAGGGGTAGCTGAGTTAGTCTGTAACTGGAAAAACTTAAAAAACAATGAATAGTCTTGCAGCACCTTGCAGACTAACAACACATGTAGCTGGTATCATGAGCTTTCATGGGCACAACCCACTTTTGAAGTGGGTTGTGACCACGAGAGCTCATGATACCAGCTACATGTGTTGTTAGTCTGCAAGGTGCTGCAAGATTATTTATTGTTTTTTAAGTTTTGCTCTATGTACGTTCTTCCCGCAGTTTTAATTGGCTCTACGTTTCATGTCAGAAATTGGGTTTCACTCCAGAGGGTGTTGCATTTCAATGACAGACAGAAGGATCAGAGCCTATATTTTACTTTTTTTTACATCAGCTTGTATTTTACTTTACACAATGAAAGAAAACTGTTATACGTTTACTAACATGATAATAGCTACCTAAATACAGAGAAAGGCAGTAGCCTAATGCACCTCGGATGAAATTCACGCCCTGTACAGAGAGTTGGTGAAAAGTCCACGTGTCACTTAAGTCCTCCTGCACGCTTTTGGAATAGCACCCCCTGCCCTCCCGAAAACTATGGAACTATATCACCCTGAAGTTCAAACTAATGTAACTGAGCTTTTAGTCCCTCACTGGAGTATAGAACAGTTTTGCATCTTCTACCGCCCACAGAGCTATGGGCATTGCAAGCAGGACAGCCTCATGCTTTTAGATGCTGTGGTCTCAGACTTTTCAGATGAACAATGCAGAAGTATCACCATCATTACCATCTTATACTGAGTAATAAACTTCCCCGGGAGTACTCAGTGTTGTGGGGAACCTTGCTGACCCCACTCCTTCGCATGTGGAAGCCTTGACTATCCGTTCAAGGGGCCAGCTGCCCAACTCTCCCGGAACAGCACAATAAGCATGTTCTGCATACAGGCTAGATACAGGCAAACTCCAACACCCGAGTGTTCAGAGCTTCCCCGTGGCATGTCCAGCCCTTTACCCACCAGACGCACTCAGAATTACCAGATCCTTGGATTCAACAGGACCTGCTTGCTAGTTACATCTTAGAACACAGCTCTTCTTCACACCCAGTACTCGAACAAGATTTCTCCATCCTGCTGTTTACCTCTTCCAGTTAATTTTCCTTCTCAAGTCCCCACAATCTCTTCATCAGCATTGGGCTCAAGGTACAAATTAGACTTCTATTGTAAACCACACAATGGTCATCTAGGACTAAAAGTTTCCCACCTGCTGTTGATGGAGTCTGTCTCAAGGCACACTATCTCTTGGTAACCTGTCATACACTGCCAGGCCTTAAGAATGTCATTCTTAAATTAATATTAATAGCACATGGATTTCACAACTATTATGACTACCAGTGTGATACCAGCTTTCAGCGGACACCTGACATAACAACATACTTTGGGGAACTAGAAAGTAAATACTGGCTCATGGAGATCCTTGTAATTTTTAAGCACTTCTATGCCCTCTTCAGCTTGGCATCAAGAGGTCCTTGGGTGTCAGATACATATTTTCAATCAGTATAGTATCTTAAGGAAAGGCTACTCTTTGTACTCATGACACATAGTGGAAATTAAGGCTCCTAGACAATACTACAGAAGAAGAGAAAAGGGATCTCTACTAAGACATATTAACAAAATAATATGAGACTTTGCACAGGAGCAATGTTTGCCCCTCCCCCTCTTTATATTTATATGGTTGCTAGAGGAAATACTCTGCTATTCAAAAACAGTGTGAAATTGCCTATTCAATTTCGTCCTGCCAGACTGAAGCTAATACTAAACAACCAAACCACTGGTTATGCAGAATTATAGGTAGTTAGAAAATACTGTCTTTTAGTGTCCTGCTGTGTATTCTTGTTTGGTGTGAAAACAACCATATGATCTCTAGGATATCATCTCAGGTGAATCCTGAAGCAACTGTTACATAGAAATCATAAACAATCAAACAACACTTGTAATTTAATTGTTGGATTCATGTCCCTTTTTGTATCGAATTAAACCCACCACCAGCACCACAACTAATTTGAGTGGATGCACATCCTTCTGCCAAGGAAAAAAGAAAAATGTTGCTTGTCCCTAACTTTTTCCATTTTTCATGACAATCACTGCATTTCCCCCCGATTAAAACACAAACAAGTCAATGTAAGAATGCCTGGCAGGCTAAGATGATTATGGGATAATTTCTGTTTGCAAGACCAAACAAAATCAATCACTGTTGTTAAGGGACAAACAGCATTAAATGGTGGTGAAAGGATATTTGTTGGATTTCTACAAAATAGTTTTTTCCAACTCTGTCTGATAAGGGATGGACTGGCTAATACCCTCAGCTGGTTTTTGTAATTTTCCAATTTATACATTATAAATGGGGAAAGGGTCATCTGTATCAGTTGTGGATGGAATAAAAAAATCCTCACCTCATTTATATGCAATGAGAATTTTTTTATTAACAATATATAATATATATATAGTTTATATCTTATCCTGTTCATTAGAAATATACCCAATGTATTCCTGATGAAAAGGATAAGAAAGTTGAAAGATGTAGCAGATTCAGGTAAAAGGATCCATTTAGTCTCAGTTACAACAGGGCAAAGCCCAAGTAACAACTTCAAAGCAATTAACCCTTTAATCTCAATTCCAAGTTGTAAGGCAGTTAACAATCCCTTATGGGATGGCTGACATATTCAGTTGTCACACTGGGGACTGAACTGGGAACCTTCAGAACTAAAAACATGAAGTGCTACAGCTTGAGCTAAAAAGCCCAGTCCCCTGAATGGAACTGTATCAGATCAGATCTTCTAAGAGTGAAAGGGGACCTGTAGCACATATTCACCAGAGGGTTGCACATGCAGTTATCATGATGAAGTTCAGAAATTTAAAGGCAGACACAGAACATAAAAGGATCTTCCTATGGTCAGAGATAATTGCCGTTTTTCCTCAGTGCTAGAACAGAGGGCACTCATTCTCCAAGAACAGAGGGCACTCATTCTCCATGCTTTCTCCTGGAGATCTCCCTGATGTTCTGTTTAGATTCCACCTCATCTTCATCCCCGTACTTCGACTGAAAGGCTAGCGCTGCTCTTTGCTGATGGAAAATCATAAGCATTGGCATCACAGCAACACAGAAGAATATGGCCTGGTGAAGAGGCACTTAATCAATTTCAATTTTTAATCCTGGCTGAAAATCAGAAAGAAACAAAAATCAGACATAACAAGAAGCTTTAAAGGTTTGGTTTGAAGCTTGCTTCTAAATATTGGCAGAGGGTTGGTTGCTTCTCCCCCCATTTCATCCCTACTGATTTATCCTTCGTTAATTTCAATACCTGTATAAATCACAGCCCATGGCACTCTGTGGTTTTGTGATTGGCACTCACCAGTAATAAAATTGTACATAATGAAGGGACTTCTATGTCCATGAGAAAGGAAGGACCAGGAGCTCAGTAATGTACCTGGTTTAATTATTTATAGTAATGTTTGATGCTCTCATTACTGGGTCATGCATGACCTCTGGGTAACGGCTTCATCTTTCTAGAATAATAAGTTATTGTGACACAGATAACTTTGGCAATTATTCCATCTTTGGCGCCATAGAGAATGAGGGGTTTTTTTTAAAGTTGAGGAAATAGGTTGCTTGTAACACATATAAGTATTCTCTAAAAAAACCAGACAGAATCTTTATACTCATGAGGCCAATTATTGTTTCTTTAGTAAAATTTTATGCTGGTTTCTATTTTATTGGACTGGGGAATCTTATCATAAAAAGCCTCACTACCTGTCTCTACTCTGCAGATAGCTGTGGAGGAAAGAATCAATGCATACGTGACTCGTGGTAGCTCTGGGGAAATGTACCACTTGCTTATGACCAAAATTTTAATTGCTAAATGGGGTACTTCTGAATACCCTCTACCCTCTGGTTGCTGCAGCCCCTGTCTCACAGGCACCTGTCGCCTCTGCATTGATGTTTGACGTATAGGGGACACTATGTCAGATTATTTAAAAATAAGTTGTGTGTGTAATGTCGAAAAAAACCCAGTTTAGCTGTCTATTTTTGATAGTTACCAGGCCCTCGTGGCTATTGTATCTGAGCATTTCTAATGTGTTCCTCCTCACCATACCTCTGTAACATGGTAAGAGCAATTCTGCAATGCTGGAGTATCCCCATTTAATGGGACATATTTATCACTGCAGAGTGCAGAAACAGAGCATTTTAAAAATATGTCTTGGAGTCTAAAGGTTCCTCTTGTTGTTTTGCTTTGTTGGCTGCCATCTTCTCCTGCTGAGTCTCAGTGTGATGCCTGGGGTGGAAGATCTGGACTCTGACCATGGCCTCTTGTTGAGGAAAGCAGCATGGATCCCTGCAGACAAGGAGAGATTCAGTAAAGGAAAACGATATATTCGGTTAACATCCTTCAAAACACCAGAGAAGAGACCTCATGGGGGTGCCGTTATCCAACACTGGGAGGCATTAATCAGGAAGCTGGTTAACAGGGTGCTGTCCGCATCAATCACTTCCACAGAAAGCATGTAGCATCATCCCGTCTTCTGCCTTTGATATTGTTTGCCTGTAAAAAGCATGCTGGAGTCAACAGCTTCATGCTGAACTACTGCAGCTGCTCTTTGGCCTTTAAATGTGATGCAGAGGTGCTGAGTTTGTTTCACCTGTTCCCCACAGCGCTGCTTTTCTAGGCATCCTCTCTTGGCAAATCCTGCATCTGAATTATGACGCAATATTGAAGACACTTCCCCTGGGAGAAGAGGGCCATGCAGAGAGGGATGTTGCCTATGTTCTCTGGTCATGCCAGTGAGTGGGACGTGGGCAGTAATGCCAAGTGACAAGAGCGAGAGCTAGAACAGGGGTCGGTAGTCAGGGAGGGAGCACAGGGCCCGGGGAGCGGTCAGAGGCCAGCTGCCAAGGGTCAAAGCAGAAGTCAGGAATCAGAACAGAGGGTCAGGAGTGAGTTACCTGCGTGAGACAAGACTGGATCCATTACAGGGGCAAGGCTGCTGGGAAAAAGAAGACGCAAGCATTGTTGCAGCTTCTGGCCTTAAGAGTGGGTCTGCTTATCCTCCTCAGCCAATCAGACAGTTTGGCCAGTCCACAATCTCAGCTGGGACCTAGCTGATCTTGTAAGATTGGTTGGGCTATAGGCTAGCCGTAAGCAGGCTACCTGCAGGTCCTTACTTCTGGCAGGTGGCCACCAATGCTCATTTTGGGTTTTCCCAAAGAGCCGTCAGGGAATTAGGTACCCAACTCCCATTAAAACAGTCAGGTGCCTAATTCCCTTAGGCTCTTTGAAAATCCCAGCCTTAATTTACTTGAACTCTGGGATCAATACACTCACAGGTAGCCTTCATCAAGCAACAGTGCCATCATTGGGGTAAAACTGTTCCATAACAGGAGCATCATGATTGAAGATTGTGCCTAGAAGGCAGTGCTTGTGGTATTGCATGTCTGCGCTTGGAGTTAGGGATGTGATTCCCTATTCACATAGACATACTTGTTCTAGCTCTCGTCAATGTTGAATAATATATACTGACTGGCATATAAGAATTATTGGTATGTACTATGCATGCCACATATCTATGAAAGAGTGAGAGAGAGAGAGAGAGAGAGAGAGAGATGCAATAAGCAGCAATACCATATGCACAAATACTGTAACAATGAGCTAGACCAAACTGTCCAATCATGCTACATACCTCATAACTCGGCATTTGCTGAAATAAACATATGATATAAGCATATAGGAAACTTGCCAAAATCAAAACATTTGTTCTATGTCTTAGTACAAGCTAGTTAAGTCCCTACACCAAAACACACCTGGAAAGCTAAGTATCCAGCAGTATCCAGAAGAAAGATCATGAAAGAACAGAACAAATTAGGGGTATCCGCATTGACAGCTGCGGATGCGGATACCCGTAAAGCAGATATTTGCAAATTTGCAGGGCTTTAGATAAAAAATGTATGTCAGCGTCTGCAAAAATGAGCCACAGATATCCACATCCATATCTGCGGCGGCAGAGACCTGGAGATATAGGGCAGGTATCTGAGGATTTGCAGGGCTCTAGTGATGAGTTAGATTTCAGCAATGGCTAACCTCTGAAATCATCAGATAAATAATGCAATAGTAGAGTAGCAATGGTAGCGGCAAGCAGGTGTCATAGTCTAGGCACCTTACTTATGTTCCCATAAGGTCCAGGAGGATTTGTACCTGGGGCAGGTAGTGGATACCACCGTTTGACTCTGTCTGTGCTACTATGGCTACATGTAAAGGTAGCTTATCTAACCCTTGTTAGCTACAGTGAGTGTGGTTATGTAAGTGGAAAACGGGACTCAAAGAAGCACACATAAAATTCAGGGGAATGAATGGGAATCAAGTGGGGGGGGGGACAACATAGCAATGCTATGATATAGTGGAGAAGAATGGGAGGAACCAGGTGATCTGGATTCTATTCCTAGTTCTCTCAGGCTATGTCTACACTGCACGGTTATTTTGAAATGAGCTATTCCGGAATAGTTATTCCAAAATAGATTATTTCAAAATAGCACATCTACACTGCATTCTTCGTAGAATGAGGTTTACAGAAGATGGAATAAGCCATCCATTATTTTGAAATTATTTTGAAATAACAGAATTGCTGTGTAGACGCTCTCATAGTTATTTCGGAATAACGGCCATTATACCGAAATAACTTTGCTGTGTAGACACGCCCTCAGTGACCTGCTGTGTGAGCTCGGGCGAGTTACTTCCCCTCACTCTGGGGTGCCAACCTTTTTCTCTCTCATTTAATCAGGTTAGAGACTCTCTCTTACTACCCTGGTTATTTATTTGTCTTGTGATCATGTAATCCACTAGTGAGTATATCAGAAGAGCCACCTGTGTTAATCCACAGAGGCTATGAGGTGTCACAGCTGCTCCACACCCAGGTTTGCTCTTTAGCTCAAGCTGCAATAACTTGTGCTTTTAGCTCCAAAGGTCCCCAGTTCAATCCTAGCCAAAGGGGCAACTATCACAGCAGCACCTAATAACCAGAATCTTAGGCCTGGACTCAGTACATACAACAACAACAACAAAAAAGTGCGCTCCTCTGGAACAAGGGCCTATGTGTTTGCATAGGACCTAACACAATACAGTCTCCCCTAGGGGGGCTCGTACCCTATCAGTAACCATTCTGAATTTGTGGCAAAGGTTTTGTCTGCTTTTCTTTTATGAGAACTGTTTTGTACATCTCTGTGGAACAGCCCGTGCTCAGTAACCGTAAGAGAAGATGTTTATTAGGGAGCTAAGTGTAGAATCATATGAGAAACCATAAAGGCTCTGTAGGAGCAAGGACAGTCTACTGGGTAAATAATACATTGTTACAAGCATTTATAAATACATATTTACCCACCAGAGTGGAATATCTCCAAAAAGGCTGTTTTGGTGTATTAGATAAACACACATTGCAAACACAAAAATCATAACGCATAAGAAAATACCCTCTGTGAACATATTTTATTTACCTAGGAGACTGGAAAAGCCCCAAAAGGTTGTGATGCTTATTTTATATATACATGTTTGTTAAAAACAAATAACTAAATCTTGCCTTGATAATCATAATTTAAAAGACGGACTCAAATGGCTCCCCAGAATGGCTTTGTTTTGTTTTCTACAGAGAGTCTGTATTACAGTAGAACTTGCCCTAGGGACCCACTTTCTCCCCACTTGCTATGGTATGAAAGGAGCTATTTATACCCAATACAGCAATCACAGACCACCATCAGAGAATGCTCAATACCATGACTAAATATATCAAGGATATGGCATTCTATTATATGGCATAACATCCAATAACACTTGCCTGCCAAAAATACCGTGTCTGGCTCAGTGGAGTGTGATAGGTTCTATTCCCAGCTCTACTGCTGAACTTCCCACAGCAGCCACTTGGCATTTCTGACTCAGTTTCCCCATCTGGAAAATAAAGCATATGGCACCTTCTTCCTGCACAAAGTGTTTTGGGAGCTAGAACTGGAAGTGCTACATTGTAGGCAGTGATAATCAGCAGTGGAAGGGATTGGAAGAGCTGGGGGTCACGGTGGAGGAGGAGGAGAACCACAGACAGCAGGAAGAGAAGGAGGAGATGGACACAGTCACTCTGTCCCTGGAGCCGGTGCCTGTCAGCCAGGATGTCACTCAGTTCTCGTCTGACACCAGGACAGGATCTTCAAGTGAGTGCTCTCAGTTTGTCACACACACAGGGCGGGGGAGGCGGGTGCACAGGGGGTGGGGTGCGAGTGTCACTCGGACTGCTTAGGCTGGACATCATGCTGCAGTCCATGCACGTGGAACCACATTCAGCTTTAGTGTGCGGCATGCGGACTCAGCAGGCAGCCCCTAGACAGGGGTGGGATCCTGCTGCCAGGCTTAGGGGAGGCCACACACACGTCTGGTCCTGGGGAGCGGGGGGCCCTCCCGTCATCTGCCAGAGCTGAAAGCAGGCTAGCCAAAAGGGCGCAGGCACGACCCCAGACACCCCGAGGAGTGCCACACACAGCAAGGCATCACCCACTCCTGCAGGCAGTGCTGCGAACCATGGGGGTGTGTGTGCAGACCTCACAGAGGGCCAGGCTGCTCCCGGTTCCTCTGCCGCCAATGAGATCCCACTGTGGCTGGACACTTCCCTTGCCTGCTTGTCCATGGGCCGGGGGGTGGGGGAGAAGCGGGCAGCATGGTCCCCTGGGCACCTCGGGGCCCCTGGGAGGCAGGGCCCGCTGTGCAGGCCACACGTGGCCTTGCTCCCAGGACATCCCCCTCCTCTGGCCCGAGGACTGTTGATCGCTGCTCACAGAGGAGGGCACGGCCTCAGGGACAGTGTCTGCATGGACGACTGACCGCCTCTCCCTCTTTGTGTTCTCCACAGCCAGACCAGTTGGGACTGAGGGGCGAGCCACGCCACCCAAGCCAGCTGTCACAGTCCGGGGGACCCAAAAGAACGCCAGGGTCCAGGAAGACCTCATGCGCCAGCATGTCAGCATCCTGTGCGACATGCAGCAGACCCTGGCACAGAAGATCCACAAGGACGCAGAGTGGCGGAAACGTGCCTGAGACCAGCTCATGCAGCAGTGCGATAGCATGTGTGCTGTCATGAGGGAAACGGCACACCCGCCTGCTGTCGCTCCTCCTGCCTCCTGCCTACCACCCTCCTGCCCCCTGCTATGCCCGTTTCCCCTCCCTCTGCCCCCCATGCAATGCCTCTGCTCTTTCCACAAGAAATGCCCATGCACCCTCCTCACGTGATGCCTATGACCCCTCCACCTGCCCCCCCGCCATCCCTGACCCCGCTCCAGCCCCCGCTCCTGCCTACCCCCTGTGGTTCTTGGACCCATCCAACCCCAACTCTGATGAGGTCCCCGCACCCGAGGTGGCACATCTAGCTGCCCCCCAGACCACTCTGAGCCCCCCTCTCCCTCCAGGTTGTGAGCTCCCCTCCCCCTGCAGATTATGACACTCCCTCCCCTCCAGGTTATGCGCCCCTCTCCCCCTGCCTACCTTTTTTTAATGAAAGATAAATACAGACTTCATTTTGTTGGAAACCAAACAGGTGTTTTTATTGACTGGTCAGGGAAGGGTAAGGGGAGAGGTTGTGTTGAGAAAGGGATAGGGCAGCAAGCCAGAGGCCCCTGTTGCAGACGCCCTAGGGAGACTTACTGGGGCCCTTGAAAGAATCTTTCCTTCAGGGCCTCCTGGATGCGCACCCTGGCCTGATGGGCCTAATGGACAGCAGCTATCCATGGCTGCTCAAAGGCTCGCCCCTCACAGCTGGCATCTGCCTCCTACCCTGGGAGGAAGGCCTCCCCGTTCCTCTCCACAATGTTGTGGAGGACACAACACACCGCAACCACCTTGGGTATGTTGTGCTCCCCCACGTTGAGACGGGTCAGCAGGCACCTGAACTGCGCCTTGAGGTGGCTGAAGGCACACTCGACCTGGATCCTGTCCCGGTTCAGGAGGGCATTAAATTGATCCCTGT
The DNA here is from genome assembly GCA_032595735.1 of Pelochelys cantorii. Lineage (NCBI taxonomy): Eukaryota > Metazoa > Chordata > Testudines > Trionychidae > Pelochelys > Pelochelys cantorii. Next base: position 7,611,962 of record CM064355.1, on the reverse strand, counting down.
TGGGGTCCAGATGTCTGGTATAAGGCTTCATAAGCCACAGCACTGGGGGGTAAGCCATATCCCCCACAATGCACAATGGCATCTGCATGTCCCCAACTACTAGTTCATGGTGGGGGAAAAATGTGCCCACCTGCAGCTTTCACTACAGGCTAGAGTTCCGAAACATGGGCATCGTGTGCCCTGCCCGACCACCCGACACACTGTCCACGGGGGTCGACCAGCGTCTGCAACATCATCGAGTAGTAGCCTTTCCTATTAATATACTGGGCTGCTTAATGTTTATGTTCACGGATTGGTATGTGGGTCCCATCTATGGCTCCAGCGCAATTCGGGAACCCCAGGGCAGCAAATCCGGCCACGATCAGGTCCAGGTCTCCTAGGCAGATGACCCTCCACAGCAGGATCGAGTTGATGGCCCTCACAACCTGCAGAAGGAGACAAAAAAACATACAAAGCGGAGAATGAAAGAGGGAGTGCCTGAGCCCTTGGGAGCCCCCCCCCCAACACCCCAGGAGCCACCCTCTATGTGCCCCCACCCCAGCAGCAGGCCTGCGTGAGGGTGAGACAGCACAACCCCCCAGGGACGGGCCTTCCCCTCCACCATCACTCCACCCCCCACAGCCCTCAAACCCTCTTTCCTGAAAGTATCCCTTTTCCAGGACTCTGCCTCCCCCTGCAGGGACTGCAGCCCCAGAGTGCCTTACGTCCTTGAGGAGGGCCCTGATGGTGGACTTCCCCATGCCAAACTGGTTGCCCACCGACTGGTAGCTGTCGGAGGGTGGTGAGCTTCCAGATGGCAATTGCGACACGCTTCTCCAGGGGGATGGTGGGCCGCAGGCAGGTGTCGTGTCTCCGGAGGGCAGGGGCGAGCCAGGCACATAGCTCCAAAAAGGTGGCCTTCTGCATACTGAAGTTTTGGAGCCACTGCTGGTCATCCCACCGCTCCATGGCCAGCCAATCCCACCAGTCTGATCTGGTGTCAAGCCTCCAGAAACGCCTCTCCACTGTGGGGTTGTGGTTGCCAGAATGTAGCTCCGACACCCAGGGAGGGTCCCCAGAATGAGCTCGGGGTCGAGCTCGTGCAGGACCAGGAAGGAAGCTGGCACAAAGTGCTGCAAAAGCTGCAGCATGGCCATGTGGGGCCATCACATGACGAGGGGCAACTCCGGCTCCAAGAGTAAAGCTGTGGTGTCCAAACAAGCAGGGCAACCACAGCAGGCACTGCGAGAGGTTTGCTGTCCCTTGAAGAGGTAGGCAAGCAGGCAGCAGAAGCAGAGAAACGGCTGTCCAGGGGGGTCCCTTTAAGCGTGTGTCTCTGCAGGGCTCCGGCACCAGCACTCAGAAGCCACTGGTGACCTAAAGTCCTGGCTGAAGTGGTTCCGGGTGGCCTTTTATGCGAGAGAGTGTCCAATCCATCTGGACACTCTCTTTCGCAAAAGCAGATCACTTTTTTGATGAGCTTTTGAGAGTGGACGCTCTCTTTCGGAAGAAGTTTTTTCGGAAGATCTCTTCCAAAAAAAGCTTCTTCTAAAAGAAGCCTGAAGTGTAGACATAGCCTTTCATTAATTTGACTCATCCAGAAGTTTTATTATCCTTACATATCCTGGAGATGGCCCTCCTGTTTGGTTGAGGCATGGATTCTAACTCTGCCAGAGACAGCAAGTGTTTGAAAAAGTTCAAGATCTGGTTCACACCCAGCTCACCCTGTAACACACAGGCCAGTTGACTGGAGGTAGAAAGGGGCATTTCAGCTTCTTATGCCCAGGCAGATCAGAAGTTTGTCAGTGTTTTCATTTAGGCCTGATTCATCATAGCATTAAGAACATGCTTAACATGGATATGGACTTAATCACACTTTAAAAGTCAAGCTATGTATGGGTTAGATTGGGCTCTCTTCAGGAACACACACATACCTATCCACAAACACCCCATCCAAAATTTTTAACACAACTTTTTCTTTTTAATAAAAATTCAATTTTTGAAACTGCCCATGAAACATGGCATGTATCAACAAATTTCACAACTAAAAAAACCCAAACGATTCAGAAAACAAATTTTGGAACAGTTAAACCATTTAATTTAGAAGTTTTCTGAACAAAAGATTTTTCTTTTCTAGATTGAAATGACACTTTATTTAGAAAATTAAGCTGATTAGACCAAAAAGGTTAAAAAATTAAGTCAAATCAAAATCAGAGATTTTGCTTGAACTGAACAAAAAATATATTTTTTCAGTTTCTTGGTTTGTGAAAGTTTTCATTATTTCAACTTTGCCTCCTGATTCAGAACAACAAAAAACCAAAAACAAACAAACAACAACAACAACTCTTGACTTTTTTCAGGAAAAGAAAGCCAGTTCTGCACAGTTTCTTGCTCTCAATACTAGACAATCCTTAATCATACCATTACAGATGGGAAACCCTGAGTCTGATTTTCTCTCATGTGCTTTCCAATTAGGGAAAGCACATAGGGAAAAACACAGGCTTATGAATATGCATTCCATATGTAGGCTTATTGTCCTAACACACTATAATAGGATAATGGTTATTCTGTCCCATCTTGTTCTATATTAGAGACAAATATGGGAAAATGTCCTCCTTGTCGTTATAAATGCAGTGGGTGTCCTAACTATAGTATTCGAGTAGTAAAAGATTAATTCAGGATATTTTAATCATCCAGATTCCAGGAATTTTGTTCCACTAACTTACCACGCCTCCTTTTCTGACCCTCACCCAAGAGTCTCCCTGCCTGTTTATGCTCCTTAGTTGTAGTTATTTGCAAGGATCAGCGCGATCTCAACAGACAGGGTCATCGCTGCAGCAGCTGCAGTGAAATTACATATTGCTCTTGTTACGTTAGCGTAGAATGTGCAGTGCTCTGTCTTTGCACTGTGCATTGAGGCAGCACTGCAAGAGGAAGAGGGGAAAGCAAGCGACTATTTTCGCTCGGTATGGCACTGACACTACAAGGGGGAAAGTTGGAATCCTGAAGAGGATTAACCTGGAACAATAGCTAAAAAAGCCAGTAGTGACTGATGAAATGTGTAAGAAAATACTTTGGAGGACTCAGTCAGTATCACTGAAGTCATAATTAAAAGAATTAAGAATTAATTTATCTAAAACCATATGGGATGGGGGATTACAGTGGCTGAGAAGCTGGATATGAGTCCACAGTGTGCCTTTGTAGCCAGGAAGGCTAATGGCATATTGGGCTGCATTAAGAGGAGCATTTCCAGCAGATCTAGAGAAGTGATTATTCCCCCTTTATTCGGCGCAGGTGAGACCACATCTGGAGTATTGCATCCAATTCTGGGCCCCCCACTACAGAAAGGATGTGGATACATTGGAGAGGGTCCAGCGGAGGGCAACCAAAATGATTCAAGGGCTGGAGCACATGACCAGTGAGGAGAGGCTCAGGGATTTGGGTTTGTTTAATCTACAGAAGAGAAGAATGAGGGGGGATTTGATAGCAGCCTTGAACTCCCTGAAGGGAGGTTCCAAAGAGGCTGTGCTCAGTGGTGAAAGATGACAGAATGCAAGGCAATGGTGTCAAGTTGCAGTGGGAGAGGTCTAGGCTGGATATTAGGAAAAACTGTTTATTAGGAGGGTGGTGAACTTCTTTAAATGTGGGGAGCAAATCATACCCCTTCAGAAACATCCATATCACAACCTTGGTATTCCTACACATGACTTCATATTGCTAACTGCCAGAGTTTAAAAAAGATGAGTTATTTCCTTTCTTTTAAATAATCAGTGTTGGGTGCTGCTTTTTATTTGCCTTCTGGGTTTTGATCCTTTTGGGATCACACTCTTGAGATTTTTCTTTGCCAACATAACATCTAATAATGCACTTTAAATATAAGATAGCTTCTCACACAAACCTGGCAGATGAGCTTTAAGAAAGCCAACATATATCATGAGACTTGCAGTGAACTCAGGAAAGCTGTTAACTCTCTATCAGTGAGGTTAGAACCTGTCACCTTCATCATTAAGGCCCTTACATGACACTCATGGATATCAGTTTCCTCTAGTCCCAGACACAGTCCTTCAATTGTAAGCAATAGCTGGCTCTTACTGTCTGTGCAAAGCAGCGGTGTAAAGGGACAGATAGTGCTAAACCAGAACAACCCAGGTTCCCCTGAAACCTTTCACTCATTTTGCTATATGGTATTTGGAATAAAGATTAGGGCCTAATCAAAGACCAATAGAAATGAGTGGAAGGCTTTTCAATTGACCTCAGTGATATGCTCCAAAGTACCTACCAAAGTAGCATCTAGAGCTGTCTGGATAATAAAGGAAGGTATCAATTCTGTGATGATGGATGAGGTGAAGTGTCAGAATAATTATTGTGAAATATTAGCTCTACAGGATATGATACAAGAAACAGCAGAAGGAAAACAATATACAGCAATTTGCACAGATAGATCTCATAGGCAGAAGGTTTATTTCTACATTTTACAGTCAGGAAAACTGGGGGGTAAATATCAGTCAACAGAGCCAGAAATAGAACACAGTCTCCTGATTGCTTAGTCAGTCTCCTGATTGCTAAGTCAGTACTTTAATTACCAGGTACCACAGCCTAACCGGGCCTCAGGCTGGTCTCACGCCACTTTTGTATCATGTAACTTCATTGACTTCAGCTGAGTAACTCCAGATTTATAAGCAATGTGAGATCAGAATCAGGCCAAGTGATTTTAATCCCATTTGGCTTTCAATGGGGTTGAAAGACCTTTATGTAAATTCTGTGTTATGCATAAAACTCTCAATATACTGCTCGTTCCTTTTTTTTTCAATGTGATTTTAGTCACAAAGAAAACTTACGCCTCCTCCTTATAAGAAAAAATATATCTCTCATTCACACACAGCAAACTCCCACCAGGTTCTCTCTGAAAACTTATCCAATAATATACACCTTCAAGCTGAAATGCGCCCATCCTCTAAATCTGTTTGGATTTTGCAATCTGGAGAGATTCCTTTAAAAAAAGAAGGAATTAACTGTTCAGGAGTCTAAATTCTATAAGGTCCTTTATTCCTAGAATGATAACGTGCTGGAATCAAAATCATATAACTCACCATTTCATTCCAATTTTATTAGACACTGATGGAATTAAAGCTCTCATCACTACAACGTAAGGAAGACAGTTTCATGATACTACAAAAAAAATACTGCACCAGTTTTCCAAATTTGATTCAGCATCTTCATACAAATGTGTGGAGGTTTGGGGGGTTTTTTGTTTTTATTTTTTTTTGTTTTGATTCATTTTGTTTTTGTTTTTCCCTCATTCCATCCGGAGTCTTCTGATCTAACTGTTCTTACTGGAGAAAAACTCCCATTAACTGCAGGATCAGATTCACTGCCTTACATTACTGAAAATGGCTGAATCACAATGTTCAATCACACTGCGAGGGTGCATCTACACAGCACCCTAAACTTGAAATAAGATACGCAATTTGCGCTACACAAATTGTATATCTTATTTTGAAACTATTTTGAAATAGCTTATTTTAAAATTTGGAGTGACTACACAGTGCTATTTCGAGCCACTCCTTATCCCTCATGCAATGAGGTTTACTGGGATGGCAAAATAGCATGCCCGTTATTTCGAAAAATATTTTTAAATAATGGGCAGCTTGTGTAGACACGGAGTAGCAATTTCAGGATACCTCTGTGCAATGTAGACATACCCTCAGTGACACAAAATTGTGAGTCACAAAGTTCTGCAATGCAGCCATCTCTGGGGTAGACCATGGTGGCTATTTAATTTAATAGCACACAGCAACAGTTCATGACAGTTCAGAATAGAACGTGTAAATAATCCTCACGAGACTGAAACTGCCAGGGGAATTTAAGGAAGTAGAATCAGAAGAGTATAGGACTGGAAGGGACCTTGAGAAGATTTTTAGTCCAGTCTCCTGCACTCAAGACAGGGCTAAGTATTACCTAGACCACACTTCACAGGTGTTTATTTAACCCACTCTTTACAAATCATCTGTGATAGTGATTCCACAAGTTCTCTTGGCAATTTATTCCTGTACTTAACTACCATGACAGTTAGGAAGTTTTTCTTAATGTCCATCCTAACTCTCCCTTTCTGCAATTTAATCCCATTGCTTCTTGTCCTATGCTCAGAAGTTAAAGAGAACATTTTTTTTCTGTCTCCTCCTTGTATCAACCTTTTATGTGCATGAAAAGTGTTATAATATCTCCCCTCGGTCTTCTCTTCTATAGAATGTAACAACTTAGCTTAGAATTTTCCCCAAAGTTCAGAAATGTTAAAATCCATGTGTGAAAATCCATCCCAATGGAAATGTTGCCATTGATTTAAATTTGATCAAGATTTCACATGAGCCAGGGACCAACTAGCACAGATCTGGATGTCTTTAGATGGGTGGGTTTTGTTCAGTCCTGTCCCAAGCAGACATATCTTTGTTTTAGTTCAAAACCATTTGTAGTTTTAAAGGGAGAGAAATCCTAAGCACGAACTTGCCCCATCACAATTTACTACACTGTCTCTTCATTTTTAATTTATCTTCCTCCTCCTACTCCTGGAGACATTCCTTCCTTTATTGATGATGAAACATCACGAGATATGGAAGCGACTCAGTGAAGAATTATGAGGCAAAATAAAGATTTAAGCAAGGGCTGATTATATTGCTGGGACAGATCCATCTCAGCGGTGTCAGGGAAGTACACAACACAACTCACTAGGCCACATATCAAAATGGGAACTCTCACTGCAAAAGGACCGGTGTTCTCTCCTCCACTGCTTTCTTTCAGGCCTCTCTTCTCAGGCAGAGAGCTACTTTAAGTTCCAGTCAAAGCTCCATAGGTTTTGATGATGGAAATTGCAGAGACAGATGTACTGAAACAGGGTGCATCCAGCCACAATTGTCACATTCCACACGCTGGACAGCTTAGTGGAATATTGGGGCTACTATGGCTCCCCAGTGGTGGAGAGGTTGCTGCTTGGATGTTATGCCAAAGGCCACTGGCAAGGAGCACACCAAAAAGATCTAGCATAGACCCTGAACTGTATGTATCCTACGCAGGGATTCTCCCATTAGGGCTATTGGAATGGATGAATGGGTTCAGTCCCTCTCTCCTGAACTGAACCCCAGCAGGGAATGAACATAGCTTTCAGTAAGCGCACATTGGGGGGAGTCAGAGGAAAGGCATAATGCAGTGGAAGCTCAGAAGGGCTCCTCCACAGTCTGAAGATACGGGACTGGAATGTCCATACTAGTTTGCTAACTACACTGCAGGTTCTTAAAGCAAATGCTCTTCAACTCAAAGTGTCAGTTTTTAGGTCGACAGTTACTGTGTGACCAGATCTAGGTGCTAACGATAAACGAATAGCCCCAATTCTCTTGGCTGAGACTCCTGTGCTTATATTTCAATATATATTTCAATGCATTGCTGAATCAGGTCCTATTCAGCAGAAAGAGACCTGGAGATTACGGTGGAGGAGAAGCTGGATATGAGTCAACAAGGTGCCCTTGTAGCCAAGAAGGCTAATGGCATATTAGGTTGCATTAGGAGGAGCATTGCCGGCAGATCTAGGAAAGTGATTATGCCCCTTTATTCGGCATTCGTGAGGCCACATCTGGGGTATTGCATCCAGTTCTGGGCCCCCCACTACAGAAAGGATGTGGATACATTGGAGAGGGTCCAGCGGAGGGCAACCAAAATGATTCAGGGGCTGGAGCACATGACCTATGAGGGGAGACTGATGGATTTGGGTTTGTTTAATTTACAGAAGAGAGGAGTGGGGGGATTTGATAGCAGGCTTTAACTACCTGAAGGGGGGTTCCAAAGAGAATGGAGAGAGACCGTTTTCAGTGGTGACGGATGACAGAGCAAGGAACAATGGTCTCAAGCTGCAATGTGGGAGGTCTAGGTTGGATATTAGGAAAAACTATTTCACTAGGAGGGTGGTGAAGCACTGGAATGGGTTCCCTAGGGAGGGGGTGGAATCTCCATCCCGTTTTTAAGTCCCAGCTTGACAAAGTCCTGACACAGATAATTTAGCTGGGATTGGTCCTGCTTTGGGCAGGTGGTTGGATTCGATGACTCCTGAGGTCTCTTCCAACGCTAAGATTCTATGATTCTATTCAATCATGTCTCGTCACTTCTTCATATACTAACTTGCACCAGAAAGCATAACATATATTTCATTTATTTGTTCGAGTTTGTTTTCATGAAAAATCTCTACATAACTATTCCTGTACCTTCTTCAGTAGATACAGTGGCCTTTGAATTTACTTTGATAGTACAAAGAACAGTGGCTATCTAAGCACATCAGTCTCACCTATGAAAGTGAATCTGCATTTGGAGAAATCTCATGATTTGGGTGTTTAGGGACTTGAGCAACATCCCATGCAAGTAAATTGGAAAATTCTGACTTGAGTGTGCATTGGAGCAGGCGTTAAATCAAGCTGAACTCAAAAATGAAAAGGTCAACTTCAGATTTTAGCTCAGGTCTTTTGGATTGATAACTGAAAAAAATATATGTCCATGTACTCCTAGTACTGTTATCTTTTTTAAAAACTCTGCTACAGTCCCTGACATGCCAATAAATGTCTAACCACCATCTGCTACTGAGTGTATTTCCTAATTCCATCTGCTCCAAAATTCAGTTTTTTTCCCCAGACTTGTCTTTCCAAGTCAGATCATTGAGAATCCAAAGGCTGAAAAGGTCAAGTGTCTTCTGCATTAGATTTCTTTGAGCAAGTATTTCCTCTTTTCCCATTCCCTTTCCAACGAAAAGGTCTGCATATTTTAAAACTTCTTATCAAAGAGCTTCTCTGGATGAAATGTGGATCATGTATAATCCAGATGAAACTATTAAACGTTTCCACACTACCCACTTACACCTGAACTTAAATAGCTTGAATGTTTTGGTTCCTTGAACTCTCATACCCAAACTCTTACGATCCATTACCTTTCTCACCTCCCCATCTAGGAATATTAAGAACAAATGCTATGAATTGAAGTAAACAAAGTAAACAAATGAAATTTGAATGAGGCTAATCTATGGGCCACAGTCATACTAGGGTACAAAATATATCGGAACAACAGAATAGTCGTGCTGGTGGGGGAGTGGCACTAGGAGGGAAAGAAAACAGAGAATCAAATGAAGTAAAAATCTTAAGTGAACCAAACTGTTCCATCTTTGTGGATAGTAATTCCATACTCTAATAATATGAATATAGCGGTAGGGATATATTACTGACCACCTCACCAGGATGGAGATAGTGACTGTGAAATGCTAAGGGAGATTAGAGAGGCTATGGAAAAAAAAATTAATAAAAATAGGTGATTTCAGCTGTCCCCATATTTGTTGGGTACACATCACCTCAGCGTGGGATGCAGAGATAAAGTTTCTTGACACCTTAAATTAACGATTCTTGGAGCAGCTGGTTCTGGAACCCATTAGAGGAGAGGCAATTCTTGACTTAATCCTAAGAAGAGCACAGGATCTAGTTCAAGAAGGGAATATAGTCACTTAGAAATAGTCACTATAATACAATAAACTTTTATTTCCCTGTGGTAGGAAAAATACTATAGCAGCCAAACATTGTAAAGAGGAACTACACAAAAATGAGGAGGCTAGTTAAACAGAAATTAAAAGGGACAGTGACAAAAGTAAAATCCCTCCAAGCTGCATGGAAACTTTTCAAAGATACCTTAATAGAGGCTCAACTTAAATGTATATTCCAAAATAAAAAAACACAGTAAGAGAACCAAAGAAGCGCCACCGTGGCTTAACAACCAAGTAAGTTTTCATACTTTTTTTTCCCTTGCATCTAATCCCAAACAAACAAACAAACAAACAAGAACAGTCATATTTAGCACTAAGTCTGGGATCAGTCCCAAGGGGACTCAGTATCATGATCTCCATTTATAAGCAGACTAAATTGAGATATAAATCAGGTAAGTTCCAGGCCCAAATTCACACAGTGAGTCAGTAGCAGATAGTGAAATAGAACCCTCTTGTTAGAACACTAAAAGATTTCGTGCATCTCCAACATTATTCCCAGAACCCAATTGATTCTTATGTCAATTTAAATATATGCAAAACTCAGACTAGGAAGAGAGCAAGAACAGGCACCTGTAAAATACCCTAGTGGCAGCTCCCAAGGGAGGCAGAGCCTTTGACTTGAAAAAGCACAGTGTAGGCCATCTGCTAACATTCCTTATCCAGCATCCACGGAGGCTGCTTTCTCTAACATTAGGCTCATGGTGTCATCGGTGAAAGGATATTTTCTCCTCCCACTAGGCCAATACAGGAGTAATGGTACACCCCAGCTGTTTGAAGAATCCTTCTTGTCTTTCAGTGGTTTGTCATTGCAAAGATTTCCTCCAAAAAATGTGATGTCTGCATTATTTATCAGAGTCCTTCAGGCAGTATGTGCTGTGGCAATGTTCACAGTGTGAGAGAGCTGCTGTTTACTCAGGGTATGTCTAGACTGCATCCCTCTGTCGGCAAAGGGATGCAGATTAGGCAGGTCGACATTGCAAATGAAGTGGGGATTTAAATATCCCATGCTTAATTTGCATAAAAATGGCCGCAGTTTTTGCAGACTCAGCACTTTGTCGGCAAAAAGCAGCAGTCTAGAGGGGCATCTGTCGAGAAAGAAAGCCTTTTTCGACAGATCCTGTAAACCTCCTTGCAGGAGGCATAAGGGATCTGTCAAAAAAGGCTTTCTTTCTCGACAGATCCCCCTCTAGACTGCTGCTTTTTGCCGACAAAGTGCTGAGTCAGCAAAAACTGAGGCCATTTTTATGCAAATTAAGTGTGGAATATTTAAATCCCTGCTTCATTTGCAATGTGGACCTGCCTAATCTTCATCCCTCTGCCGACAGAGGGATGCAGTCTAGACATACCCAGAGGTACGATGGAGTGCTGGGGAATCGTGCTACAGAAGCGCGTACCAGCAAATTCCACAATCTTGGCTACAATTTAGATATGGTGTTTAATTACTCATGAAACAACAATTATGTACTATATTTTGGAGTAAACTATAGTGCTTTAGAACCATAACATGCACAACACTCAAAATCTAACAAAGGAGGCCAGTCAAAACATGCTGACCTCTATCCATTTTAAACAAAGAAAATGACCCAGCTGACACAAATTCATGTATCAATACACTTTGAGCCTAATTCAGCTGTGATCTGAGTTGGCACAGAGCCAATTGACTTCCAAGGGAGCTGCACAAGCATTTGTCAGGAGTGGATTTGGTCTAGTCTAAGGTTCTATTTTCAAATGGCTTCCCCGAGTACATTGGTTGCTTCTCTTGCTGATTAACTACAGGATTAATGAAGATTCCAATTTTTACTGAAATTGGTAACATATCGATAAACATGCAGAGGTAAAGTCCTCCCCCAGCTCTGATCTCTTTATCCTACATCAAGGGGCCGGAGTACGTAAAGGACCTCCCTGCGCCCCTTACAGGCACTGTGGAAGGCAACCAGAAGGCTTCCATCCCAGGCTGGAGGAGGAAGATGGTGACCCTGCTGTAGATGCTCCCAGGGCCCAGCTGACACAGAGGTGGGCAGCGAGCGGAGAGGCTCTAGAGGGTGGGCCACTGATAGGGAGGCAAGATTCATGTGCAGGCACCTGGACTGCAAAAGTTGTGGCCAGCGCCACAGTGGACAGGCACCCCACTGGGGTTGCTGGGCACCCTTGGGGAGACACACATATGAGACACTTCAGAGTCTGATAAGGAGTCTACTTCCACAGACAATGGGGAAGCCCACCCCACTGGAACCGGAGAGACTGGAAAATCAGGAGAAAGCACCACTGGTTTCACCCTGGGCAGAGCCTCCACAGAGATACAGCAGAAATAGCAGCCACCCAGGATCTGGGGCTCGACCCAGGACCATAAGAGCATGCACTCCTGATCCTGGTCCCAGGGGAGAATCCCACACAACAGGGGAAGCGGGTGTGTACAGGTTAAGCAACTCTCAGGCTGCCACAAAAGCTGCAGGCGTAGATGGATCTGGAAAGAGCTCCTGATTCTGCCAGGGCCCAGCATCCCTGGCGCTAAAGAAAGCCTCTGAGCCCAGGTAACCCTGCCCTGATTTACTTCAAGCTAATGCCAGGCCTGGAGGCAGAAGAAAAGGAGGAAGCCAGGCTCAGTTTGGGGCTGACTAGTGAGGATGCAGAATCCCAGTTCAGCAGTCTGAGGGCACAAACCAGAGCCTACCTGCCCAGCAGCCAGGGGAGCAAGTGTAAGCCCCCGCCCCACTCCTCTGGAAAAAGGGTGAACTTATTGAGAAGGGGATTCTGGACTCTTGGGGCCATGCTCCAAACTTAAGGAGTTGAACAGGGAGTGGATCAGAGTCCCAGGGCCAAGAGTACAGGACCATCTGGACCTGGAATCTCGAGAGGTGTGCTGCTTACCGGGAGCTCGAATTCAGGATGTGACTGAGAGGCTTACAAAACTGATCAAGCCTTTGGATCCCTACCCCTTCCTGCTTCTCCATGTGGGAACTAATGATACGGCCAAGAATGACCTTGAGCGGGTTACTGTGGATTACGTAGAGGTGGGAAGAAGGAGCAAAGAATTCGGAGAGCAAGTGGTGTTCTTGTCCATCCTCCCTGTTGAAGGGAAAGGACTGAGTAGGGATCGTCAAATTGAGGAAGTAAATGCGTGGTTGCATAGGTGGTATTGCAGAGAGGGCTTTGGTTTCTTCAGCCATGGGACTCTGTTCCGGGCACAAGGATTGTTAGGCAGAGATGGGATCCACCTAACAAAGAGAGGAAGGAGCATCTTCACGGGCAGGCTTGCAAACCTAGTGAGGAGGCTTTAAACTAGGTTCGTTGAGGGATGGTGACCAAAACCCTGAGGGGAGTGGGGAGGTCGGATACCAAGAAGAAATGCAAAGAGGAACGAGCAACAAAGGAGGACCCCTGATTCGAATGCAGAGGGTAGGGCAATCAACTGGTTATCTAAGGTGTTTGTGCACCAATGTGAGAAGCCTGGGTAACAAACAGGAAGAACTCGAGGTCCTGGCCCAGTCCAAGAACTATGATTTGATTGGGATAACAGAGATTTGGTGGGATGACTCACATGACTGGAGCGCTGTCATGGAAGGGTATAAACTGTTCAGGAAGAACAGGCAGGGGAGAAAAGGAGGAGTTGCACTGTATGTAAGAGAGCACTATGATTGCTCAGAACTCCAGTATATAGAGGGAGAAAAACCTGTTGAGAGTCTATAGGTCAAGTTTAGAGGTGGTTGGTGTCTGCTACAGGCCGCCCAATCAGGTGGATGAGGTAGATGAGGCTTTCTTCGGACAACTGAGAGAAGTGTCCAGATCGCAGGCCCTGGTTCTCATGGGGGACTTTAATCACCCTGACATCTGTTGGGAGACCAATATGGCAGTACACAGACAATCCAGGAAGTTTTTGGAGAATGCTGGGGATAACTTCTTGGTACAAGTGCTGCAGGATCTAACCAGAGGGTGTGCGCAGCTTGACCTGCTGCTCACAAACAGGGAAGAGCTAATAGGGGAAATAGAGGTGGGTGACAACCTGGGAAGCAGTGATCATGAGATGATAGATTTCAGGATCCTGACCAAAGGAAGAAAAGAGAGTAGTAAAATACACACCTTGGACTTCAGAAAAGCAGGCTTTGACTCCCTCATGGGCAGAATCCCCTGGGATGCTTACATGAAGGGGAAAGGAGCCCAGGAGAGCTGGCAGTATTTTAAAGAAGCCTTACTGAAGGCACAGAAAGAAGCCATTCCAATGCGTAGCAAGAGAAGCAAATATGGCTTACCGGGGAAATCCTTGGTGAACTTAAGCACAAAAAGGGAGCTTACAAAAACTGGAAACTTGGACAGATGACTAGGAAGGGGTATAAATGTATAGCTCGAGAATGCAGTGGAGTTATCAGGAAGGTGAAAGTGTAATTGGAATTGCAACTCGCAAGGGATGTGAAGGATAACAAGAAAGGTTTCTACAGGCACGTTAGCAAGAAGAAGGTGATCAGAGAGGGTGTGGGGCCCTTACTGGATGAGGGCGGTAACCTAGTGACAGACGATGTGGGGAAAGCTGAAGTTCTTAATGCTTTCTTTGCCTCTGTCTTCATGGACAAGGTCAGCTCCCAGACTAATGTGCTAGGTGATGCAATATGGGACAAAGGTAGACAGCCCTTGTTGGGGAAATAACAGGTTAGGAACTATTTAGAAAAGCTAAACGTACATAAATCCATGGGTCCAGACTTAATACAACCGAGGGTACTGAGGGAGTTGGCAAATGTCATTGAGGAGCCTTTGGCTATTTTCTTTGAAAAGTCGTGGAGATCAGGAGAGATCCAGGATGATTGGAAAAAGGCAAATGTAGTGCCCATCTTTAAGAAAGGGATGAAGGATGATCCAAGGAACTATAGGCTAGTCAGTCTTACCTCAGTCCCTGGAAAAATCATGGAGGGGATCCTCAAAGAATCCATTTTGAAGCACTTGGAAGAAGGGAAGGTGATCAAGAATAGTCAGAATGGATTCATGAAGGGCAAGTCGTGCCTGACCAATCTGATTAGCTTCTATGGTGAGGTAACTGGCTCTGTGGATATGGGGAAGCCAGTGGATGTGATATACCTTGACTTTAGCAAGCCTTTTGATACTGTCTCCCACAATATTCTTGCCAGCAAGTTAAGGGAATGTAGATTGGATAAATGGACTGTAAGATGGATAGAAAGCTGGCTGGAAGGTCGGGCCCAGCGGGTAGTGATCAACGGCTCGATGTCAGGATGGCAATCGGTTTCTAGTGGAGTGTCCCAAGGTTTGGTTCTGGGACCGGTTTTGTTCAACATCTTTATTAATGACCTGGATGAGGGGATGGATTACACCCTCAGCAAGTTTGCGGATGACACTAAGCTAGAGGGAGAGGTAGATATGCTGGAGGGCAGGGATAGAGTCCAGAGTGACTTAAACAAATTGGAGGATTGGGCTACAAGAAATCCGATGAGGTTCAACAAGGACAAGTGTAGAGTCCTGCACTTGGGATGGAAGGATCCCAAGCATTGTTACAGGCTGGGGACCAACTGGCTAAGTAGCAGTTGCTGAAGAAAAGGACCTGGGGATTACAGAAGCTGGACATGAGTGAACAGTGTGCCCTTGTAGCCAAGAAGGCTAATGGCATATTAGGTTGTATTAAGAGGAGCATTGCCAGTCGATCCAGAGATGTGATCTTTACTCGGCTCTGGTGAGGCCACATCTGGAGTATTGTGTCCAGTTCTGGGCCCCCAATTACAGGAAGGATGTGGATGCATTGGAGAGGGTCCAGCGGAGGGCAACCAAAATGATTAGGGGGCTGGAGTATATGACCTACAAGGAGAGGCTGAGGGAGTTGGGTCTATTTAGTCTGCAGAAGAGAAGAGTGAGGGGGAATTTGATAGCAGCCTTCAACTTCCTGAAGGGAGCTTCCAAAGAGGCTGGAGAAAGGCTGTTCACAGTAGTGATGGATGGCAGAACAAGGAACAATGGTCTGAAGTTGCAGTGGGAGAGGTCCAGGTTGGATATTAGGAAAAACTATTTTACTAGGAGGGTGGTGAAGCACTGGAATGGGTTATCTAGGGAAGTAGTTGAGTCTCCATCCCTAGAGGTGTTTAAATCTCGGCTTGACAAAGCCCTGGCTGTGTTGATTTAATTGGGATTGGTCCTGCCTTGGACGGGGGGGCTGGACTTGATGGCCTTCTAAGGTCTCTTCCAGCTCTATGGTTCTATGATTCTATGATTCTACAGGGAGACAGGGGGACGGCCCCGCCGTCTTTTTCCACCAGCTTACTCAGTGATCTAGACACTAGGCTATTCAGCCACCAGGGACCCGGCCACACTACCTAGTACAAACATAGGGCACTAACCGAAAAGTAATGCTGTAGGTTCTATACACACCGAAAGGGGGGAAGCTTGCAAATCGCAAGCTCCAACAGCTGCCAGGGCCATAGGAAGGAAATGGGTGGGGATAGGGGCCTCACTGCGAACTGTGGCATGAGGCACCAATGAGTGCTCACGCTGTCCCAGCGGGCTTAGTGCTGAGAGAAAAACCTCTGAGAACTGTGCCTGAGTGGCGCACCCCCCTCCAGTGAAGTGGACAGCGGCAGTCACTTGAAGAAGAGTCATTAGGCCTTCATCTATTTGGCTGTTTCTCTCACAGGCCTAGCCTAAGGGATCGCCTCAGGTGGGGCTGGGAAGGAATTTCCCCCAGGTCAGATTTTTTTTTTTTTTTTTTTTGCCTTCCTCTGCAGCACTTGCCAGGATTTTCTGGGTTGCTCTCACTTGGTCTTTTCCCTGCCGGAGCTTTAAGCACCGGGGCACTTGGGCAGGGGGCTGGACTCGATGACTTCCTGAGGTCTCTTCCAGCTCTATGATTCTATGACTTCAGTCCTCTGCCTGGGTAACAGTCTAGTCTCCTGTGGCTGTGATGTTTGATCTAATGTTGGCGGTGGGGGTTAGTGTGCACGTGCAAGATGGTGCTGGAGGCCTGTGATGCAGAGGAGGTCAGCTTAGATGATCTGGTGGTCCCTCCTGGCTGCAAACTCTATATTTAGAATCAGGAGCTAATAACAGCATGACTCTAGTTTAGAGGCAGTCGGTTCTCAGATGAACAGCTATCAGCATCAGCACCTGTTATTTAGGGAATGATGATAAGTATAAAGGGGGGAGGGGGAAATGGTGCACTGTATTTAAACCCCATTCAACTTTAGTATTAATCAGGGCAACAGACTGTGGTGGCTCTTTTGTTTCAGAGCTAATCCTGCGGCTGTTAATAGGATTAGCATCATGAGCAGATGCAGAGTAATTCATACTACATTTTTTCCAAGCCTGAATGTATGCTGTACAGTTATACCTACAATGGTAATGCCGGTGCTTGTCAAACACAATGCAGACATGTGTTTATTTGATGAGTGGACTGGCTATTCTAGGTAAATTTACATGCCACATAATGGCAGCAGAGGATCTAACTAGATGCAGTCATTGTCAGACTACAATGGCAGATAGAAGCAGTGTAAAATTATATCCTTATACATTTTATTTTTCCATGGGGACTGACAGAAAATGCATCATTTTCTTATAATATTCTGGCCCAGCCTACAGAATTTAATAATATCTCTGTGATGGATTTTCTTGAGGATCAGTAAAAAAAGAAATCTGGAAAGGTGATCATGCTATTAAGTTCTATAGCTGCTTAGAGTAATTTCTATAGGGCTATGTCTACACTGGCGGGTTGTTGCGCCAGAGATATGCAAATGAGGCTAAGCGTGGAATATCGCCAAGCCTCATTTGCATACCTAATGAGCTGCCATTTTTGCGGAAGAGGCTCTTGAGCTAGAAGGAGCTGTCTACACTGCCCCTTCTTGCGCAGGAAAACCCCTCTTGTGCAATGCCACTACGCTGATTATTTTCAGGAATAACGGCATTGCGCAAGAGGGTTTTTCTTGTGCAAGAAGGGGCAGTGTAGGCAGTTCCTTCTAGTGCAAGAGCCTCTTCCGCAAAAATGGCAGCTCATTAGGTATGCAAATGAGGCTCGGCGATATTCCACGCTTAGCCTCATTTGTATATCTCTGGCGCAACAACCCACCAGTGTAGACATAGCCTCGGTGTTTATTGGTTGTAATTCATGCCATGGGGCAAGAAGAATTATAAAGATCACAATTTTTGACAAATTGTTTTAAAAAATAGACTTAACTATTAACTAACTCCCTAAGTCTTTGAAACCATAAAAACTGAAATTGGATGGGTTAGAGAATGCAGTTTTAGCCTAATATATAAATAATGCCTTAAACTGTTCAAATTTCATCTTTTTATAAGAAAGGAGATTGAGAACACAAATTAAATTACTCATATGAGCATTCTATTGATTTAATCGCAGTTCAATTATTTTCACACAGCGAGGATAGCTGTGCTGTTCAGTTGCGACAAAATGAAATCATTTATTCAGTTATGAAATCTGGCAGGGCTAAAACAGGAACCAGATTCAGACTTTGATCTAAAAGCCCTGGGGAGCTTTGCTGGAAATGGACACCATACAAAAGTTCTTAACAAGATTCTGGTGGGACTCAGCCACTTAGCAACTCATGGACTTTCTGGAGTCCATGCTCCTTAACGGTATATCAAGTGGCTTATCTATTTATCATTAAATCAAATCTCCATTTCACCTCCTATCTAGTATTGTGGGAAACCAAGAACTTATTTCTACTCTCAGCTGACCTCAGACATGTGTAGCTTTCTTAATTCCAAATATATTTCTAGATTTAATTTGGTGGAGAGATTCAAGCCCCACAAATGCAGTTTACAGTGTTTAGACTAATCCAATTTTCCCTGGATCATAAACACTTCCAAAAAATATCAAGCACAGTACTGCCAGCCCCCAAGTGTTTAAAAATCATAAACCAGGCCCTTAAAGACAGGAGATTGACTGGAAAATCCATGAGATTATTCCAAAATATAGACATGAGTGGTCTTTTGCCTTTCGAGTTTTAGGATTCATGTTTACAAGCTTTTCTATGAAACCTTGAGGGCAAAGAACTTACTTTAAAATATGGAAATCCTGATAATGCTATTCCCCAGTTTGTTTGTTTTTAAAAAAAATCTGATGTTCTCATATAACCACCTGAATCCACCAGCCAGTCTTTAACAAAAAGATCGCAGATAAAATCCTGGCTGCACAGAAGTCCATGGCAAAACATCTATCAAGATTCCACACTAAATATCACAAAGCTTGTGATAAAAGCAAAGAGGTTGGCAACACAGGCTTATACACATTTAATGTTATGTACCTGCAATAGCTTCAGTCAAATCATATGTTAGCCACATGTTGGCTCTTGGGTGCTCATTTCGAAGCTAGGGCCATAAACTCAGGCTATCTATTAGTATGTAGGGCGTGCTGTAACTTTTCTCCTGGCCCTGTGAATAGATGTTGGGTAGGGCTGGTGGCAGTAGTATAAGGTTGTGTGTGAGTAAAAGGGAGATTGATTCATTTCTTATGTTGATGAAGGTGGTGGGTTATTTGATTTGAGTGGGGATGAGTTGACAAGTCTTTTAAATTTGTTGTGGACTTCTCTGAGGATAGGACAAGAAGCAATGGGCTTTAATTGTAGCAAGAGAGGTTTCGGTTGGACATTGCCTCGGGAGGTGGTGGAATCTCCATCTCTAGAGGTTTTTAAGTCTCAGCTTAGTCTCAGCTTGACAAAGCCCTGGCTGGGTTGATTTAGTTGGGATTGGTCCTGTCTTGAGCAGGGGGCTGGACTTGATGACCTCCTGAGGTCTCTTCCAGCTCTATGATTCTATGATTAGGAAAAAGATCCTAACTGTCAGGGTGGTTAAGAATTGGAATAAATTGCCTTCAGAGGTTGGGGAATCTCCATCTGTAGAGATACTTAAGAGCAAGTTAGACAAACACCTGTCAGGGATGATGTAGATGGTGCTTGGTCCTGTCTTGACTGGACTCAGATATCCTCTTGAAGTCCCTTCCAATTCTAACATTCTATGATTCTACAATTCTCAAAAGATTGACAAGGGAGCCCAGACTACTGGATGGTTCTTTTATATTAGCTCAAACAAATCAAAGAATTGTTTGCAGGATCAGGGTCCAATGTTGCTTCCTATTTCAGTATCTTGAGTTTTAGATTAAAGTTATTAATTCAAACATTAGGGAAATTAAACAGAGTTCATTTTAATGTCCTGTGTGTATACTTGCGGAAACAACAAAAGGAAGGAGGAGAGCACTAGAGTGTATAAGGAATTGCCTGCTGATGAGTCACATCTTAATACACTATAAAATACCTTTGCTGCTTTATTGTAATCGCGGTACTGCATGCAGAAGGAATCAAATAGATTGCTTCTTTAATTTAACCTCCCATTTCACACCAGAATGCTGAAACAGGGCAAGCCAGCCAGACACGCTGTCAATAAATGGAAATTGAGGTCAACTTATTTCTTCAGGAATTCCATTTTATATACAAATCATGTAAATTGGAACCACAATCTGAAATTATTATCTACATGTTGGCTAAAATAAATAAATAAGAAACAATATATTGTATTTCTATTATGTCCTTCATCCAAGGACCTCAGTGCATTAAACTAACTTCAACAAGTTAAGCCTTCTGTTTCCAGAGTATTACATCTGTTTTATAATAATTAAATATCAGGTTAACTACTATTAATTGTATTACAAGACCTCCTAGAAGCCCCAGCGGAAACTGAGGCCAACAGTGCTAGGTGCTGCATATAAGTAGTAATTGACAGTCTCTGCCCCAAAAACCTTACAATAAAAATAGACATGATAAAGGGTGGGAGAAAAGCAATGATACCACCCAATCTGCAGAGAGAGAGTGAAGGCGCAGAGAGAATAAGGCCAACACTTTTTGAAGGTGGGAGAGAGGAAATAGTCTAACTTCAGGTTCCTAAATTATGATAAGTACCTGATTTTCAAAGTGCTGAATATCCCCTGATTCCAATGGGAGCTGCTAGATACTCAGCACTTTGGAAAATTTGGCCATGGATTTAGGAACCTAACTATGAATTTTGAATCATAAGTTTAGGCTCCTGTTTTTTACAAAATCTTCATGAGTGATCAGAGGAGCCAACAGGATCTCTGGGACCCTGGGCAGCGGGGCAGAGGGGCAGGCTCCGCACTCGTGGAAGGGGCAGGGCCTTGGGTGGCAGCCAGTCGGAAGACACGTCATGGGGCTCTGGATCATGCTGCCCGACGCTCCAACAGTAATTCTAAAGGGTCCCATGCTCCAGCTGGTGCCACAGTAGCAATAGCGGCTGTAGGGATCCCCAGAACCTTTAGAATCATTGGGCCCCAGGGTAATTTCCCCCTTTACCCTCCATCCCCCCTCAGCAGGTCTGCAAGTGACTTACCCAAGATCATGCAGGTAGCCTATTACAAAGCTTGGAGCTGAATTCAGGTCTCCCAAGTTACAGTATATGCCGTAAGTACAACACAATCCATCCTCTTGAATACTGGCTGGAAAGGAAGAATGTCACTTACTGAATTTCCCACATTTCTTTCTGTCACACATAAGTACTGCTCAGTAGAATCACCAGCCAAGTAATAACCACTCCAATGCTACTTAGTTCGTGAAACCAAACTCCATCATCATACAGGGTAGAACATCCACAGTTCTGCAGACTACAGTGAGGTCATTAAACTCCTACATTTGAAAACTGTTTTTCCAAAAGCACAGCCTCTTAGGAAATTAGCTTTGTATTTTCTTCTGCACTGAGATTCTTGCATTTGAAGATATATTTTAATCTGTGGAAGGATGCTGCATGTGTAAATTTTTTTAAATTAAAATTTTGCTAAAAGCTCAATCTCTGAAAGATCAAAGTTAGTCTTTCTATTTAGGTCATAAAATAAAGCAAGTGAAAGCTTATGCCTAACGCCAATTTAAAAATGACTTTCAAGATAGTTGCATGTTCTGTAGCACTACACGAGCAGACAGAAATGTACAACACGTGAAAAATAGTTACACAATTTGATAAAGTAGGAGCCATCCAAACATCTCAGATCCCAACATCCGTGACTTTATATGGGGGTAAGCATTCTGACCTCTATTGTACCATCTTGATGAATCAGCTCTATTAAGACAATCCACACACTATGCAAAGTCTAGACTTGGCTTTTTGTTGACAAACAAACATATGAATCTTATGTTTGGCTGCTCTAGATTTTCTCCTCTAAACTCTGCTCAGCCCACAAACTAGATCCTCTCTTTCGAAAGAGTGATGGCTTGCTCTGCTCTAGCCACATGGGATAATGAATAACAGGCCAGACTTAACCCTTTCCCATCACAATCAACACCTTCTAAGAGTGTGGAGATCAGTCAAACACCATTAGCCGGTAACAGCATTGCACCCACAGACCCGCCAAACTTCAGTTAAGCAAAAGTGATCAACTAAAATTCTGTTGAATCCTTCACTTCAGCTATTTGAATTCCTTTAAAACTGACTACTTTGCAGACACAGGGCCAGATCTTGCCATCGACAATTTAGAAGAGAGCAGAGTTGGCCCCTTAGTATAAAATCTACATCTCAGTCTTGAAAAGCTGAGCACTTTGGTCCCAGTCCTGCAAAGCATTTTACCACATGCTGAACTTTAAGGTCATAGAATCATAGAATACTAGGAATGGAAGGGACTTCGAGAGGTCATTGAATCCAGTCCCCTGCCCTCATGGCAGGACCCAGTACTGTCTAGACCATCCCTGATAGACATTTATCTAACCTACTCTTAAATATCTCCAGAGATGGAGATTCCACAACCTCCCGAGGCAATTTATTCCAGTGTTGAACCACCCTGACAGTTAGGAACTTTTTCCTAATGTCCAACCTAAACCTCCCTTGCTGCAGTTTAAGCCCATTGCTTCTTGTTCTATCCTCAGAGGCCAGGAAGATCAAGTTTTCTCCCTCCTCCTTGTGACACCCTTTTAGATACCTGACAACCGCTATCACGTCCCCTCTCAGTCTTCTCTTTTCCAAACTAAACAAGCCCGGTTCTTTCAGTCTTCCTTCATAGGTCATGTTCTCTAGACTTTTAATTATTCTTGTTGCTCTTCTCTGAGCCTTCTCCAATTTCTCCACATCTTTCTTGAAATGTGGTGCCCAGAACTGGACACACTACTCCAACTGAGGTCTAATCAGTTCATAGTAGAGCGGAAGAATGACTTCTCGTGTCTTGCTCACAACACACCCTTAAAGGTCATAGAACCCTTCAAGTACTGAAATGTTTTGCAGGATCAGGGCCAGAATGCTTGTAGGATCAAGCACTTCCTGCACCAACATTTTGAAGACAGCTGGTTTTACTTTACTACACAGACTAACCAGAATGAAGATTCTTTAAAATCTGCTGCCCAGTTCCTCACATATTCCAAACCTTGACTATTCCAAAGGGAAGGTGGAGGGTGGGACATGGTGTGTTTGTGTGTGTGTGTGTGTCCATCCTACAGCATAAAACCTGGGGAAAATCAGGGTTACTCCATCTGCAAAATATAGTATATAATGTTCAGCCTTGGAAAGACTAGATTTTTATTAGTAAATTTTGATAATGGCATTTTCTCAATATACACAAAAACCAATAAAATCACATTTCCATCTATAATAGTCAACATGTACAGATGGTTAGTTTTAAAAATATTTCTTTAAAATTTATTAAAGTTTGACTTAGGAATTAAATAGATTTTGACATCTATCTAATTGAAGTTCACAATGCATGATAATCGTTATATAGCTTTAATTTTGTATCGCAGTATCTACAATCATTAATGATTATCGAGCTATTGTCTGATGCTCCCAAACTTTCCCACAACTGTAAAATTTAAATCAAGATAAAGTCTAAAAAAACCCTAAAACTGCACCATATTATCTAAATTATGAAAACATAAATTCTGCCAAATCAAATAACATGAATGCTGGGAGTACATATCTCTTTACACGGTACAAAATGTAACTGCATTCCTATCTACAGATATCCATAGTCTATCCACTTTTGTATTTAATACTGTAGATATGTGAGTTTATGAGGTATTCATATATACAAGCTATGCTTGGTAGTCATAACTATGTTGTAAGATTGTCAGTTAATAATTATGTTGTTGTATGATTAATTAATTGCTTGTTATACAGGTGTTTTATTTTTACCATTGTTTCAATATAAAAATGTGTCTGTGTATGCAAAACAGATTATATTTTACATGCCACATACATGCCTGTACACACTATTGACAGATGTAATCCGAAGCACGGTTTCATCCTACTGTTCATAAACAGCTCTAAAATAAATCCCCATCTCACTGTGGAGCTGAGGGTTGCCTAAGATTTGGTGGACACAATTTTAATCTGAGGATTTAGTGCCTTAAAAAGAGCAGCCCAACTAAAGAGCTGGCATAGCACAGAAAACAATTTAGTAGATTATCATAGCGCTAAATTGTAGCTCCAGAAAAGCATATGTGGACTTTCCAAAAATAATCTGACAGTTTATCAAAAGTGGCAGGTGCTGCCCTGGGTTGTCAGCATAATGGCTAAGAAGATATAAACCATACAGGAGTGGATGGCAGTGTTAGAAAGCAAACGGGAAGAAAGAAAAAAAATGAAGGAAAAGAAGGAGAGGGACAATACTAATTAGCATGCCAAGCTGATGATGGCTGGGTTGATGTGGGTGAAGAATACTAATGCAGTTGGTGTACAAGGAGGATGAATTTGAAGTGGAATTCCCTCAAAACCCTGCCAGCGAGTAAGAATTTTGTCAATGCTGCTGTTACTAACCACTGCATTATATTATATAAAAATACACAAAATACGGTATGTCTTTTACTTCCAAATGCCATGTTTATTTTTTCCCTCTTAGCAATAGCTGCTCTCCTTTGGTAAACAATAAAAGAACAAGATTCAATCAAAATACAGTTTTCCCCCACTCAGCACTATTGTATATGAAAAGTGCAATTCTGCTCCACTGTCATTGCAGCCGGCACATAGGGAGGTGCGTTGACTGAATCAGAAGTTGCTGTACACATGGTTTTTGATAGTGCTAGAGATCAGAGGCATGGGAATGAGGGATTATACTTAGCAAAAGTTGCCACAAACATGCACCTTGGTGAGTGTGCTTCAATTTTTAAACACTAGCCTAAAAACAGAAAACTCAGGAGATCCATGCTCAATGAAAATATTTCATCTTCAACCCAAGGTGAAAACACCATCGTCTTTACTGCCATTAAGCCTATGCTAGCTGTGAAGCAACATCACAAGAACTAAGTGGGTATAAGCATTGGTTCTGAAATATTTAGGTTCTCTAGAACCACAGGTTCATGTCCTGATAGGGCAGGGTGGGCAAAAATGTTGATGGTTGGGCCATTCCAAGAATTTGATAAATGTTCAAGGGCTGTACAAGGAGGAATGGGGGCTCTGCGAGCTGCCTGAGCCCACAAACACAGCCTAGACAGCTCCCATTGGCTGGTTTCCAAGGGGAGCACTGCACAGAGATGCATACCCTGGCATAGCAGCTGGCCCCTGTGAGTGGTGTGTGGGGCTGCAGGAATCAGGGAGCCTGCCTGAGAGTCCTGCTGAGCCACAGGACATTGGTATCCCAGAGGACCATGGCGGGCGGGATCCAAATGTTTGGCAGGACAGATTCGGCCCATGGGCCATATTTTGCCCACCCCTGTGGTAGGGTGAACTTAGCTCTTATCTTCCATAGCTGAAAGAGCTCTGTGCAAATTGCTGTGTAGTGATCCCCAGAATCTATGCCATCTCTCTGTACTGAGCAGTTATGAAAATCTGGCCAATATATGGTGCCAAAACATGATCCCAGTTGTATGTGTCGAATGGTAGGAAAAATCCTATGCCTGGTCTGAGAGTGAGCACTAGGCTTGACAGCCAGATTTCCTTTGTGCTCAAGACACGGGAGTGCAGCAACGTCATCCTTCTCATTAAGTCAATTTCAGATTGCGTAAAAATAGGTCACACTGATAAATTCTCCAACTAGATAGCAATGCATCTGAATCACTTTGCCAGAGAATGTTCTACTGAAGACAGGAATAGTACTGAGTTAAACTTGAAACAATTGAAAATGTGGGTCCATTCACTTACAAATGTAACTTTGTCCTTTGAAGAGTAACAAGTAATTTGTTCCAGTGGTGAGAGCTGTAGATTTTGGCAGAAGTGATTCTTGTTCTCCACATACCTGCTAGTTAGGTGTAATACCTATATGGGGCTTGCTTTACAGGTGAGACAAAGAGAAGTCAAATTGCTTGTCCAAGGTTATCTAATTCACTGGTACCAGAAGGAAGAGAACCCAGGGAATGTAACTAATTTCCTGACTGCAACCATTAGACAACACTCTCAGTAGAATGGCAATGAAATTTGAGCAATAGATGGGATTCAGAGATACCAAATACAACTTTTAGAAGAGTCTTGGTGGCTGAGGGACTTGAGTCTCAATTACTGGAAGTAGGATGTAGTCATGTCAGTCACTTTTGAAAATGGAACTTGGGCACGTCTGAAAACGATCCCCGTTGTTATCATCATGTTGTGCTCGGTGCTTCATAAGAGACAGACTAAAAGCCAGCCCCTGCTCCAGGAGTGTTTTACCAGAGTGCACTCCAGGGAGAGAGACTGAAGGAGGAGTGCAAGTGGCTTGTTCCTACATCATTTCATGTGAATTGTTCTGCACTCAGCTCTTAGGCAGCATAGGCGCTCTGATTTCCGGCCGAATGCTGCTAATGAGCTTCTATTCCACTGTGGCTGTACCTCGCCCAATCACTGTGCCTCCCCAGTCTGACCGCCCCAAGTTTCAACAGTGGCTAATCCTTGTCTGCGCATTCAGTGAACTTACAGCTGTCTCCACACCGTAGCTGTGCATTTCAGTCTCAGCCAAACGCCCACTGACAGATAAAAGTACCAAGGCTAGAAAGAGCTAGTACATCCGAGCTCTGGGAGCGGTACAGCAATTGCTTACAGGATTTCCCCAAAAAGCTGCTGCACCTTTAAGACATTTGGCACTGGAACAGGGCTTGGCCAACAGAGCCAGATCTTACACAAGCTCCTTTTATTTAGTTTGCTGCTCGGTGGGGGGAAGGAGTGCAACTGTGGCAGAAACAACATGTGACATGAACACAAAACAAATGCCTGCATTTCAACTAGAATCCGCCCCCCCCCCGACCACCTCCGAATCAAATTCACAGCACAGTCTCTTCCCCACTCACTCTTAGCTGCGAAAGGATCCTCATTGCAGGTCCCTGTTTCCTCTCTCTGGCACTAATCTTGTACTACATGAAAAATAGTTAACAGTCAATGAAATTAAAAAATGGCTGCCCAAGGAAATGCTGTAAATCATCTAGTCACTGGTCAGGCACAACAAACAGCCACCTTAAAGTATGCAGTGCTGTGTAGTGTCAGCAAGGGCTGTGTGTGAGAGGAAAGAATTTTGCGTTGTTTTAAAAGAAAATGTCGACACTGCAGGGAGAACTGAGATCCAGCTCCCTATTGATGCTTCCCCAATAAATTATGCTCATCTGTGTGTCTGACAATATTGTTTTTTACTCTAGTTTCAACCAGTTTGCCTGGTACCAAAATCAGGCTTATTGGCCTGTAAGTGCTGGGATCACCTCTGGAGGCCTTTGTACAAACTGGCATCACATTAGCTCTCTCCCAGGCTCTGGGTACAGAAGCTGATTTAAATAATAGTTCACTGATGACAGTTAGTAGGTCTGTAATTTTGTACGGTAGGGAAATAACCCCCATGCAGGGAGTGTAAATCATTGTGGTGTGTAAGGCACTTTGAGATGAAAGATGCTCTACAAACCATTTCATTTCAATAAAGATTGCAGAGGTTTCTGAAGGGGAATAAAGGGAGGAGGTGATGTAATCTTATTGCATTTCACCAGGATTTTGGTGCCTAATTCCCTGGGGCTCACTGGGAAATTCAAGACAACATGCCACAAAGCAATCCATTGCACTCTGTCTTACAAAGCCCACACGTTATGGGCAATTAGTTTATTATAATTAACTAAACAATTTATCTGATATTGGTCAGGCCCTTCGCTCAATTCATTTTTAAAAAAATAAAATGTCCATGCTTCATTGAAATCATTGCTCTGGGGTGGGGCTGGGGAGGAGGGGTTCCATATGCAGGCTGCCCCAGGAAGAGAGGACAACCCCAGCCCTCTCTCACTCGGGCAGTCCTGGATGGGTGGATGGGAGTGGAGCATTCCCAGCCCCTTTCACCTGCAAGGCGATTGTCCCTTATGAGAAGCAACCCCATTCCAGGCACATCCTATTTCCCTGGCACAACCAACCCCTTACGTTGCTTTAAGGTATGATATAAGGAAGCTATGTACCAAATTTGGTGGTCCTAGCTCTTACAGTTTAGGAAGAGTTTTTAAACAGAAGGACAAACTCTCTCAAATATATTGTAGATAAGCATTGTGAATTATTAACAATTCAGTGTCTCTAGCCTCAAAAACATTCATACAACAAAGCCAGGTGGAGTTCACAAAGGTTGACGTTTCATAACTCTTTGCATTAATAAAGGATGTCTTCATATTCCAGTAGGGACATAGCAACACATCACATTTGCGTCCCCTCATCAAGGAGGGAAGGCTTTAATTTACTCAGACCCAGTAGCAAATCTGACCATGAAAATATAACTAGAAAAGGGTGGTTTCAGAGAGAACTATCTTGGACTCTTGGTCCGGTGGCACCTTCAAGACTAACAATTTTATGATGGCATGAGCCTTGTAGAGTTGCAACTCACTTTGTCAGATGCATGAAGTGAAAGGAAAAGAAATAGATAATTGGGACACAGAGATGGGAATGTTACATCAGCGCTAATTCAATCAGGGTAGATGTGGATCAGAAGGTGAGAATACCTAGTGGAAAATTACTAACTATAATGAGAGCCATTCCAGTCCCTATTCAATCCCATTCTGATGATGTCAAATTTGCAAATGAATTCCAGCTCAGCAGTTTCAAGTTGCAGCCTGTTTTGAAGTGAGTTGCAACTCAGGAAAGTTTATGCCATCATAAAATTGTTAGTCTTGAAGGTGTAACCAGATTCCTTGCTGGTTGTTTTTGGGTTTGTTTGTTTGTTTTTAAGAGAGGCTGGAATTTTCAGAGCCCACCAGACTCAGGCTTGGGAGGCTGTCTCATTTGAGACCCTTCTATTGATCATTTTCTTAACAAGTATGATTAAAATGGAGGTCAATTAGCTCCAACAGGATTTGAATTCCATGGCAAAATGGCCTTGAATGAATTTCATCCAACCTACATTACAAGGCACTGTCTAGACCCAGAAAATATTTATTCGGCAAACATGTTGAACAATACAGTTAATTAATGCATCATTAAATACCACCGCATTACCTATGGACATCTTCCACGTTTTCAACTCCACCATTATTGATTGTATTAGCTGCTAAATAGAATTTTAAAACTTGTTAATTGGTACTTTACCCATCACACCTTATTTTGTAGATGGGGAAAATCAAGAGATTAAGGGACATGTTAAAAGTCACAGTAATAGAGTCAGGAATACAATTTAAGCTGCTCTCTTACATTATCCACTAGATCACGCTGCGCTCTCTGACCAATTTAGAACTTGCTAGTTAATGATCTGAATCTTCTAGACATAACGGGGCTATTTTTCATGTAACACTGTTCACATGCATCAGTTGCTAATCTTTTTAATCTCAGCATCCCTATACCAGACAAAGTTCGAGGGAGCAATTGATGTGCATCTTTGCTTTGTTTTTAAAGTTTCACAAGTGACTTTTTGAAATTCTTGCCAATGAAATGTGGGGGGAAATTTGCCCGGTGGAAGAAGGGGCTGCTTTCATTCTGTTACAAACTAAAATGTTCTCCAACTACTTCAGCTTCCTTGTTTCATTTCTTCAAAAGATACCCAGAATAGCGAGTGCATTGTTCATGAAAGTGAGCTTTCAGCACTAGTTTCTGTCAGACTTCCTTCACACGGTTAATGCAACTCAGGTTGCCTGGCAAGTGTATTATATTCATGGGTGGAATTTTCAATCTTACTGATCCCAAGAGTGAAAAAATCATCAATCAGCCCTCCATTCATATTTTACATGATAAAATATTTGGGGATTTTTTTATTTATTCTGTTTTGTGAGCCTTTGGGTATCACATTTTTAGGCTTTTCTCTCTGCAACCATGAGTGCTAGAAACTTGCTTAAAAAAATTAAAGCCAAGATCTCTTGTCATCACATGAGTCTAGAATCTGGGATTTTGCCAAAACCAAATAACAAGCACTCACAGACTATGCAAGACAAGCAATAGAACCCTGCAAACTGGCACCACTGGATTTTCAAAATCAGTCCGTATTAGCCTACCTCTGCTCCCACAGAATAATGATAAGTCTCTCACTGAGTTTAATAGGAGAGGTGCTCAAACACCTTTGAAAATGCCACTTGATGGGTTAACTACAAAGGATCTGGAAGGGGCTTCAGTGTGGGTACACATCCAGATATCAGAATGCTTCTTTGAACCTAGAGCCCGAGGAGCTGGGTTTCACATGACATTTTTGCATGATGTTATGTGGCTCTTGTGTTTGGTCCTAGGAAGATACTGGGAAGCGGCATGAAAGTGACACATAATAGAGGGATGAAGTTATTCTTCTATTTTTAACCTTAACAAAAAATCTTCACTCTTGGTTTCAGTCAGAATTGTTAGAGTTCAAGCCAGTTCTTTCTTCATCCAAACGGGCTGGCAAATCTCTTACTTGCCAGTTGTACAAACCAGAGAGTGGTTGTACTATCCAAACAAACAGGAGTTTGGAAAACAGCAGAGATTACAAATGCTTGAAACAAATGGAGATTTTTCCCAAAGCTACAGACCATGGTGATCCCATTGGCATGGCACACAGTTCAGACCTCTCAGAGTCAATGCACCAACCCTTTGCAATGGCCAGCAGTCTTGCCAAAAGACTCTGTAAAAGTCAACTGAGAAATGGGAAAGTCACTAGGCAATGCCTATTTGCCTTTCCCGTTTATTCTCTCCTTACATATCCTCACGGTATGGGGGGAGAGAGGGTCTTTTGTCATTATTTCTTCTAATTATCTCCCCTGACACATTAGGAACAAAATCAAAGTCCTGAAAAAAATTAGTAACCAGTTCTAGGACCAGTTTTGTTCAACGTCTTTATTAAAGACCTGGATGAGGGGATGGATTGCACCCTCAGCAAGTTTGCAGATGACACTAAGTTAGGGGGAGAGGTAAATATGCTATAGGGCAGGGATAGGGTCCAGAGTGACCTAGATAGATTAGAGGATTGGGCCAAAAGAAATCTGATGACGTTCAACAAGGACAAGTGTAGAGTCCTGCACTTGGGATGGAAGAATCCCAAGCATTGTTACAGGCTGTGGACTGAATGGCTAAGTAGTAGTTCTGCAGAAAAGGACCTGGGGATTACAGTGGATGAGAAGCTGGATATGAGTCAACAGTGTACCCTCGTAGCCAAGAAGGATAATGGCATATTAGGTTGCATTAGGAGGAGCATTGCCAGCAGATCTAGAGAAGCAATTATTCCCCTTTATTCGGCTCTGGTGAGGCCACATCTGGAGCATTGCATCCAGTTCTGGGCCCCCCACTATAGAAAGGATGTGGACACACTGGAGAGGGTCCAGCGGAGGGCGACCAAAATGATTAGGGGGCTGGAGAGCATGACCTACGAGGAGAGACTGAGGGTATGTCTACACTAGCCACCCTAGTTCGAACTAGGGTGGCTAATGTAGTCAGTCGAACTTGCAAATGAAGCCTGGGATTAAAATATCCCGGGCTTTATTTGCATGTTCCCGGGCGCTGCCATTTTTAAATGCCCGGTAGTTCGAACTCCGTGCCCGCGGCTACACGCGGCACAGGCTAGGTAGTTCGAACTAAAGCCCCTAATTCAGACTACCGTTACTCCTCATTGCAGGAGGAGTAATGGTAGTCCGAATTAGGGGCTTTAGTTCGAACTACCTAGCCCGTGCCGCGTGTAGCCGCGGGGAAGGAGTTCGAACTACCGGGCATT
Source organism: Pelochelys cantorii (assembly GCA_032595735.1). Lineage (NCBI taxonomy): Eukaryota > Metazoa > Chordata > Testudines > Trionychidae > Pelochelys > Pelochelys cantorii. Next base: position 7,580,430 of record CM064355.1, on the reverse strand, counting down.
TAAAAATGGCGGCGCCCGGGAACATGCAAATAAAGCCCGGGATATTTTAATCCCGGGCTTCATTTGCAAGTTCGAATGACTACATTAGCCACCCTAGTTCGAACTAGAGTGGCTAGTGTAGACATACCCTGAGGGATTTGGGTTTGTTTAGTTTGCAGAAGAGAAGAGTGAGGGGGGATTTGATAGCAGCCTTCAACTTCCTGAAGGGAGGTTTCAAAAAGGATGGAGAAAGGCTGTTCACAGTAGTGACAGATGGCAGAACAAGGAGCAAGGGTCTCAAGTTACAGTGGGGGAGGTCTAGGTTCAAAATTAGGAAAAACTATTTCACTAGGAGGGTGCTGAAATACTGGAATGGGTTACCTAGGGAGGTGGTGGAGTCACCATACCTAGAGGTTTTTAAGTCTCTGCTTGACAAAGCCCTGGCTGGGTTGATTTAGTTGGGATTGGTCCTGCCTTGGGCAGGGAGCTGGACTTGATGATCTCCTGAGGTTTCTTCCAGCTCTATGATTCTATGATTCTGTAACCTATTGTGTTCTATTCCTCTGTCTTTAAAAGGAGGGCAGAAGAGAGTTAGAATTGCCGTCTCCTCCTTCCTTCTTCTCTTGTTTATCTGTCTACTGATGTCACTAGTCTGGCCTGTGGATAATCTTGTCCTGACTACACTGATGAGATGCACACACACTATACAACATTTGGTATGTGCTTACAGCAGCATGGCCTTCTTGAACATGGCATTTTGTTTCAGCAGCTCTACTGGAACCAATAGTCTGAAACTTTGGAGCTTTGAAATATTTTGACCTTTACTTTTGGCTCGGATTCACTTTGAGCCTAAGAGGTCTGTTCCCACTCAGACTTGCCTCACAGATGCAGGCTTTTCAAAGTGAACAGTTCAAAAGGTTTATCTGTGGGTGGGTGAGTGAGTTCAGTGGTTTAAGGGACCTCTGATCTTCCCATCTTTATGCTGTCTGTGAAGTTTCAGCGCAGTGAACTACAGCTGGAAGGAGCTGTTCACATCTTGGCTTTTGCTGGAAAACAGTATTGCAGCAGTGCCTCATGAGTAGCCATTTTCTGCTTTTTGAGTTCTAAGTAGTTACAAAGTAGTAACTAGTGAAACTAGCCTAGGATGTAGAAGAGCCGAGTTACAGTCAGTTGGCCACAGATTTCTAGGGTAACCATGGCAAAGTCACTTAGCTTCTCTGTGGCCAGTTCCCCATCTATAAATAATAGCACTCTCCTATGTCCCAAAGATGGTACGAGGATAGATACATAAAAGACAGTAAGGTGCTCAGATAGTGCATGATCCAAAGTACATAAAACCATTGAAAATTAATCATACATACAGATGACTACAGCACCAGAAATTGACATTCCCCTGGCTCAACTGCTTTTTAACAAAATGTAGAAATTAAATAAATACAACTGAATAGGGAAGGGTTTGGGGCACAGGTAGGACTGACACTAGTTTTGGATGGCAGACATATTTCCCCCATTCACCTATTTGCCTTTCTAGAGGTCAAAATAGAGAAAAAACCCGCAGTGTGTTCAAAAGAATTCCAGACATGTATTGATATACCATCAAAAGAAAAAAAATGAAAAGGGCATTTTCATCACCTCTGAAAGCAGTGATCAAAGCAAACTTGTCATCTTATTACAAAAGCAATCAATGCTGCTTGTTTTCTTGCTTTTATGTCATAATCTATGCTGGAGAAGAATTACACTGATTGCTTTGCCAATGCCAGAAGGATCTGGATCCAGAGGGCACGAAAGGGCTCTTGTGCAAAGGAATGATCTTGCTTTGAATCTTCTTAGCTACATGGATTGGATAATGGAACGTTTTGACATGAAGCTGCCTGGACATCGACTGCAGGAATAAATGATAGGTAAGTGAATGCCTCTAAACACCCTTTTAGGGCCTGTTCCAAAGCTAATGGAGTCTTCACATGGGTAGGGATCAGGCCTTAAGTGCATATAGTCTCTTGTCCAACAAAGCATTTATACAGGTTTTTAACTCCAAGCAAGTTGCATTGAAAGCAGTGTAACTACGCACACGCTCAAAGACAAATGTGCTCCTGGATCACACATGTAGTACTCAAGAAAGTACCAAGTTAACAATCGTAGGTCGTTACCAAGTTAGCTGTTATTCACCACAGAAGCAGTGATATAGCAGTATTTTAACAGGGTCCTCCCAGTATTTGTCCCCTTTGGTTCTATGCAATTTCTCATGCTTACAGAGGGGAAGAATGAGGGATTTGTGTTGTTTCCTGAATACCAAAGGGATCTAACCAAGAAAGGAATCAACAGTCTGATATCATATTATTCAGCCTTATTGGTCCTTGACCCCTTTACCATTGATAAGAGTTTTCAGTGTGATCAGCTCTCCACTAGGAGCAGATTAATTTTGGACAGTCACAGAACAGCCATTCCTCGGACAGGACTTGCCTAAATCAGTACAGCTCCAAAATGCAATGGTTGTCATTGTTGTCATCAGCTGATTATGTAAAAGCATTGCATAACTGCAGAAGTGAGACAGATTGTATATGTATTTATATCAGTTTGTAAAATATTAAACAAAAAGGCTTTTCTTTAAAACTTCATGCATCCTTGGCACATTTCCCATCTCAGACAAGTTTCATCCCACAGTCTCTTCAAAAAACCTTAGCAAGTATATACATTGCATGCCATTGCAGGTCAAGAACTACCACTCTGGTCAAGAAATCTAGAATGTTGTGGACAGACAAGATATATGGAATTGCAATCCTTCTTAAACAAGAGTATAAAAGCAAATCTGCATCCACACATCACAAGTCCCAGCTTTGTCTCATACTGTTTACCAGAGATCGCATCTTGTGTGGAAATCTATTGCTCACCCAGGGCTTGTCTACATTGCAGAAAAGACCGATGCTGCTAGAATTGATCTTCTGGGTTTCGAATTAGTGGGTTTAGTGAAAACCCACTAATTCAAACTGAGAGGGTGCTCCCATCAGTGCCGGTAGTCCTCCTTCTCATGAGAAGTAAGGAAAGTTGATGGGAGCATGTGCTCCCATCGACTTCCCGCTGGGTGGATGGTGCCAAAACATGATTTAAGATACTTCGACTCCAGCTACACAATTAACATAGCTGGAGTTGTCTTTCTTAAGTCGATTTTCCCCGTTTGTGTAGACCAGACCCCAGAGGTACTGGACAGCTGAATAATATACTGCAAGTAAACATATTACACAGACAAAGTCAGAGAAGTTGGTTCAAAAGCTGGCTCCAAAGTGTGAGGATGATGCTCTGATTCAGCTGCCTCTCTTTTGAATCAGTGCTGGTTGATGTTATGAAGTCTGGCACTGGGAGAGGGGCAGTCTCTCAAGCAGGATAATCTCAAATCATTTAGGACCAATCCCCATTGGAGGGTGAGCTCTTCTGAAAATCTGGTCACGTCATTTTGATGCCTAAAATAGGACGTGGGCTGTGATGAATGGGAAAGGCCTATGATCTATTTTGAATATTTTGCATGCCCCCTTGCCTGGTATAATATTGTTGCCTGACTGAACACACAGAGTTAAATCAAAGCAGGCTGCAAAGGACTTAAGATAAATCCAAGCAAGGGCAGTAAACAAAGGAGTTAAGACAACAATGGCTAGAAGATCAGTTGGTGAGAGAATTTATCTCACTGGCTCCATTCAAGCTAAGATATTTTACTCTTCCCTAAGCTAAATTAAGCCAGAAATCAGAAGACCTTGTCTCATTAAAAAGGTGCCTCTGGCACAAAGGGAGGGAGAAGTGATCAGAGTGACTAGCCAAGACATGAAAAAAATGACAGTCTGACTGAGACACACAGATGCTGTGAGCAGAAGCAGCTGCTCCCCTCTGATAGAGATGGAGTTAGGTAGGTTGAGGAGATCTTACAAAGAGATAAGTAATATCCATGGCTTTTCCTGATGATACTATACACCTATCTTTTACTGCGGGTACCTTTTCCCCAAATGCTTTGTGTACTAAGGAAGGACTAACCCTTTGTTTAACTCCTTTAATAAACTGTTATCAAAGGCTCCCAAAGAGTAACTTTTGTAGGGTGCAGCCTCAGTTGCACTCTCTGGGTACGTCTAGACTACATGGCTCCATCGACGGAGCCATGTAAAATAGTTTACTCGGCATAGTCAATGAAGCGGGGATTTAAATAATCCCCGCTTCATTAAAATAAAAATGGCCGCCGCGCTGTGCCGACGATCAGCTGATCCGGCACAGCGCGGCAGTCTAGACGCGGCGCGGTCGACAAGGGAAGCCTTTGTCGACCGCTCCGGTAAACCTCATTTCATGAGGCATACTGGAGTGGTCGACAAAGGCTTCCCTTGTCGACCGCGCCGCGTCTAGACTGCCGCGCTGTGCCGGATCAGCTGATCGTCGGCACAGCGCGGCAGCCATTTTTATTTTAATGAAGCGGGGATTATTTAAATCCCCGCTTCATTGACTATGCCGAGTAAACTATTTTACATGGCTCCGTTGATGGAGCCATGTAATCTAGATGTACCCTCTGAGTTAATCAAAATTGGTTCATAGGGGACTGTAAGGGTATGTCTACACTGCAACACTATTTTGAAATAAGTAGTGCTCTTCTGAAATAACTTAGTCCACATCTACACAGCAGGCAGTTATTTCGAAAGAGTGTCAAAATACTGTCAAGCTGGAGGACTTCTTACTCCGTCTCCTGTAATCCCCATTGTACGAGGAGTAAGGGAAGTCAGGAAGAGTGCTCTATTTCAAAATAAGTGCTTTGTAGACGCTCACTATTTCGAAATAAGCTACGCAATTGACGTAGCTCAATTTGCGTAGCTTATTTCAAGCTAAGCCCTGCAGTGTAGATGCACCCTAACCCAGCTAGGAAAATTGCAGAATTTCCACCCCTCCCCACAGGAAAAGTCAAGGCCCAACAACCACATGAGTTTTAGGCAGTGGTGACCATGACACAAGCTGTCTGGAAAATCTGGCACTTTGAAAGAATAACCAACATCTTAAACTCCGCTGGGAAACTGATAGGCAGCCAACACAAATCACAAACCGTAAGTTCTAAGTACTCCTGCTGGGAAGTGCTGCTAACCTTCTTCAATAGCTCACATGGTGCCAGAACCCCTTCATTTAGACACATTGAAAGCTCTGGGGTTGATACAAATACAACAGGATGAAGACTTAATTGTGACTGCATTTCACATCTCTTTTAATAAGCCGTGAAAAAAAGAAGGCTGCATTAACTATTCATCTAGCGCTGACAGATTCCATTTCTTTCACGTGGTCTCTTCTTTAACACATCCTGATGCTGAAAGGTCTCGCTTGACACTTTTTCTCTACAGGTCAACACACAGTACTTAGCCCTTCTTTCCCAAATGCGATCATATTAAATTTACAATCTCTGTTCTCTTGTATAACAATCAAAGATTTTAAAAGCAGGGCCAAACAAAAACTAAAACCTGGTAATTAGCATTAACAACTGTAGTTACTCTTACTCCTCCATAAGCCATTTGTTTATGTCTCCATCTCCACTGTTGTTAATTATCTGTATTACAGTAGCATCTGCCATCTCATTGTGCGAGGCACTGTGCAAACATATAAGAGATGGCCTCTGCCCCAAAGAGCTATCAATCTAGAATGGCAAAGAGGAAACAGTCCGGGGAAAGAAAATATCTCCTTATTATACAGTTCATAAGAGATGCAAAGGATGACAACTTGAGGAAGGTAGAACTGCTAGAAAAATGCGATGAAAACAAAACATTTAAAATTTTCAGTTTTTTTTTACTTTGAGGTTTTTTTTCAGGGCTTGTCAGTAACTGTCCCACCTTTCTTCCAACCCCCGTTTTTCAACAACTGAAAAAATTCACCCCAGATCATGCTTGATATTTCTAGTATTCAAGTTTTCCTCTCTTTTTTTGGTCAAAACCCTGAGGAGTTAATCAAAACAATGTTTCCAATTTGGTTGGAAAAGCTGTGGGAGAGAACTTTCAGCCAACCCTATCATCAATATTTGTAATAATAACTCTTAGGAAGCTTAGTCATGGATCAAGATCCCACTTTACTAGGTGCACAGCACAAAACACAAGCATGTTCCCTGCCCCAGTCTATAAACAGGTGGACAATGTATCACAAGGAGTCTATGGCAAAACCAGGGACTGAACCCAAAGGTACCTTAACCACAACACCACCCTTCCATCTCTCACATAAGGAGAAAAAAAGGAAAGTAAATAAAACAGTTTTGTAATCTCTATGATACACTGTCAAACACAGAAATACTTCAAGACATTACTTTAAAGACTGCCTATTATTGCAGTCCTCTCTGAAAACCAGGGGGAAGGATACATTTCAAATCCTCTATTTCCTCACAGGAAAAAAAAAAGATCTCATCTACTTAAAGACATCTGTATTTGCCCCTCCCTTTGCTGTGAGAGTTCTGTCTTTGACTTGCCAAAAAGTTTCTGGCTTCAGGACTGTACCTTCTATTAGGAAAGCGAAAGAGGCAGCCAATCCATAATAAGCAGTCAAAGAATGGGGGAAAGAGGTAATTTATGTACTTTTAATGTTTGAGACAATGATTTTTCCTGGCTGGATGAAAAGCCAAAGTATTAAATCTTTTAAATAAAACATTTCTTTATTATTCTAAGTAAGAGAACAAAGATTCTTTGTCTTTCAAGAGTTTAAGACAGCCTTAAAATATCACTTTTGTTTGCTACAAAAAAATGGAGTGAGTTCCACATAAATAATACAATAAATAACTTCCCAGCTTCCATATATTTTTATAACATTCCAAGCATTCTATTTCATCTTCCGCACAGTTTAGCTTTGTCAACCTTGCTTAAACACTTTGGACCAATGGGACCCATTGATGCCTCCCCCCTTTCGGCAAGATAAATTATTCACATGCCAGAGTTAGTTCTAGAAAAGGAACAAGAGAGACTTGCGTTTCTCCTTCAGTTCAACAAATGAATGGTAAGGAAACAATACTGGCTAGGATGGAAGTAATTCTGAGTAATTCATAGCATATTGGCCAGAGGTTTATGCAAGGATGAGTAAGGCATTCAGCTGGGACTCAAATGATCTGGGTTCAATTGCTGAGTCCTTGCATGACTTTGGATGAGTAATTTAATTTCTCTGTGCCTGAGTTCTCCCTCTTTGAAATCTGGAGAATGTGCCTTCCTTTCATTTACACCTTGTCTGGTTTAGACTGTTAACTACTCAGGGCAGGGTTTTTTTCCTACCATGTACAAAACAGAGCAGAATAGGGCTCTGATCAGAGGCCTTCAATCCTACAGGAATGCAAATAATAGTGAATATTGGAGCTCTACCTTATCTACTTTGCTTGGTCAATCAGCCTATAAAATTTAACTTAGAATCCTGCGCCTAGTTTAGAATGCTGTATGGTGACTAAAAAGTTCTCTAGAAAGGAGTGCAGTAAGTATCAGATCTGTAGAGTTTCATAGCAAGTTCCCACCCCTTGTGCCTGCCTGTGCCTTTCCCCACTCCATGGTTATTTCAAATCTTATTTTCACAGAGCACTTCTTGGCACAGGAGCACAACACCAGCTATTGATAGAAGTAGCATTAGTTTGGGATCAATATACCAAGCATGCAGATGGGATGCTGGGGGATGTTGTCATTAATAATACTTTATTTATAGCAACAACTAAACGCCCCAATCAGGCACGGAGCCCCATTGCACTGGGTGCTGTACAAAACCAGACTGTGGTGGGAGGAGCAATCTAGAAGATGGGAAAAGGTCCAAGGAAAAGAGGAGCTGTGGTCTACTGCATAGGGCACTGCTCTAGAAAACAAAACACCTGGTTCTATCTCCACTGCTGTGTGACTTTGGGTGAATCTCTTCCACCTTATCTAGTTTGGGGGTAAGTACTGAAAACTCTTTGGGTGCATCTACACAGCACCATTATTGCGAAATAACAATGTGAGTGTCTACACAGCAATTCCATCATTTCAAAATAAATTCGAAATAACGTATGGCTTATTCTGACTTCTGTAAACCTCATTCCACAAGGGATAGTGCCTATTCCAAAATAGCTATTTCAAAATAGCTGTAATGCGAACGCTCCACTGCTGCTATTTTGAAATAGCTCCTCCCCAGGGCCATTCAAAGTATTTACTCCCCAGTGCTTCCTGAGGCTCTAAATTGAGGTAGTGCCTCCACATTAGGCTTCCCTGTAGTGTAGACGCACTATTTCAAAATATGCTATTTCAGAGTATTTCTTCCAGAATAGCTTATTCCAAAATAATTGTGCAGTGTAGACGTACCCTTTGGGGGTAAGAACTGCTTTTTAATATCTGCCTAGCACAATGTGACTCCAGGTTCAGTTGGAGCCTACAGCAACTGTGATAAAGCTGGGTGGTAGAAATCATTAGTGAAAAAATACAGGAGGCCCTTCAATCACTGAAGGTATGTGTAGACTACAGAATTTTGTCGGAAAAATGGCCGTGTAGACGTAACTCAACTTTTGTCAGAAAAACGGCCATTTTTCCGACAAAACTTGAATTACATCTACACTGCAAGTGCGTTCTTTCACAAGTAAATTGAAAGAACAGAGGGGGTTTTCTGGCATTGGTAATCCTCATTCTATGAGGAAGAAGAGCTCTTCTGCAAAAAGGCGTGTGTGGATGGGGAAAAGGGAGTTCTTTTGGAATAAGAGGAAACAAGAAAAAGCAAAGGTGCCCTGGTGGCCATTCCGTCCATAGCAATCACAGCTTACATGTGAGAGAGTGTCCATTCACTCTGAATGCTCTCTTTCGAAAAAGCAGATCGCTTTTTCAATGCACTTTTGCAGTGTGGACGCTCTCTTTCAGAAGAAGTTTTTTTGGAAGATCTCTTCCGAAAAAAGCTTCTTCTGAAAGAAGCCTGCAGTCTAGACGTAGCCTGATGAGGGAACTATGAATAGGAAAAGATGTTGCCAGGAGACATGTTCCCCATCAAAACTTCCAGAGATCCCACAGAACTCTCTGATGGAATAGGGCAGGATGTTCCCTTTATGATATGCCGGTGATGTTTCAAGTGATTTATGTAACCTTACTGCAGTGGAGGAATACATTATAGGGAGTTGCAAACAAGTAAAGATAATGGCAAGACTTGTTAGTGCCATAAAAGAGAATTAGTTCTGCTGATTTTAATGGGATTGTACATTGTGTGAGCCAGAACATATAAACAGCCTTGGGTAGCAAACAGCACTCCCTTCTCTGTCCATCGCTGTTCCTCCCACTTCTCCAATGGCAGATGTTGTAGTGATTCTCACACACACCAGCTGCACGTGTTTAAAATAAATATGGCCAAATGGGGTGCTTAGAAACTAATGATTTGAACTAATTATCCTAGTGGGGATTTCATTTTGCACTCAATTGGCCTTTGCCGTTTGCTTGCTTTTTTTTCTTTTTTTTTTTTTAATTAACACACATGGTTCTGGGGCCTAAGTGAAATGAGTCTGATGGTCTCAGTCCAGCTTCTATTGGAGCAGCATCCATACCAACGATGCCACAAGCACTAATTAGGCCCCTGGTTGCTAGCTTCTGCAAATGGGCCCAGGGCTGAGTGGCAGCTAATGTATTTCACTTTATCACTTGGTCAAAGTAGTCCCTTCATGCCAGGGATCACTCAGACATATTCACGGGGGGCTACTGAGAAGAAAGTTGCCAGCACCCATTGCTTTATGCTGTAAACAAATCAAACTATATATATTATATATTGAGAATAGCTCTGTGGCATTATAATCAATGGTATTATACTGATGCAAAACTAGCATGCATGACAGAGAACCCAGACCCATGGTCATCAGAGTTTTCAATCCAGCACTGTGCACAATTAAGAACTTAAAAAAAAAACTACTTGGAACTTTATTTTCCTGGTTTGGATTATCACCACAGTTGATGTTTCTTCTTCCAAGTGCTTTTATCTTCCAATCAGGGTTTATTCTGAGAAAATATAGTTTAGAAACAGAAACAAATTAGCCATTCACAAAAGGACAGATGCACTCTCATTTCTCTGTGGTTTGATATTATGTTTAACTTATTAAAAATAAATACAAAAGGCCACTAACCTCTTTTCATTCCGACCCCAATTCAGCAAAGTACATGCATGAATTTAAGCATCTGCCTAAAAACATCCCTACTCAGCAAAATGCGGAAATAAATGTGCTTAAGTTGCAGTCAAATTAAAGGGTTTTAAATACAGACTTTAGGGCTTTGCTTCGTTGGGGCTTCAGTCCCCAATTCTTCTCTCAGTCATTGAAAAGACTCCTGGATTTCAGTAGGAGTTGGATCAAGCACTTCTCCTCAAGAGGCACTTCAGTCACAATACTGGCAAGGAGAAGTGCATGGGTGGGCTGGAGTGAGAACCTTAAGGTGCTTAATGAAAGCACCAGGGTCCACCCTCATCATTCTCCTAGTAGAACTGAGGTCTCAGACATAATTTTACAAAAAATCCTCCCCACATATTAATTTTCCCTGGGTAACCTTAGTGATGTTGTGCATATCCTTCAATGTCTCCTCTAATCTTTTCCATCCATGTGTGGATGTTTTCCTTCTATGTGCGGAATAATTTCATATGCACTGGGGCATGTGCAAATGTGCCTCACCAGTAGAAACAAAAATACCTAGGTGTGGGCATTCTGCTAATCAGCTGAGTGGCATTTGAATCTTTCCTGAGTGGTTGCCGAAGCATAGGGAACACTGGTGTCCTCCTTCCTTCTGCCGGCAGAAAAGGGAAGTTTTGCTGCAGACATCGTTAAATTGGAGGGAGTGAAGAGCAGAACCACAACAATGATTTGCAGCATGGAAAATATGCTTTACAGTGAGAAAGTTCAAGAAGTCAATGAGTTGAGCTTATCCAAAATAATATCAAGAGTTACTTCATTATGGCAAATAAGTCCCTCCATGGGGAGAACAATATTAGCCGTTGCAACAAACTACTCAGAGAAGTGGATTTTGTAACTCTTGAAGTCTTCAAATCCAAATTGGATGGCCTTTCCGTAAGAGATGCTTTAAATCAGACACAAGTTATGAGACTATCTATAGGGATAACTGGGTGAAATTCCACAGCTTATATTATACTGGAGTCAGATGAGACGATCTATTAAAGTTCCTCCTGGCTTTAAAATCGATGAATGAGAGCACTCTGTGTAGATTTTCAAAAGTTATGAGTGACTTTGGGAGCCTCCATTTTTTATTGTTCCCTATTTTTTATGAACTCAGGACATCCTGAAGGAGTCCAATATTCAAAAAGTGCAGAGGAGTGGGCTGGGAAGAAAAGGTTCCAATAAAAAATAAGGTGTATTTTTGTGAGTCAGCAGTCATGGAAAACTCAGCAGTCCTAGGCAGCCACCAACCTTTCTAATACCAGATGGCAGTGATTGTTAGGCATCATGGCTATATTTCGCTCTCATTCATCATGTGGAAACTGGAGAGAAGGTAACTATGATCCCATACAGCCCGCTCAAAAGTCAAAAGAAGTCAACAGGATTCTGCATGGAGGGGAGAAGCCTGATTCTCAGTCAGAGAAAGGCCCTTTTATTCAGGGAGTACAAAGTGGGTTAAATCCAGTGTAACAGATCATTCAAAGCAGAAAAATTGCAGTTCATATCTTACTCAATCCAAAACCCACTTAAGTCAATGATAATTCTGTAAAGCAATTCAGGGTGGAATATAGCAATAAACGCCTGATACAGCAGCAGCTTAGACATCTGATATAGCTAGTACGAATGAAAAGGAAACATTATCCTGTGCAAGATCGATGGTGTTTCGAAGCCCCCTTTGAAAAAGATTAACCTTGAGATGTTGCTGTCTTTTGTGCCATGGGGGTGGGGAGGGGAGGGCTTTGGATAGGAATACCTTCCTTGCTTGCTTTTCTTTTGAATCCACATCGTTTAGAATCTACCATTTCATAATCTTCTTTCAGAAGATTTAGCTAGGATTTATATAACTGAAGGAAGAATGTGGTGGGGTGGAGTGGGGCAAAATCTTTAAATTGCATCTATCAGCAGAGTAACTTAACTCTAAGGCTGATGACTCCGGGTCAGGATTTGTTTTAAATCTGTTTTGGAAGCAACTACTTGCTTCAGGAGATTGGTAATGAGATATAGAGCCTTTTACCCTCTAGGATTCCGGTTCAAACCCAGGTCATTAATAGCTCTAAGCAGTAAGGGGAAAGAAGGAATGGAAACAGCTCTCTTCCTATGCTAAAAAAAAGAGTTCTCCATTCTCTACCTAACTTGGATAAAGCTGCAATCCAACTCCCCTCCTCAAATGGTGCAGTGAGAGCTCCCTCTTCTGTTTCTAACTATTCTGGTTGTAGGTTCTCTGCTTGTTTTGTGGCTGATGTGAAATAAGTGACACAATCCATTCCAAGTTGGCCATGTCCACATCATAGAAAAAATACGGTTGCCCATATATTGACAACCAGAGATATTCACTTCTTCAGAAAGCACTTCCTATATAGGGGGCATACACTGTCTAAACGAATAGTCTGCCCCCATCTTGACATAGCATAATTATCATGCAAGCTTAAGACTGAAAAACATATTCTGGATATTTGCAATAGAGCTGTAGAAGATAAAATCTAATGATAAGAAAAACAAATTGCATTTCTATTGCATCACTCATTTCGAGGATCTCAAAGCACTTCAAAAACCTGTATTAACTACATCTCATATCCTTTTACATGGTAGATTAATAGTAAGGCACGTCAAAATATTTCCAGTTAAACAGGGTTCTGTTGGAAGATGATGTCTGATGAAATCAAAATGTTCTATGGGAATTTATCAATGTTCAAATTTGCCAAAAAATATTGAAACACTTAATTGTGATGCCATTCCACTTCATTTTGACGAATATTTTGACTTATATTATCTATTATATACTTGAGAGGGTTTGTCTGTCTGTTTTCTTGCCTGTTTGTTCAAGAACTCCTCCTAAATGGTAAGAACTAGGGCCTCCAAATTCAATATGCAGCTTCCTCTTATCATAACTTAAAGCAAGATCAGGGTTTGGTTGTGTCAGGAAAATGGGATGTGCCTGGAATGAGATTGCTTCTCATAAAACAGAAAAAGAAATAGAATCACCAAATTAAATACAATCCTCTCAACTGACTGAGCATATGTTGAAAGAGACTGAACTAAGATGAGCCAGAAAGATTGGATGAACCTGCAATAGGCTTGCTTCCCAATAAAACATACAGAAAAGAGATAAAGCAGAGGAATTTGTAGTACTGATCTGTTTGGCCCAGCTAAATCAATGCTTAAGGTTTGAAAACTAGAAGAGAATGTTGTTGGAAACCAAATTGACTATTTCCCTTTTTTATTAAAACATAGTGAAATGATAAGAGTTTATAGTAGGCATGGGCAATAATTTCTGATGGGAGGGCCCACTCCAAGAAATTGGAAAGTGGGAGAGGGCTGCATTCTTCCATGATATTAAAGGGATGAAGAAAAAAAATACACTTGATGGAATCACCATTTAAAAAATTACTAAAAAAAAAGCAGCCAATTTTTTATGATCCTTTTTTTAAAGAAAGCGGAAATAAAAATTAACTTCATAAAAATAGCACTGTATTTTTGAAAAATACAGTCATTTAAATAAACATTTACATTTTCCTTTTATTTACAAAAAAACCTTATTTGAGTAAGGCCCCGAGCAACACTGGGTAAATCTTCTAGTATTATATAAAAGTCAAAACAAAACACTTCAAACTTACCAAAATAAAATGTTTTGCTATTTCTCCAATGACATTTTTAAAGATTAAGTTTTTGGGTAAAGTATACACACTGATTTGGCATGAAAGGAAAACCTATGGAATAAAAATTCTGAGACCCAACCAGGTCTAATAAAAATTATCCTCATTTTACAGAAGGCTAAACTGAGGAAGAGACATGAAGTAGCTTTTCCAAAGCCAAATAGCAAGCCAATGACAAAGCACCATGAAAACCCCGAGACCTTCATTCCGTGTTCTCTTAGGGTACGTCTAAGCTACGTTCTATTTTTGAAAGAGGATATACAAATGCCGCAGAATTTGCATATCTTCTTCCAATCTCACTTTCGAAAGTGAAAGTAGTCTGGACGCGTTTTTTCAGAAAAAAAGCCCTTTTTCGAAAAAACCGCGTAAAGCTCCTTTTTTAAGGGAGAGCTTTTTTTTTTTTTTTTTTTTTTTTTTTCGAAAAAGGGGGTATTTTCCGAAACACTCTGGCACTGACTTAGCTTTCAGCGTGCTGCTAGCCCCACTGAAACAATGCACATGCTTGTATTCATTAATGAATGAGCAACGTACGTGGTGGCTTGTAGTCCTTCCCAAGAACAGATAAGGCAACCATAAAATAGCTATCACATTCACTTTGTTTCTTGGGGAGGATTAAACAGCTAGCAATTCAATGAGACGAAGGACAAAACCAAAATGTATGTTCTTCCATGCCAGCAGAAAATATGCAAGTATAACTCATGGAAGATCCAGGGCATTCAAGGTTTAATGCAAGGAATATAGAAATATGATTCCTAGGTGAGGACCTGTTATGTGCATTCTCCTTAGATCTTATGTATGCATGATTCTTGATTCTTGTCACAACTACTCTGTGGATCCTTATACACTAAAAACTGTACTGAGACCCACAATACTCATAGGCTGAAATTTTCAAATGACTAGTCAAGTTCAATGTCTCTGTCCTTATCTTCAAGATGTTTGGGCCCAGGGTATCTATAATCTCACCAAAAACTCCTCTTCTCAGGGACAAAGGAACTTTCTACCACAAGGGTAAAGCTTGTCCATGCAAGAGAGGACCAGTCCCAGGCTGTGGGATGAATTCTTACAAAGACTAAAGACTCTCACAAACCTCACCAACTTCCACTCCAAATACAAGGTTTACTTCTTTGACCTTGCCGTGTCTCATATAACCACATTAATACATCTCAGGAGAAAGAAAAACGCTACCAGAACAAAACACTACTTTGAACACAATACTCTACCCTCGGACAGATCAGAGCTCAAACAACGTGTTAGTCACATCACTTATCTCACTACTAGAAGGTGCTCAGATACTACTGTGATGAGGGTGAAATACAAACCCTTACAGAACAGCTGATTTGAGGGTACCCACCTTAAACAGCTTGATTTGGTCCTGCTGTGCAGGTAGGGAACTGGACTTGATTACCTCCTGAGGTCCCTTCTAGTTCTAGTATTCTGTGATTCTATGATTTGATAATTTGCAGTGTGCGCACCACACTTATGAAAACCTGAAGTTGGGCATCCCGACACTAACGCCTCTTTAGGTTGGGATTTTCAAAAAAGGTCTGAGGAAGGACTCCCATTGAAAATACTAAATCACTAGCCACTTAGGAAATTGAGAACACAAAATATGCTTCCTGCCATCCCTTGCTAGAGACGACAAAATTGTTTTATTCTGACAAGTGTGACTCCTCACGTTACCTAGAAATATTGAACATTATTTTATGCAACAGAGTTGGACTATATAAAACATAAAGAAAAAGACTAACATAGCCCCAAAAGCAAATACCTTGTCTGCCTGCTACTTGGATTAAATGCTACACGTAAATACAATTTGAAGGAGTGTTGAAAGTGGCAATATTTGTTTTTGAATGCAGAAGGTAGAAACTCTTCCTTTTTTTTATGCTCGCAGATCTTCCAAACCGTGCTGCCTCAGAGTTCACATGTCAATCAGCAGTATCAGGAGGCAGAGAAAGAAAACATAAAGGTTCCTCTGAGAGCTCCCCAGCAGCAAGCAATAGAAAACTGAAAAGTGCATTAGGAATCACTCTGTTTACTGCAATTAACTGGCTGCACAGCTCTGTTGACCAGTCAGCATTTCTCAGCAGCTTGGTCCTGCTTCCTGAACTGACAGTGCATAACTTGCTCAAGAAAGGCTGGAAAATGAAGTCTATCGTGGTAGGTGATAAGCACGATAAGCCCAGCGGCTGAAGAAATGGTGTGTGGTGGGGGATGGGGAGCACATTATGCTAGAAAAAGGCCATATGAATAGTGTCCATATTGGGCAGCTTTTGTGAAGTGTCTTAGTGGTACCAGCCCAGTTCTTACTGGGCAGATATCTGTTTCATACAAATACCTCACAGCGGAATTGATAGCCTTAGACCAGGTCTAAAAGTGGTGGTATAGGAATGTCTGTTAGGAATGTGATTTTCTTACAGCATTTCTATAGCAGCAAAAGCCCTAGTATAGATATAGAATAGCAGAGATATACTGACAGAAAATGTACAGCTTATTCCGCCCAAAGAATCAGTATAAGCTCTGGAGGCAATTGGTTGCTTTTCCCAATACAGTTTAGCTCTTGGCCAAAGACTTCTGCTTCCATAACTATGTCCGTCAGGGGTGTGAGAAAGTGTGATTCCTGACAAACCGCTGCCAAAAGCCCCTTCTTTTCAATGCAGTTGTACCAGCAAAATGAAGCTTTTCGCTAGAACACATGAACCCCGGGACTCTGGGTGTCCCTAATCCAGGAACACGGAGCCCAGCAGATGGAGGAGAAATTGGCTCTGAACGTTGTTGCTCCTGCTCTCTAGGGTTTGCTGGTAGAGCAGTGCTGGCATAGGGTTCGGCCAGTAAGGGCTGAATTAGCCGAAGGATACAGATCTTGTTAAGGTTCTTTTTAGAGCTGGTTGCATTTATTTATTTTTACTTACCATTGTCAACCAGCCCTAATTCTGATCCCATGACCTTTCATGTCAATGGAAAGGATGGGGGTCAGTACCGAGTCACATAGATATGGTTGTGCACAGGAATTTAGCGGTTTTGATGCCTATGTTGCATCTGTCCTATACACTGTCCAGCCTCTAGGCGTCTCCATATGTCACTCTCCATGGCCATTACTGTTTACATCAAAATGAATTGTGTTCAGATGCCCCACTTTTAGTTGCACCAAATCAGTCAAACTGCATCTCTGTGAGCGTCCACCACTGTCCACAAACCGGCTTAGAGTCCTGCAATGCTCATTTAAAGACAGAAACCAGGGTATTTCTAATTGCAAATACTAGGCAGCAAGAGATTCCTGGTAACCTTCACCTCCTACTCATATACATGGGAACTGACATTTTAATTCTAATATTCCAGCCCAAAAATATCTGCTGCTGTAAACACAAACAGCTCTTCTGATTTTTACAATGAATTAGTCCCTCCACTTCATTCACAGCAAAGAAGAGAGACAAAATATACCCTTTGGAGTATGAGCTTTGAAATGCCCATGGAAAAGCTCCCTACTTCTTCTGAAAGGCCAGCTCCCCAATATTTTGTCTAGGTTTTGTAGAGCCTGTTCATGAATACCCATTCTGCGTGAACTATTCACTATGACACAGAAGGAATGCATAATGATGGCCAAGTTGTGTTGTAGCTCATAGCTAATTTAGACTCAGCTTTCCTTAATAAACCAAGGATCTTTACTTGTCCTTTTAAGTTATCCTCAAAAGGCATTATTTCAACATTGCAGATGAAGATATAGTCTTTTTAAGTAACCGCTTTATCCTCTTTGGGAGGCAATTAAGCAGAGTAAAAAAAATTACCACCTTCTGTTTCTATTCTTGTCATAGTGGATAATTGGTCTGTTTTAAAAGAGAGAGAGAACTATTCAGATATTGTCCATTTCAACATTTCTGACTATTTTGAGGCTATCTGTGCAAAAAGGTGATTCAGACAAGTTGAGGTATAAAATTTCTGGTAAAGTACTAAATTCATATTCTCCTAAATTCTTCTCCCACCTCCTGCCAACCATTGTTTATTGAAGATGCCCTTTAACACATATTAATGGTTCAAGAGCCTTCACCTCTGCAATTTCTGCCCTCTGGCCTAGTGTTCTTAGGTTTTCCCATCTCTTCTTGCACGTAATTTCTAATGCCCTAGTCTTGCAAGGTTACATATGAAACTCAAGCCTCTGCAGGATTAGTACTCAAGCTCTTTTGCGTCTACTTTCTTCCGTCATTCTGTTGCTCTGTAATTGTGCTGCACTCCACCTGTGGAGCAAGCTGTACAATTTATGTGGAAGTTGAAGGTGAATGCCAAAGGAAGAGGTAATGCAGACTGCATTGAATTTTAAATCTCCAGTTGACAAACCTTTCATGTGTCACGGTTGGTCTGGTTGATTGGCTTTAAGTCTCATGGGTTTCAGTAAATATACCCAGATTAGGAAGAGGTTAAAACGAAAATGATGAATTACAAATTCAAGAACATGCTTGTTACCGTAACTAACCTGCTCAGGAAAGATGAGATGATGTTCTATTTGTTGTTCCAAAGCCACTCTGTTCTGTAGTAAATCTCTGTACCTATTAGAAGCATGATCTGTGTTAACATTTTGTCAGAACTGTATAAAAGTCTCTAAACTATTGTATCGATGCCATCTTTTAAGAGGATCAAGTCTGTGTAATGCCTAGAACTGATCAAAGAACAGGCTGAGAAAATGGTAGACTTTTTTGTTTTCCCATGGAAGTTCAGAAATTCAAATCATCATCAAAACTGAAAAAAATACTTACCATATATTTCCCAAGATGATGAAAAAATGCAGATAACTAATGGAATTATCCTTTTTTTGTGGTTAAAATAATAAAAATGCAATGACTAACAAAAATGCAGCCAGTTTACCCTCCATCACAGTTTTCAGCAGAGAGATAATTCTGGATTTTCAGCTTTAAAACTGAACTACCTCCTGAGTTAAAGGAGCAATCTGTAGTGGTAGCAGCTTCTTCTCTTTTTTCTGGATGCCCCAGAGGGGGACGTGGCACAGAATCAAAGGTGCATAGAAAATCAGAGTTGGAAGAGACCTCAGGAGGTCATTGAGTCTAACCCCCTGCCCAAAGCAGGACCAACCCCAACTCAATCATCCCAGCCAGGGCTTTGTCAAGCCAGGACTTAAAAACCCCTAAGGATGAAGATTCCACCACCTCTCTAGGTAACCCATTCCAGTGCTTCACAACACTCCTAGGGAAAAAGCTTTTCCTAATATCCAACCTAGAGCTCCCTCACTGTAACTTCTTCTGTCCTCTGCCACCACTTAGAACAGCCTAGCTCCATCCTCTTTAGAACCCTAGAAACTCTTTCAGGTAATTGAAGGCTGATATCATCCCCCCCCCCCCACACACACTTTTATCTTCTGTTGACTAAATAAACCCAGATCCCTTAGTCTCCCTTCATAAGTCATGTGCCCCAGCTCCCTAATCATTTTTGTCCCACTCCACTGGACTCTCTCTAATTTCTCCAGATCCTTTCTATAGTTCTGGGCCCAAAACTAGATGCCTCACCAGTAAATTATGACTTCCCTCAATCTGCTGGCAATGTTCCTACTAATGCAGCCCAATATGCCATTAGCTTTCTTGGCCAAAAGGGCACACAGTTGGCTCATATCCAGCTTCTCATCCACTATAATCCCCAAATCCTTTTCTGCAGAACTGCCAGTTTGCCAGTCAACCCCCAGACTGGAGCAGTGCAGGAAATTCTTCCATGGCATGCTTAGCCATTGTGTTGAATTTTACATAATATGGATCTACTTTACTCCTGAATCATCCTTAGTAAAAGGATAAAGAATGCCTTTATTTCTTCATATTTTGGTACAGCAATAATGTTTACTTAGTAGAAAAGACTGGCAAATAACAAGGATAATATTTCACAATGATGCAGACCTAACCAGTGTGCTATGCATCTATTCTGATCATTAAGTGCACTAGAGAGATATTTTAAGAGAACAACAAATACAATATTTAAAGAATATAATATGGAATTTGCAAGGGCATTCAGTGTAGGTCGAACTCTGCAGCCATCAAAATTAGTCAGAGCTTTACAACTGACTTTCCAGAAAAGCAGAGGTATGAAAGCATTGAGTGCTTTGAAAATCCTGCACATAGTCTTATGTAAAATGCAGTAACACCAAGGAGCCCTAGTCACAGACCAGGGTCACATTGTGCTAGGAGCTGTACAAAGAGAACAAAAAGATGTTCCCTGCCAGAAATAACTTACAATAAAGTGCAAACTGGAAACAGGAATAATCTCTGTAGTTTCTTACATTTTTAATCAAAGATTGCTGCATTCTAACATATTCTAACATAGACAAATATTTTGTGTGAGTGTATCATTAATTTTAAAACAAACTTCATTCAATTCAGGTTATCAGAAGAGCAGTACATCTAACAACACAGTGATCCAAAGGGCTCACTGTGGGGGGCAGGGCATGGGAGAAAGCCTGGTTCACTACTGGCTAAGAAGAAAGAATGCTTACCTATAGAATTGGGGGTGTCTCCCATCTAACCTGCTCTGATTTAAAACCTCTTAGCTTTCTGGAGTAGGAAGAGATCATAGCCAAAAGCAGCACAAACTTTGAGCCAAAGAATTTGGCCTTTATTTGACTTAAGTCAAAAGCGGGGGTGGGCAAAACGGCCTCCGCAGGCTGGCTCCGGCGCACCAATCAGGTTGATCTGGCCCGTGGAGGCCCTGCCACTCCCATGCCCCCAGGCCAATTAAGGCCTGGGGGCAGGGAGAAGCACACAAAGTTTCCTCCACCCTGCCCCTGCCCTGCCAGGAAGGCGTGGCACTTAGAAGCACCATGCGCTCCTGGCAGGGTAGGAAAAGACTTTGTGTGCTCCCCCACCCCCAAGCCCTGATTGGCCTGGGGGCAGAAGAGGGAGCACACAAAGTCTCCTCCGGCTGCTAGGGGCATGGGCACCTAAGGGGAACCTCTTGCGGGGGCAAAGACTTCACATGCTCCCCCACCACCAGACCAATCATAGTTTGTGAGTGGGGAAGCAAGGAAGTGTCCTAGCCCTGCCCTTTCCGCTTGAGGCCCCGCCTCTTCTGGTGCAGCCCGGGACCACTTCAAAAATTTCTGAAGTGGTCCCCAGAAAAAAATTATTGCCCACTCTGGTCAAAAGCAGCTCCATTTCCTTGGAGCAGGGAGACCAGAACCCCTCCCATTCCTCCTTTAGGAGTTTAGTTTTGAAAATTGCTTGAGCCAGAATAAATGGCATCTCCTATCCAAAACAATAGTAAGGTTCTGATTCTACATTGTTCTATGTCCTGCCAAGTCATTTGCAGCAGTGCAAAAAGTATACAATGTTGCCATTCAGATCTGGCATCATTTGAAACTAACTTTGCACTGATGCATAGAGCTCTACAATACACACAGTAATAGAGAACCAGGCTCCATAGGGGTGTATTCTTTCATCCCTCCAGCTAGCTACATTTACTGCAGTGCCAGCCAGCTCATCCTAGTGTGAACCACACATTCCATTTCATTATCTGGCTTGACTAAACATACTGCCCTGGCTTTATCTGACATGCTCAGTGAGTTATCATCAGAGATACAAGCCTCTTAAATAGCGAGCCTGTTACATGTTCCTCATCAGCAAGGCTTTGAGTGTAGAGTTTCACACATAACTCCTCTATAAAGTACACGTGCACAAATGCATGTCTTGCTTTTCAACTCCCCTGATGGAGTTTATAATAGGTGGCCGGGAAGTCACATATTCAGCCTTTCCTTCTTAGACGAATACTGTGGTGCTTTGTTTTACTTCCAGGACTTAGTTGTTCTTTCCATTGGCTGCTACAAGATGCTATAAGGGTGAAGTGGCTTAGATCGTATTTTGGATCAGGCAGGTACATTGTCTGCAGCGGTGTCAGGAGGAAACTCTTCCTCTGTTTAACTCATGCAATACTCAGGTACAGTCTTTGTTACAAGATTAATGATTAATGTTAATGAGTTGATTCACTAATAAAAATACTGAATAGTACTGGTCCCAGGACTGAGTTCTGCTGGAGCTATTTAGATACTCCCTCACACTTTGACAGTGAACTATTATTGATAGCTATTCACTGAGTATGGTCTTTCAAAGAGTTATGCACTCACCTATTAGTAATTCCATCAAAACTGCACTGCATTAGTTTGCCATGAGGGACAACGTCAAACCACTTACTAAAATCTCAATATATTTTGTCCACTGCTTCCTGGTCATTCCACTAAAGCAGGTCAGGACATAGAAGGGTGGGGGAAAACGAGGAGAGAAACAGAGACTTGGTTGCCGTAGTTACTTACCATACTGGCTGCAGAGAAAAATTAAACAGATAGGGAAATGACAGGTATAAAGAGATATTCGACCTTAGTCTGATTTTTACTAATCTTTTTCTTTAGTGCCATATATATAATTTCACCACCTTGGAAATTTGAACCAATTTGAACTCATTGGAACACTTCATACATTCGCTCACAAACGTAGCATCTAAGTACATTACCTGGGATTGGTCTGGCCTACGGAGGTGCTGCGCCCCTGAAGCCCCTCTGAAAAGCAGACCATATTTGTCCTGTATGAAGAAGGATCCCTAAGCTTTCAGGAGATTTTGGTACAGGAAACAGTAAGACTTGAAAACAGTAAGACTACAATCTACCCTTTGGGTCTTGCCCCAAGGAAAGGAAATGACCAACCGCTATATCTCTTGTGTATAACAAGTTAGTTATTATATCTGCACACCAGTGCCCACTACTGGATGGAATCAGAATTGCCCTATATTGGCAAAAACTAATGGAGAGCCCATTGTTGCCTAGGGACAGGGACCTATTCTTTTGGAGCAGGAGTTCGGAGTGGTTGTGACCTGCAGCACAGAGTAACACAATGTCACTGGGCACTTCTTACCACAATTATGAGTAACAGAACAAGCTGGTATTTCACTGGACTTTCCCAGAGTAGCTTGTAGTTGTGGTTCAAATGTAACAGCTGATTTCAGAGGACGGACATGATAACCATCTGCAGGTAGCAAGCTAGCAGTGAAGGAATTCTGAGGGACTTGATTTCTGAGTGGCAATGTGTGTTTGTACAGCTCCTATTGCCGTGGTATCTGAGCCCCTGCTAAATATTTATTCTCATAAGTGAGTGTCATTTTGTTCTTTTAAACATCATGAAGGGAGGCCGAGGTGACCCCTGAAGTATGCAGGAGACCTGTCCCAGATATCCTCAACATGTGTCCAGTGCCTTGACTAAAAGGATGTCCTTTCTCCCACAGATTGAGCTGAAAGGGAGACAGATATGAAGTAGCTGCATTGCAATGGCTAGCACATGCCTGTCAACTGCATACACCAGGTGTCCCACTTAGTATATGCTTGAAGCCCATTTATACCCATAGGCCCATACACCAAAACTTCTGTGAGGGGTGCTTTCTAAGTAAATGTGGATTGCAATGCACCCCTCATGGTCCCCCAAGTAAGCATGGAAATCAGTCCCAGCCTTTCCCCGGCTGGTCAGAGCATGGGGGAGGAAGGCTCTGGCAGCACGACACTCCTTCCTTCCCCTGGCTGGCCGGAGCATGCTTACTTGGGCAACCATGGGGGAGTGCTTTCACACCCTTCGCACACACCCTCCATGTACGGGCCTGAACCATGCTCTTGTGGTTAGTCCAACAGTGGCAGAGCATGTTTGCCCTCTCCTGTTTTCTGGAAGGTGCGGGGTGTCCACATTCTCCCCATGCCCAGCAGATGGATGCTTGTGGAAATGGGGAGGAGCAGTGCTTTCAAATGCCCCATCAAGCAACAACAGTAGGACAGCAACCACGGGACCTGCACCCCCACCCCGACCCCCAGAGGGCAGTCATCATCCCATAGCTGGCGGATATTTGGGATAAAATTGAAAATCCCCCATGTTGCAAGCAGTGTGCTCCCATGGCAACCCATGGAATGCCTTGCAGCATAAATTCTGGCTGGGGGGATGGGCAGAAAGGAGCAATGGAGCAAATGACACTCACCGCACAGCACCCGGTGATGAGGAAAGGGCACCGTACATGGCAGCTCCCTGTACAAATGCTCTGAAATCCCAGAAGCAATGGCCCTGGATTTCCCAGAAGGCTTTTCAGGCTGTCCACACACCCTCTTTTGGCCCTCAAACCCTCCCCTCGTGAGCAAAGCATTTGGAGACAACCTCATTCCTGAGTGGCTCAGGAGCAACATTTTATAGCTGTTTTTCATCTCTGAAGTCACAGTAAGGTCGGCAGCACCCTGTGAGAGAATCAGGTTCCTGCTATCACTGCAGCTCTAAAAACAGCAGACAATGGAATCTGGTTTCCTTGGTAATAGAAATCCTGTGAAAAATGCTCCGAATGAATGTTTGACCCTTCTGCTCCGATAGCATCCAAGTTGTTTGCATATCGGCTTGCATGAAAGACCAGACGGTTCCAACTACTGAACCGGAACACCAAGCTAGGCACTGTCTGGTGCCCAATGGATTTGTGCCAGCATCTCATCCTGATGTCAGCATGCTCCAGGAGCCCTAGGTATTGCAATGTCTCCTTAAATCACAAATATTTTCTAAGAGTCCACAACCAGAAGAGAGAAAGAAGCCATGCCCTTGGGTATGAACACACGAGGAACTATTCTCCAGCCAAGGCATCCCATTATCCTATGTGCTAAGTGCCAAGGCATCCATTATCTAACCAGACCTGTTTGTTCACATTTTGGAGCTGTAATAATCTTCACAGTTCTCACCTACCATCAGAGACTCTATAGGGACAAGTAAGAACATAACATAAGAACATAAGAACGGCCATACTGGGTCAGACCAAAGGTCCATCTAGCCCAGTAGCCTGTCTGACGACAGTGGCCAGCACCAGGTGCCCCAGAGAGGGTGGACCAAAGACAATGATCAAGCGATTTGTCTCCTGCCATCCTTCTCCAGCCTCTGACAAACAGAGGCCAGGGACACCATTTCTATCCCCTGGCTAATAGCATTTTATGGACCTAACCTCCATGAAATTATCTAGCTTCTCTTTAAACTCTGTTATAGTCCTAGACTTCACAGCCTCCTCTGGCAAGGAGTTCCACAGGTTGACTACACGCTGTGTGAAGAAGAACTTTCTTTTATTAGTTTTAAACCTGCTACCCATTAACTTCATTTGGTGTCTTCTAGTTCTTCTATTATGGGAACTAATAAAAAACTTTTCTTTATTTGCCCTCTCCACACCACTCATGATTTTATATACCTCTATCATATCCCCCCTCCCCCGTCTCCTCTTTTCTAAACTGAAAAGTCCCAGTCATTTTAACCTCTCTTCATATGGGACCCGTTCCAAACCCCTAATCATTTTAGTTGCCCTTTTCTGAACCCTTGCCAAGGACAAAATATCTTTTCTGAGGTGAGGAGACCACATCTGTACACAGTATTCAAGATGTGGGCGTACCATAGTTTTATACAGGGGCAGTAAGATATTCTGTGTCTTATTTTCTATCCCTTTCTTAATAATTCCTAGCATCCTATTTGCCTTTTTGACCGCCGCTGCACACTGTGTGGAAGTTTTCATAGAACTATCCACGATAACTCCAAGATCTCTTTCCTAATTTGTCACAGCCAAATTAGCCCCCATCATAACTGTATGTATAGTTGGGGTTATTTTTCCCAATGTTCATTACTTTACACTTATCCACATTAAATTTCATTTGCCATTTTGTTGCCCAGTCACTCAGTTTGGTGAGATCTTTTTGGAGTCCCTCACAGTCTGCTTCTGTCTTGACTATCCTGAACAGTTTGGTATCATCCGCAAACTTTATCACCTCACTGCTTACCCCTTTCTCCAGATCATTTATGAATAAATTGAACAGGATTGGTCCCAGGACTGACCCTTGGGAGACACCACTAGTTACCCCTCTCCATTCTGAAAATTTACCATTTATTCCTACCCTTTGTTTCCTGTCTTTTAACCGGTTTTCAATCCATGAAAGGACCTTCCCTCTTATCCCATGGCAATGTAATTTACACAAGAGCCTTTGGTGAGGGACCTTGTCAAAGGCTTTCTGAAAATCTAAGTATACTATATCTACTGGGTCCCCCTTGTCTGCATGTTTGTTAACCCCTTCAGAGAACTCTAATAGATTAGTAAGACAGGATTTCCCTTTACAGAAACCATGTTGACTTTTGTCCAACAAATTATGTTCTTCTACATGCCTCACAATTTTATTCTTTACTATTGTTTCGACTAATTTGCCCGGTACTGAAGTTAGACTTACTGGTCTATAATTGCCGGGATCGAGCCCTTTTTAAATATTGGTGTCACGTTAGCTACCTTCCAGTCATTAGGTACGGAAGCCGATTTAAAGGATAGGTTACAAACCACAGATAATAGTTCAGCAATTACCATTTGAGTTCTTTTAGAACCCTTGGATGAATGCCATCCGGTCCTGGAGATTTGTTGACATTAGGTTTTTCTATTTGTTCCAAAACCTCCTCTAATGACACTTCAATCCGGGACAGTTCCTCAGATTCATCACCCACAAAGGACGGTGCAGATTTGGGAATCTCCCTAATGTCCTCAGCCATGAAGACTGAAGCAAAGAAATCATTTAGTTTCTCCGCAATGGCTTTATCGTCCTTGATTGCTCCTTTTATATCTCGATCGTCTAGGGGACCCACAGGATTTTTAGCAGGCTTCCTGCTTCTAATGTACTTAAAAAAACATTTTGTTATTTCTTTTTGAGTTTTTGGCTAGCTGTTCCTCAAAATCTTTTTTTGCTTTTCTTATTACATTTTTACACTTAATTTGACAGTGTTTATGTTTCTTTCTATTTATCTCACTAGGATTGGACTTCCACTTCTTAAAGGATGCCTTTTTGTCCTTCACTGCTTCTTTTACATGGTGGTTAAGCCACGGTGACTCTTTTTTAGGTCTCTTGCTATGTTTTTTAATTTGGGGTATACATTTAAGTTGGGCCTCTATTATGGTGTCTTTAAAAAGTTTCCATGCAGCTTGCAGGGATTTGGCTCTAGTCACTGTGCCTTTTAATTTCTGTTTAACTAGCCTCCTCATTTTTGTGTAATTCCCCTTTTTGAAATTAAATGCCAGGGTGCTGGACTGCTGAGGTGTTCTTCCCACCACAGGAATGTTAAATGTTATTATATTATGGGCACTATTCCCAAGCGGTCCTGTAACGGTTATCTCCTGGACCTGATCCTGCACTCCACTCAGGACTAAATCGAGAATTGCCTCTCCCCTTGTGGGTTCTTGTACCAGCTGCTCCAAGAAGCAGTCATTTAAGCCATTGAGAAATGTTATCTCTGCTTCTTTTCCTGAGGTGACATGTACCCAGTCAATATGGGAATAATTAAAATCCCCCATTATTATAGAGTTCTGTATTTTGGTAGCCTCTCTAATCTCCCTCAGCATTTCAATGTCAGTATCGCTGTCCTGGTCAGGTGGTCGATAATATATCCGTACTGCTAATTTCTTATTATCGGAGCATGGAATTACTATCCATAGCAATTCTATTGAACATGTTGATTCATTTAATATTTTTATTTCATTTGATTCTATATTATCTTTCACATAGTGTCACTCCGCCACCTACACAGCCTGCTCTATCCTTCCGATATATTTTATAACCCGGTATGATTGTGTCCCACAGATTTTCCTCATTCCACCAGGTTTCAGTGATGCCTATTATGTCAATCTCCTCCTTTAATACGAGGTACTCTAGTTCACCCATCTTATTAGTCAGACTCCTAGCATTTGTGTAGAAGCACTTTAAAAATTTGCCACTGCTTATTTGTCTGCCCTTCCCTGATGCATTGGATTCCTTTATATGCGGTTGTTTGTCTGCTCTGGCCCATGGTTTGTCCTCTCCCCTCCTCTCTTTCTGACTACAGCTTAGAGAATCTCTATCAATGGATTCTCCTCAAAGAGAATTCTCCATCCGATTTATATGCATCTCCGCACCAATCGGCTTTCCCCCATCTCTTAGTTTAAAAACTGCTCTACAGCCTTTTTAATGTTTAGTGCCAGCAGTCTGGTTCCACCCTGGTTTAGGTGGAGCCCATCCTTCCTGTATAGGCTCCCCCCCTCCCAAAAGTGTCCCCAGTTCCTAATAAATCTAAACCCCTCTTCCCTACACCATCATCTCATCCACGCATTGAGACTCTGAAGCTCTGCCTGCCTACCAGGCCCCGCATGTGGAACTGGAAGCATTTCCAAGAATGCCACCATAGAGGTCCTGGATTTCAGTCTCTTTCCTAGCAACCTAAATTTGGCCTCCAGGACATCTCTCCTACCCTTCCCTACGTCATTGGTACCTACATGTACCACGACCACAAGCAAAAACCATGGGACATGGCTACAGCCAGCGTGGGTCACCTGACTTGGCCTTGGGGGTTTAGAAAACTGCTATGTAGACATATGAGCTCAGGCTGGGTCCTGGTCTCTGGGGGTATGTCTAGACTACAGGGTTTTGTCAACAAAAGTTGGCTTTTGTCGAAAAAACTATACCTGCATCTACACTACCACCGCGTTCTGTCAACAGTAAGTCGACAGAATGTGGCAGTTTTGTCAACAGCGGTAAACCTCATTTTACGAGGAATAGCACCTTTTTTTGAAAGTACTCTTTCAAAAAAATGCTCTATTGCATAGAAACTGTGCTTTTTCGAAAGAGAGCGTCTAGACTCTCCTTCAAAAAAGTGGCTTGCTTTGTCAAAATACTGATCGTAGTCTAGATGCTCTTTTTTGACAGAGACTTTTCGACAGTATCTGTCGACAAAGCCTCTGTCGAAAAAGGCGTGCAGTTTAGACGTAGCCTGAGATCCAACAAGGGTGGAGGAAAGAGTCTCAGATCCTAGGCTCTGTCCTAAGCCCACTGCTATGTTAGCCCTTCAACCTGAGCCCTGCAAGCCCAAGTCAACTGACATGAACTCTGAGGGTACGTCTAGACTACATGCCTCTGGCGACAGAGCATGTAGATTAGGCTACCCGGCATAGGAAAATGAAGCACCAGAGGCATGTAGTCTAGACATACCCTGAGACTCAACACCAGGGGTATTTTATCACAGTGTAGGCATACGCTGTCACATGAAAGTCATATGAAGCTTAGCAGGCCTGGGATGGCAGTTTCCATCATGGCTGTACCCAACTTAGCATAGCCTGGGATCCTGCAAGCCGAAGCAGCAGCTGGACTTTATCAGCTCTAACCCATGCCTTGAACTGGGAAACTACTGAGCAGTAAACAAGTTTGACCTCGGTCTCAGCCCATAAGAATGATAAGAATGGCGTTGAGCCAGATATGTGCACACCCAGTGTACAAAACCTGCTGGGGGGGTCCCACCCCTCTGGGAGTTCCACCAGAGACCTTTACCCTCAGAACGTGCCCTGGGTCCCCCAGCTGAAGCCAAGTCCACTGCAGCCTGGTGCGAGGTGACCAGAATGGAACTCCCTGCAGACCTGAAGGGGCGTAAGCATTTCCAAATGCCTGTTGCTCATTTATATGTATTGCTTTGCCTATGCTAATTATTTGGATTAGTTTGCAGTAGTTGTGTATTTGCCAGTATTAAGCCTGTAATGGTAGTGACGTAGTAAGATTTGTATTTTGTAGTAGCTGTGTAATTATTTGGCAGTATTAAGTTTGTCTTCGTAGTAAGATTAATAAAAGCAACTATCTGTCCCTAATTGACTCTGTCTTGAGGCAAATCCACAACCCTGTTAGGCACAATGCCCCTGTAACTTGACATACCCAAAAAAGATTAATAGGCAGAATTCTTACCTCCCCTATATGAGGCAGATCTTATAGCCATTTTAAAAGGAGGGAAAACTGTGTTACAAAGAGATGAAGGGTAACATTTTTGAAATTGCCTAAAGAGTTGAAGTCCCATTTTCAAAAGTGATTTAGGCACCAAGTTCCAGCAAAAGTCATTGAGTGCCTCAGTGCTTTTTGAAAAATAGCAGTTTGGTTGTTAAATCACGTAGACTCACTTAAAAGTATTCAGGCACCCAAAGATGCAGATCTACAGGCATTTTCAGTCACTTCATTTTATCTTCATATGAGGGGAAATCTCACATCTCACTACATCTGTAAAAGAGCTACTGATTCTCAGTGCCTTACAAGACACAGCCTTCTGTTGTGAATCCTGTTCAAACTAATTTTTACCCCTTCCAAAATAAAACTAGTCTTGCTATTCAGTAGCCTGGGAAGAAAATAGAGCTGCACCAAATCCCAAAAATACCCATGAGTGTAGCAAGGGTTAAAATATTTCTCATTCTTTATTTTTTTCTTCCTAAAAGCACCAAAGCCTTGCAATCTCATAGAACAGCAAAGACCAGTCTCTGAATGAGCATAGCAGACCACACTGAGTTGCTGGTAAAGCTTGTGACAAAGCTCTCAATAACCATTTAAGAGCAATGAGAGAGTCAGGCTTGATATTTGGCAAAGGCGATGCTCTCAGGCCTGGGGCATGTATTTATTTGACTCAGGCCAGGTACAAGGGTTATTTCAGCAGTGAACATGCATGTCTGTTCATTAGAGGAATATATGGTATAAGGGGAAAAATTAGGGCAAGGAAAATATGGCTGAAGGGAGGGAGGGAGTGCACATCTTGCCCTGATTTGAATAAGGTCTTTACCTGCTTCTGCTTGGCCAGGAAAGCTGAGAGCTTTAAAAAGCAATTCTGCATTTCTCTTACAGTTCCTCTGCCTGGGAAGAAATCAAGAAGTGTTGTGAAACAGTTGGAAATCCTGCTGCTAAACAGAGCAGCCTGCTGGGCTGCTACCCTATGAAGCTTAAAACTCATCAGCCTTTCATCCCCAGGATAAAAGCAAGGTTGGACGTGGTTCCCCCGGAGTGTACACATGTTGTGCCTGAAGTTAATCAGGCTAGAGAAGCTGTAATCAAGGGCCACAGCAAATCAACTACCGTGCCCGTTTCCCTTGGTTTTAGGGCTCACCCAGACAAGGGGAATTTACACAGATGCCACCGCACAAAGGCACCTGGGAGACCAGGAACAAGGGATGGCTGGTGGGAAGACGGAAGCTCTGAATATCCTGATCCACCAGCCAGCCTTGGGATGCAGAAGCCCCAACCACTATAGCAACCCAGAAGCTCTCCATAAGCCCAGCCGACCTCTCCATACCCAGAGGCTGTTCATTGGCTCTGCACATTCCCTGCCTGCACCCGAATTCTAGGAAGCTGTTCATGTCAGGTTTGCATTTTGTATCTGACTTTTAAAAATCACATGGAGGGTAAATAACTTGCTTTGTAGAGCTCTTAAAAGCATCTCAGCTTCTGTTTGCTAATGAAAGTGCAGGAAAGTTATCTATGTTTTTGTTTGGCTTCTCAATACAGACAAAGCTTTGTCTAGCCATATATTTTGATTGGGATTTTTCATTTTTAATGATCTCAGGTGTCCACCTCAAAGAATGGTTTAAAAGTGACAGCAGTGGGAAGCTCAAGGCAGCAGAGTGCCATCAAACGAGGAAGGCTGATGGGAACATTGGGATCTTTAGCACTCTTGAAATACAACTAGCTGGCTCTGAACAGTAAAGGAAAGCATCTGGCCTGATTCCCTCTTGCCTTGTGTTTTATGCAGCTGTTAGGCATGTTTTCATGGCAAAGTAAGCCAGGCTCAGAGGCAAGCCCAAGCCCCTCTTCCATCTACATACTCACCTGTCCTATTCAGGGCTGGGCCTCAGGGTGGAAGAAACAGAGCCTGGGTTCCCTCCAGGCTTGGACCCAAATTCCAGTGTTTTGCAGCATGAAGGAAGCTCCTGCATACCAGTAGAATAGCAGCCCTTGAGGTTTATATACACATGTGTTCCCTGAGGAGGACTAACAACGGTCACATGAGCCTCTCAAATGGCTCCAGCACTGTTTGGAAACCCTGTTCTCTCAAAACCAGTAGATACTTCAGGGTTACTGTTTATACTCGCCACCTTTGGGTAGACCACTTGCCTGATTGCCTCAGAAACCTCCAACACTACCAGGACTGCTGATGGGGGGAGAAAAGCAAGCGATTGCTCCAGGTGGCTCTCAGGGCTACCTGGGAGAGAGAGAGGCCCAGCATGATGTGCTCTGGGCAGTGCTGAGGGCCAGCGGCCCCCAACCCCACCCCTCATGCCAGAAGCCCCGCCCTTTGGGGAGCATGGAGCCCAGCAACTTTGCCCAGGAGCCTGGCAACTTTGTCGGCTCCCTTGCCACCACTTTACCCACAAGTGACTTTCTCTACACTGAACTGATCAGCAATGGACCTGGAACCAGCCTTCAGACAAGTAATAGCAACCTGCTTCTAAACATATAGGGCCATCCTCATGCTTGCTCCCTGATGCTGGAAGACTGGGATGCAGTGTTTACAAAGTTCCAGAAATGAAGCTTTCTTCATGTGAAAGTTCTGGGCCCACTGCTGGCCATCCCCGGCCTGTGGGTTGTGTTCCCTCCAGTCTCTGCTTGTGACCCTGCTCGAGGAGTGTCAGTCTATAGAGAAGGCATTAGTGGCTAGACCCAACGTTATGAGCAGCAGCAGTCAGTTCGAGTAAGTCTGTGTCGCCCTCCTTCTTCTTCCATCAAATGCCTTCAGAAGGTCAGAAAATTCTGTTGAAATATCCACCAGTGTCTCTTGGATGCTTTCCTGAAACCAGAATGAAAGCATTAAACAAGAAATCTTTTGAAATGGTGAAGCTCCACGTTGCTGGTGACAGTTGCCGGGAGCAGGCAAACCAAAATGATGGATCATCAGGTTGTGCTGATGGGCTCTGATAACTGTCTGTCACTTGTATACTGTGCCCTGAACACAAGGCTAGAGTGGCCACATTTAGGGAGGGAGCTAGGAACTCTGGGATATGGTTGGGTTGGGTCTGCGTACTGCAGTGTGGTTACTGAACCCCTGATGTGGGGCCCAGGCTCAAAAATTCATAACCTACAGTCGCCAATCAGTGGGGATGCTCTAGTCTATGGCTTTCAAACCCAGGGTCCCTGGATTGCAGCCCCCTTCCCAACTCTGGGCTTACATTGCTGTGTAGGCATACCCATTCGTCTCCAGGCAGGAGGAGTCAGAAAAGCTAGCATGGTGTGCTTGGGGCATTCTGATTCAATGCCATCAAACACCCACTTGGCACACTGTCATGCGGCTATGCAATCTGTAAGGCAGTGCAAACCAGATGACAGTTACTACTCTTCACATTACACACCAGAGGAAAAAGTGGTGTTTATGGGGGAATTGATTCTCCATTCCATGACAGGATTGCTCCTGCCTTAGCTGGGGTTGGTCCTGACTTGGGCAGGGGGCTGGACTTGATGACCTTCCTGAGGTCTCTGCCAGCTCTATGAGTCTATGATTCTTTGAATAGGCCACAGGAAACTGCTCCAGAGCTGCCCAGCTCCAATGCAAGTTCAAGGTCCAGCTTGACTTTTAAGCCACCTTTGCATTCCCGAGATTCTGGAGCACACTGTGAACACTGGTGCATGCCACTCCAGCCGTGTCCCTTCCTGGTCTGGCTCTCACCATCCCTCCCTCCCATGCCCCATCTCCCACAGGAGCCCTAAACCAGAGTCTGGGATCAAGGACAGCGTCAAGTCCTTCTGGCAACAGCTGGAGAGGGCTTTTACAAAGACAGTATTTTCCGTCTCTTTGAGGCCCTTTTATGCAGTTTGTGTGGCTTCAAGGGTCTTTGCATCAATGAGAATCAGACTTTCCTTCTACAGCTATGGAGAAGGAGATGAACGCTTTAGCCTTCCAGTCATAAAAAAGAGGACAAGATACCATGTACTGACTCTGCCTGTCCCCTGTGCAGGACCTCCATGAAAGCTTCAGTGGGCCATGGGGAGAAATGCACTTTGCCTTCCACTGTGCTGTGAGCAAGCTCAGCATCAGAATGTGGATGCGATGAGGTTACAGCCATCTAAGTCAAGTGCATTTTGCTTTCAAGTGCATAAGCAGAGGACATGTTATTCAGAACCCAACAGACAGTCCAGGGGATTTTCTTTGAAATTCAACAAGTGGTCCGGCACATTGTCAGGTGGGGAGTGAGGAACCCCAATCTGTGTATAGGACTGGGGAATTGAAGTCCCAGGATGTTATTGTTCTTCCTCACATGATGAAGAGAGACTTGTTTTTTCCAGCAGATCCAGCAAGAAACCAAAGAGATACCTTCTGGCTGGTGCTTTATCTAGGTTCATACACACAGGCTTTGTCTACACTGAAGGGTTTTTGCACAAGAAGCTTTTTGCAGAAGAGAACTTCTGCAAAAACTTCTTGTGCCAAAGCACATCCACACCTCGAAAGAGCAAGAAAGCTCTGATGTGCTGTCGCACAAAAAGGAGTTATTCCTCGTGGGGAGAGGAATAACTCTACCAGCAAAAGCCCTCTGACCTGTCGATTTACTGTATTTTTTTTGCGCAAAAATGCGCTTGAGGTGTGGACGCTCTGCCAGTTTTTGTGCAAAAACAGCTGCTTTTGCACAAAAACGTTGTAGTGTAGACATAGCCACCGAGTATGTTATTGGGTACAAAATATGTATGAGAAAGTTAGGTGCTACATGGTCCCATCACTAGAGCCCTGCAAATTCACAGATTTCTGCTTCATATCTGCGGGTATCTGTATCTGCAGATGTGGATGAGGACATCCACAGCTCATTTTGGCAGATATGGCTGAAGATACTGCTACAAATTTTGTATCTAGAGCCCTGCAAACTTGTGGATATCCACTTTATATCTGTGGCTCATTTTTGTAGATAGAGGTACAGATGTGGATACAAATTTTGCATCCATCACCATAACATATGATCAGCCCACAAACACAGGATTGCTAACCCTTCAAAAATCCTAAATCCGACCCTCAGAAAATGAGAATTAAACAGGCCTCATGATTTTTAAACCAAAGGAAATTTTTCTATTTGTTTTATTTGTCCTCTGGATTTTGAACCTGTTGTCACATTTTTAAGCTTTCTCCCTACAGCCATAATTTAGAAATGTACTTAAAAATGAATATATACATTTTCGAGTGCATCTGTCTGTCCGTCCTCTTCTCCTGATTAACAGCAAAGTCAGGGTTGATTGTGCCAGAACAACCAGAAGCCTTGGAGAAAGGACATGCAAAGGGTGGGGCTGCTGTTTGGAGAGACGTGATATGAGAGTAGTCACTGTGGACAGTGAACCCGCAGGGGAGAACTTTCCTACACAGTGTCCACTGGGAAGCAGCATTAAAGTCAGCACAAAAAATACTGTACCGGTTGGACCTTCCTAGTCCAGCACCCTCAGGACCTGAGCAGTCCCAAACAAAGGAGTTTGCCAGACCAGGGAGGTCAATTCTGGCCCCTCTGATACTGGCCATTAGGCTTTTCTGAGGTCTGCCAGCTTCCCAGGCATGGCTTCCAGGCTCACCTCATGGTTGCTGACCCTGCTGCCGGCCCCAGTCCCAGCGCAGGCTCTCTGCTCTTAGGCTGCTGGCCTGGCTCTGCTCCTGGTTTCCATTGGACTACTGACCGCTGACCCCCAGCCCCCGGCCATTATTCCATCTCTGCTCTTGGCAGTTGGACTGGCTTTGCTCTTGGCCCTAGCTGGGCTCCTGGATGCCAGCCCCGCCAGCCGCTGGACTACCAGCTGCTCCCCTCTCCCAACTGTTGGGGCTCTCTGGTCCAAGTGCTCTCTGGTCCAGCAACATCAACGCAGAGAGGTTCAACTTGTACGTTATGTGTAAAATGAATCTGTCCAAGAAGCACATGCCATTTGGGGTACAATTGGAAGGGGACAGAATATCACGATGGGTTGTAATGGAGTCTCCGTCACTGGAAATTTCTAAATCAAGATACGCTCTAGTTCACACAGGAATTCATTCAGGGTAATCAGACTAGATCATCACAGTGGTCCCTTCTGGACTTTTAATCTAGTCTTTCTAGGGTTAAGATAATCAACTATGGGTTGCTAGTAGGGTATATTTCCTGCATTTATAAGGGCTGCCATTAGTGTCCCTTAACTTTTCTATTAATCTCTTTTTTTAATTAGAGTATTTGGGGCAGATTTTCTTTTTGACAAAGAAAAATCTGGCTAATTAGTCAATTTCTTAATTGCAAAATTAAGCTCTTATTTAATTAAGAAATGTGTTCCACTGGAAAGTCATTTGTGAGAAGACTTTTAAAAAAATTGCTGAAAAAAGTGACACAGGGCCTGGTTTTCTCCACTAAATACAAGGGTCTGTATTTGCATTATAACCACAATCATGATGGGTTTATTATTACTTTGTTGTGAAAATTCAGTCGGGGTTCAAAATCTTGGGATGCGAAATGTTAGCTGAGAGCCCATTTTTATAATCAAATTGGCAAAGGAATAATTTTGATACATGAGAATGTAGATCATGAGATACAATGAACCAGAGGTGTCTGCTTTTGAGTTCTTACTTATGCCTCTAGTGGAGTATATTGATCAACTGTGTCAGGTTCTATGGGCCAACATCTTATGCTGTGAAAGAAAGTAGTGGTTGTAGGGGGCAACAAAATGTTGCTTAAAGCTCTCATGTCTTTGCTCTTTAACTGCTGCTTTGGAAGGATTATAATGGCTTCCTTCACAAGCTATTTCCCCATTCCTGTGTACACCACCAGCTCTATTTACAGTTGTGCTACAACTAATTTTCAACAAACAAAAAAAACCAGGTCAAATGAAATATTTTGTTTTGATGAAACCAAAGAGTCCTGATTTAGTTGTATATATTTTTATTTGGAGAGAGAGAGAGAGATAATATTTATTGGGTTTTAAAACTAAGGCTTATTATTTTAGCATTGTAATATCATATGAATACAATGGCCAAAAGAAAAATTTATTAAAATAAATATTTTTGAAAGTTGTTCAGAAACAAACAAAACCCCTCTAAACCCTCTATTCCAATAAGATCAAAACAGAACATTTTGATCTTTGCAAGATGCTTTCTGTTCAATCTTTTTTCTCAAATTGAAGTTTTGTTGAAACCAATATGTTCTTGTGAACTGTGAAATCACATTGTGATTTCAACCAATGGTTTTCAGTGTCTCATCAGAAAATTTTCAACCAGTTATGCACCACTCCTTGCTTAGGTCTATGCCTAGAATCAAAATCTACACCTTTGTTAACAACATACTGGAAATGACCTTATTAAAATACAACATTAATGAGTATCATAATCATAGATTTCAGTCATAGATAAGTATCCATTTGACCAAAACAAACGGAGGGCAAAATGTGTGTGATAGGTTAGACTAGATTAGGATACCCAACTTTTCCAGGGAAACCTTTCTTAAGCAACCAATTCAAAACCCAAAACCACAATTGCTTAATTCAAGTTATGATGTTACTGGATTCAGATAGAAATAACAAATTACTTTTGCAACCATTATTATGTGTTTGCACCAAATCTTTACAAAGTTGGGCCAAGTAAGAGGTGTATGAAAAGCTTATGCTTCGCTGATTCTGTTTGTACAGTTCTCATGCGTGTATCATTTTTATATTTGAAGTTCTGAATATTGACTAAGTACTTGTATTTCAAATGTTTGCTTCTGGATAAGTGAATAGCAGCACTTAACTGTCGATGGGTGAGCCTTGGTTGGTGCTAATTCACCTCTGAGCTGCACTGTGAACTTTCAGACCAGCATGGAAGCAATGGCTGCTGCCTAAAAAGGACTGAGTCATGCATGGACAGGTGACTTTCTCAGGTGACAAATTCCATCTTGTGACATACTTGTACACAGCAAGAACAATGGGAGTCCCTCCACATGGACCAGGTTATAAACAGGGTCCGGGGATTCCTTCATTTTGTTTTCAATCCAGCTTCTCACTTCTGCAGGATCTCTGCTATGACCTGAAGTTTGAAAGGACTGACAACCCATCCTAACAGAGGACGTATTCCAGATACTTGACTAGAGACAGCCTGTGATGGGGTGTATCAACCCCACACTGTAGCTGACAGACTTCCCTTTGCCCAGCTGGCT
This sequence comes from Pelochelys cantorii, assembly GCA_032595735.1. Classification (NCBI taxonomy): domain Eukaryota; kingdom Metazoa; phylum Chordata; order Testudines; family Trionychidae; genus Pelochelys; species Pelochelys cantorii. The sequence continues at coordinate 7,542,756 of CM064355.1, read as the reverse complement.
GAGAGGGCCCCACCCGCACAGCCCTGCTGGGCATGCTCCAGTGGGAGGCTGGCTGTCAAAGCCTATCAGGCAGGGCTGACTGCTGTAGGGGAAGGAGGTGCTGAGGGAGCTTCGAGGGGCGGAAGTGCAGCCGGACCAGGCAGCGGTAGCTGGGCCAAGAAGTGCTACCAGAGAAGCTGCAGGACTTGAGTGAGAATACAGAGAGGACATCTGCCAGGATCTGGTAGGAAGTAGCCCAGGGCAGGGAACTGCTCCTCATGCACTTAGCGTGTTGTGGCAGGATTCCCCACTGAGTGAGCTGTGGATGGCGATTCCAACAGGGCCCCAGTGGTGAGGGAGGGGCCGGGTCCCTCTACTCCCTCACGTGGAGGAACTTTTTCTGTGACATAGTGATTGAGGCCACTGGGCCCTAATACCCTGAATACAGGGGTGGACGTATTGACTGAAGCCACTGGGCTCGTAATACCCTGAATACCAGGGGTGAAAATAGTGATTGAGGCCACTGGGCCATATTACCCTGAATATACAAGTGGACTTATTGACTGAGGCCACTGGGCTGTAATACCCTGAAGAGAGGGACTTGCCTATTGACTGATGCTGCTGGGTCGTAATACCCTTGATAGAGGGTCTAGTATACTAACTGAGGCAGTTGGCCCATTCTGAAAATAGATTGGGTGGCTGCTAGGTCCCTCAGTCAAAGAGAATAAGTTTGAGGGGCCTCTGAGAGCCCGTTGCCCCTCAACACAACCAATTATTCCATCTCTGCTACAAGGCTACACCAAGAACTTAGCAATTGGTATATGTAATTTGATTCCTTTAAAAACTTTAACTCTCACCATTTCTTTTTTCTCTTTTTATGAACAACTCTTTAGATTTTAGATTCTAAAGGATTGGCACAGCACGCTCTTTTGGGTAAGATCTGAGTTATAAATTGATCTGGGAATTGGAAGTGGCTGGTCCTTAAGCATTGGAAGACCCTGTTCTGGTTTGAACAAGGGGTGGTGGTGGTGGTGCAAGAGAACTGGAGTGTCAAAGGGGATTGCTTGTGTGATTTGTGGTTAATCAGTGTGGCAAACAGAAGTGCTCTTTGTGACTGGTTTGGTGTGCTTTATAGTAGAAGACCCCCCAGTCTTAGGCTGTAAATTAACTCTGTCTCTAAGCAATTTGTCCTGCATTGATCCTCTCAGCAGTGCACCAAAAACCTGTATTACTAATGTATTGTAATAAAGGAATAAAAAATTGTACTCACTGCTTCTACTGATATGTCAGGGTGGACACTTAAACAGCATGTTGCCTAGTAAAGATGGTGTGTTGTGCACTATATATCACATTGAATTAATGAGAGAAAAATAAAAGCATACTCAAAATCAAACCAAGATGAAAGAATGAATTCTCACAGTGTAATTTCATTAACCTAAACACCCCTCTCTAAACTACCCCAATGAAACTGTGTTCAGAAAGGTAGAATTGGCTCATATTATTCAAACTCTTTTCACATGTGACCTTTTCCAACTCCCTAGTTTGATTTATCTGTGGGCACTTTCAGATCACAGCTGGATTTGCAAGTATTAGAGGGTAAAGGATCAGAATAAATGCTGATTATGGGCAAGCAAAGGCCCATACTTCTAATATAAAGACAAGAGAGAGGACATATCAATTTCAAAATGGACAAATTTGAAAAAAAAAACCCTAAAACAATTAAAATTATAGCCTTACTATTTTACATGAAGTCCAATTAGTGTTACAAAAACAGATAAAGCATTTTTAGTTTTGGTTTTAAAAAGCTACTGCACTACTAGACATTTTAAAAATCTTATTAAATTATTTAAAATATGTAAACAGAAACTAATAATGTGTCTGACATAACCAGAGAGTCTTGCCCTTGCTAAAAATACCCCCCCTTTTTTTGTAGTGCAAGAACTAGCTGCCACTAATAAACCCAACTCTAATTAAACGGGCTGATAGCAGGGAGCCAGTGCAGTCAAGTAGTTAGACTTGCAAACTAAGGCCATGTCTATACTGCCCTTTATCTGAACTATAGGGCAGTGTAGACATGCCCAAGGTTGTGCAGTCTGGAGCAGTTTTGCCACAGTTATTTGAGGCTACATCTACACTACAAGATTTTTGTGCAAAACCAACTGTTTTTGCACAAAAACCTGCCAAGTGTCCACACCTCAAATGAGCTCTTGCACAATTAAATGGGCAGTTAAATGGCAGAACAGAGGGATTTTTCCGCCGCAGGTAAACCTCCTTTTCTGAGGCATAATTGCTTTTAGTGCTACAGCTATTGCACAAGAAGGCAAGTGTGGATGCTCTTGAGGGGTTTCTTGCGCAAAAAAACCCCTATGGGAAAAAGCACAGGTGCTCTGATGGCCATTCTGTGAATGGCCATCTGAGCTTTCTTGCACAAGAGCATCCATGCAGTGTGAATGCTTTCTTGCGCAAGAGCACATCACTTTTGCGATGTGCTTTTAGGTGTGGACCTGCTCTTGCACAAGAAGTTTTTGTGCAAAAACTCTTGCGCAAAAGGCTTCTTGCACAAGAAGCATATAGTGTAGACATAGCCTGAGGAAACATATTCTAATGTTCAGAGCAGGGATGTGGGACTCTGGGCACTTGGATTTTATCCCTGGCTCTGGGAGGGTGTGTGCTCTGAATGCTAGAGCAGGAGATGGGATGTTAAGACTACTTGGTTCTATCCCTAGCTGTTCTATTCCTGTTCCTAGACTATACCCAGCATTTGGATACATCAACGCTTAAGTGTTCCAGTGACCTCCTTGTGCAAGTTCCTTGTCCTCTGTATGCTTACCCATTGTCATTGGGCATGCCTGCCCTGTAGTGCCCCCTGCTGGACTGTGTGACACTTCAGGCACTCCCTGCCTCAGGGCCCCATCTCCCAGCCCTTTATGAACACTGCTGAGTCCACGCACATCTAAGAAAAAGTTCCCTGGTGGAATTCTACTTTATTAAATCCGAACTGAAGCCAAGTCTCCTGTTCGACTCAGTGGTTGTGCAGCTCTCCTCCTCGGGCCTGCACTACTTAGTCTTGGGAGTGCCTGTCCTTTAGGAAAGCCTCCGTCTCTCTGGGAGCACTTCCCTGTGACTCAGTCCTGTTGGGTTTTTTTTAGCCCCAAGGGCTTGTTATCCAATCAACTGCCTACATGACCTCTGGTAATAAGCGTCTTGCTGGTGGCCTGGGCTCAACTCTTCCCTTAAAGGGTATTTCTCCTCAGCCCATGGCAGCAACCCTCCCAGCCCGGCTCATGCCAGTGTCAGTGGTCTCGCTTCTGGGTACAGTGAACTCTAGCACTCCACAAATAGCTGCATCAAGAGTGGCTTGAAGTTGCTGTTCAGGTCTGAGCATAAGAGGCCCCATCCCCCCAGGCTTCACCCTAAGCTGTAACTCCAATGGGTTGTCTATACAGCTGCTAGTGTGAGCTCTGCTAGCCCTAGTGTGTGGGCCCTTGCTGAGAAGCTCACTGCCATAGGCTGTGTAGACATACCCACAGGGACTAGCAATACCATGGCACTGAGACATAATAATAGAGAGTGCAATAATTATTGCCTACTTAACTGGGGCTTTATAGGGCTCAATTTTCTGTGTAAAATGCTTTGCAATCCTAAAGTACAAAGCATCCATTTTTTAAAGTATTGTTTATTGATGTGTCCATAGTCAACCTTCAGCATAAGGATTTGCAAGTATTAGAGGGTAAAGGATCAGAATAAATGCTGATGGGATATTCTTTGTTGGAATATGCTTCTGAATATGACATAACTGGAATATGCTTTATGCCAAATATTTCATGTGAGACATCATTAGAAAGGTTGTACTCCACTGAAGATGATTATCCTATTTGCATTCATGCATCATTTTTGTATCTGAAGTTGGAAATGTTGATTGTAGATTCATTATCAACGTCTTCATGTTGGGAAAAGCCTATTAACAGACTATGAGGTATAACAATAAAGAAGGCAGACACAGAGCTAATGGCCCATTAGGAAGAAGCAATGGACAGACCTGTGGGTCAGCCCATGAAGTATGAAGACAGGGGTCTTGCAGAGCCATGTGACCAAGTCACCCGATCTATCCTGGATGCTGTATTTTTCCAGAAGAGCAGAGAGAAATTTGCAGATGATATTAAACTGCTCAAGATACTAAAGACTGTGAAGAGCTTCAGAAAGATCTCACCAAACTAAGTGATTGGGCAAAGACACCATAATAGAGGTCCAACTTAAATGTATACCCCAAATTAAAAAACACAGTGAGCGTATGTTTACACTTGCTCCCTAGTTCGAGATAGGGATGCAAATGTAGCCAACCGAAATTGCTAATGAAGCAGGGATTTAAATATCCCGTGCTTCATTAGCATAATCTCGGCTACGCGTTATTCCGCTCGACAGCTGATTCGAACCAGGAAGTGCGTTGCGGGACACATTAGTTCGAATCAAACCTCTTGGTTCGAACTAACGTTACTCCTCAAAAAATGGGAGGGGTTTGATTCGAACTAACGCATCCCGGAGCACACTTCCTGGTTCAAATCAGCTGTCGAGCAGAATAACGTGCGGGCGAGATTATGCTAATGAAGCACGGGATATTTAAATCCCCGCTTCATTAGCAATTCCGGTTGGCTACATTTGCATCCATAGCTCAAACTAGGGAGCAGGTGTAGACATACCCTGAGAGAACCACTGTGGCTTAATAGCCAAGTAAAAGAAGCAGTGTGAGATAAAATGTATAGTTTAAAAAGTGGAAGTCAAATCCTAGTGAGGAAAATAGAAAGGAGCGTAAACTCTGTCAAATTAAGTTTAAAAATATAATACGAAAAGCCAAAAAAGGAGTTTGAAGAACAGTTAGCCAAAAACTCAAAGGCTGTGTCTAGACTGGCGCGATCTTGCTCCAGAGCTATGCAAATGAGGCTCAGCGTGGAATATCGCCGAGCCTCATTTGCATAACTAATGAGCCGCCATTTTTGCGGAAGAGGCTCTTGCTCAAGACGGAGCTGTCTACACTGCACCGTCTTCCGCAAGAAAAACCCTCTTGCGCAAAGCTGTTATGCCTGAAAATAATCATCATAACGGCTTTGCGCAAGAGGGTTTTTCTTGCGCAAGACGGGGCAGTGCAGACAGCTCCGTCTTGCACAAGAGCCTCTTCCGCAAAAATGGCGGCTAATTAGTTATGCAAATGAGGCTCGGCGATATTCCACGCCGAGCCTCATTTGCATAGCTCTGGCGCAAGATCGCGCCAGTCTAAACACAGCCAAAAAGTAATAGCAAAATGGTTTTTAAGTACATCAGAAGCAAGAAGCCTGCTAAACAGCCAGTGGGGCCACTGGACTATCCAGATGCCCAAGGAACACTCAAAGATGATAAAGTCATTGCAGAGAAACTAAATTAATTCTTTGCTTCAGTCGTCATGAGAGATTCCCAAACCTGAGCCATTCTCTTTAGGTGACAAATTTGAGGAATTGTCCCAGATTGAGGTGTCATTAGAGGAGGTTTGGAACAAATTGATAAACTTAACAGTAACAAGTCATCGAGACCAGATGGCATTCACCCAAGAGTTCTGAAAGAACTCAAATGTGAAATTGCGGTTATTAACTGTGGTTTGTAACGTATACTTTAAATCAGCTTCCGTACCGAATGACTGGAAGATAGCTAATGTGACACCATATTTAAGAAGGGCTCTAGAGGTACTCCTGGAAATTACAGACCGATAAGTCTAATGTAAATATCGGGAAATCTAGTTGAAATTATTGTAAAGACTAAAATTGTCAGACACGTGAACATAATTTGAACATAAAGAATAAAACTGTCAGACCGATGAAAACAAATTGTTGGGGGAAAGTCAACATCGTTTCTGTAAAGGGAAATCATGCTTTACTAATCTACTAACATTCTTTGAGGGAGTCAACAAACATGTGGACAAGGTTGATCTAGTGGATATAGTATACTTAGATTTCCAGAAAGCCTTTGGCAAGGTCCCTCACCAAAGACTATTAAGTAAAGTAAGTTGTCGTGGGATATGAGGGAAGGACCTTCCATGAATTGATAACTGGTTAAAAGACAGGAAACAAAGGGTAGGAATATATGGTATATTTTCAGAATAGAGAGAGCTAACTAGTGGTGTCCCCCGAGGGTGTGCCTAGACTACATGGCTCTGTCGACGGAGCCATGTAGATGAGGCAGGACGACAAAGGGAAATGAAGCCGCAATTTAAATAATCACCGCTTCATTTAAATCAAAATGGCCGCTGAGCTGTGCTGATCAGCTGTTTGTCTGCACAGTGTGGCAGTCTAGACGGAGATCTGCCGACCCCAGAACCCTTTGTCATCAGATCCTTTATGCCTCGTGAAATGAAGTTTACAGGATCTGCTGACAGGATCTGGCCATTTTGATTTAAATGAAGCAGTGATTATTTAAATCGCAGCTTCATTTCCCTTTGTCGAGTAAATTAATCTATATGGCTCCGTCGACGGAGCCATGTAGTCTAGATGTACCCCAAGGGTCTGTCCTAGGACCCATCCTATCCAAATTATTTATAAATAATCTGGAGAAAGGGGTAAACAGTGAGGTGGCAAAATGTGCAGAATATACTAAACTGCTCAAGATAGTTAAGACCAAAGCAGACTGTGAAGAGCTTCAGAAAGATTTCTCCAAACTAAGTGATTTGGCAACAAAATGGCAAATGAAATGTAGTGCTGATAAATGTAAAATTATACACATTAGAAAAAATAATCCCAACTATACATACAATATGATGGGGACTAATTTGGCTACAACTAATCAAGAGAAAGATCTTGGAGTCATTGTGGATAGTTCTCTGAAAACATCCACTCAGTGCGGAGTGGCAGTCAAAAAAGCAAACAGAATGTTAGGATTCATTAATAAAGGGATAGAGAATAAGACAGAGAATATCTTATTGCCTCTGTATAAAAGCATGGTACACCCACATCTTGAATACTGCATACAGATATGGTCGCCTCATCTCAAAAAAGAAATATTGGCATTGGAAAAGGTTCAGAAAAGGGCAACAAAAATTATTAGGGGTTTTGAATGGGTCCCGCATGAAGAAAGATTAAAAAGACTTGGACTTTTCAGTTTAGAAAAGAGGAGACTAAGTGGGGATATAATCGAGGTCTATAAAATCATGACTGGTGTGGAAAAAGTGAATAAGGAAAAGTTATTTACTTGTTCCCATAATATAAGAACTAGGGGTCACCAAATGAAATTAATAGGTAGCAGGTTTTAAACAAACAAAAGGAAGTTTTTCTTCATGTAGCTCACAGTCAACCTGTGGGACTCCTTGCCAGAGGACATTGTGAAGACTAGGACTATAACAGGGTTAAAAAAAATCTAGATAATTTAATGGAGGTTTGTTCCATCAATGGCTATTAGTCAGGATGGGTAGAAATGGTGTCCCTAGCCTCTGTTTTTGTGGAAATGGATGACAGGAGAGGGATCACCTGATGATTACCTGTCGTATTCACTCCTTCTGGGGCATCTGGCATTGCCACTGTCAGAAGACAGGACACTTGACTAGATGGACCTTTGGTCTGACCTAGTATGACCATTCTTATGTTCTTATGTTCTAAGACTGAACACAGTGGATTCTACTTTTTGAAAAACCTATTTAAGAGTGGGGTAATCATAGTTGTCAGTTCTCCTTAGCTACCCCACCCAAGATGACGGCTGGAAACATCTAAGACTGAACTGGATGAAGGAACTGGGCCTAGAAAGGAAGAGTTTCCAGGCTATGAAAGAAGAGTATAAGAATTTTGAGGGTGAAATATTTCATGTAACTACTCTCCTTAGTGTATCAAGCTTAGCTTGTGTGCTCTGTTTTATTTTGCTTTGTAACCTACATTGTTCTGTGTGCTCTTATGACCACTTAAATCATACCTTTTATACTTAATTAAATCACTTTTGTTTATTAATAAGCTCAGTGTAATTAATGGTTAATGGGAGGGAGGCAAATTTCCTGAAACTACTCTGAAAAAAGAGGGCAAATTTCATTAGCTCATACCAGTGGTCCCCAACCTTTTTGTGGCCAATAGCACATTGATGTTTTCAGAAGAGTGTGGCGGGCGCCAACAATTTTTCAAGGCTTATTTTGTATTTGTACATTAAATAATACGAAAAACATCATATTTAATATTACATAATATATGAATCCATAAGATAAAAAAGGTAATTTTACATATAAAAGGTATTAATTAAATTATTCGGCAATTATTCTGCCCCCCTTTGGAGAAAAAATAGAAAAAGGGCGTCAAATGCACAAATTGAAGGCTATTTTCATATTAAATGTGAATTGGGTAAATTTGATAGAAACTTAATTTAGTTGGATAATTTTTATTTTAATTATATTGTAATTCATTTTTAAACAAAATTCTGCATTAATAAAAAGGGGAGATGTTCAAATGTTGAGCAAAAAAAGCACCCTCTCTCCCCCCAAAAAAATCATGGCACCTTTAAATCTCACACTCCCCATCCCCATCATGTCCGCACAATCTGCTGCCGTGTCTCCTCCCCTTGCTCCATCAGCTCCCCTGGTGCCTGCTGCCCCCCAACCTCTCGCTCTCCTCTGCTGTCCTGACTCCTGCCTTTCTCACTGCCCTCAGCCCTCCTGAGACCTGCCCCCCTCCACCAGCCCTTCTCTCCCCCCTGTGCCCACTCCTCCAGTAGCCCCACTCTGATCATGTGAGCTACCCCCTCTCCTAACACCTCCCTCTACACACCTGCCCTGCCTCTGTCCTCTGGTGCTGGTCCCTCCCCTGCAGGTGTCTGCCCTTCTGCTTCACCCCCCAGAATCCCCTGGCACCTGCACCTTCCCTTACCCCTGCACCCTCCTGGTGCCTCCCCCTTCCCTCACTGCCCCTGCCCCCTTTGCCCTCTTTTTCCCTGATGCCCACACCCTCACCACCCTCTGCCCCCGTTCCCCTCATGCCCCTGTGCCCTCACACATGATTTGCTCCATTCCCGCCTTCCTCATGCCCACCCCTTCTTTCAAGCCTTCTCCCAGCACGTCCCCCTCCCCCCTCTAGCCCCCAATGCCCTTACCCTCTCCTCTCCCAGCATCACCCTGTCCCCCCTCCCACTGACATCTCCCCTCCTGCCCTTTTCCTCATTGTCTCCACTTGGCCCCCTGGCATTTGTCTCTCCTCCATGTTGTCCCTTGGTGCCTTCCCCTTTCTTCTCCTGACCTGCCCCCCTCCCCTCAGCACAAGCCCCTTCCTCTCCCACCCCTTCCCCCTATTTTTTCCACACCCTCACCTTCTGCCTTCCAGTTTGAATCTGTGATCAGGCCTGGCCCCAGCTGCTTCCGTGACCCCAGACCACGTGCCAGGCCTGGAGGTGGGCCACGCGGTTTTAAAATTTAAAGTCCCGGGCCGTGATGTCATGGCACGCCGGGCGTCTCCCCTCTCAGCTGTTTGCGCAGGCTTTTGAACACGCCGTGCATGCGCTCCCTCGGATGTCTTGCGAACCTGGCGTCTCCCCTCTCAGCTGTTGCTCGGAGGGGGTGTGCGAGACGATCGGAGGGAGCGCATGCCGTCGTGCAACAGCTGAGAGGGGAGACGCCCGGTTCTCAAGACATCCGAGGGAGCGCATGCGCGGTGTGTTCGCCATGCTTGCTCTCCCTCTCAGCAGTTGCGCGGCAGCATACGCTCCCTCCTATCGTCTCGCGCACCCCCTGGGGTGCGCACCCCCCACTTTGGAGACTGCTGTTTTAAAACACCGGCGCGGGTGCACATAAATGCCCCGGTGGGTGCCATGACGCCCACGGGCACCGTGTTGGGGACCCCTGGCTTATACTGTACAGATCTCTATACAGCATAAGAGGGATTTATCTTGGGTTCAGCTCCCAGAGGGACTGTGTATTTGAGTGCTGGGAAAAGGTTTCACACCGTGCTGCTTTCAAGGAGTGTCTGCAGCCTGGAGGTGGGGGATGTTCCTGTCCTTGTATCTGGCTCAACAAGACCCGATTACAGGATGCCCAGCTTGTCAGGGAAAGCAGGCTCAGTGAGTCTCGGTACATCAGGTACCAGTCCCAAAGGGGTCCTGACCCGTCACAGTACATACATAGTCAATCTTCAGGATAAGGTCTAATGTTCAGCATCTGTCATATAAAAATGAATATATTGTACTATGAGTCTTATTTACATTTCCAGTTACAACCTGCCAATGTCCTCAACATGAGGCGAAGAAAAAGAGAGAGCTGTGCCATATTCTCCATTCTGTGCACTCCCAAAGATGTCTAACAGGAAACACATCAATGCATGAGTGGGCATGATACAGTCCACAGACTATAGGAACTGTCTGGAATACAGAATGTTTGTCTGTGGGGAATTCTGATATTTCATGGTTTGTTTTTGTTCTGAATTGGAATGAAAATTCAAAATCTAAACTTTTTTCTTTTGTACCAAAGAACAAATTCTGAAACTATTTTGTCTTGGAAATATCTAATTGTTTCATTTCAATCATGTAAAACATAATATTAAATATATAAAAATATAATATCTTATTTTAGATTAACAATCAAAACAAAACAAAAAAGTCATAATTAAATGTTTTTAACTTATCAAAACAAAATGGAAAGTTGAAGCGTTGACAAAATCAGCACAATCCCATGAAATGTTTTGATTTTGACCAAAATTGTGGTTTCCAGTCAAAAATTGTTCAGCTGAAATTTTTTCAGCCAGCATAGTGATAACACATAAGCATCACAGAATGTTCCTTAAGACAAGACCTATGGAATTAAATAGATTATTTAACATCACAGAAAACAATAGCACATTCCAACTGAGTGGAAGGATGGTGTTATGATGAAAGCACTGGACTACTATTAAGAAGAGCTAATTCATCTCCTGGTTCTGCTGCTGACCTCCTATGTGACCCAAAAGTGGACTTTTGTCGACAAAACTATACCTGCGTCTACACTACCACTGAGTTCTGTTGACAGTAAGTTGACAGAACACAGCAGTTTTGTCAACGGTGGTAAACCTCATTCTACGAGGAATAACACCTTTTGTCGATAGAGTTCTGTCGACAAAAGGCGCTATTGCATCCACACTATGCTTTTTTGAAAGAGAACGTCTAGACTCTCTGTTGAAAAAGTGGCTAGCTTTGTCAACAGAACTGGCTGTAATCTAGACACTCTTTGTCGACAGAGGCTTTGTCGACAGTTTCTGTCGACAAAGCCTCTGTCAACAAAAGCCTGTAGTCTAGATGTACCCTTAGGTGTGCTTTAACCCCCACCCTTTAAACCATTCCCCCAATCTAAGTGTGATCATTATTTCTTTCCTCCAACCTTGAGAAGTAGAAGGCACCCAGGCACCACAGTGAAAGACAGAGTATAAAAATCTGAATCGACAGGTAAGCAAGTCCTCTAAAGCAGCTGAGTGAGAGGAGAGGAAATTTGGAACAACTTGCAGTAACTAGAAAGGAAATGGTTTCAGGAAACAGAGTCACCTCATTTATATCCCATTTCTCCCTGGATGAACCTTACAGACCTGTGTACTCTGAGGTACTCATTGTCCTTACATGAGATTTGGAACTCCAAGTGCTTTGTTGTCTGATCGATTTTGTTTGGAGTAAATGACTCATTATCAGACAAAATGAATTAAGCTTTGATTAAAAGCCTGATCTAAAGCACTTTGAAGTCAGTGGAAGTTTTATCATTCACTTCAATGGACTTTGGTTCAAACCCTTCATGCACAACACAGTTGGATTGTATTCCTTCTCTCTGCATATGCCTGACAAATATTCACACGGAGTTGGATTCTCAGGCCAGAAGATTGATTTTAGGCATGCATGTTTGGAACATGTGGGCAGTTTATTAGTCTGCAAGCAACCTATTTATAGAGATGAAATCCTCTGTCACATAAGTCCTAAGACAAGTTTTACTTCAGTGCTAAATCTGTGCTAAATCTGTACCTGTCTTTAAAATTCTTTGTTCCCCTCTCCCTTTTAATCAATGAATATTAAATGGACTCAGCCTCCTTCCCCCATCCCTTAAGCCAATAATTAAAGTTCAGGTTAAGAGATTATTTTATTTTACCATTTTTACTCCTATCTGTGAGGTTACAAGGGTCCTTGTTTATCTTGTAAATCCCTCTTTCTGACTTTGGGCTTCCTGCCCTTTCAGTCATTTTTACAAACTCAGCACTGTTATATCAGGGACCAAATTCATGTCTGATGTAACGTCCATTGACTTAAATGGATGTTCATCTTCAATGAACTGCATTTTAGCAAGGATGGATGTGGCATTTATTTTTAAGCTCCATTTTCTTTCTTTCTCTCTTTTTTTGCACAAACTATTAAGGAAGAGGGAATTTTTGAAGAAGCAGACATTATTTATTGAACAGATTTTTTTGTTACTGTGCAAAAAATAGGGGAAAGTTAAGAATAGGGGATAAAAATACATTTGTACAGAAATACAGTGCAAACTAGGCTGTGATCCACTCGCCCTTGTTTTATCAAAGATTGGGGGCAAAATTTGTTAGGAAATTGTTTTCCTGTTCCATATCAGGATGAAAAGTGAAAATATAAAACAATTCTAACTGGTAATCCAGAAAAAAAAACACCTCTCTGATCATGTCAGTCAACATATTTTATTTCAATTTTGACTTTTTAAACTTCTTTTAAAATATAAATTAACAAAACTTTCAAAAAGAAAACAATTTTGGTGCCAAAATGAAACTTCTCATTCACAAAACCCAGAAGCCTGCTGTTTGGACAATTTCATGTTTTCCTCCAAAACGTTTTGTCAGATAAGGACATTCACTGAACTTATCCTTTCCCACGGGCATTTTTTAGCAAATGAAGTTTTGTTGGAAAGTTCCCAAGCAGCAATTCTTTGAGGTATCTGGATAACAGGTTTGTAGGGCTTATTATAGAGAAGTGGTCACCCACCAGTAGATCAGGAGCTACCAGTAGATTTTGGAGCCTCTGACAGGTGATCCTGACTGGTTTGGCCGGAAAGCTATCAAGCACTGGCACTTCAGTTGTCCCTCCACCCGCCATCATGCTGCTCTTGTCCTCTGTCTTGGAGCTGCCCCCGTGGGAGTCTCCTGCTTACTGTGCAGAGTGTGGTAGGGAGAAGGGGGGACACTGAAGTCAGGGTGTCCCTCCTCCCCCCAATCCTGTACCCCATCTCCACACAGCGAGGAGGGAATAGAGGGAGCTTGGCAATGCAAATCTCTGTCACTCTCACACACTGTGTGTGTCTCTGTCATTCTCACAAACACACACTGTCCTTCCCTCTCATCTCCCAACACAACACATACATGGGGGGTTATTGTTACACACTTTGCAAGCAGTAACAGTAGTTACTTTTGGTTTTTGAGTGGTCTGTGCATTTCATTACTTTCATTTCTCTTTTACACTCAAATTTAAGTCTTTAAGTAGTGAGTTCTAAAATGGCAAACCTGTCCTGGAAGGAGTAATTATCTCTATGGTAATTACTCTTCTTGGATGTGACTGGCATGTCCCTGCAGCCCCTGAAAGAGGCAGAGCAGGGGTTCTCCACATGCTGTTCTGGCATGCAGACACCTCTTCTGCAGCTCCCATTGCTCAGCAATGGGGAATCATGTCCAGTAAAAGCTGTGGGCTCAGTGCCTGTAGATGAGGGGCAGCACATGGCGGCCATGAAGCCATTGCTGTATGTGTCAGCTGTTTTCAGGAGTGGTGCAGGGCCAGGGCAGGCGTAAGCTGCCTCAAGCCCACTGCTCCAACAACCAGAAGCCATCTCAGTTGAACGGTGCCCAGCCAGAGCCTGCTTCCTGAACCTCTCTCCCAGTCCTGCACCTCCTCCTACACCCAACCTCCTGCCCCAGACGTGAGTCCCCCTGCACCCAAACTCCTTCCCAGAGCTTGCACCCTGACACCCCTCCTGGACCCCAATCCCCTGCCCTGGGCTAAACCCAGAGCCCCCTCCACACTCCAAACCCCTTGGCCCAAGACCAGAGCCTGCACCCCAACCCCCTACCTCAGCCTGGTGAAAGTGAGTGAGGATAAGGGGGAAAGGAGGATGGAGTGAGCAGGGTGAGGCCTCAGGGAAGGGGTGGGAAGGAAGTGGGGCAAGGGTGTTTGGGTTTGAGGTAGATCTTACTTTGCACTTAAATTGAAAAAGTGATCTTGTGGTTAAAAAGGTTGGAGACCCCTGGTTTAGAGAATAGTGGTTGAAATTCAATTCTATGGCATAGGCCATTCTTCAACATAAGTCTTAAGTGTACTTTAACAAAGAAATCCTGGAAATTAGAAGACTTCGGTTTTGTTTTTAGTGTTACCTACCTAGGGCCTTACCCATACACAGAATATGCAGCTGCATAGGGTGCCTGAAAATTTGGGGCACCACTGGGTCTTAATGTCCACCCACTCGCCGATTTCTATCCATGTTCTGGGGCTCTGCATCCTCTGGAAAGGATCTGGTTAATTTAAAAGTGAAAAAGCGAGCCAGACCTATCAGCAGAACTCTGAACCTGTGAAAGAGCCATTCAAGTGGTAATGAAGCCATTTAATAGGAACTGGCAATGCCAAGTATATACTGTTAGTTTCTGAATTTACTGCATTAGTCTTCAGGACCTTAGCTTAACATTTGCTTTTAACTCTAAGCACTAAATGCTGCTAGGAGTGCTTGCAATCGCAAGAGCGAGATGTTCCAGCAGCCATCCCTGGGCGATAAGAAGGAACTGGGGGGTTGGTGGGTCAGCAAGCCCATACATTAAACACCATATCTGTGCCATTCCAGAGAGCACTGAGGCTGACCACACAGTTGCTGCTAGGCAAAAATCTTCCGGCTTCTGTGCATGCACACACACACAAAACTAATTGGAATGCACATGAACAAGCACTTGAAGAAGTTTTATTAATATTCCGCATATTTATATACCTCTCCTATTTTATGAGCCATTATGTGGACACAAATACACAGTTACTGCTGTGAGGCCTGGACTCTTCCATAAATAGTGGTAACACAAGGTATGAATCTCTTCAAGGTATGAATCCCATGTTCTTTGTGTAATAATCTAAGGGATAATATTAAACAAAAACATAACCAAATAACAAGGTTTAAGAATAAACAAAATACTAAACTGTCTATGAAGATAGGTAAGATGACAAAATGGGGCAAGCCATACATAAAACCAACATCAAGGATGCATTTGCTGAGCATTATTAGACATGATTGTTAAGTTTTTCTTTAATTTGACATAAGAATATAAGAACATAAGAACGGCCATACTGGGTCAGACCAAAGGTCTATCTAGCCCAGTATCCTCTCTGCTGACAGTGGCCAATGCCAGATGCCCCAGAGAGAGGGAACACAACAGGTAATCCCCATGTGAGCCCTCTCCTGTCATCCATTTCCAGACAAACAGAGGCTAGGGACAACATTCCTACCCATCCTGGCTAATAGCCACTGATGAACCTAACCTCTATGAATTTATCTAGCTCTTTTTTGAAAGTCCTGTTAAAGTCCTCGTCTTCACAGCCTACTCTGGAAAGGAGTTCCACAGGTTGACTGTGCGCTATGTGAAGAAAAACTTCCTTCTGTTCGTTTTAAATCTACTACCCAATAATTTCATTTGGTGACCCCTAGTTCTTATATTCTGGGAACAAGTAAATAATTATTCCTTATTCACTTTTTCCACACCAGTCATGATTTTATAGACCTCTATCATATTCCCCCTTAGTCTCTCCTTTTCTAAACTGAAAAGTCCAAGTCTTTTTAATCTCTCTTCATATGGGACCCGTTCAAAACACCTAATAATTTTTGTTACCCTTTTCTTAACCTTTTCCAAAGCCAATACATCTTTTTTGAGATGAGGCGACCATATCTGTATGCAGTATTCAAGATGTGGGTGTACCATGGTTTTATACAGAGGCAATAAGATATTCTCTGTCTTATTCTCTATCCCTTTATTAATGAATCCTAACATTCTGTTTGCTTTTTTGACTGCCACTCCGCACTGAGTGGATGTTTTCAGAGAACTATCCACAATGACTCCAAGATCTTTCTCTTGATTAGTTGTAGCCAAATTAGTCCCCATCATATTGTATGTATAGTTGGGATTATTTTTTCTAACGTGTATTACTTTACATTTATCAACACTAAATTTCACTTGCCATTTTGTTGCCAAATCACTTAGTTTGGAGAAATCTTTCTGAAGCTCTTCACAGTCTGCTTTGGTCTTAACTATCTTGAGCAGTTTAGTATAATCTGCACATTTTGCCACCTCACTGTTTACCCCTTTCTTCAGATTATTTATAAATAATTTGGATAGGATGGGTCCTAGCACAGATCCGTGGGGGACATCTCCATTCTGAAATCTTACCATTTATTCCTACCCTTTGTTTCCTGTCTTTTAACCAGTTATCAATTCATGAAAGGACCGTCCCTCTTGTCCCATGACAACTTATTTTACTTAAGAGCCTTTGGTGAGGGACCTTGTAAAAGGCTTTCTGGAAAGCTAAGTATACTATAACCACTGGATCCCCCTTTTCCACATTTTTGTTGACTCCTTCAAAGAACTCTAGCAGATTAGTAAGGCATGATTTCCCTTTACAGAAACCATGTTGACTTTCCCCCAACAAATTATTTTCATCTGTCTGACAGTTTTATTCTTTATGTTCAAATTATGTTCACGTATCTGACAATTTTAGTCTTTAAATTTCAACTAGTTTTCCCAGTATTTACAATAGACTTACTGGTCTGTAATTTCCAGGATCACCTCTACAGCCCTTCTTAAATATTGGCATCACATTAGCTATCTTCCAGTCATTAGGTACAGAAACTGATTTAAAGGATAGGTTCCAAACTACAGCTAATAATTCCTCAATTTCACATTTGAGCTCTTTCAGAACTCTTGGACCATCTGGAATGCCATCTGGTCCCGGTGACTTGTTACTGTTAAGTTTATCAATTTGTTCCAAAACCTTCTCTACGGACACCTCAATCTGGGACAATTCCTCAGCTTTGTCACCTAAAGAGAATGGCTCAGGTTTGGGAAGCTCCATAACATCCTTGGCTGTGAAGACTGAAGCAAAGAATTCATTTAGTTTCTCTGCAATGACTTTATAGTCTTTGAGTGCTCCTTTACCATCATGATCATCCAAGGGCCCCACTGGTTGAGTGTTAAAGACTACCTGAGTCTACGAATGGTTTCTCCAAAACTGCCGAAGGGAACTGAGCACCCAATTCTGTTGACATTCAGTGCTTAAGTCCCTTAGGTTGAACAGAGAATGAAATCTTGTCGATAGGTTTTTGGAACATATATTGCTGTCAGGATATGATTGTAATTTTCAATATTTTAAACAAAATTGTGTAACAATATGAATGCAGCAAGACATGGAATAAAAAGAACCATTCTGCTGCTGCAAAAACAATATGACTGAGTAAATACTGCTCTGTATGCCACAAGAATGCTCATATGTTAAGGCATTTTGCCTGGAGGTTACAGATGGAACAGGTCTAGTACTGAAGACAAACCTACCCCGGGACTCATTGACTTTCATATTAAGACTGGTTGAACATACACAAAGACTGTCTAGTGCACACAGATGCATACATAAAAACATCCTCCTGAGAGTAGCACTGATTATCGAAGGATGATAATACAGAAGCAGAAATTCTCTGCCTCCCTGAATATAGCACATAGGAAGATCTTTGTTCAAATACTTTCTGAATCCAATGGGCTGCATTTGAGGTAGCCAACTGTCTTTGAAATATATGAGTTCCTAGCAGATAGGGCCATAGATGGCTATTAGCCAAGATGGTCCAGGACACAACCCTATGCTCACAGTGTCCCTAAGCCTCTGACTGTCAGATGCTGGGATTGGATAACAGGGGATGGATCACTCAACTTCCCTGATTTTTTTCATTCCCTCTGAAGCACCTGGGATTGCCCACTGTCAGAAAATAGGATGCTGGGCTAGATGGACCACTGGTCTCACCCAGCATGGTCATTTTTATGTTCTTACGATATAAAAATGTACTATTCTAATTCAGTCTGGTCCAGAAAAAAGTAGCAAGTTCTCTAGTTAGACACACAATAAAACTTCATCAATTTCTAGAATCAAATATGAACCAAAATTTGTTCCAAAATTAGGGGGGAATTTTTCCAATTTCTGCCTGGGATCAAATTAAGAAAACAAGATGTGGAAGGATATAGCTGCCGTTCCCATCCATCCATCGGTCTAACAATGGCTATTAGCCATCCATTCCTTGTAAACTGAGGTGTACAGGGGCTTCTGAAAGAGGAGGCTTTTCTGACATTTGGCCCCATGTAGATGGGCCAAATATCGGAAAAGCCTCTTCCGGAAAAAGAATCGTAAGAAGATATGCAAATGCAAGCACAGTTTGCATACCTTCTTCCGAATCCCCCTCTCCCCACAGTGTAACCGTGGATCAGAATGGAACCAGCTGCTATAGATAAAGCTGGGGTTAAATCAAAACTTCAGATCTGAATCAACCTGAATTTTTGGGGGGAGTCCAAAATCGAAATCTGGATCTAAATTATATCATTTGAACTAGTGGTTTCTTTTTCTATATCTCTAGCCTTTAAGGTTCGCCCATCACATGCTCATCATTTTGTGATGCAGCCACTGAAAGCAGTGGCACTTTCATTCCATGTAATTTGTCCTGCTTCAACTATTTTCTTTACAACTAAGTCAATAACTCTTGGCAGTTGGCAATAATATACAATGTTCCCTCACTATTAATGCAGCAGCTCCCTCACTCGCAGACAAAGCAATTGTATCTTTCATTCATCCGAAGTATTGAGAATTGATTTAATATCTAATTCCTTTTGCTGTTATAAAATTTGTTCCTGTGGTCATTCTCCAGCTTCATTCCTTCTGAACTGCTCTGTAGAAGTTGATGTATCGTAACCTGCATAGTGTTGTCAGTGAAGAGAAATGCTGCTTCTCCCTTTATCATAAAAAAAGCCCTTGCTTCTCAGATTTATCCATGGAATTCAACCTCTCTTTGTTTTAATTAGTGCTGCTAGATGATTCATAGCAATAGCAGCAGCTCTGGTTTTTTAAATTTAATTATTCTTCAGAGAATTTCTGTCAGCAATGCACTGCTTTATAACAGATCTATGCCCATCTAAAGACTTAACTCCCAAAGGATAAGCACCTCAGTTTATACCAGCTTTCCACCAATGCTTTTCTAGCACAAAATCTACAGATGTCAGTTTATATAGGCCCCCAGTCAGCAAAGCATGCACACACAAGTTTACATCCATCTCTAGCCCACATTGCATTTAAACACATATTTCACTTTAAGCACTTGTTTACAATAGACATCTGAATCCAAACCATGAATATTATTCTTTGACAGGAAGGATAGTTTTATGATTAAGAATAGGAATATGGCTCAGGAGAGCTTAGTTCAGTTCCTGGCTCTGGGGTGATCTTGGACAAACCACTTAAGCTCATTTGCATATGGAAAATAGTCATAATTCTCTCTTTTGCTATCTCTCTCGCTGGATTTTTTTTTATTCTGCAAAATGTTTTCATATTCGGACTTTTCATTCCAATTTGGAACAGAAATTGATATTTTAATATCAAAATTTCCTACAGGATAAACATTTCAGATCCAGGAACAGAATGTAAATTGTTGTAAGATCCAGTCCAGTGTCATATACACTAGTCCACACTGTCTCCAGCAAGTCTGTTTTTTGACATAAGCCTGGTCCTGAGCCTTCTACACTTCACTGGCATCTGTTTTTATAGTTTACTATATATTCTCAACATCAAAAATGATTCTGCTCAATACATTCTTAGAGTGATTGTTGTCATCAATAGAGTGACATCAGGAATGAATGTGTCTCAATGACTGTACAAAAGAAAGGGTCCCTTTTACCATGAGTGCATTTCTCACTTGTATCTTGAATGATACTGTATTCTGATGGCATTCTGAGGTAAGATTAGATGGTAATCTGCTACACTGTGTACTTATGTTCTGAAATTCTAAATATGAGCCTTGGTAATAGAGACCTCAGGAGGACACCATGTCAAAAATACTTATACAGCTGTACAATCAAAGGTTTATAAAACCTCTGATTATAAAGGAATCCGTTAGTAGAAGCAAAGAGCAAATTTGTGTTTGTTCAGCATACCCTGTTTCTTAAATGAGACACATTCTGATACTGCAGGGCAATATGCCTTTAAAGGAAGCAGAGCTGATAAACCAGCACTGTGAGTTTTGCTTTCCATTCAACTGAGAATTCTTATTTGACTGTGTTTGCAGCCCTTTCACTTGTGTTATTTATCAACATTCAAGCACTAAAGTTTGATTAGCATGAATATTCACACAGGGTGAAATAAGACCTATCATGAAGGCAGCATCACAGCCATAGAGCGTGGTAACCTCTGTTGCAATGCATTGGGTATGCTGCAGCTACCCACAGCAAGGCAAATGCATTTAAGCTGCCTTAATTATATATAACAACATCCTACCACGTGTCTTCAGCAGCTATTGAACTTGAAACCTCCAACACTGCTTCTCATTTACACTAAGGCCACTTTATGTGACCTTGGTACTTAAATCAGGAGTAAATTATATTTACACCCAGTCTGAGCCCTTTTACACTGAGAGTGAAGAATCAAAACTGTTCTCTCTACCACTTACAGCTAAAGGAGTTATTATTAGCTTCTATTAGCTAGAAGGCATGATATTTGTCCTTTCTGAACCAGCTCCTTGATGGCAATACAAATAATACAGAAAACGGGAGACGGACAAATGCACATCTTAATTCTCATTTAAGCCCTCCTTTGAGGACATAGGTGGTACAAAAGTTTTCTGTTGGCCCTTTGTATATGGGTGAACTTCACTCCATAAAGCAAACTTTTAGTTCAGATGTTTTAACATTGCATTTAGAATGAATTTCAGACTATGTATTTCACTGTGGAATTTCCAATTAACACTTCTCATTGGACTATATAGTCACCTGAGTAACCCCACCCCCTAAAAAGGAAGTTGCATTTGTTGGAGAAATTACACAATTGGCTGTAACAATGACTCTGCCCTTTGAGACGCCAGTGCAATAGCTCCCACTCTGACAAACTGGGAAGTGGTCATGCACCGTCAGACCAGAAACTCAATTACATATAGTACTGTACAGCACTCATATATGAATTATACAGGGGTAACCTATAGCCTAGTGGTAGGCAAATCCCCTCCTGTGAGCTGGATCCAGTTTGCCAGGGTTATCTGCTGGCAGGCCACCGCTGAATTTACCTGTCTTTCACAAGTATGTGTGATTGCAGCTCCCATTGGCCAGGGATCACTGTTCCCGGCCAATGGGAGCTATGGAATGTGATGTCCTGGTCCATGCCACTTCCTGCAGCCCCCACTGGCCAGGAATGGCAAACTGCAGTCAGGAGGCTCTACAATCACCTGTACCTGTGTAGGCACAGGTAAATATGGTTTTATATGCACATCCATGGTAGTGTTCTCTTTAGAGAAGACAGAGTTCACTGATATCCTCTAGCAGATGGTTCATAACGTAAGCTCCAACTTTTCTAGGCGCATATGTATGTGGCTAATTTATAGAATGCAAGTAGCCCCGCTGCAGTCTTACTCAGTAAGGCCTTGTCTCCAGTTACAGGAGGATCAATGCTCCAGTGACTGATCTGCCAGGGTTCAATTTAGCGGGCTTAGTAAAGACCCGCTAAATCGAATGCTGAGAGTACCCCTGTTGACCATGGTACTCCTCACTCATGAAGCATGTCTCTCATCGACCTCCTACTGTGGGGCTGCCTCCGAAAATTGATGCAAGGTGTGTCAACTCCCTTAGCTGGAGTTGCGTATCTTGCATTGATTTTCTCCACCTGTGTAAACCTCGCTTAAATATATTAGACTGAGACTAATAACATGCATAGAGTTTGGCACATGCTTAAGTAACAAAGCTGAGTGTGGGGATTAATGGTTTTGGAAACTAATCACTTGACATATTGTTTGCAGTTTTATTGTAGCTACGTTGGTCCCTCAAGAAAGGTTTGTTCAGCTAAAAGCTTGTCTCTTTCACCAGCAGAATCTGAACCAACCTTATCTCTCTAATCACTTTCCATGGCATCTGAAATCAATAAAAACCCACCAAACCAGTAACAGTACATTTGGCTGATACGTCTCCTTTCATTCAGAAACACTGAATTTCAGTATATATATAGCTATAGATCAGTAAACATTTAGAAATCAGAATTGTTCTGGCTATTAATTTAAATGCAGCACTCAATATCAGGGAAGTGATAGCACAGGGAGGAATTTTAGGTTGCCAGAAATCTATTTTTGTACATCAACATTTGTTTCATAGCACATGACTTATGAAGAGAGGCTGAGGGAGTTGGGTCTGTTTAGTCTGCAGAAGCAAAGAGTGAGGGGGATATGATAGCAGCCTTCAACTCCCTGAAGGGGGGTTCCAAAGAGGATGGAGAGAGGCTGGTCACGGTAGTGATGGATGGCAGAACAAGGAACAATGCTCTCAAGTTGCAGTGGGGGAGGCCTAGGTTGGATATTAGGAAAAACTATTTCACTAGGAGGGTGGGGAAACACAGGAATGGGTTACTTGGGAGGTGCTGGAATCTCCATCCTTAGAGGTTTTTAAGTTGAGACTTAACAAGTTTTCAAGTTGAGACTTGACAAAGCCCTGGCTGGGATGATTTAGTTGGGGTTGACCCTGCTTTGGGCAGGGGGTTGGACTCGATGGCTTCCTGAGGTCTATGGACATCTGAACTAATGCACCTTCCCTTTTAAAAATTGACATGGGAACATGTGTGGCCATTGTAACATGTCTGGCATGAAGGAAAGGAGTAGAGAAACAATGGTGGATTCCTATCTATTTTACATTTGAGGTGCATTTCAAGCTTGTCACCAATGGACATATTTTCATTTAGATCAGTGAAAGGCCTGGTATTGATTTTTTTAACATGTTGATGTTTGTGTTTTTCAATTCCAGTTCCATTGCACTGTAAATTCATAAGCCTTTCCAATGTGATGGTCATTCTTAAATATTCATCAAATGGCGACTGCCTGTCTGAGAATCATTGATCTTGTCCTGGCAACTCCTTTTTCAAAACATTATCAGTTTACATAAAAAAGATGAAATCACCTGCCAGACTATCCCATATATTTGTTTGACTTTGCTGCCCTAGACTAGACTGAGGTTTAGTGTAGGACAAAACTGCAGAAATCCAAACTATTGTTGCCACTGGAAACTTAACATTTGTCCACAGGTATATGAGTTCCATGCCCTAAAATGAAGAAAAGATAGATCTCATATCATTGCAGGCAAATGTTGAATTTTTAGTGGCAACTACACTTAGTGGAAACTGGAATGGGAAATTATGCTAGGTGGAATGAAGGTTCTTAAGTACGAATTTGGCCATGACACTGGGCCAACCTCCATTCTCTTGCAAAAAAATGTCACTGGATCCAAGAGTGGTTTTCTTATATATATAGCTCATCTTGTGACATATGTGCCACTTGGAATTTAAGTCTCAAGGCCCAGGTTCCATGAAAACCAGACCTTGACACTGGTTCTCTTTCAAATCCAGATTCCAAAGCTCAACCAAACCAAACCAAAATCTGGCTCCACACCTCACCACTTTCTTGACAATTTACATAGCTAATTTTATCCAAATCACATAGTCACAAGATCCAATGATTGATTTTGTTTTTGACAAAATTGAAAAATTCCCACACACTCTTCACAGTCATCTGCGTGGAAACCTGGAATTAACTGACTGGAGTATGTATCATTGCTCTCTACAGGAGGTAATGAGCCCTGCTCCTTTTGTGGATAAATCTCTGTAACGTTTCCATATAACCATGTATCATTCTTATATAACTTTGTATTAAGAGATTTTATATATACATATCTTGTTCTTTTAGATATATCTTTATGTTAAGCTTTCTTATAGAATCCTTGTATGAAGAGAAACCTTGTATCCAGTCTTTTCCATAGAAACTTTGTATCAAGATCTTTATGCTATAGGTCTCAGGAATAGTTAAGGTAACGAAAAATGTCTTTTGCTAGGAGTAGAATAGAGCTCTCCCCTTTCCTTGATTGTCCTGTTGAAATGAATGAGGTGTAAAGGGAGACTGAAAGGTGAGCACCTCCAGCAGAAGTTGCAAGGGTGGAGAGGGGCTGGGAGCCAGATCCAAGACAATACCTGTGAAGTGAGCTTATTGACATATAGACAATTTGCATGTCTTAAACCCCGTATGACTGCCATTAAAGGAGATTCTCCTTTAATTGACTAAGTGGATTTTGGATGGAAGGATACAAAGTTATATAAGAATGATACATGGTTATATGGAAATGTTACAGAGATTTATCGACAAAGAGCGTCTAGACTACATCCAGTTCTGTCGACAAAGCAAGCCGCTTTGTCGACATGAGAGTGTAGATGCAAAGGACAGTGTAGGTGCAATAACGCCTTCTGTCGACAGAACTCTGTCGACAAAAGGCATTATTCCTCGTAGAATGAGGTTTACCGCTGTCGACAAAACTGATGAGTTCTGTCGACATTATGTCGACAGAACTCGGCGGTAGTGTAGATGCAGGTATAGTTTTGTCGACAAAAGTCCACTTTTGTTGACAAAACCCTGTAGTCTAGATACACCCCAAGAGAGCTGTAGACACGCCAGCTTGAATGATCCCACTCAGGCTCAGCTCCTAGTATAATGCCATAGATCTGAGCTATATTGATAGTGAAAACCATAATAAGCTTATGACCAAATAGTCAAGATTTAAGAAAAAGTGAGAGAGGTTAATGGAAACAAAAGAGTCACATGTAAAAATTAACATGATTTCTGGAGATCAAACTTAATAGGCTTAACTTCTGTCTGAAGAAGAATATCTCACCTAAATGTCCTGTGCAGCTTCGCAAGGAAGGTTGGTTGGGATCCTGTGTCCATGAATATAATTGCACTGCCCAATTATTTCCTAGGTGAAGGATAAAGATGTGTTTTTCTTGCCTTCTCCTGGAATCCCTAGGTGTTCATTGTCTGTAGCTCAGGGCCAGGATGACCCATAGCTTGTCCCCTGGTGTGTTGCCTCCCTGTTGATTCCACTTCACTCATTGGGAGTTTGTATGTAAATAAATCCTTTGTTCTGACTTAGAGGGTCTAATTGATATGCCAAAAAGACAGATGAGTCTTTTGTCTGCAGAAGCCTCGTTGTCACTTCTGCTTGATAGTGACCTTAGGGACATATTTGAAGTATACCTACATCACTCCTCATATTGTGTAGGAACATAAGAATGACCATACTGGATCAGACCAATGGTCCATCTAGCCCAGTGTCCTGTCTGCCAACAGTGGCCAATGCCAGATGCCCCAGAGGGAGGGAACACAACAGGCAATCCGCACGTGATCCTTCCCCTGTCTGTATCTCCCCGGTATCTGTACATACATTTTGCAATTATATTAATGACTAGTGTGAACCTGCTTTTAGTTAAGACTTCACATTATATTATCTCTTGAACCAGAAAGTAAATACCAGGGTCAGGCTATTTTTGTGACCCTCTTGCCAGTTGCCTTTGAGGGGCTCTTAGGGTCACATTAAATGGCCACATTTGTTACAATGCAATGGTGTGCTACTAAGTGCAAACAGTACAGGGCTCTGTCTACTGCTCAAGGCAAGCACCATTAATTTGTATTTATGGACATACTGTAATGAAATCATTTTTGTAGCTATTGCAAGTGCCCATGATGAGAATGTTGTTTGAATCAGTATTCATTCTATGTACTATTATTATTTTTTGTGCCATACTTCAAGTTCCTTGGGTTAATTGTATGCTAATGCATGCCGAATAAATTAGAGAGGAGCTAACTCATGAAAGATTTATAAAGAGATGGAAAGAATCTGCCCTAAATCACATCCTGGAATATGTCTCACTTAAGTTTGCAAAGCTTGTCTCGACTAGTGATTTAGGGGACTTACCTTTTGCATGTAAGGCAAAACATTCTGTCCTCAGCTACATATGTACAAAGTCACAGAAATTAAGAGACCTAGTTTTGGGACCCTCACTTGGCCTAATGCACCTTTACTAATATGAGCAGTCCATTGAAATCGGTGGCTTCAGCACACTTTGGCAGGAAAATCTGCATTGCCACTTCCCATGCTGTATATAGAAGACCTGTGTCAGGGAAGGACTTCAGACCTCAGCTGCAATCTGGCATCTTTCCCTAAGGACCATTAAAAATATGAACTATGAAGGACCACACTCGGTTTTCTTTAATTATAGTAACATACACTTGAAATAGTGTTGCTATAAAATGGTACATTTTAATTCCATTGCAGTTTGATTCTTATTCTTTAATTATGTAATAAAGTTTTCAGAAGTCTCTGTGATACTGTTTTCCATTTCCTAGGTGTTGTGCCATAAAGGTTTATTAAAATGTTGACATTTGCACTTGCATTTTTAGCTAAAGCTGTCATAAAAATAAATTATTCATATTACAGGATGAAATTCTAAATCACAAAGAACAATAATAGGAAGGGTAACGTCTCCCTTTAAGTTGTTGCTTTATTTAAGGATTTCAAAGAGGGAGCAGCAAAGCTACTAATTCTGACACTTCAAATGCTACTGGTGACGAATGAGTTTTAATTACAGCCGTGGGGATATTTCTAAGATGTCCTATGCCAAATTCAGCCCTGGTATGAACAAGTTCAACTTGCACTGGTTACAACAGCGCATATCCAATTGCCTCAGTTAACATGGGCACTCAGAACTAATTATGCAGGTAGTTAAGCATTTAAATAAGTAGATACTCAGTGTAGTGAGTCACTTGGCCTCCTGCTGACCTGGAACTGCTCCCTAAGACCCCTTGGTGGGCAGTGCCAGAGCAACCCAGCCCCACCCACAGAAAGCAAGCAGAAAGGCAGAGCCAGGGCTATAAAAGCAGGGGCTGAAAGCCCAGTTGGAGCCCAGAGAAAGAGCAAGCCAGACACTCTCTCCAAGCTCCCAAGAAGGAAAGCCCGGCTGCCCCACTTTAGAAGGGAAGACTGGGTTGGGCCACCTGGGCCCCTGCCAGTCCCAGAAAACTGGCCATGGTTGCCATGACTTCTGCCAGGCCCAGAAGACTGGCCTGGCCATCCTGGGCCCCTGCTAGGTTCAGGAGATTGGGCTGTGCTGCCAGGACCACTACTGGACCCTGTCTCGGAGCCCATGGGCACGCTGCTAGCTCCATCTTTCGCAGTGGACCCCGAGGAGCAGCGGCAGGTAGGCCCCCAGGGGAAAGCAGCCCAGGGATAGCCAACATTGGATCAGCTGATGAGATGGAGGTCAACTGGGCAGCGCATTCTGGTCAGTGACCTGGTTGGAGTGTCGCGGCCCAGATTCCTGCTGACACAGTGGCAGCTTGTGCTGCCACTGGTAGGGCTCTGGGGCTGGGACACAGAGAAGCGGGTGGGCCTGCATCTCTCCCCCGTTCCCCCACCTTTGGTGCAGGCTTCCTCCTGTTGGGGTAAACTCCCCTGCACTTGTCGGCTCTCTGCCTGCAAGGAGACCTGACCCCCGCTCAACCTAGAGACAGGCCTGAGCCTTAACTGTTTGTACTGTTTGTTTGCTGCCCTGCCCTGACTCAGGGCTTGACGCTATGAACTGCTGTTCAGCCTGCAGCAAGTCCTGAGCCTCTGAACTGCTTAGAGCTTTGCCCTGAGCTAGGGCCTGGCCCTTAGAACTACTATTCAGCTGGACTGTCAGCCAGCCGCCCTGCCTTGCCCACTGGTGGCCAGCCCTGGAGCAGGCCTTCCTGGGCCCTTTAACTGGTCAGTCTGCAATGCAGTGAGGCATCTGGGCCTCCCACCAGCCTGAGACCTGTACACTCACTCAGTGGGATTTCCAAAGGTGCTTAAGTAGGTTAAAAACTTGAGACTTCTGGGAATTAAACACCTAGCTTGTTAGCTATTCCCAAAGGGTACGTCTAGACTATAGGGTTTTGTCGACAGAGGCTTTGTTCACAGATACTGTCGACAAAGCTTCTGTCGACAAAGAGCATCTAGACTACATCCAATTCTGTTGACAAAGCAAGCTGCTTTGTCGACATGAGAGCGTAGATGCAAAGGACAGTGTAGATGTAATAACACCTTCTGTCGACAGAACTCTGTCAACAAAAGGCGTTATTCCTCGTAGAATGAGGTTTACTGCCAATGACAAAACTGCTGAGTTCTGTCAACGTTATGTCGACAGAACTTGGCGGTAGTGTAGACGCAGGTATAGTTTTGTCGACAAAAGTCCACTTTTGTTGACAAAACCCGGTAGTTTAGACACACCCAAAAGGAGAAAGTTACTCACCGTGTGCAGTAATGATGGTTCTTCGAGCTGTGTCCCTCTAGGGGTGCTCCACTGTAGGTGTTTGTGTACCCGTGCACCTCTAATCAGAGGTTTCTGGTAGCAGTGTCCATTGAACCCGTGTATGTGCTCTCCCTCCCTCATGGTCTGCCTTGAGGCTATCTAGAACTCGCTTCCTTCTCCACTGCAGAGCCCCATAGAGAACATCAAAGTAGAGGGGAGGAGGGAGGGTAGTGGAGCACCCACAGAGACATGCATCTTGAAAAAACACTGTTACTGCACATAGTGAGTAACTTCCTTTTCTTCTTCAAGTAGTGTCCCTATCATAGAATCATAGAACCATAGAGCTAGAAGAGACCTCAGAAGGTCATCAACTCCAGCCCCCTGCCTTAGGCAGGACCAATCCCAACTAAATCAACCCAGCCAGGGCTTTGTCAAGCCGAGATTTAAAAATCACTCTAGGGATGGAGACTCCATTACTTCCCTAGGTAACCCATTCCAGTGCTTCATCACTCTCCTAGTGAAATAGTTTTTCCTAATATCCAACCTGAACCTCTCCCACTGCAACTTGAGACCATTGTTCCTTGTTCTGCCATCCGTCACTACTGAGAACAGCCTTTCTCCAGCCTCTTTGGAACCTCCCTTCAGCAAGTTGAAGGCTGCTATCAAATCCCCCCTCACTCTTTGCTTCTGCAGACTAAACAGACGCAACTCCCTCAGCCTCTCCTCAGAGGTCATATGCTCCAGCCCCCTAATCATTTTGGTTGCCCTCCCCTGGACTCTCTCCAATGCATCCACATCCTTGCTCCACCATAGGTGACTCCAAACAGTACTCACCACTAGAGGTTGGGACTTTGGAGTGGAGTCTGTTACTACATAGAGTGCTCTGGTGTCAAAGATGGCATTCGGGGCCAAATCTTTGGTGACCACATAATGTTCTGTGAGTGTGTGGCCAGAGGTCCAAGTCTCTGCTCTATTGATTACTGAGATAGAAATATCTGAAAGGAATGTGACCAAGATAGAAACTGACCTCATGGAGTACATATGGCTCTGGATGGAAGCACATTGTGCCTTTGATAAGAGTGATTAATGCAACCAGAGACTTATTTGTATGGTCTCTGAGCCAATATCAGAGCTTTGGGATGTTTCTGTGGATGAAAGGAAAAGTTTAGGGGATTTCCTAGTGTTCTCAGACCTCTTCAAGTATAATGCAAGGGTTCTTCTAACATGTAGCATATGCAGAATTGCCCTCCTGTTGTCACAAAGTGGGTTTGGGGAAAAACAGAGAGCTGGATCTGTTGATTCATATGGAAAATACAGAGACAGTGGGGAGAAACTTGAGTTATGGCCTTAGAGTTACTCTGTTTTTAAAAAAGGAATTAACTATTTCATGTACATTTGTCTCAAATTGCCATGGACTCAAAGGGTGGTCTAGTCAAAGCCCTGAATACTAGGTTAAGATCCCAGGCGGGAGCAGGTGGTGTCTCTCTCCAAAAAAGATTCCCAGTGCCCTTAAGGAATCTACTAATCAGCAGATGAACAAACGCTGAGTATTTTCTACCTGATGGCGGAAGGATGTTTTCATTGCAGGATGTACCTTAACAGAGTTGAGTAAGAGTTTTGACCTCCTGAGATCTAAAATGCCATGTAAAATCAGAGGGCGGGAAAATGAGGTTGGGTCTATGTGTTTAGATTAACAACAACTTGGAATCATTTCTGTTTTGTAGGTAAGTATGTTGACTGGTCAACTTTGGCTGCATAGCAACACCTCTTTTAGCTCATCAGAGAATTGTACCTCTAAGCCTTGCAAGACAGAGCCACACATGATGGTAAAGGACTTGCAGGTTGGGGTAAAGGAGCAGGCCTTTGTTTTCAGAGATCAAGTGAGGAATCAGCCAAGGAGGAACAGGAGGGCATATAAGGGAGTCAGACTTCTCTTAGAGAAAAGGTGCAATCAGAATAGCTTTGTTTTGTTGAATTTGCAGCAACTTGGATAGAAGAGAAAACTGGGAAAAGGCATACAAGAGGTCACTGTGCCATGGGAGGATGAGGGCACCTCCTACAAATGTTTCCCCAGGCCAGGCCTGGGGTAGTAACAAGGACATTTCTTGTGCCTGTAAATAGCATAGAGATCTGTTCACAGGGTTCTCCAAAGGGTGAAAATATGTCAGAGCACCTCTGAGTTCAGTTCCCATTTGGGGTTTTAACAGAAATTCTGACTGAGACTGTTGGCTGTTCCGTATCCCTGGTCGATAGTCAGCTGGGATGAGCACATTTCCAAAGTCTGAGTTCTTCCCTGAAGAGGGAGGGAGCTCTGGCACCCTTCTGGTGATTTATGTAAAACATAGGACATCATATTAAGTCCATCATGATCTTCATGTGGGTGCTCTTGATGAAAGGCAGAAAGTGCCTGCAGGCATTCCTGCCAGCCCTTTGCTCCTAAAGAGTGATATGGAACATTACTTCTCTGGAAAGGTATTTGCCCTGAACCTGGTAGTTGTGTAGGTGAGCTCCTCAGCCTATTAGGAAGGCATCTATCCCAACATGGTAAGTCTGTGTACTGCATTGAGGGTGGCTCTGAAAAACTCCAGTCATTGGTTAGTGCCCCTGTTCAATGAGGAAAACCTGGGTGAATAAACTGGGTGGAGCAGTCTGTGCCAATAATAGTCCTGTCCAAAGTTAAACTGTAAGAAATCTCATCATTCTACAGTTGGAATAATGGCTGCTAGTATGACCATCTTGAACATCTGTGCCTTCCTGTATTTGTTTAATATCCTTAGATCTAGAATGGGACTCCAACCTCCCTTCATTCTGAGGATCAGGATATAATGGGTGTAAACCCCCTTGCTTCTGAGTTGCACCAGGATTGGTTCAATGGAATAACAAATGCTGTATTTCCTGATCAAGCAGGTTCCCGTGAGAAGAGTCCCTGAAGAGGGACAGGGAAGAATGGCTGGACTGGGGAAGGGACATGAAGTGAATGGTGTAATTCTTCAAAATAATTCCCAGGACCCATTTGTCAGAGGGAATACAATTGCTATGAAATAGGACCAGGCAACTTCAGAAGTGGCATGACAGGTGTGTAGATGGCAGCAGCCCTCAACCACCCCATGGAAAGTGCTTAGAAGAGGTGGCTTGAGAGGTAGCGGATTGGGGTGCAGACTGCTTCCCCTTTTCAGCCCTGGTCCTCTTACCCTATGGCTTATAACAGTGCCAAGAGGGTGGGTATTGTGTGGCTGAGAAGTGTATCTTCTTTTTTGCCCTAAGGAGTAGATTCTGAGGGAGCGTAATATGGTCCAGAATGGGGAGAAAATTCTGTCTTCTCTATGAAAGAGTTTGGACCATTCAAACTAGACACGTGATAGTGTAAATGGCTAACCAGTGAGCCTGGGCTCAACCCTTCATGGTTAGATGCAGCCCTTTCCCCCCCACACACACCTCCCCAGAGTCAGCAGCATGGGGTGGGGCAGGCAGGAACCAGTACGGGCAGGAAGCTATTAAGAATAGTTTATATAGGCTATTAAAATAAATACCATCACTGAGTCACATCAGCAACAACTAACAGGCGTAACACTGTTAGACGTGGCCACCCGTGAGGTAGGTTTGGTATTTTGTGCATCTATAGGCGAGTAACAGAGAGTCACAGAAAGTTGTTTTCCTTCAAAATGGTTTCTTCACAAAGCAATTGGAATTCTGCCACAGATGGCCAGCTAAAAATTGGCCAGCTCCATTTTCCAGGCCCAGTGTAGGGAGCAAGAGTGGTGAGAAGGAGGTATGGCCAAATCATTGTTGCGTTCATACACAGGATGCTTAAAACTATGCCTGAAGTTGGGGTTGGAGCTGCACAGACTTGAAAACTGGGGTTCCACAGCTGGCTCCATAATGTGCCCCCCATATTCTCCTGATGGAACAGATCTTGGCACAAAAAACACTCTGGCCCAGAATTATGTATAACGTTGAACATTCTAAAGCACCATTTCTGATTTAAAGTCTGGAATTACAAATCCTCCTGGGACAGAGCCATGCACATAGCTAAGTCTCACAATTTATTCAGACCTTTCTTTCAGACCCTAGTGAGTTTTTAAACATTATCTGATCAACATAATAGCATTAAACTGTTTTTCATTACCCATAAAAATGAAGGAGAGGATAAAGTGGGTACTGTTTAGGCTTAGTTCTAAGGAATCAATAACCAGATTCTCTTAGTATATCCTGGCTTTGATTTTTTAAGGCTACATTCCAGAGAGGGACAAGACAAATAGAGTTTGTACCCTTCTCAATATATACACCAAGAAATTGGCTGGAAATAAGCCATGGGTGCAAACGTTGAAGAAGTGTAAAGCCAGGAGCAATCCAGATGTGAATATCACAGCTGATGCCTTCATGATTGTTTTCCAGCAATACTCTACCCCATGGGGGTCACTGAGGGTATGTCTACACAGCAGCATTATTTCGGAATGACTGACATTATTCTGAAATAACATAGTGTGCGTCTACACTACAAGCCTTTATTTCAAAATATTGTCGAGCTGAAGGACATCTTACTCCAATTCCCATAACCTTCCTTTCACGAGGATTAAGGGAAGTCAAAGGAAGAATGTTCTTCCTTTGACTTCCTGCTGTGTAGACAGCGCCAAAAGCTGAATGAAGCTATTTCGACTTAAGCTATGCAATTGACGTAGCTGAAGTTGTGTAGCTTAATTCGACTTTAGCCCTGCTGTGTAGATGTACCCTGACAGTTTGTGATTCAGAAGTCCCAAGTCAGTCCCCACTGCTGCTGATGGTAACAGTGTAATGCCCATCCAACCTATTCATGTGGTTAGGTTGAAGGATTTTGCTCCCGATATAGTATAGAATGGAGAAGCCTACGTGTTAAAGTTTATAAATGCTTTGTAACGGGTTGCTGTACCATCTATTAAGTCTTCAGACTTATTAAAACATCTTTTGACATGTTGGAATATGTCTCATCCTGAATAATTAATATAAATAACTTTTTTAAAATCAAGTATGTGTGTTATTTTAAGGTACAAGTCCAAAAAACTCTTAACTTAGAAAGGAAAGGCTAGATCCTCATCTGGTGTAAACCAACATCGCACCTTAGAAGTCAATGAAGCTACATCAATTTACATTGGCTAAGAATCTATCCTGAAAGCTTCTAAGGCTTAATTAACTCTGTGTACCTTTCCTTATGCATCACATTCTCAGCTGAATTACTGTTTAAGCTATTATCACCTGTAAGTTGGAGAGTGTGAAGAGTTTGTTTCTCTAAGGGATGTGTGAATAGGAAGTTATTCATGTGCTGCCCTTCTGCCTCATCAATGAATTTCACTTTTCATGAGCAGCAACATGGATTTTAATGATGTTCCTATCACTAATCTAAAGATTGGTACAGACCATCAATGAACAATCCTCAAAAACCAAAACTGGTTGGAAAATTCCTTCCTCCTGTAAAATATTTTGATAAAACCAATTTTAAATTTCTATCTACAATTTCTGTGTTTTCATCAAAAACACAGGAGGAAAAAAAGATTTTTGGCAAGCAAACACTCCCCCCTCTCCACACACACTATCTTCCATCCAAACAGCACAGTAATTCTACAGATTTTGGGATGCAAACGCCTGAAAGATGTTTGCAAATTACTGTCATACTGTAAGTAAAATCAAGCTATTCAAGACATCAAGAATGATGGCTTGGTCTCACTGAGGTAAATGGCAAAAATCCCACTGAGGAGAAAATCCTAGCCACATTGACATGTCTTGACTTTAAAGTTCTTACAATGCTGCACAATTGTATTTGTTTGGGATGGAGTCTAATATCAATCCCCTTGGTTTTACAGTGCAGCTGTGAACCAGGGCCTTCCTTTGGTTCTAACACCCCCACAGGACACTCAGTGGACAGAAGTTGCCGTGCATGGAGCTCTTTAAATAACCTTCTCTTTCTTTTCTTTTTTTTTTTAAATAGGAGTTTTAAAGAGTTTAATTCCCAGTCTCTTGTTTTGCTTCGTATCACTGGGTTTCGTTCCCCCATTATCATCACATACCCACGGAACTAATGCAGACTGACAGCATTGGGTTTCTACAGTGCCACTGTAACCAGCTTGACACAGGCCATACCCATTTAAATTCAGATGCAGTATCTTCCAATTCTATCCTCTCTCATGTAGCTGGAGAATCCCTTTTAGTGACTTATCTTCCATTTCTCACACAGGGACATGCACAGGAATAAAAATGTGGCTGCTTATGGAAGGGCATTTTCTGTGCCCCCTGTGGCTGGAGGAGCTGGGTTTACCCCCCCTGCCTCGGCTGGTGGAGCTCGCTCTCCTGCCAGCAGCTGGAGGAGCTACATCTCCCCTGGCAGGACCAGAGGTGCTGTCATCTCCTGCCTCTGGAGGAGTTCTGTGTCCCTGTTGATTGGGGGGGTATGCCCCACCTTCCTCTGCCCCTCCCCCTGCACATGCCCCATACATTTTCAGAGCCAAATTCTCCATATCCAATCACCATCACTGCTGGCAGGACTACATAAAGGAATTCTACATAGGACTGTGCCCAGTCTCTTGCATCATTCTGTTCTTGTCCCCCACTGTCTGTCCCCACCAGCTTTCTCTTAGATTGCTGTGTTTGTAATAGGGATGTTAAAAACTGTGCAATAGGGCAACTGGGTAACCACTACAGATCTAGCAGTTACTTCGTTACATGCACTGCAGGATCTGAGGTAGACAGCTTAGCATCCTACTGCAGAGCCCACAGCGAAGCCTCCCCAGGAGCAGAGCCACCAGCCCCTGTCGACCTGGCTCCTGGGGAGGACGCTTTGCTGCGCCAGCGAAGCCTCCTCCCTGAGAGCGGAGTGGGCAGCCCTTGCCCACCCTGCCCCCAGGGAGGTGGTTTCCCAGCCTTTCTGCAGCAAAGCCACCCCCAGGAGCCGGCTGAGTGTAGCCAATAACAATATCTGATAAGCATTTGCTTATCGGTTAAATGGTGAATCGGTTATACTCTGACATCCCTGGTTTGTGCACAAATAAATAACAGTAGGATACTGAGAATTCTCTCCATTTCTTGAGATTCACCCATTCATTAATGAGTACTAGTGACATAGCCCACGGAGTCTCCACTAGACTAGCTAGAAAGTTTTGTACCATCAATGGCTTTGCTATTGTTATCATTCTTTAATTGATTCGTTACATGAACTGCCATATAGTATAGCTGAGTTCAAGCTTTTTGGTAAAAAGAGTGACCTTATCCACCACACATGTATTCTTTGCATAACTTCCAGTCACTTAAATCTGACAGCTTCTTACAAATACCCCAGAACCATCTATATTTAAGAAGCTATTTCTCCTATTGCAATTTTATTCTAAACAGTGAACATCCTGAGACATTGGAATAAATGTTTTAAAGCATTACTTTCTGAACCTCTAAAATGTAAATTATTTCAGTTGTTCCACAACCATACATGCACCTATAAAAGAAGAGTAATAGAAATGTAGCTGTATTAGTCTGGTCTAGCTGAAACAAAAAACAGGACTCTGTAGCACTTTAAAGACTAACAAGATGGTTTATTAGATGATGGGCTTTCGTGGGCCAGACCTCAGATCAAATAGTGGAAGAAAATTGGCATGACCATATATACCAAAGGATACAATCAAAAAAATGAACATATATGAAAAGGACAAATCAAATTTCAGAACAGAGGGTGGATGAGGGGGGGAGGTAAATGTCTGTGAGCTAATGATATTAGAGGTGATAATTGGGGAAGCTATCTTTGTATTGGGTAAGATAATTAGCGTCCTTGTTAAGATCTAGGTGTAAAGTATCCATTTCCTGGATTCCACAGTACAAATCACCAAAGGTAAATTAGACACCACTGTCTACAGAAAACCCACCGGCTCATACAGTTACCTACATGCCTCCAGCTTCCATCCGGAACACACCATATGATCCATCGTCTATAGCCAAGCCCTTCGATACAACCGCATCTGCTCTAATCCCACTGACAGAGACCAGAAACTTCAGGAACTCTACCAAGCATTTATAAACCTCAACTACCCACCCAGAGAAATAAAAAAACAAATTGAAAGAGCCAGACGAATACCCAGAAACCATCTACTTCAAGACAGACCCAAGAAAACCAACAATAGAATACCACTTGTCATCACCTACAGCCCCCAACTTAAACCCGTCCAACACGTTATCAATAAACCACAACCTATACTGGAACAGGATACTAAACTCCGAGAGGCTCTGGGAGACAGACCCATAGTCTCCTATAAGCAACCACCTAACCTCAAGATGATTCTGACGAACAACCACAGGACATACCACACTAATACCAACCCTGGAGCTTTCCCTTGCAACAAACCCCATTGCCAGCTTTGTCCACATATTCACTCTGCTGATACCATTATTGGACCTAACCAATTGAGTTATAAGATCAAGAACACATATTCCTGCTCATCCAGAAATATAATTTATGCTGTCATGTGCCAACAGTGTCCGTCTGCTATGTACATTGGACAAACGTCTCGGACACTTCGCCAAAGAATCAATGCACACAAAACAGATATTAGACAGGATCACAAAGAAAAAACAGTTTCTTGCCATTTCAACCAGAAAGGGCATTGTCTCAAGGACTTAACTACCTGCATCCTGCTTCAAAGACATTTTAGCACCAGACTTGAAAGAGAATCCTCTGAACTGTCATTCATGCTTAAATTTGACACTTTACACCTAGGTCTTAACAAGGACGCTAATTATCTTACCCAATACAAAGATAGCTTCCCCAATTATCACCTCTAATATCATTAGCTCACAGACATTTACCTCTCCCCCCTCACCCCCCTCTGTTCTGAAATTTGATTTGTCCTTTTCATATGTGTTCATTTTTTTGATTGTATCATTTGGTATATATGGTCATGCCAATTTTCTTCCACTATTTGATCTGAGGAAGTGGGTCTGGCCCACGAAAGCTCATCACCTAATAAACCATCTTGTTAATCTTTAAAGTGCTACAGAGTCCTGTTTTCTATAAAAGAAGAGTCTTTTATGACCCCCTCTTATAAACTCAAATTGCATATAGTCTTCAAAGGCAGGAATATGAAAGAGTCTGATCAAATTTCAATAGAAGGGGGAAATGTCCTCCTTAGCAAATATCTAACACTTTTTAAATGTTATTGGCATAGGAGCCCATATTTTCAAGAGACTACTCAGCTCTATTCCCATGCTTAAAGTTAAATTTATCTCCTCGTTATGGATAAATGTACAGCCTTCACTGCACTGAATAAACCTCAGCATCTCAAAGTTACCAGCCTGATACTACAAAAGAGTTGATTTCCTTCAATTCTCATTTTCTTCCATTAGCTGATGAAGTGAACTCAGCACTTTGCAGAATTTAGTTCCCACCATATGACATAGGACCAATGCCCAGAGGCACACTGTTAAGATGGTTTAATCAGAGGTAAACTGCACCTCATCCTTCAATCCTTGCTTTTACAGACCTCACAGGGCTGCTGCTGGGCATTCCCTGGAAGGGGCCCAGAGCATCCTCACTTAGTCAAAAGTGAGGAAGGCTGAGCGAGCTGATAAGTCTGGGATGCTGAAGAACTGGGTTCAATTTCTATCTTACTCACGAGTGATGAGTAAACTGCACTGCTATACTTCAGGAGTTCTTTGTAATACATTTTAGGGTTGCCAACAGCCTTTTAAATATGAGTTTTACCTGCATGAAGGCATCAGAAGGAGACCGGGACTGTGGCTCTGTGTGACAACAAAAGCAACTGTAGCCCTCACAACAAGCAAGAGTCTTGGACATAGGAGACAGTGGTTGAGAGTCTCTGGGTTAGGTTAAAAGGGGTAAAACACAAGGGTGATGTCATGATAGAGGGTCTGTTACAGACCACCTAACCAGGAAGAAAAGACGAATGGGGATTTTTAAAAACAACTAACAAAATCATCCTACGCACAGGACTTAGTGATGTTGGGGAATTTAACTATCAAGATATCTGTTGGGAAATTAACACAGCAGGGCACAGATTGTCCAACAAATTCTTGGGATGTGCTAGAGATGCTTTTTTTACTTTAGAACAGTGTTTCTCAACCAGTGGTACGAGTACCCTCAGGGGTACTCGAGAGAAGTCTGAGGGGTACATCAACACAACTGAAATTTGGAGAAAACCAAATTTGGGGTTTAAGTTTTACAGCACTTTATTACTTTTGTACTTTTTACACCCAAACATTTCATTACCAGACCAGCTACGATTAAGTTGTTTAAACAAATGTGTTATAATGGTAGAAAAAAATTTTGTGTGTCTGAAAACTATAGGTACTGGGGGTACTTACATTTTTTTAAAGGGGATACTTATAATTTTTTTAAAAAGGGGTACTATATAAAAAAAATTGAGAAACACCGCTTTAGAAGATGGAGAAAACTACTAGGGAGGAGGCTGTTTATATTGCTTATACACCTAGAGTAGCTCCTGATATTCATGTGGCTAAACGGCAATGGATGAATCTCAAAAGGTTTAGAATACAGGTGTGTTTCAGATGCTGTTCCATACCTAATCTGGATCTCTATAATTGGACTGAAAATCTCAGGAGTGGCACCGGGAAAGCCTATCTTATAGTTATTTGGCATTTCTGTTTCCAGTGCTAAATACCAACAAAAACAATCTTATCTGTAGAGTACAGAGCTGATGAAAACAGGCGGAGGCACAATGGAGTGGTTAATTTTTTTTATTAAGTAGTTCACTCAATTACGGAACAGAGAATGACAATAATGTGGAAATTATTTTTCAGCTTTCTTGTTGCTTTACAGCCATGTCCTTTACTATCTCCTCTCTATATGACACTGGTCAGAATAATTCTGATTGGCTTTCTCATCCTATTGTAGAGCCCCTAATAATCTATCACACCTGAAATTTACATTATAATAAAATGCAACATGCAGCAGAGATGTAGTGCTATTTTCAGATTCTGCTTTAGTACTCCTGCCTTGCTGAATAACTGCTGTCAATATGATTTCCAAATCCCTCATGTGGCTTTATGATAGTGAATATGATTGAGTCCTTTGTACATCTTTTGTTGGATTGGGGTGCCTTTAACTTATTCAGCTGCAAAAGTAATCAGTGAACCAACCTTCAAGAACATTTCCTTGTAAGCTTGTCATAACCATGAGGGTTAGCCAGCAGACTGAGGGCTAAGGGGTTAACTGTACCTAGCCAGGTAGCAGTCAGCCAATAGAAATACAGATAGGGATTTCAAACTGAGACAAAGGAATTTTGGGGTTTTCCCTCCTTTGTCTCTGGTCAGTTGGTTCTCTAGATACTGAGGGGGACAGACAACATGTTCCTCTCCAAGAAAAGACTCTTCACCATGTTTAAGTAGGGTAAAGTTTAGATAAATCTGTTTGATTGTTTTATGGTTTGGGAATGGGAATCTGATGTCTGTGCATTTAGAAATGGGGTTTCCTCTCCTTTGTAACTAAATTTTGGCCCATGGGAGTCCCCATGAGTATATTAATTGGTGGCTTTTCCATCTAGGCATTATGCTTGAAACAGGAGTATTGTTTTGATAATAAAAGTTCTTTCTTTTTTATTAACCTGGTACTGGTTCAGTTAAGAACATAAGAACATAAGAATGGCCATACTGGGTCAGACCAAAGGTCCATCGAGCCCAGCATCCCATCTGCCGACGGTGGCCAATGCCAGGTGCCCCAGAGAAGGAGAACAGAAGACAATGATCAAGTGATTTATCTCCTGCCATCCATCTCCTGCCCTTGTTATGAAGGCTAGGGCACCATACTTTATCCCTGGCTAATAGCCATTTATGGACCTAACCTGCAAAAATTTATCAAGCTCTTTTTTAAACCCTAATAGAGTCCTGGCTTTCACAGCCTCCTCGGGCAAGGAGTTCCACAGGTTGACTGTGCGCTGTGTGAAGAAAAATTTCCTTTTATTAGTTTTGAACCTACTACCCATCAATTTCATTTGGTGTCCCCTAGTTCTTGTATTATGGGAAAAGGTAAATAATTTTTCTATAATCACTTTCTCCACACCATTCATGATTTTATATACCTCTATCATATCGCCCCTCAATCGCCTTTTTTCCAAACTGAAAAGTCCCAGTCTCTCTAGCCTCTCCCCATATGGGACCCTTTCCAAGCCCCTAATCATCTTAGTCGCCCTTTTCTGAACCTTTTCTAATGCCAATATATCTTTTTTGAGGTGAGGAGACCACATCTGCACGCAGTACTCGAGATGTGGGCGTACCATAGTTTTATATAGGGGAAGTATGATATCTTTTGTCTTATTATCTATCCCTTTTTTAATAATTCCTAACATCCTATTTGCCTTACTAACTGCTGCTGCACACTGCGTGGATGTCTTCATAGAACTATCCACTAGAACTCCAAGATCCCTTTCCTGATCTGTCGTAGCTAAATTTGACCCCATCATGTAGTACGTGTAATTTGGGTTATTTTTTCCAACATGCATTACCTTACACTTACCCACATTAAATTTCATTTGCCATTTTGCTGCCCAATCACTCAGTTTGCTGAGATCTTTTTGTAGTTCTTCACAATCCCTTTTGCTTTTGACTGTCCTGAACAACTTTGTGTCATCTGCAAACTTGGCCACCTCACTGCTTACCTCATTTTCTAGATCATTGATGAACAAGTTGAACAGGATTGGTCCCAGTACTGACCCCTGGGGAACACCACTAGTTACCCTCCTCCATTGTGAAAATTTACCATTTATTCCCACCCTTTGTTTTCTGTCTTTTAACCAATTCTTGATCCATGAAAGGACCTTTCCTCCTATCCCATGACCACCTAATTTACGTAAAAGCCTTTGGTGTGGGACCGTGTCAAAGGCTTTCTGGAAATCTAGGTATATTATATCCACTGGGTGCCCCTTGTCCGCATGTTTATTAACCCCTTCAAAGAATTCTAACAGATTAGTTAGACACGACTTCCCTCTGCAGAAACCATGCTGACTTTTGCCCAACAATTCGTGCTCTTCTATGTGCCTTGCAATTTTACTCTTTACTAGTGTTTCTACTAATTTGCCTGGTACTGATGTTAAACTTATCGGTCTATAATTGCCAGGATCTCCTCTAGAGCCTTTTTTAAATATTGGTGTTATATTGGCCATCTTCCAGTCATTTGGTACCAAAGTGGATTTAAAGGATAGGTTACAAACCACTGTTAATAACTCCGCAATTTCACATTTGAGTTCTTTCAGAACCCTTGGGTGAATGCCGTCTGGTCCCGGAGACTTGTTACTATTCAGCTTATCAATTAATTCCATAACCTCCTCTAATGTCACTTCAATCTGAGTGAGTTCCTCAGATTTGTCACCTAAAAAGGCTGGCTCAGATTTAGGAACCTCTGTAACATCCTCAGCCGTGAAGACTGAAGCAAAGAAATCATTTAATCGCTCCGCAATGGCACTGTCTTCCTTGATCGCTCCTTTTATATCTTTATCATCCAAGGGCCCCACTGCTTTTTTAGCGGGCTTCCTGCTTCTAATGTATTTAAAAAACATTTTACTATCATTTTTTGAATTTTTGGCTAGCTGTTCCTCAAACTCTTTTTTGGCTTTTCTTACTACATTATGACACTTAATTTGGGAGTGTTTATGTTCCTTTCTATTTTCCTCACTAGGATTTGACTTCCACTTTTTAAAAGCTGCCCTTTTCTCTCTCACTGCCTTTTTAACATGGCTGTTTAGCCATGGTGGTTCTTTGTTAGGTCTCTTACTGTGTTTTTTTATTTGGGGTATACATTTAAGTTGGGCCTCTAGTATGGTGTCTTTAAACAGTTCCCATGCAGCTTCCAGGGATTTTAGTTTAATTACTCTCCCTTTTAGTTTCTGTTTAACTAGCTTCCTCATTTTAGTGTAATTCCCCTTTTTGAAATTAAATGCCAGAGTGTTTGACCGCTGCGGTGTTCTTCCCAACACAGGAATATTAAAAGTTATTATATTGTGGTCACTATTTCCAAGCAGTCCAGTAACAGTTACCTCTTGGACCAGATCCTGCGTTCCAGTCAAGACTAGGTCGAGAATCGACTCTCCCCTTGTGGGTTCCTGTACTAGCTGCTCCAAGAAGCAGTCATTTAAGGCATCAAGAAATTTAATCTCTGAATCCCGTCCTGAGGTGACATGCACCCAATCAATATGGGGATAATTGAAATCTCCTATTATTACTGTGTTTTTTATTTTGGTAGCCTCTCTAATCTCCCTTATCATTTCAGCATCACTATCACTGTCCTGGTTAGGTGGTCGGTAATATATTCCTAATGCCATATTCATATTAGAGGAATGAATTGTTATCCATAATGATTCTATGGAACATTTTGATTCCTTTAGGATTTTTACTTCATTTGATTCTATATTATCCTTCACATATAGTACCACTCCGCCACCCGCACGACCTGTTCTGTCTTTCCGATATAATTTATATCCCGGTATGATAGTGTCCCACTGATTGTCCTCATTCCACCATGTTTCTGTGATGCCTATTATGTCAACTTCCTCCTTTGATATGAGGTACTCCAGTTCACCCATCTTATTAGACAGACTCCTAGCATTAGTGTAAAAGCATGTTAGAAAACTACCACTATTTATATGTCCGCCTTTCTCAGACACATTGGATTTTTTTATGCACGATTGTTTCACATCTGATCTTGCCCATATATTATTTCCCACGTTCCCTATCTGACTAACTTCTAGGGAATCCCTACCTATGGAGCCTCGTGTAAGAGAAGTCTCCGTCCGATCCAGGTGCTCCCCCGCACCAATCGGCTTTCCCCCACCTCTTAGTTTAAAAACTGCTCTACGACCTTTTTAATGTTCTCTGTCCTGGAAAATCTGTCTGTGGGATCTGCATGCCTCTGACTAGAGGATAGCAGCCACAGACTGCAGTTTATAGTTTCTTTTTTCTTTTTCAAGCTCTTTGAAGAAAAGAGCTTGGGATGCCCTGTGGTTGGTTTCAAGTGTCCACCCCTGTTTGTGGGTTCAAAAGCACTTGATGGTGGCAGCGGATTTCCCAAAATCCAGGTATTAGGATTTTGGGGGGAAGTGTTGTACCAAAGCCTGGAGAGATAAGGTTTTGGGGTACTTTTGCGGGCCCCCCACTTCTACATTCATCGTGCCAGAGTGGGGAATCAGCCTTGACAAAGCTAAAGGAGGTTTTTTCCAAAATATGAACAATTGTTTAACCTAAATATGGGTTATCTGTAGGTTGTGGGCTCTCAGCAATTAAAATGATAGATCGTCCTCTTTAAAACCCCCAAAACCTAATGCATTTCAATTCTAAAAAGACAGTACAACTCTGTAAAATCACTCTGTGGAAATGGTATTGTAGAATTCCATAATAGTAGTATATATAAAAATTATAGAAATACAGATTCTAAGATATATATTGTGTATTAATGGAATAAATAAGGTATATAACATATATGTAAACACACAGAGAATAGGGTTCTATATAGCATATGTAAACTAGCATTACAGAGTTCCTTATAGAGCGTGTTTCTACAATTTCTCTAACAAACGTATAACAATTTTGCACAGATAAAGAGATCTTTTCACCCTATCAGTCCTTAAACTCAATGTGGGTTATGATAGTCCAACTGTGGGTTCTTTCTATCATACACATCATAGATACAAAAGGAAGGTTATGCTCTCAACTACATTTCCAAAATCCCATTGCCTTCATTGGGACTGCACATGTGTAAGGGACTGTACCTTAGCTAAAAAGAAA
Organism: Pelochelys cantorii; assembly: GCA_032595735.1. Classification (NCBI taxonomy): domain Eukaryota; kingdom Metazoa; phylum Chordata; order Testudines; family Trionychidae; genus Pelochelys; species Pelochelys cantorii. The sequence goes on along the minus strand of CM064355.1, from coordinate 7,498,692 downwards.
AGGAAGAGATCCCAGTTGCTAAGGCACTGGGTTAGGATACAAGCTCTGTCACAGACTTTCTGTGTGACCTTGGGTAAGTTATTTAACCTCTGTGACTCATGTTCCCTGTTTATAAAACACGAATAACAGCACTTTTCTACCTCACAGGGGCACTGTGAGGATAATTATAGAATGCAAGGTGCTCAGAAGCTACTGTAATGGAAGCCATAGAAGTAGTTAAGACAGACAGATTCCTATTCATGATTCAGGAGATAGAACAGAATTCACTTCTCTCCTATGTGTGTAGACTCTTAGGCTACATCTTCACTGCGAGTTCTTCCGGCAGAAAATATGCTAATAAGGAACTCATTAGCATAAGTCGCAATCTCATAAGCATATTTTCCGCTGTTTCTTTTTGCGCAAGGGATTTTTGTGCAAAAAGAAGCAGTGTGAATGGGGTTTTTTTGCACAAAACCCCCATTTTGTGCAAGATCCTTATGCCTCTCCGGGACAGATAGAATGTGCTTCTTTTTGCGCAAAAAACCCTTGCTCAAAAAGAAACAGCAGAAAATATGCTAATGAGATAATGACTTATGCTAATGAGTTCCTCATTAGCATATTTTCTGCCGGAAGAACTCGCAGCGAAGACGAAGCCTTAAGGTTTACTTGAAATGAAATGCATTAAAAACATTTTTCCCGTTAAAGAAAGCAGAGACGATTCTGAATATACATAAGGCACTGCATCCTTAAGTTGAACACATTAGTATAGCTACACTGAGGCTTTGTCTACACAACCAAGTTTTGTCACCAAAAACTGTCTCTTGGTGATAAAACAGTGAGAGCATACACACTGCAAGGTAACTCTTTTGTTGTTGGGAAAAATGACCAGTTTCAGCAACAAAGGACTTCCACCCCCTATGGGAGACATTTTTTCTTTCCCCCTTCCTTTATTGTTGACAAAGAACTGGTCTAAAACAACTGTTTGTTTTACCAATGGAACTGGGTTCTGCCAATATTGCACGATGCCTGTGCTGATGGCTCTGCTCAGGGTTTTGATCTCTGCTGCTCTGCAAGCATGCATCCCTCCCTTTTCAAAGCTCTAGGAAGTATCTGACAGCTGAATAAGCTGCTCCGTTTGGGGAACAAACAAAGAGCAAATCATGGGACTGTTCCTGTTCTGCCCTGCACTAGGAACACAGAAGCAGGCAGACGGCTGCTGCAGGGGAAGAGGGGCAGGCTGCTGTGCTGCTTAGACATTCCTCAGCACAGAGAGATCACAGAGCTACTCATGATGCCATTCTCAGCTACTGGAGAACTTGGAGGGAATCCCAAGATACACAGGGATCAGCTCTGCCTTCTCACAACACTGCACAGTGGGATACATACCCACAGTGCATTGCTCACACTGTTAATGATGGTGCTCCCAGTGTGGACATGATCTGTTGACAGAGGAAGCAAGTGTCAACTTTTGGATTTTGACATAAGATGTGTCAGCATAACTTGATAGCTTTGAGATAGTGTGAATCAATAGAGCTATTCTGACTTACAGCAACTGAGGATCTTTCCTACTGAGTAGAGCTATTAAGACGTTTTCAGAGCAGAATGACACTGAGCTACTAAATATAATGCAGCACTCTAGATGCAGTTTAAAATTTTCAGCCACAATTTTCAAAAGTAACTAGTGACTGCGGGTGCCTCCCATTTTGAGTGCACCTTGGCCGATCTTAAAAGGGGAGTGATTTTCAGAGTGGGAACTCAGCACCATGACAGCAGTCAATTGAGCCCTGCATCTCTGATCCCTCTGGGTCTCAACAAGTGCATTCTCTCTAGGTCTCAGACCTCAGGCAATTACTTGTCATTCAGAGTGGAACCACATGGGTCTCCTGCCCTCAGGTGAGGCTTTGGATTGAGGTTGTTTGTGTGTGAACCATGATTTACCACAAGACCCTGAAAATTCTGTTCCTTCCTGGGTAATGCCAGTAAAAACCAGTGACCAAAGAGACTCCTTAAAGTGAAGTGTTATTTATTTAGAGTCAAAGACTTGGGAAAAGAAAACAGAATTTATAAACAATAAAATAACACTGCATACATACCTTGCTTTTCCCCTGAAGATTATCATTTCTTTGCTCAGGGAAGGAGCTACTGCTTAGTCATCCTTTGCAGCTGCTGAGAAGTGACTTCCTTCTCTATCTCAGAAAGGCTTTTACTTTTTTAGTGTTCTTCTGATTTGTAGCCTCCCAGCTATGGTTTGCAACCTATGAGAGAACCAAGGCAGGATTCTTGCCTAGATCAATTGTGTGGTTACCCTGTTTGTTTTCCCCAAAGGTCCCTTTGAAGTTAGTCTAATGTATCTATACCAGAAATTCTAATAAGCTTTTGTAACCACCACCAGGTATCTTTGAACCTGGTACCACCAGAGCTTAATGTAGGAACCACCACAGCTTGAGCTATGAAGCCAGCTGGTTTAGGCTGCAGAGCTTCCTTGTTCTTATCTCTGGCTGTAAGTGTTTTAAGTACCACTACGTGGGACAGTGAATCACACTAGGGCTACGTCTACACTGCAGAGTTTTTGCGCAAAAACGTGCGGAATGTCCACACTAGAAGCGCGTTTTTGCGCAATAAAATGTACAGTAAATCATAAGAAGAGAGGGCTTTTTGGGCAAGAGTTATTCCTCTTTCTATGAGGAATAAGCCTTTTTGCCCACGAGCTCTTGTGCAAAAAGGCACGTGTGGACGGGCAACAGGGGTTTCTTGCGCAAAAATAGCCTATCGGAAAAAGCACAGGTATTCACAGAATGGCCATCAGAGGTTTCTTGCACAAGAGTGTCCATGCAGTGTGGACTCTCTCTTGTGCAAAAGAGATCTTTGGGGATGCGCTTTTGTAGTGTGGATGCACTTTTGTGCAAGAACTTTTATCAGAAGATCTCTTCCACAAAAAGGCTCTTGTGCAAGAAGCCTGCAGTGTAGACGTAGCCCTAGTGTGTGGGTTATACTTTCATACTTATACAGTGATTATCCCTTTCTGACCAAGTCACTTTACAATATTAATTCAGTTATTACATACCAGTGAATATACAGACAACCATGAGAACTTACTGAAATAGAGGTCTATTTAAAGGCAGCTGAAGTGGGACTCACCAAAATAATGGTACACAAAGTTAGTAGTCACTTTTGAAAATCTTGCCTATACAGCTAAGAAGTAGCCAAAAGGAAAGATATTATAAAAGCAGAGGAAAACCCTTATAAGCATGAAATCCATTAAGACTACAGTTCACTGCGGGTTAGGAGGAGTGTTTCTGTGAAGATAAGAGATGTGTTTTACTCAAATGCACTGTCAAACACAGTGGCTGGAAACACGAGACAAATCTGTGCCTCGTGTAACTGCCGAATCAATTAAGTTTCACTGGGGACCTATTTATCTGAATAGTTCTGAGTCTCCCCTGTACCTTGTGAAGCCATCTACATCTATCCACAATTGTAAGATGATACCAAAACCAGAATGATGCCCTTTCAGAGTCACTCTGGAATGGCTGAAGTGATGACAACGTACAGGGAAATGGAAAAGTCAGTCTCCCCATGTTTGTAAAGATTCACCCACTGATCTGCTAAGGTAAAAAGCAAACCATTGAGCTTGTAGCCAGAGCATTAATCAATTTAAATTCTTAAGAATCATAAGTAGTTTCTCCAACATCACATGGCAGAGCAGTGGCAAAGATGAGGCAATAGCCTGTGTCTTCCAATTCCCAGTCCGATGCTTTTATCAATTGGATCACCACTGGCTTTCTTCTCACCATGTTGCTTTTATGGTGCTCTGCACTGTAATATTCATGAGACAGAGAAGCCAAATCTAGGAAGTGCGGATCAGATGCAGAACATGCTCAGAAATCAGGGTGGGTTGGATCCACCATTCCACTCTGGCCTCTCTCTACATTTTGAAGAAAAGGTTTTGGTTTTTTGCTCTTTCAGGTGCTGGGAGCTCAGATGTATCATTTCTTTCCCCAGAGCCCACAGGAGAGAAGCAAAATAAAGAAAAAGAAACCATGAAAGGAACATTGTTGCCTTCCGTCCCTAGAAGGACTGAAAGAGGAATTTATTTTTTCATTACCATTTCCTTTCAAGAGTGCAGAATTATAGAACTTAAAGGAAAGTCAGCGGATAGTTTGATAAAGTGGAAGGGCACAGGGCATGTCTCCTTATTACTAGAACTGTGCAAAAGCTTAGTGGAGCTGTGCTGTGTGGGCGTTTACACACCTGTGAGGTTTGCTTTGTATTTTAGGTGTGAGCAGAAAGCACTTATGCATCAGATGGGCTATGCTCATAAAAATGTTCTCCAGCTAACTGGAGGGATAAAATTTCTTTTTTTGTACTTAATAATGTCACCAGCTTATTTGCTACAGTCATGGCTTCTGAGAGTCTCACAGTAAAGCAGCAGGCAGAATAAAAGGTGAACAAAAAATAAAGCCAGCTTCTGGAGATGTGCTATGGAGACACTGACCACTTGTGTCCATTAAAAATCCACTGTACCTGTTGTATGGGGTGTTAGCCTGGCTCTCCAAGCAGGGGTGAAAGGAACTAAAATTTCTTACAGGTACTGTCCTATTGCAATCCAGGTCCCAGCCAGCTCTTTAACCAGCTCCCTGCTGGCTTTTGCCACAGCTCAGCCATTTCTGGCTCAAGCTGTGCACAGGGGTGCACCTCTTATTTTCACTTGTCTCCAAGACACACTTGGTGGATGTATCCTGCTTACTTAAAATTCTTCTTGCACTTTCAATTGGATACACAATTCTTATACATGATTCTCCTCTGCCTCCAGTCTGAAACATATGTCTATCATTTTACTCCATTACTCAATCAATATCTGCTGTGTTCTACCCCAGATGAAGATATTCAAAGGTGACTAGGTGATTTGCAATGCCTCAACATTTTTGGATGCTCAATTTGGACCACCCTCTCCAAAATGGACACACCCTAAAATCTTTAGTCACTTTTGAAAAATCCCAACCCTTGCAATTTTTTTTTTTTTAAAGCACACAGACATCCTTCTGGATAAGTGGCACTAATGCAAAGATGTTGTCACTGAAGGAGATTTTCAAAAGCCTTATTGTAAATCCTTGAGAATTAGGCACCTGCCATTTGTGCCTTTAGAAGCACTCCTGATCATCATTATTGGTATCAGTACAGATACCAGTAATGTCTTGTTCTGACCCTCACTGCTTTGAGGCCTCAGAATCCCCTCTCATAGGTTTTGTTGCATTATAGGATCCTGGACCCCAATCTCACCATTAAGAGAAACCGGAGGGAGGAGAGGCAGAGAGAGAGCGTGTGTGTGTGTGCATGTGTATGCCAGTGGCACAGATGCATCAGAAAATTATTGTGATAAATAAAATGCAGCTGTAATGAGTTCATCTATGACCTACTACTCCTGACAAAGGGAAAGATTTAGCTAAGCAAGAACTTGACTTAGAGCATACATCAAGAAAATGATGAAGACCTAGAGCAAGCCTTGGCAGATTTTGACCTATTGATTGATTCACTCCTATTACTGTATCCATTTCAGCCACACATATGGCCTATAGTTTGTGTAATAGCTCAGATGTTATTCTTGCTTTACAAGATGTTTTAATGTGGAGTTTGACATGTGAAGTATTTTATGCGAATCGACACAAAATAAAAGTGGTTTAGTTTCATTAAACGAAGGCCAGATCTACACAAGGGGGCAATGCCAAACTAAGGTACACAACTCAAGCTACGTGAACAGCATAGCTGGAGCCAAAGTACATCAGATAAAGTCACCACAGCATCTCCATCGCAGGGAGGTTGTCAGGAGAAACCCCCCTATCAATTCCTCTTACGCTTCTTGATCCGGTGGAGTACGGAGTCAACAAGAGCATGATGAACGGCCAATTTAGCAGGTCTTTATTAGACCCACTAAATCGACCCCTGGGAAATCGATCCCTCCAATGTCAATCTTCTGGTAAGTGCAAGAAAGGCCTTAGGGGAAAGGGTAGGCAAATATAATTTAGGACCAAATTCAGATATATTGATTCATGTTGAGAAGTATATTACTTTGAGATATCCCACTGAAATCCCTCCTGACTTCAGATTATTTCTCAGCAAAATTCATGGTGGTAGAATCTAGCCTTTGATTTGTTTTTTTTGGTTTTTGGGGGTGGGAGAGAACAATATTTTAAGTAACAGGAAATAATTCCTGGGGACTCATTTCTAATTGAAATGTTGCAGCAGCACAGATGCAGAGGGAAAATGGGGAGAAGCATCTGAGTAGCAGCTGTGGGTATACCTGGAGATAAGCAATTTAGGAAATTGAATATTTGGGATGTTTGTTATGTCTGAGAAATTTTGTGACTAGGCTTTTGGGCTTCTGGTCAGTCCAGGAGCTTAATTGAGACATTAAGGGGGAGGGGGTAGCTCAGTGGTTTGAGCATTGGCCTGCTAAACCCGGGGTTGTGAATTAAATCCTTGGGGGGTCATTTAGGGATCTGGGGCAAGATCTGTCAGGAATGGTACTTAGTCCTGCTGTGAAGGCAGGGGACTGACCTCAATGACCTTTCAAGGTCCCTTCCAGTTCTAGGAAATAGGCATCTCCATTCATTTACTAAAAATATGACAAGCAAGAATCAGACACAACAAGGAAAAAACCTGAAGGCAACTATCTTTGGGTGTGCATGTGCACATGTGAGTGTTGGCTTTTGTCCTTGATGAGCGTGCCCGGGTGGTCCTGGGAGCAATCAGAAGGCAGAAAAATTCTCCTCAGATAAAAGGCCTTGAGAGGAGAATATCACAACAGACAAAAAATGAGGCAAGAGGGGGTCAAATTCTGCTCTCATGTATAATTGGATAAAGATACTTCACCCAGAGTACATCTAGACTACAGGCTTTCGTTGACAAAAATTTTGTCGACAGATACGGTCGACAAAGCTTCTGTCAACAAAGAGCGTCTAGACTACATCCAGTTCTGTCGACAAAGCAAGCCGCTTTGTCAACATGACAGTGTAGACGCAAAGGACAATGTAGATGCGGTAACACCTTCTGTCAACAGAACTCTGTCGACAAAAGGCGTTATTCCACGTAGAATGAGGTTTACAGCCGTCGACAAAACTGCTGAGTTCTGTCAACGTTATGTTGACAGAACTCAGCGGCAGTGTAGACGCAAGTGTAGTTTTGTAGACAAAAGTCCACTTTTGTCGACAAAATCCTGTAGTTTAGACACACCCTTTGAGAGGAACGCTTAAGAATATCTTATTGCTTCTCTATAAACCCATGGTATGCCCACATCTTGAACACTGCGTGCAGATGTGGTTGCCTGGGGCACCTGGTGCAGGCCACTATCTGAAGACAGGATACTGAGATGGATGGACCTTTGGTCTGACCCAATATGGTTACTCACATGTTTTTTAGTTCTTAAGGTCTCTATTATACTCCAACAGCCAACCTTTCTTATGTCACCATTTTGGTTCTGTTACATATCACAAATATCTTGTTGCTCAGTTGGCTAGGGTCTTACTGCCCCAATTGGATCACTCCTCAGATGTAACTCTTTTGAGATGCATCTCCCAGATCACTCACTCTCTATATGCTAAACCATAAAGTCACATCCCAGCCTATTAACTGCTGTGTGAAATATTTAGAATTTAAATTGAAACCAGATTAAATCATCCCAGTGCTTCCAGTTTTCATACAATCATAGAATCATAGCAGTAGAAGAGACCTCAGGAGGCCATCAAGTCCAGCCCCCTGCCCAAGGCAGGACCAATCCCAACTAAATCAACCCAGCCAGGGCTTTGTCAAGCCGAGACTTAAACACCTCTAGGGATGGAGATTCCACCACCTCCCTAGGAAACCCATTCCAGTGCTTGGCCACCCTCCTAGGGAAATAGTTTTTTTCTAATATCCAACCTAGACCTCTCCCACCACAACTTAAGACCATTGCTCCTTGTTCTGCCATCTGTCCCTACTGTGAAAAGTCTTTCTCCATCCTCTTTGGAACCTCCCTTCAGGAAGTTGAAGGCTGCTATCAAATCTCACCTCACTCTTCTCTTCTGCAGACTAAACAAACCCAAATCCCTCAGTCTCTCCTCATAGGTCATGCGCTCCAGCCCCCTAATCATTTTGGTCACCCTCCGCTGGACCCTCTCCAATGCGTCCACATCCTTTCTATAGTGGGGGGCCCAGAACTGGACACAATATTCCAGATGTGGCCTCACCAGAGCCGAATAACGGGGAATAATCACTTCTCTGGATCTGCTGGCAATGCTCATCCTAATGCACCCTAATATGCCATTAGCCTTCTTGGCTACAAGGGCACCCTGTTGACTCATATCCAGCTTCTCATCCACTGTAATTCCCAGATCCTTTTCTGCAGAACTGCTACTTAGACAGTTGGTCCCCAGCCTGTAACAATGCTTGGGATTCTTCCGTCCCAAGTGCAGGACTCTACACTTGTCCTTGTTGAACCTCATCAGATTTCTTTTGGCCCAATCCTCTAATCTGTCCAGGTCACTCTGGACCCTATCCCTGCCCTCCAGCGTATCTACCTCTTGCCCTAGCTCCCCCTTTTTCCAATCATCCGGGATCTCTCCCGGTGTCCACAAGTTTTCAAAGAAAATGGCCAAAGGCTCTGCAATGACATTTGCCAACGCCCTCAGTACCCTCAGATGCATTAAATCTGGGCCCATGGATTTGTGTATGTTTAGCTTTTCTAAATAGTTCCTAACCTGTTCTTTCCTCACCAAGGGCTGTCCACCTCCATCCCATACTGCGTTGCCTAGTGCATTTGTCTGGGAGCTGACCTTGTCCGTGAAGACAGAGGCAAAGAAAGCATTGAGTACTTCAGCTTTTCCCACATTATCTGTCACTAGGTTACTTCCCTCATCCAGTAAGGGCCCCACACCTTCTCTCATCACCCTCTTATTGCTAACATGCCTGTAGAAACCTTTCTTGTTATCCTTCACATCCCTTGCTAGCTGCAATTCCAATTGTGCTTTTGCCTTCCTGATAACTCCCCTGCGTTCTTGAGCAATATATTTATACTCCTCTCTAGTCATCTGTCCCCACGTTTCCACTTCTTGTCAGCTTCCTTTTTGTGTTCAAGCTCACCAAGGATGTCTCCCTGTAAGCCAATCTGGTTGCCTACCATATTTGCTTTTCTTGCTGCTCATCGGGATGGTTTCTTCCTGTGCCTTTAATAAGGCTTCTTTAAAATACTTCCAGCTCTCCTGGACTCCTTTCCTCTTCATGTTAGCATCCCAGGGAATCCTGCCCATCAGTTCTCTGAAGGAGTCAAAGTCTGCTTTTCTGAAGTCCAGGGTGTGTATTTTGCTACTCTCCTTTCTTCCTTTGGTCAGCATGCTGAAATCTACCATCTCATGATCACTGCTTCCCAGGTTGCCACCCACCTCTACTTCCCCTACTAGTTCCTCCCTGTTTGTGAGCAGCACGTCAAGCTGCGCATGGCCCCTGGTCGGTTCCTTCGGTTTTGATATGAGAGATAGGCCTGCACCAAACCCTTGGACTGGAACATCCCCGCATGAGGTGTGGAAAAAAGCTGCACATTTAAACTTGCATTTGGTTTGGTGGTTGGAAACAGTCAGCAAGAAATTTTCTTCATAACCCTACTGGGGACAATGTGGGTCTTTGCCCCCTTCTGGGGACAAATCACCATGAGATTGCTATGACTATTATAACCCATTATTACTACTCATCAATGCTTTAGCTCAGCTACAGAAGATCTTGAACTCAAACCTCACTGTTAGAAGACATGGAATCAATTTCACCTTCATACTCATTTGCTTTATTGTACCAACTCAGGGGCAGCCAGAATTTAGCCTGCAGATTGGAAACTGTGCAAGTAAAAGCAACCTACATCTGAGGGGGAATTGGATCATCTCTATGTACTTGGTTGCACTTCAATACTCAAAACCGGTGGAGCCAACAGTGTCTGTGGACCCCTGGGCAAAGTGGTTCTTTGCTCCCCTTTGCTCCCCCTCTACCAGATGGTGTCGTGGAAAGTGCTCACATTTATCCTGAACTTCATAAAAAGCCATGGTTTGCATTCAGAATTCAAGTGACCGTTTATGTTTTTCATCCAAACCAGTTTGTGCATCCTTAAATCACAACTTTCATTTCACCCCGTGCTAAAATATTCTGGACACATATATTCGAAGAATTTTCTTAATCTGAAATAAAATAGTTTTAAAAAGCTTTTTTTGTTGGTGGTGATGGTGGTGCTTCATTTTGCTGTTGCAACTCCAAAAATAAAACAACATCACAAGATAAGTGGGAAATTGCTCACAAAGTATTTATAGCTCACAGACTTTAGGGAAGAGGAAGAAAAAAAAATCTCTTTTTCTCTGCTAATCCGAAGTTTAAAAAAATAGTCTTTTAAAATTTCCATCTTTTTTTAACAGCAGATTGAATCCATTAATAGGGTGACTTGGGATTTTTTAGATTCTCTTCTTCATGTGCCTTTTTTTCATATTTGCCTACTGTACTTTTCTACAACTAATTTAATCAACTTCTGACCACTTCTACAGTATTCAGCATAGGCCTGTCTACTTTATGCTAAAAAAAAAGACTTAAGAGAGACATAAAACCATTGCATTACATTGAGCAGAAATAAAGCTTATTTAAGCCAAAATACTTACAAACTGATTTCAATACTAATTACACTGATAGTTATAGAGTGGCAGAATGAGAGCAAGACCACAACATACAGAAGCGCCTTTGCTGAATTGTGATCCTTTTCTTTGGACTTTAGTCACCCTAGTAGGCTGTTAAGAATGTGCTCCTTATTAATGAATTGTCAATTTTCTTAGGAGATTGGCATAAACTGAGACCCACTTCTTCCCTCCTCCCTCCAATGAAAACATCTTCAAGCTCTGAAAGGTTTGAGATACAAATCCAGATCTAGAATTTGCAGACAGACCATATATGTATATAATGGGCTGAAATCAAACCAGACCTTTGGGGCTGTTTGAAATCAAATTTCAATTTTGTAGGTCGAGTCCATTTTTAATTTTCTTGTCTCTGGGAATTCTCAATAGACAGAGAAATATGCTTGCTCTCCTCATCAATATTAACAGGAGGTGCTCTTCATATATAGTACACTGGCTGAGGAACTATTTTCATGTCTCCTCAAATTTTGACCATGGTAGCTGATAAAACAGTGCTATTATTTCATAGCAGAAGGTGAAACAGATATCCTTTAGCTTAAGTGGTAGAGGCTTATGGCTTTGGTTCTTTTTTGTCAGGTTAGAATAATGAATCGTCTCAGTGAGTCAGAAAAACCCACCTAACCCTTTCTTGTCAGGATCAAAACCTGTTAGTGAGAGATGGGTATCAGATGTACACTGCTGCAATATTAAATCAAGACAAATCTCATTCCCGGGTGTACATCCATCCCCCATCCCTTGCTACTTTGAGGGAAAAATATATCCTTACAGACATGCCTATCCTCTCCTTTCAGCCTATCAAATTGTTATAGTAATATTTCACCTACTGAATCCAGTGATCAAATTGCATAACATAATGATCAAGTTGCATTATTTACTGACTGAGTTGCAAATTTCATTGATTTAATGGCATGCTCCTCAAGTAAGTCCAGTAGCATAATCAGCTTATATCGTTGCAGGGGAGGATACAGTTTTAATTAAGATGTACTCTTGACTGATTTTGTTTCATTGTTTATTTATATATTTCCCTCCCTTCTCTCCTAGGCCCAGTGCCATCACCTGCTGATTGAACTTCATCATCTGAACTGTGGAAGGGAACTTACATTCTTTACTCATAAAGCAAAAGATTCCAGTTGTTAGGCATTCATTAGAGCTGCAACCATTTATAAATGTATGCCTGGGATGTATATTTTTCTCTTTTCCTTTACTGACCCAGAAGCTCCCCAAACTCACTTCTACTCTGCCAGGTTTAGAATAAAACTTCTATTACATTATTATTTGTGTTGTGGTGGTGCATAGAGGCCCCAGTCTGGGATTGGAGACTCACTGATTTAGACACGTCCCCCCCACACACACACCCCACACAGAAAATGAAATCCATGCCCCCAAAGGACTTACATAAGTGTCAGATGAACAGGTGCTTCTAACAAAAAGGGAAAACTGAAAAAAAAGTAACAGGAGAACTGGTGAATTTTTTTCCCCAGTGAAAAATAGTTGTGGTCCAAAATACAACTTTCTGCAAAACATGTTTAATACAATTGTTCATGTTCTGAAAAAAATCAAACTGACAAATGTCAGAAGAAAACCATTTCCGCTGCATTTTAATATTATGTTTGTGTTTTTAAGTTGTGGGAAGCTGCCCACCCTCTCAGTTTCTAACATGCAGGTAGAACCTCTCTACTCTGGCACCCTCGGGACCTGACTGGCACCAAACTAGTGAATTTGCTGGACCATGGGAGGTCAATATTGTCTAGCAGCATTACCAACATTTCCACTGCTTACTGGGCTCTTAGAAGATATTTAGGGTATGTCTAGACTACATGGCTCCGTCGACAGAGCCATGTAGATGAGTTTACTAGACATAGGAAAATTAAGCGGCAATTTAAATAATCACCGCTTCATCTACATCAAAATGGCCGCCGCGCTCATGAAATGAGGTTTACCGGAGCGGTCGACAAAGGCTTCCCTTGTCGACCACGGTGCGTCCAGACTGCCCCGCTGTGCCGCCAAACAGCTGATCTGCACAGCGCGGCAGCCATTTTGATGTAAATGAAGCAGCGATTATTTAAATCGCCGCTTCATTTTCCTATGTCTAGTAAACTCATTTACATGGCTCCGTCGACGGAGCCATGTAGTGTAGACATACCCTTAGGGACAAATTAGGGCTAAATAATAACATTAAGAGCCAGGATTGGTGGAAAACTTGGCCACATCCATGATAAGTGGATACCTGGCTAATTAAAATCATGCTGGACCACAGATGTTGCTGGACCAGAGAGTGCCAGACAGTGTTCCCGCTAAGCTGTGTGGCAGCACAGCTTCAGAGGTGATTAATCAGCCCCTCCCAGTGGGGTTCAGGGCTTCATGCATGGATGTGACTGACTGGGCTGGGCTGATTAATCACCTGTGAAGCTGTGATGCCACACAGCTTAGGGGTCATCTAGACTGGTGGGTTTAGTAGAGCACAAAGCTCTTTACAAAAGATTATTCCCCAGTTTACTGATGGAGACTTTGAGAAATAAGGAGGTGCAGTGATTTGCCCAAGGTCCTCCAGCAGAGCTGGCAATTGACCCCACAACTCCTAAGCCCCAGTCCAATGCATGGTCAACCTGTTTCCCTGCAGACGGTGCTCATTTATGTCAGAACAGGGGTAAGGAAAGAGAATTTTCATGTTGACTTTCAGCAAGTTGGTTAGCCTTTCTAAATCTCAGTTTCCCATCTGTAAAAACAGGGCTGAAAATACTTAGTATGGTTCAGAAGATAATTAACAGATAGCAATGTATTCAGTAAGCCGTTATTCTGATTATAAACATATTATTATAATTGTCATTTGTATTATGCTAACACTTGGGGCCCCACTGAGAATGGGGCTTAGTGTACCAGGCATGGTACACACACAAAACAACTCTTCGACCCAAGTAACTTACTGTTACCACTCATGACATTTTTTTGAATCATCACACAAGTTGCAAGGAAAAGTCATGGGTTTTTTTTTCAGCCAAGATATCAAGCAGTGAAAAGTGTTTTGAGAAGTTTTTATTCAGTTGGGCTGTGTCTAGACTGGCAAGTTTTTCCGCAAAAGCACCTGCTTTTGCGCAAAAACTTGACAGCTGTCTACACTGGCCGCTTGATTTTGCGCAAAAGCACTGACGTTCTAATGTAAGAAATCAGTGCTTCTTGCGCAAATACTTTGACGCTCCCGTTAGAGCAAAAGTCCTTTTGCGCAAAAGGGCCAGTGTAGACAGCTCAGATTTGTTTTGAGCAAAAAAGCCCCGATGGCGAAAATGGCGATCAGGGTTTTTTTGCGCAAAACCGTGTCTAGATTGGCACGGACGCTCTTCCGCAAAAAGTGCTTTTGCGGAAAAGTGTCCGTGCCAATCTAGACGCTCTTTTCTGCAAATGCTTTTAACGGAAAAACTTTTCTGTTAAAAGCATTTGTGGAAAATCATTCCAGTCTAGACATAGCCTTGGATTGATGTTCAAATTAAATGTTACAGTTTTCTCACACTGAATCCAATATATTGTTATTTATTTGTTTTACTCTGTACTGCGGATTAGTCAGGAGTATTCTTTTGCATTGCTTAGTCTTAATGGGTCATAGGTTATTGACTCAGCTCCCTACATGGGAGAGAGGACCAGCACTTCTGAACTCTCTCTTCCAGATTGGTTTTGCCTGAGAACTGTGTCACTTGATGTTCACAGCAAGCAAACTGCAATTGTACACAAAAAGGCCAAAATCAATTCATCTTACAATGTGAGAAACTTACAGGTTGGCATTTTCAAAGGGCTCTAAAGGGAGTTAAGGCAATTTTGAAAATCCCAGCCCATTGTGCCTCAGTGACTCGGAAGTCAATGGAAATTGGTGTCTAACTCATTTAGATTCATTTGAAAATCTCAATGTGCAGGTGTCAGGTGACTTTCAGTCACCAAATCTGATAACTGAGGGAACAGGTACCATAACCTCTCTCTGTTTTCCAAAGTAAGAACATTCCCTGTACTATTGTCATTCTGGACACAGAGAAGGCAGTAGCAGTTCCAATCCTCAGCACGTTTACTGTGTACACTGAGCTAAGCATCCAAGTTAGGAAAAGCTGACAAAAGCTGAGCTGCTGTTTGTAACTGGATCCTAAGTTCAGCAAGTGTTTCGATTAGGAAAGTTCATGTGATTCGGCTAAAGTGCGTCGGGGGCAGTCAGCACTAGATTGATTTTATTATTATTGTTGTTGTTTAAAATTAAGAGCTTCATCACACTCATCTTCACACCGTTCAGCTTTCCAAAGCTCTCTACCACACAGTTTATTTAATACTGTTGTTAAATATTTTTCTGACAGGTGAGCCTGATGTCCCAGACAGAAGCAGAGCCCTATGACATAGGTACTGTGAAATCACATACAAAGAGCATTTCTGCCCAGAAAAGCTGGCAATCTAAGACACAGTAATGCTAACCTGACATAGCAAATGAACAAACCAAAAATCGCTTGGCTATGTGTGACAGTGAAGGCTGCTGAAGCACAACAAGCAACAACCCCACACACACTAAGTCAATGACCGAGCCAGGAAGAGAACCCAGATCTGTGCATGAAAGTTGCGTCTGAAATATCTGTAGCTTAAACAACTAAGTGTAAAAGCATAGAGACATTAAAAGTCAGCAGTGTGATCAGCAAAATATGTAGCAGCTCAACTAGTATAGTCTGCCTCAGTGCAAGCAAAATGATATAATATGTAAGTAAGTACATGCGTAGCAATCAGGCTGGCTTAGGTCTTTAATGGCACCTCACAGAGCAGCATAGAGTGAAAACTAAATTGTCAGCCTGCAAATATTGAATGTAATGTATTTCATTTCCTGGTTAATTCCCAGCCTCTCCCCCCTATACTTCTCCATTGTGTTCTAGTGATGGTTGAACCTCATAAGCAGAAATGGGCCAAGGAGATTGTGGTTCCATTCTGGGGCTGTATTTAGATTTTGGGTAAGCAATGCAGGTTTCAAAGACAATGCTTTAGGATTCCATGGCCCTGAAAAACAAACTCTACACCACCTGTTCCCCATGCTGTATCCTATATTCTGACTCGTTTCATCCTCTAGATCCTTGGCTACGTCTAGACTGGCATGATTTTCCGCAAATGCTTTTAACGGAAAAGTTTTCCATTAAAAGCATTTTCGGAATAGAGCATCTAGATTGGCACGGACGCCTTTCCGCAAAAGCACTTTTTGCGGAAAAGCGTCCCTGGCCAATCTAGACGCGCTTTTGCGCAAGAAAGCCCCGATCGCCATTTTAGCTATCAGGGCTTTTTTGCGCAAAACAATTCTGGGTTGTCTACACTGGCCCTCTTGAGCAAAAGCATTTGTGCAAGAGGGCTTTTGCCCAAATGGGAGCAGCATAGTATTTGCGCAAGAACACTGACGATCATACATGAGATCGTCAGTGTTCTTGCGGAAATTCAAGCGGCCAGTGTAGACAGCTGGCAAGTTTTTCAGGAAAAGCGGCTGATTTTCCGGAAAAACTGGCCAGTCTAGACACAGCCCTTTTGTCTCTTTCCTCCCTTGCGGCGGGAGGGGGGCAGGAGCCACAGGCCCTTCCCCCTCATGGCCAGAGGGAGAGAGAGAGGCTTGCCCAATGCTCTGGCAGCTGGAAGAAGAGCTAGGCCAGCCACAGCCTTGGTCCGGCCCAACTCCCCGGCGGCGGGATGAAGTGAGCCAAGCCTGTCCAACCCCCTGGCAGCTGGGGAGGGGAGGGGCGCGGAGAGAGTTGGGACTGGCCTGACCTCAGGGGGGCCCTCCCCAGCCGGGGCTGCCTGCTCCCAGAGAGGGGGATTGGCAAGCATAGCGAGCAGGGGGGCAGCTCCCTCATACTTCCTAGATGCGTTTTTTTTTTTTTTTTTGCAAACTACATTGCACCAACACCTTCCACCCCTCAGTTCTACCTCAGTCTCAGTCTTTGAGGAAAACATCCAATCTCAATTTAAACATTTCCATTGATGGAGAATCCACTATAGGCTGTAGTAAGTTCGTCCAGCATTTAATTATCCCGACTTTTAAAAAACTGGACTATTTTCCCCCCAGTCTGAATATCTCAAGTTTCAGTTTCTATCTATTGACCTTATTGTCCCTTTGTCTGCTAGACTGAGGAACCCATTACCACTATTTCATATGCTCACACTTTGAAGCCAAATCTCCCACAAACAGTAGTGTTTGTGAGAACCCTGCCACATTCACGGCAGGAATGAATCAAATTTATCTCCATGGGACTTGTGCTTTCTGATTCAATCTGCAACCATGTTAACAGAGGTGAGAAAAGACTCAGAGCTGAACTCCAGGAAATTTAGAAGTGATGGGTGGTGATGGTAGAGGTGAACTGCAATTGCAGCCTCTCACTACCGAAAAAGATGTGGACCTGGCTCAGCTGTGCACCCACTTATGTTCGGAGCACGATGCTGTTAGAAAAATCAAGAACACACTAATATTTCCTCACAATTACATTATTAAAAGGAGCTCATAATTCCACTTGCCCTGACCAAATCCTGGTTTGGTCAATTCAGTTCACTGACAATTTACGTGGCATTGCTGTGCACTGTAAAACTGCTGCCATATTCTGCAGCAGAGCCAAGTGCATTTAAGTGATGGGACAAAAGTTTCTACCATCATGTACTTGGAAATCCTTTGGCATGACATGCAGCCTATAAATGTAAGATATTTTATTGTTAGTAAATAATTATAATGATAAATGAAAAGACACTTGCCAACTGTCAGCAGGAATATTGTGAGGCTAGAAAAACAGCTGGAAATGGATACTTGGTTCAGTATACATACCCCTATCAATTAGAACCTGACATTTAATTGCCTGGCACCACTCCCAAGCGACTATCCTTCTCAGTACTATGTTCTGATGATTGGGTGGTATTTATTTCATCTCAAGGTTATATTCTGTTTATACCCTTTTATTAGTTCCGCAACACATCATAATTGAACCTTTTATGACCACACAGATTCTTATGGTTATTTTTATGATGACAATTGGTGGGTACCTGCCTGTAGGGTGCCATAAAATTATTTTTTTCTTTCCCTTTTTGTTTGCGTTTCATTAATTCAAGGCTATTTTGGAAAGGTCAAGGCAGAATGGTGCAGAATAATGGTGTTTTCAGATCAGAGCTACTTGCCAGGAAGCTTCACAGTAGCAGAACTTTTCCTACCCTATAAAATACTTTGCCACAGCTATCACAGTCTCTGTCATCTGTCACTTCCCCATTGGATCCTTGCAATTGGTGATATAGACCAAAGTCTCAGCCGAGGTAGAGACTGTGGTGTCCTACCTACTTAGCAGTGCTTCTTGAATGCAGTGCAGACTGGCTTCCAATAACATGTGCTGGTTTTGAATTACAATTCAGGCTATTCTGGCGTGGAATTTCTGTTCTCAATGGGGTGACAGGGTTCTCTGGAACAAAAGTGGAGGAGGGGTGTCAGCTTATACACCTGACTCGTCTCCTGTAGCCCAAGCAGAAAAACTCAGATTCATATCCCTATCCCTGTGTGTCGGCAGCAAGTATCAATTGACCTTTTTTGGAGAAGGAGGAAGAGAAAGTCAATCCTGAGCTGCGGCAGCTTCAATTCACAAGTAAGAATGCCAGCCAAATGAGAATCTCCACTCCATAGCTGTAGGGGGTATGCAGCTGGACCTGGGGTGACCAGATGTCCCAATTTTACAGGGCAATTAATCTTTTTCTTATAGAGATACCTATTGCCACCCCCATTTTTTATACTTTCTATCTGGTCATCCTAGCTGGACTCATTCACAATGTTCTGCTCCTTTCTGTTCTCTCACACATTCAAATAATCCCCATGTCAAGAATCAGAGTGCAAGGAGCCACGTGTATGAACGGTGTTCCTTGTATGATAATCCCTCAACCTCGTGTGAGCTTTCCATTCACAGTGCATTTCCATCACATCTCCCCTCCTCTCCACGAAGGTTCTGGCTCTGCTAAAATAATGACACCTAAATTGGCAGAGGTACGATAGGCTCGCAGAAAAAAAAAAGATGTGTTTTGACTCCTTGGAGAAGCTGATTCCCTCCTCAGCAACAAGTGGGTGTGGTGGAAAGTCTCCAGGAAGATTTTGTCTATGTTGCTGGTAACCCAGTGAACTAACCAGGCTTCATATACACTTCTGGAGATCAAGGATTTGAACCTGCATTTTCTAAAACTCCCAAATAATGCTTCACTGTGGCAGGACTGTGAGGTGATATCTTTTATTAGAACTACTTCTAAAAGATATTACCCCATCCATCTTGTGTCTCAAAGATCCTGGGACCAACATGGCTACTATACCACTGCATGCAGAAGTGTTCTATGATGTCACTCAGGCCTCATTTGCATGAAAAATTTGCACTAACTCACTTCAACCAGATTTTAAACTGATTTGGTTAAAGGGGTATAAACTCCTACAAATATCCTCTTATACTTTAAGAGCAGCCTATTTCAGTTTAGCTTAAGCTGAAGCTGTGTTTACACTGTGGGATCTATGGCATCAAAGCCACTACACACTAATTATGCTGGTATATTGCCATAATGTAGATGCAGCCCATGCTGATGGAAGGGTTTTTTTTTTCTCTCTCTCTAAGCCCTGGTCTACATGGAGCAACCAGAGCATCTATACTACCAAAGCCCATTATTTCAAAATAATGGGCTGGTTATTTCAAAATAATAACTCCTGCTTTCCATGAGAAATAATGCTTATTTTGAAATAGTTTTTTCAAAATAATGATAGTCTGTTCACTCCACTTCTGCTATTTTGAAATAACTGCTACCCAGAGTCATTCAAAGTAATTCCTTCCCAGTGTTTCCTGGGGCTCTAAGTTGAGGTAGAGTATCCAAATTAACGGAGCTTGCCTCAGACTAATTTTGAGGCTTTCCCATAGTGTGGACATGCTATTTTGAAATTATTTAGGGAGCTATTATTTCAAAATAAATTATTTCAAAATGATTTCTTAGTGTAGACATGTCCTTAATGTAGGAGCCCCACCTCCTGAGCAACAGTAGCTAGGACAATGTAAGCATTCTTCTGCCAACTTAGCTGTGTCTGCACCAGGGGGTAGGGTCAGCAAATCTACTGTGCTCAGTGGCATGGATTGTTCACACCCCTGCACGGTGTAGTTATGCTGACCTAAATTAGTCCAGGCCTGATTCCCAGCTGACTTGAACTAAGCCACAATAAGTTACTTGTACACTGAAATCAGAGCATCCACATAGTGGATTTTAACGAAATGGGGTTGAAGTCATGCTTTAAGTTCACCAGGCGGAGCTAGACCAAACTCGCATGAGCTAATGAATTTATACCTTTTACATTTACAACAGCTCAGGCACCTGATAGGGTTCAGCACCTCACAGGTTTCGGCCCTTGTCCAGAAAAGTAAAACCTCTCACTCAGCTGAAACCACTGTTTGTAGGGATTGAATCCTGGTTTCTTTACTCTTGCTCATTGCCATTGGTTTCAAAGGCATTTTATCTGAGTAAGAGCTGAGCAACAACTGAGTAACCGAAGCTGGTGGTAGTGACCTGCAATTAGACTATGGACAAATTTTACAATTTAGAGATGGCGACACGGTGTATTCTACATGCACTGGCAACCAGGTATTTCAATTGTTTAACACCAACAAGGTCTGTGGAGGGTATTTTCATTCATGATCCCTGATCCTCCTTTTCTAGCAATAGAAAGGAGAATAGTATTCATGCTACAATGAGAAGGAACTTGAGAATGTGAAGGGTTAGAGCTTTTGTTTTTTCCTCTAAAAGGAATGCCTATTAGCTAGTACTGCTGATCCACATTTTGATGAGGGCTTAAAATATAAATAAAAAGCGAGAATAGGGATGAAGAAACTTCAAACGTGCAACAAATCATTTTATATTGATAGAGTCCTGGGCTTCAATCCAAGCACAGCTATTGCCTTAATGCAGACTGATTTCAGGAGACTTAAAAATAGCCAAGATGCTATGGTGATTGGCAGGCCTGGTAGAGAAAGCTGCCAAACTCAAATTGAATCTCTCTCTTTTGAAGGACTCTGGGTAATTTAAGCAAGGCTACAAATTAAAGCACCCATGTATGACTCTCTGATGATTTAAACAAAACAAACAAACTGGAGGGTAACTATTTTTCCCTCAAGGGAAACACAAGGAAACCACATATCGACTGACCTTGACAAGACTGCAAGTCTGGAAAAGGTCCAAATAATCGATTTTCTGCAGCCTGGAAAGGGTCCAAATAACTGATTTTTTGCAACCTAGCACTGCACAGTATCATAACCAAATCATCTACTGTGCTTATTGGATGAACTCGGGGGCTCCTACAAATGGCAATTCCTTGTATTATGTTCTGTGAACATATGGGGCCCTCTCCGGATTTCACCAGGCAGAAAACGCAATTGCACTCCAGCTCTACCAAGGAGGAGAGCAGCAGTGACTAGAGACCATACCAGTTGCATCAGAGCATGTGGGCCGGAGGCAGTATTTGCAGAAGGGCCCTAACTACAGATACTCTAGCTAAGGTCCAGAGTGGCCAAAGGAGTACATTTGTGCATATTGAAACATTCAGCATGTGCAGAAAGGCCAGGGAGGCAAAGTCAAAAGGAGTTGGCTGGGGGGGGGGCCGGGGGCAGAAAGGAGGAATGTATTTTCTAATCCATTGAGAGTGCTCTGCCTGGCTAACAAATTTCACACATCTGTCTGAGGCTCCTGAGATATTGCTTCCAACAGTGATATAAATGAATTCAAATATACATTATGGGTCTGATTAATTTTCAGCGGGTGACATTTTTAAAATAAAATATGTGTCAAGTAATCTCCCTGTCATGTGGCATATGACAGGCCTCCGAGTGCTTGTACCTTCTGTATGTGTGAGGCTTACTGATATTTCACGCCTCAGAAAGTCACTGACTTAATACTTCAGAGAAGGAGTGGGTTGTTTATTTATATATTTATTAGCATCTGGTGCTTTGGCAGAGCTGCCAATGAAAATCAACACTTCAGTTCATTCAGTTTTCAAGTATTATTATTGATATTAGAGGAGTTCTCGAAGTACTGAATGTGCTAGGCACTGTATATAATATTTATGGTTACCCTTACCACAGCATCTCAACAGGAGGGCTGACAGTTTCCATAGGCCCCTGGACAAAGTATGTGCGGGGGCCGGCTCTGTGCCCCCAAAGGAGCAGGCTCTTGGGCAGAAGGGGTGGTGTTTGGGGTCCCTCTGAACCCCCAGAGCAATGTAGCACATGCAGTGTGGTGCTCCAGTGGCAATTTAAAAGGCAGTGGTGGCAACTGGGGGTATGTCTAAACTACAGCACTAATTCGAACTAACAGTTAATTCTAACTAAGCTAATTCGAATTAGTGCATCTAGACCAAAAAACTAATTTGAATTAGCGTTTTGCTAATTCGAACTAGCATGTCCACATTGAGTGGACCCTGAACCGAAGTTAAGGCTGGCTGGAACCAGTGCCAGCAGGGCGTCAGGTTAGGACTTAGAGCATGGAGCTGCTGCCTCAGGCTAGCCGAGGGCTGTGCTTAAAGGGACTCGACCCCCACCCCGGACAGACAGTTCTCAGGGTTCCCCGCTTGCTTGTCTACCTCGATGAGGGACAGCAAAGCAGTCCTGTCTTGGAGTGCCCTGAGTGCCCGCACTCGGTACATCACAGCACTTGGCCATCAGCCTGGCTGCACTTGCCACAGGCTGCCATCCGGGGGGGTCAATCGGGGGGCTGTCAGGATCCAGGAGGCCCTGCAGGAGAGCTTCCACCCCGAGGAGCCCGCAGAGCCACCCCAGTCCTCCTCACCGGGGGTTCATGCCCCATTCCTCCCTCACCTCCTTCCACTTACCCTTCCCTAGTCCCCCTTCCTGATGTAAAAAATAAAAGACATGTGTTCAAAAATAGAAACTCTCTTTATTTAACAAAACTGGGGGGGGGAAAGGGGGATTAACCTCTGGGGAGACTTGGAAAAGGAGGTGGGAGAGGGGAAGAGAGAGGGTGGGAGAGGGGAGGTGGAAACCTGGGAGGAGGGAGCTGGAAGGGGGAAGCCAGGGGAAGAAGGAGGAGGGGAAGTCTAAAACTATGGTATGCCATATCTTCAGTACTGTGTACAGATGTGGTCTCCTCACCTCATATTTTGGCCTTGGAAAGGGTTCAGAAAAGGGCAACTACAATGATTAGGGGTTTGGAACAGGTCCCATATGAAGAGAGGCTAAAGAGACTGGGACTTTTCAGCATAGAAAAGAGGAGACTGAGGAGGGATATGATAGAGGTCTATAAAAGCATGAGTGGTGTGGAGAGGGTGAATAAAGAAAAGTTCTTCATTAGTTCCCATAATAGAAGGACTAGAGGACACCAAATGAAATGAATGGACAGCAGGTTTAAAACTAATAAGCAAAAGTTTTTCACACAGCACATAGTCAACCTGTGGAACTCCTTGCCACAGGAGGCTGTGAAGGCTAGAACTATAACAGAGTTTAAAGAGAAGTTAGATAAATTCATGGAGGTTGGGTCCATGGAGTGCTATTAGCCAGGGGGTAGGAACGGTGTCCCTGGCCTCTGTTTGTGGAAGGTTGGAGATGGATGGCACGAGACAAATCGCTTGGTCATTGTCTTCGGTCCATCCCCTCTGGGGTACCTGGTGCTGGCCACTGTCAGCAGACAGGCTACTGGGCTAGATGGACCTTTGGTCTGACCCAGTACGGCCATTCTTATGTTCTAAGCTCAGGGCTCAGGGTCCGGGGTCTCACTGGACCAACTTGATTTTCATACAAACCTGCTCCTGGGTTCACATGTGGCCTTTGGTGGCCAGGCTGGCAGCTATCCTGCCCTAGACGGCCGCATTCCTGTGCCTGGTGCGGAGGTCGTGGACGTTGGAGGCCTCCCCCCAAATCTCGATGAGGTCCACGATCTCTGCATTAGACCAGGCGGGCGCCTGCCTCTTGCGGCCCCGGGCAGGCTCCTGGGAGCCACCAGCCTGGTCCTGGGAAGAGGCGGAGGGCTGGGTGGCAGCGGGTGGCTGGCTCATGCCGTGCCAGGTGCAGGGTCTGCTGGCTGGGTGCTGGCAGGCTTGCAACTGGCACGAGCACTGTAGCCAGACCATGCCCCTTTAAGGGCTCCAGGGCCAGGAGGGGGACAGAAAAGTTTCCCTGGTTTGGCCCAGAGTGGCCACCAGGGTAAGCTGGGAAGGGCTAGCCTCCAACTAGTTCGAATTAAGTGGCTACACAGCCCTTAATTCGAACTACTTAATTTGAACTAGGCATTAGTCCTCATCGAATGAGGTTTACCTAGTTCGAATTAAACGCTCCGCTAGTTCGAATTAAGTTCGAACTAGAGGTTTGTATGTATAGATACTATGAAAGTTCCTCATGTTTTCAGGAAGAACAGCTCTTGCACAAGAGGGGGGTTTTGCACAAAAAGGCACTGTGTAGATGGCACCTTTTTGTGCAAAAACCTCTTGTGCAAAAACGGCTCCTAATTAATTATGCAAATGAAGCATGGCAATACGCTAATCCATGCTTCATTTGCATAGGCTTTTGCGGAACAGAGAAGCTGGATAGATGTAGCCTAGCTGTGCTTGCATCTGAGCCCTCAGTTTTTCTTATATTCTTCCTCTCAACATCTTTGTGAGGTATGTCAGTGTATTTATTTATCCCCATTTTTACAGATGGGAAACTGAGCAGAGAGAGAGGCTAGGTGATTTGCCCTGGGTCACATTGGATGCCTATGGCAAGACTGACATTTGAACCCAGATCTGCAATATCCCAGAGTAGTAGTTCTCAAACTTTCATATTGGTGACCTCTTTCACACAGAAAGCCTCTGGGTGTGAACACCATATAAATTAATAACACTTAAAGCATATTTAACACTATTACAAATGCAGGAGACAAAACCAGGTCTAAGGTGGTTGCTGACAGCTCACAACTCCCCCCCCATATTAACCTTGCAACTCCGTGGGAAGCCATGACTCCCAGTTTGAGAACCCCTGTCCTAGGGTAGCATCCACCATTCTCACACAAGTGTCTAGAACCGAAATAGACAGTACAGAAGAAAAAAAAAGGCTGAAAGAACCAGTAACCTTGTTTCACAGATGGAGACTGAGGCACAAAGGAAGATTAAATGAATTGAAAAAGCTCCCTAAGTCCGTGGCACAACAGGGACTCAAATCCACATCTCACTCCTGCTAATACCAGTTCTTTAGCCACTAGCAGCTTTGACCAATCCTTCCTTCCTACAGCAAGCTGTGTGCAGGTAAAGCTAGTTCAGTGAATGATCCATCTTTTATGTGGCCTATAAAACCTACAGTTCTAAAGGAAGTATTCACTCTTCTCATGCATCTTTAACATCTCTGCCAACTTGGACTGTGTGTGTGCACAAACCTTCCCAAAACAGGAAAATCTACCCCAAAACAGCATTTCATTATGCACCAAAGATCCTTAAGAAAACATATACTGCTTTGAATTGCACACCTTTGCAAAATGTTTCTCAGTAACTAAAATACCTCACTTGAAGTACCCAAAACAGGACTAAAAACTCAGGACCAGATTTTGCCATGGAATTCCTCATTTTAACTTGGGTCCTTGGGTTTATGGGACAGATTTTATCCAGGCAGGCCATGGGGGTGTCCCAAAGTTTGAACTCTGGGGGCTTGAATCAACAGACTTCATTTCAAGCTCTTGGTTTTTATTCCCTGCCTGGCTTTCCCCAGGCAGCCAGATGGCAAAGAGCCAATATGTGTCTCACTGGGTATTTTAGTGCTCCTATTATACATCTTTAATGGGTCGGGGGGATGCTGGATCTCTATTATAAAATTTTCCTGTGCCAAATACACTCTTGGTGCAATCACTAAGTAGGATCCCTATTTAAAGGTCAACTTTTGCTCATTCCTCTAAGATGATTAAAACATAAGCATATATTACATGTCCTGCCTAGCCTATTAGAAAGGTCAAATGTTATAAGAAAACATACCTTCAGTTCTAAATGTAATTACACTTCCTGAAAATCACATTGCTTCTATTCTTTTTGAAATACAAAATGGGATTTTCATACAGGAGGCAGCACAGCAGAACTGGTAAATTCTTTGTATGTTACCAAGATGTGGGGAAAAAAATTCTGTTTGTTCAACGCCCTGTGAAAATGACAAGGTTCCGCAGAAGTGCATCTCCAGCATTTCCAGCCTGAGCTGGGATAGCATATCAGGAATGGGATTTGACACATTGTATCAGAATTATAATTAAGGTCATGTTCAATTTTTCTCCCTTTTATCAATGTTAATTTTCAGGATTTAGTAGGTCAACAGGAGTTTTATTAGTTACTCCTACTACGATTGTACTTAGGAACCTCAGACAAGGATGAAGTCCCCATTGTATGAGGTTTTTTACAGACAAAGATGGCCCACACAGCTTACAGCTCTGGTGGTAGACAGGTTGTAATCTGTGGAAGCAATAGAGAAGCAGCAGTAAGGAAGGGATAAGATAAGAAATTGAACAAACTGTAGCAGGAAACCGGAAGCCAGAGCTTACCATAGTTGTGCCATTAATTTCATTATACTTGGGATCCAATCTTCAGTAAACTAATTGTCAACCCGCTTCTACTTTTATTGTTTTAAACCAGTTCAGCAGTGCCAAGGGGTACTAAATCAGGTGTAAATGTAATTGCTCTGTAAAGTGATCTAAGTGTAAATGAGAATCTGGCAAAACAAAGAGTAAATTATGCCATTAATATCTATAGAACTACTCATAAGTGAAGGTACTCTTAATTATGTCTGAACAGCCCTGCAATAGGGAAACTCAACGAACATTAATGCACGAGGCTTTTCATTTCTTATTTTGCTGTGTTTGTATCTTAAACTGATTGACAGCATCACTTCCTCCATTTTATAGCATTCCAGCATAGTAACTATGCCATTACATTGTGCAGTTACAAGACTATTTAGCCTGTTTGCTTCCCTCTTACAGAGCCTATTGGAGCATATATATCCAGGCCTTTTCCACTGAAGTAAAACATTAAGATGTCCCTCCATGATGGATCAGTTTAGACAAATGCACATCAAGTGCACAGTTCTTAGAGAGAGAACAGTGTGTATTTCTGGTTCACCCAAGGGGGGTGGGTGAAGCAGTTGACTATTAGCAGACCACCGAATAAATGCTGATAAAAACTGCATTTGCTGTCTAACAGTTACAGACAGCAGATAAAGAACATTGCAAAATGGAACAAGTGTTACTGACTGAGGTTTTTGTAGATCCTTTATTACAATTTAAAAGGAACATATTGATTGTATTATTTCAGAGCTTAAGAAAAAGATCTGGTCTTTCTTTTATTTTAATGGCACTTTTCAATTTAGGAATCAGGAAAAAGACTCTGAGAAGATGGTTTTCCTTGACAAAGTTGTTAGAGACTCTTAGGGTGCATCTAGACAGCACCCTTCTGTTGGAATAAGCTACGATTCCAAGTCTTAAACTGAAGAGCATATTTCAAAATAAGGCACTATTCCAAAAAATCCCTTAACC
Source organism: Pelochelys cantorii (assembly GCA_032595735.1). Taxonomy (NCBI): domain Eukaryota; kingdom Metazoa; phylum Chordata; order Testudines; family Trionychidae; genus Pelochelys; species Pelochelys cantorii. The sequence goes on along the minus strand of CM064355.1, from coordinate 7,471,504 downwards.
CTCGTGGAACGAAGGTTACAAGGATACTGGAATAGTGCGCCTGCTATTTTGGGAAGTAGCGGGTGCTTTTAAAGACGCGGCATTGCTATTTCGGGATACTTCTGAAAGAGCAACGCAGTCTAGACCTACCCTTACTTAGCCATTGTAGCAACCTAACTTGCATTAACTTGACATACATGATAACTGGAAGTGTTTTGTTAATTCTCTACTTTTTGTATTAAACGTTATGCTTAATACAGCCTGTTTGGCCTTTTCCTGTGCAGTAGAGGACTGTTTCGTATTAATAGTTTCAGAGGGGTAGCTGTGTTAGTCTGTAATTGAAAAAACTTTAAAAACAATGAGTAGTCCTGCAGCGCCTTAGAGACGAACAAAAAATGTAGATGGTATCATGAGCAAGTGGGTTGTGCCCACGAAAGCTCATGATACCATTTACATTCTTGCTAGTTTCTAAGGTGTTGTATTAATATACAGTGCCAGGCTGATGAATCACAGAACACTAGAACTGGAAGAAACCTCGAGAGGTCATAAAGTCCAGTCCTCTGCCCTCAAGGCAGGATCGAGCACTGGTCTTGGCAAAAGGCGGCCTGTGGGCTGGATCTGGATGCATCAGGGAGCCTCAGGCAGGCTCTCTGCTTCCCTCACCCCACCCGCATGCTGCTCAGAAAAGCAGCTGCCAGGCCATTTCTCTTTTAAAACTATAAGCCTGGAGGGGAAGGAGGGAGAAGCTTCAGGTGCTGCCCCTGCCCCCAGCACAATCCCATTGGCTGGTTTCTGGCCAGAAACTGGCCAAAGGGAGTTGCCTGCCTGAACAACAGGCAGCCATGGAGCATCACGTCCCTTCCCTTCCAGATCGTAGTGATTCACACATGCACATGGCCCTGCAGCCTGTGCGGGGGTGGGGCAGGTGGGGAGGCTGCTTCAGAAACTTGCTGGGCTGCTGGCTGGGGGTCACCCAGGTAAGTCTCCTGGCTAAAGCCTGCCTCTGTCACACCAGATCCTCCCTCCCAACCTTCAGCCCCCATTCCTATGCCCCTACTCAAAATACCCAAACCCTCTGCCCCCCCCCCGCACTCATATCCCCTCCTAGATCTGGCACCCTAATCCCCTTCCCCAGATCACAATTGCCTCATGCCCTAGGTCACAACCAAATCCCCCTGTATCCCCTCCTGTACTCCAATCCCCTGCCCTAGGTCACAATTCCCATTTTTTTCAGTCTTCCCCCATAGGTCATGTTTTCTAGACCTTTCGTCATTTTTATTGCCCTTCTCCTGACCCTCTCCAATTTTGCCCACATCTCAGAACTGGATGCAAATACTGCACCGTCCTTTGTGGGTGATGAATCTGAGGAACTGTCCCGGATTGAAGTGTCATTAGAGGAGGTTTTGGAACAAATAGAAAAACTTAATGTGAACAAATCTCCGGGACCAGATGGCATTCATCCAAGGGTTCTAAAAGAACTCAAATGGGAAATTGCTGAACTACTATCTGTGGTTTGTAACCTATCCCTTAAATCGGCTTCTGTACCTAATGACTGGAAGGTAGCCAACGTGACACCAATATTTAAAAAGGGCTCTAGAGGCGATCCGGGCAATTACAGACCGGTAAGTCTAACTTCAGTACCAGGCAAATTAGTTGAAACAATAGTAAAGAATAAAATTGTGAAGCATGTAGAAGAACATAATTTGTTGGACAAAAGTCAACATGGTTTCTGTAAAGGGAAATCCTGTCTTACTAATCTATTAGAGTTCTTTGAAGGGGTTAACAAACATGCGGACAAGGGGGATCCAGTAGATATAGTATACTTAGATTTTCAGAAAGCCTTTGACAAGGTCCCTCACCAAAGGCTCTTGTGTAAATTACATGGCCATGGGATAAGAGGGAAGGTGCTTTCTTGGATTGAGAACTGGTTAAAAGACAGGAAACAAAGAGTAGGAATAAATGGTAAATTTTCAGAATGGAGAGGGGTAACTAGCGGTGTCCCCCAAGGGTCGGTCCTAGGACCAATCCTGTTCAACTTATTCATAAATGATCTGGAGAAAGGGGTAAGCAGTGAGGTGGTAAAGTTTGCAGATGATACCAAACTGTTTAGGATAGTCAAGACAGAAGCAGACTGTGAGGGACTCCAAGAAGATCTCACCAAACTGAGTGATTGGGCAACAAAATGGCAAATGAAATTTAATGTGGATAAGTGTAAAGTAATGCACATCGGGAAAAATAACCCCAACTATACGTACAGTATGATGGGGGCTAATTTGGCTGTGACAAATCAGGAAAGAGATCTTGGAGTTATCGTGGACAGTTCTCTGAAAACTTCCACACAGTGTGCAGCGGCGGTCAAAAAGGCAAATAGGATGCTCGGAATTATTAAGAAAGGGATAGAAAATAAGACCCAGAATATCTTACTGCCCCTGTATAAAACTATGGTATGCCCACATCTTGAATACTGTGTACAGATGTGGTCTCCTCACCTCAAAAAAGATATTTTGTCCTTGGAAAGGGTTCAGAAAAGGGCAACTAAAATGATTAGGGGTTTGGAACGGGTCCCATATGAGGAGAGGTTAAAGCGACTGGGACTTTTCAGTTTAGAAAAGAGGAGACTGAGGGGGGATATGATAGAGGTATATAAAATCATGAGTGGTGTGGAGAGGGCCGATAAAGAAAAGTTATTTATTAGTTCTCTAAATAGAAGAACTAGAGGACACCAAATGAAATTAATGGGTAGCAGGTTTAAAACTAATAAAAGAAAGTTCTTCTTCACACAGCGTGTAGTCAGCCTGTGGAACTCCTTGCCAGAGGAGGCTGTGAAGGCTAGGACTATAATAGAGTTTAAAGAGAAGCTAGATAATTTCATGGAGGTTAGGTCCATAAAAGGCTATTAGCCAGGGGATAAAATGGTGTCCTTGGCCTCTGTTTGTCAGAGGCTGGAGAGGGATGGCAGGAGATAAATCACTTGATCATTGTCTTCGGTCCACCCTCTCTGGGGCACCTGGTGCTGGCCACTGTCGGCAGACAGGATACTGGGCTAGATGGACCTTTGGTCTGACCCAGTACGGCCATTCTTATGTTCTTATATGTTCTAATTGAGGCCTAATTGGCAAAGAGAAGAGCAGAAGATTTACTTCCCATGTCTTGCTCACAACCCTCCTGTCAATGCATCCCAGAATCATGTTTGCTTTTTTTGCAACAGCATCACACTGTTGACTCATATTTAGCTTGTGGTCCTCTATGAACCCCTAGATCCCTTTCTGCAGGACTCCTTCCTAGGCACTCACTTCCCGTTCTGTATTTGTGAAACTGACTGTTCCTTCCTAAGTGGAGCACTTTGCATTTGTCCTTATTAAACTTCATCCTATTTAACTCACATTTCTCTAGTTTGTCCAGATCATTTTGAATTATGACCCTACCCTCCAAAGCACTTGCAACCCCTCCCATCTTGGTGTCATCTGCTGTAGTAGATTGTTAAAGTTGAAAGGTCAATAAGTTGATTACAACCATGGTTTAGTCAACTGTACACTGTGGATTTAAATTAGGGATTATATTTAATCTTAGTCTTTTTAACCCTGTTAAGTAAAGGTGTTTAATTCTAATTTAAGTATATTAGATGTTTATTATTTACAACTGGTATTTTTTACTTAGATCCATGCCATCGATTATTATTATTAGAATGGATTTATTTCTGGAGGTTGCTGAGGCATGCCATTGAGTGTACAGGAGCCAGCCAGGAGGAAGCACTGACAATTGTGTACTCCTTTAGACGTAAGGAACTGCAACAGAGAGGTGGATAGAGGATTCCCACCTATCCAACATGACCACTGGGATACTCAGGATCTCCTTTAATATCAACAACTTCAGGCACCCCGGTGAGTGCTGGCACTGAAGATACAAAAGCAAATTTCAACCACAATTGAAATAACAGTGCTGTACAGAAAGGTGAAGGATTTCTGAGTGATTAAGGAACTAGACTGGGACCTAGATAGATCTGAGTTCAATTCTGTTGCACCACAACATTCCAGGAGGGCTTGCAGAACCCACAAGCTCCTGTCTGTAAAATATGAACAATTCCTTTGTTTCTCTTCTGTCTATAAACTGTCACATGTTTGGAACACAGACTGCTCCCACCATGTAGGCACACCCTGAATGCACTGCAGAGGTGTGACTTCTAAAGCTTAGAACATAAGAACATAAGAACATAAGAACGGCCGTACCGGGTCAGACCAAAGGTCCATCTAGCCCAGTATCCTGTCTGCCGACAGTGGCCAGCACCAGGTGCCCCAGAGGGGGTGGACCGAAGACAATGATCAAGCGCTTTGTCTCCTGCCATCCCTCTCCAGCCTCTGACAAACAGAGGCCAAGGACACCATTTTATCCCCTGGCTAATAGCCTTTTATGGACCTAACCTCCATGAAATTATCTAGCTTCTCTTTAAACTCTGTTATAGTCCTAGCCTTCACAGCCTCCTCTGGCAAGGAGTTCCACATGCTGACTACACGCTGTGTGAAGAAGAACTTTCTTTTATTAGTTTTAAACCTGCTACCCATTAGAGGAGGTTTTGGAACAAATAGAAAAACTTAATGTGAACAAATCTCCGGGACCAGATGGCATTCATCCAAGGGTTCTAAAAGAACTCAAATGGGAAATTGCTGAACTACTATCTGTGGTTTGTAACCTATCCCTTAAATCGGCTTCTGTACCTAATGACTGGAAGGTAGCCAACGTGACACCAATATTTAAAAAGGGCTCTAGAGGCGATCCGGGCAATTACAGACCGGTAAGTCTAACTTCAGTACCAGGCAAATTAGTTGAAACAATAGTAAAGAATAAAATTGTGAAGCATGTAGAAGAACATAATTTGTTGGACAAAAGTCAACATGGTTTCTGTAAAGGGAAATCCTGTCTTACTAATCTATTAGAGTTCTTTGAAGGGGTTAACAAACATGCGGACAAGGGGGATCCAGTAGATATAGTATACTTAGATTTTCAGAAAGCCTTTGACAAGGTCCCTCACCAAAGGCTCTTGTGTAAATTACATGGCCATGGGATAAGAGGGAAGGTGCTTTCTTGGATTGAGAACTGGTTAAAAGACAGGAAACAAAGAGTAGGAATAAATGGTAAATTTTCAGAATGGAGAGGGGTAACTAGCGGTGTCCCCCAAGGGTCGGTCCTAGGACCAATCCTGTTCAACTTATTCATAAATGATCTGGAGAAAGGGGTAAGCAGTGAGGTGGTAAAGTTTGCAGATGATACCAAACTGTTTAGGATAGTCAAGACAGAAGCAGACTGTGAGGGACTCCAAGAAGATCTCACCAAACTGAGTGATTGGGCAACAAAATGGCAAATGAAATTTAATGTGGATAAGTGTAAGGTAATGCACATCGGGAAAAATAACCCCAACTATACGTACAGTATGATGGGGGCTAATTTGGCTGTGACAAATCAGGAAAGAGATCTTGGAGTTATCGTGGACAGTTCTCTGAAAACTTCCACACAGTGTGCAGCGGCGGTCAAAAAGGCAAATAGGATGCTCGGAATTATTAAGAAAGGGATAGAAAATAAGACCCAGAATATCTTACTGCCCCTGTATAAAACTATGGTATGCCCACATCTTGAATACTGTGTACAGATGTGGTCTCCTCACCTCAAAAAAGATATTTGGCCTTGGAAAGGGTTCAGAAAAGGGTAACTAAAATGATTAGGGGTTTGGAACGGGTCCCATATGAGGAGAGGTTAAAGCGACTGGGACTTTTCACTTTAGAAAAGAGGAGACTGAGGGGGGGATATGATAGAGGTATATAAAATCATGAGTGGTGTGGAGAGGGCCGATAAAGAAAAGTTATTTATTAGTTCTCTAAATAGAAGAACTAGAGGACACCAAATGAAATTAATGGGTAGCAGGTTTAAAACTAATAAAAGAAAGTTCTTCTTCACACAGCGTGTAGTCAGCCTGTGGAACTCCTTGCCAGAGGAGGCTGTGAAGGCTAGGACTATAATAGAGTTTAAAGAGAAGCTAGATAATTTCATGGAGGTTAGGTCCATAAAAGGCTATTAGCCAGGGGATAAAATGGTGTCCTTGGCCTCTGTTTGTCAGAGGCTGGAGAGGGATGGCAGGAGATAAATCACTTGATCATTGTCTTCGGTCCACCCTCTCTGGGGCACCTGGTGCTGGCCACTGTCGGCAGACAGGATACTGGGCTAGATGGACCTTTGGTCTGACCCAGTACGGCCATTCTTATGTTCTTATGTTCTTATATGTTCTAATTGAGGCCTAATTGGCAAAGAGAAGAGCAGAAGATTTACTTCCCATGTCTTGCTCACAACTCTCCTGTCAATGCATCCCAGAATCATGTTTGCTTTTTTTGCAACAGCATCACACTGTTGACTCATATTTAGCTTGTGGTCCTCTATGAACCCCTAGATCCCTTTCTGCAGGACTCCTTCCTAGGCACTCGCTTCCCGTTCTGTATTTGTGAAACTGACTGTTCCTTCCTAAGTGGAGCACTTTGCATTTGTCCTTATTAAACTTCATCCTATTTAACTCACATTTCTCTAGTTTGTCCAGATCATTTTGAATTATGACCCTACCCTCCAAAGCACTTGCAACCCCTCCCATCTTGGTGTCATCTGCTGTAGTAGATTGTTAAAGTTGAAAGGTCAATAAGTTGATTACAACCATGGTTTAGTCAACTGTACACTGTGGATTTAAATTAGGGATTATATTTAATCTTAGTCTTTTTAACCCTGTTAAGTAAAGGTGTTTAATTCTAATTTAAGTATATTAGATGTTTATTATTTACAACTGGTATTTTTTACTTAGATCCATGCCATCGATTATTATTATTAGAATGGATTTATTTCTGGAGGTTGCTGAGGCATGCCATTGAGTGTACAGGAGCCAGCCAGGAGGAAGCACTGACAATTGTGTACTCCTTTAGACGTAAGGAACTGCAACAGAGAGGTGGATAGAGGATTCCCACCTATCCAACATGACCACTGGGATACTCAGGATCTCCTTTAATATCAACAACTTCAGGCACCCCGGTGAGTGCTGGCACTGAAGATACAAAAGCAAATTTCAACCACAATTGAAATAACAGTGCTGTACAGAAAGGTGAAGGATTTCTGAGTGATTAAGGAACTAGACTGGGACCTAGATAGATCTGAGTTCAATTCTGTTGCACCACAACATTCCAGGAGGGCTTGCAGAACCCACAAGCTCCTGTCTGTAAAATATGAACAATTCCTTTGTTTCTCTTCTGTCTATAAACTGTCACATGTTTGGAACACAGACTGCTCCCACCATGTAGGCACACCCTGAATGCACTGCAGAGGTGTGACTTCTAAAGCTTAGAACATAAGAACATAAGAACATAAGAACGGCCGTACCGGGTCAGACCAAAGGTCCATCTAGCCCAGTATCCTGTCTGCCGACAGTGGCCAGCACCAGGTGCCCCAGAGGGGGTGGACCGAAGACAATGATCAAGCGCTTTGTCTCCTGCCATCCCTCTCCAGCCTCTGACAAACAGAGGCCAAGGACACCATTTTATCCCCTGGCTAATAGCCTTTTATGGACCTAACCTCCATGAAATTATCTAGCTTCTCTTTAAACTCTGTTATAGTCCTAGCCTTCACAGCCTCCTCTGGCAAGGAGTTCCACATGCTGACTACACGCTGTGTGAAGAAGAACTTTCTTTTATTAGTTTTAAACCTGCTACCCATTAATTTCATTTGGTGTCCTCTAGTTCTTCTATTTAGGGAACTAATAAATAACTTTTCTTTATCGGCCCTCTCCATACCACTCATGATTTTATACACCTCTATCATATCCCCCCTCAGTCTCCTCTTTTCTAAACTGAAAAGTCCCAGTCGCTTTAACCTCTCCTCATATGGGACCCGTTCCAAACCCCTAATCAATTTAGTTGCCCTTTTCTGAACCCTTTCCAAGGCCAAAATATCTTTTTTGAGGTGAGGAGACCACATCTGTACACAGTATTCAAGATGTGGGCGTACCATAGTTTTATACAGGGGCAGTAAGATATTCCGGGTCTTATTTTCTATCCCTTTCTTAATAATACCTAGCATCCTATTTGCCTTTTTGACCGCCGCTGCACACTGTGTGGAAGGTTTCAGAGAACTGTCCACGATAACTCCAAGATCTCTTTCCTGATTTGTCGTAGCCAAATTAGCCCCCATCATACTGTACGTATAGTTGGGGTTATTTTTCCCAATGTGCATTACTTTACACTTATCCACATTAAATTTCATTTGCCATTTTGTTGCCCAATCACTCAGTTTGGTGAGATCTTCTTGGAGTCCCTTACAGTCTGCTTCTGTCTTGACTATCCTAAACAGTTTGGTATCATCCGCAAACTTTACCACCTCACTGCTTACCCCTTTCTCCAGATCATTTATGAATAAGTTGAACAGGATTGGTCCTAGGACTGACCCTTGGGGGACACCACTAGTTACCCCTCTCCACTCTGAAAATTTACCATTTATTCCTACCCTTTGTTTCCTGTCTTTTAACCAGTTCTCAATCCAAGAAAGGACCTTCCCTCTTATCCCATGGCCATGTAATTTACACAAGAGCCTTTGGTGAGGGACCTTGTCAAAGGCTTTCTGGAAATCTAAGTATACTATATCTACTGGATCCCCCTTGTCCGCATGTTTGTTAACCCCTTCAAAGAACTCTAATAGATTAGTAAGACAGGATTTCCCTTTACAAAACCCATGTTGACTTTTGTCCAACAAATTATGTTCTTCTACATGCTTCACAATTTTATTCTTTACTATTGTTTCGACTAATTTGCCCGGTACTGAAGTTAGACTTACCGGTCTGTAATTGCCCGGATCGCCTCTAGAGCCCTTTTTAAATATTGGTGTCACGTTGGCTACCTTCCAGTCACTAGGTACGGAAGCCGATTTAAGGGATAGGTTACAAACCACAGATAATAGTTCAGCAATTTCCCATTTGAGTTCTTTTAGAACCCTTGGATGAATGCCATCCGGTCCCGGAGATTTGTTAACATTAAGTTTTTCTATTTGTTCCAAAACCTCCTCTAATGACACTTCAATCCGGGACAGTTCCTCAGATTCATTACCCACAAAGGACGGTGCAGATTTGGGAATCTCCCCAACGTCCTCAGCCGTGAAGACTGAAGCAAAGAAATCATTTAGTTTCTCCGCAATGGCTTTATCGTCCTTGATTGCGCCTTTTATAGTTCGATCGTCTAGGGGACCCACAGGTTTTTTAGCAGGCTTCCTGCTTCTAATGTACTTAAAAAACATTTTGTTATTTCTTTTTGAGTTTTTGGCTAGCTGTTCCTCAAAATCTTTTTTTGCTTTTCTTATTACATTTTTACACTTGATTTGACAGTGTTTATGTTCCTTTCTATTTATCTCACTAGGATTGGACTTCCACTTCTTAAAAGATGCCTTTTTGTCCCTCACTGCTTCTTTTACATGGTGGTTAAGCCACGGTGACTCTTTTTTAGGTCTCTTGCTATGTTTTTTAATTTGGGGTATACATTTAAGTTGGGCCTCTATTATGGTGTCTTTAAGAAGTTTCCATGCAGCTTGCAGGGATTTGGCTCTAGTCACTGTGCCTTTTAATTTCTGTTTAACTAACCTCCTCATTTTTGTGTAATTCCCCTTTTTGAAATTAAATGCCAGGGTGCTGGTCTGCTGAGGTGTAAGCTTGCTAACATGTTGCATGATTGATCCATTTGAACACTGCTAGTGCACTGTTTCAGACAGCACTACATCAAAGCACACCACCAGTATTTGTTGTGTCCCTCTAGAAAGGCTAAACCACATTAAGGATAACAATTTAGGATTTGTCTACACTGCACCATTTTTTCACAATAATGGCCATTATTCTGGAAAAACAATACTAGCATCCATACTGCAATTGCATTATTTTGACAGAAAGTTGAAAAAACAGACGGCTTTTTCCAATAGCGGTAAACTTCATTCCACGAAGAATAAGCCCTTTTCCAAAAAAGCTTTTTTGGAAGAGGGTGTGTGTAGATGCTCCACTGCTGATATGTCAAAATAGCTCCTAACCAGGGCCATTCTAAAGTTATTCCTCCCCAGTGCCTCTCGGGGCTCTAAGTCGAGATAGCACGTCCACATTAAGGGTGCCTGCCTCGGACTAATTTTGACCAGTCCACTGTAGTGTGGGTGCTCTATTTTGAAATAAGCTTTTTCAGAAAATATCTTCCAGAAAAGCTTATTCTGAAAGAAGCTTGCAGTGTAAACAGATCTTGCTGCCAGTCAGATTATTCCTTATGTGATTCATGCAAATGCTTTAAGGCTCAAGGTCTGAGACGCAAATCATGTATCAGCAGCATTTGTGATTGTTAATACATCTCCTGCTACCTATTTATATTTAGCACTGTGGTCTTTGGGAGCTAAAATTTGTAACATTCCTCAATTAACATTTGTTTTTATTATTATTTTGTTAATATTCTTTCCCAGTTAGTTGTCCCCTTACAGAAAGTTACGTGGACTTCCCAGAGAAACATCTGGTCCTTTTATCCCTTTTGAAAGATCAACCCCCAATGCTATGAAAGTAATGCAAAAATTGAGTTTGGGAATAAACTGCCATATCTGCATTTTTTAAAAGAGATCACTTTTTCTTTAAGAAGTTTATTTTATGTCAGACATGCCTAGCATTTGCATTGAAATGAAGACCACAGAAAGAAGATACAGCACTAGATTTCATCAGGCTGATAAGATCACTCTGGCTTATTTCAGTTTATACTTTAAAACTAAGAGAATCGGATAGATCATTTCCCCACCTCTGTCCTCTGAAAAAGTAGTTATAGATATGATAAATACAAAGTAGCCATGTAGGGTGTAAAGGAAAATAACCATTTTCTTGATACTATATAATATCTAAGGTTCAGCCTAGATTACTTTCTTGATTAACATTTTTGCAGTCCCCAAATTGTTGATAGTTTAATTAGCTGCTCACCCAAGCCCTGCCTTGCCCTCTGCATGAGCTTTGCTTGCCCCTATACAGGGCTGGCATTGCCACTCCCTCTCCTTCCCCGCAAGTACCTCTGCACTCGAACAAAAAGTTTCCATAGAATAATAGAAAACTGGACCTGGAAGGACCTCAAAAGGTCACTGAGTCCAGTCCCCTGCCCTCATGGCAGGTCCCACCCCAGTCTAGACCATCCCTGACAGATGTCTATATAACTTGCTCTTAAATATCTCCAGAGATGGAGATTCCACAATCCCCCTAAGCAATATAATTCCAGTGTTTAACCACCCTGACAGGTAGGAAGTTTTTCCTGATGTCCAACCTAAACTTCCCTTGCTGCAGTTTAAGTCCATTGCTTCTTGTCCTATTATCAGAAGCCAAGGAGAACAATTTTTTTCCCTCCTCCTTATAACCCCCTTTTAGATACTTGAAAACCACTCTCATGTCCCCTCTCAGTCTTCTCTTTTCTAAACTAACCAAGCCCAGTTCTTTCAGTTTTCCCTCATAGTTCCTGTTATCTAGACCTTTAATCATTTTTGTTGATCTTCTCTGGACCTTCCCCAATTTCTCCACATCTTTTCTGAAATGTGGTGCCCAGAACTAGACACGATACTCCAATTGAGGCCTAATCAGCACAGAGTAGAGTGGAAGAATGACTTCTCGTGTCTTGTTCACAACATTCCTACTAATGCATCCCAGAATCATGTTTACTTTTTTTGCAACAGTGTCACACTGTTGACTCATATTTAACTTATCGTCCACTATGATCCCTAATTCCCTTTCAGCAGTACTCCGTCCTAGACAATCACTTCCCATTCTGTATGGCTGTGTCTAGACTACACCTCTCTGTCGACAGAGAGATGTAGATTAGGCACATCGAAATTGCTAATGAAGCAGGGATTTAAATATCTCATGCTTCATTAGCATAAACATGGCTGCCGCTTTTTTTCGAAACGGATCTTTTTAAAAAAAAATGAGAATTCTGTGAATGGCCATCAGAGCTTTCTTGCACAAGAGCGTCCATGACAGTGTGGATGCACTCTTGCACAAGAACTTTTTGCGGAAGATCTCTTCTGCAAAAAGTTCTTGCACAAGAAGCCTTCAGTGTAGACGTAGCCCCTGGGTTTCTGTCTGTAGAGTGGTGATAAAGATGCTAACCTCATTTCCAAAACACCTTGAGGTCTATGGATAAAAATTACTAAACAAAAGCTAGGCATTAATATAAATAGTGAGACAAGGTATGGTTTCTTCATAGTTTGCAGATTCAAAGATCCTGGAAATGTTCTAATACACAGGTGCACTGACTCTGTGACCTTAGTGTTATTTTTAGATTGATTTTCACAATATGGCATGTTATTTTTAAAGCCAATGCACACAGTGTATGTGCTCCAGGAATTGCTGCCTGGGGAAAAATCTGCTGCCTGCTATTTATTATAGGATGCTCTTCTAAATTTCTGATTGAAGACAATTGGTCCAGTCATGATAGATCAGCCAGAGAGTTTGCCATCTGGCTCAAAGCCTAATACATCTTATCTTCTATTGATTACCCAAGTGACACTACAGTACTCAGGTAAGGCTTTCCAACTCTGTACTAAAATCCTGACCATTTATTTTAAAGTATCTTGTAATGTTACTGGTGAGGTCTAATCGTCTAATATGACTAGGGACCCCCCCCCAATCCAAAGTCAATTTAAATCAATGAAAAGCTTCCCCCCCGCCCCAATAACTCTGCTGGTCTTTATACCAAGACCTAAGATATCAGTGTGGCTTTTCTCACTGAATGCTCCCATTGATTTCAATGTCATATATTCATTAATATACTAGGGTATGTCTACACTACCACCCTAGTTCGAACTAGGGTGGTTAATGTAGGCATTCGAAGTTGCAAATGAAGCCCGGGATTTAAATATCCCGGGCTTCATTTGCATCTTGCTGGGCGGGCGCCATTTTTAAATCCCCTTAGGTCGAACTCCGTGCCCGCGGCTACACGCGGCACGGAGCAGGTAGTTCGAATTAGGATCTCTAATTCGAACTACCGTTACTCCTCGTGGAGATCCTAATTCGAACTACCTGCTCCGTGCCGTGTGTAGCCGCGGGCACGGAGTTCGACCTAAGGGCATTTAAAAATGGTGCCTGCCCGCCCGGCAAGATGCAAATGAAGCCCGGGATATTTAAATCCCGGGCTTCATTTGCAACTTCGAATGCCTACATTAGCCACCCTAGTTCGAACTAGAGTGACAGTGTAGACATACCCCTACTTAGTATTAATATTTTAATGTGAAATTTCTCAGGCCTCTCTAATGCACTAGCTGTAGCTTTATGCACAGGTGTTCATGAAGAATTTTTAAGTATGCCATTCTAGCAGCGCTGCATTAAAAACATCAAAATTGTCTCTACAATAAAAGAATGTCTAACAATTCTCAGCCAACCAATTTTAATAAGAATTTTAGCAACTATATTCAGATTAAATGTTTCCCATATTGATGCATTAATAACCCCAAACCTGTACCTGGTAATATAAACAGTAAGGTGGGTTTTTTTTTTAAACAAACCCTTATTGGCTTATGCAGTCCAGTGATTAAAAAAATGAGAAAAACTTAAATAATAGAGAGAAAGTGCTGATCTGGAATTCATATGAACCAAGGTCTAAAAAACACATGGGCTACGTCTACACTGCACGCTTCTTGTGCAAGAACTGTTTTGCGCAAGAGTTCTTGCGCAAAAGTACTTGCGCAAGAGAGCGTCCACACTGGTCACAGCGCATCGTAAGTGTCATGTGCTTTTGTGTAGGTCCACCGTTGGTGCCGTCGTGATGGCAGTAAGTCCTGGGGGGATGCTGCACTCTCTGCCTGGGGGAAGGGAAGATTCCGGGGTGGGGAGAGTGGGGGACACCCCATCACCCAGGGGTTTGTGCCATCCCTCCCTCACATAGGCCTGCTGGTATGGGGGGGGAGCTGTGGGGTGAGGGGGCCCTGGTGTGTTTGGGGACAGAGGGCATCAGAGGGCATCACAGGGGGGCAGGCATCCCCCAAGGGATCATGCACTTACCCTGCTTCATTCGGTGCATTCCCCTGTGTTTCTGTGCACCCTTCTGCAGGTTGTCCATGCCATCAACGACATCCTGCTCCAGAGAGTCATCCGCCTTCGGGACATGGACACAACAGTGGCTGGCTTCGCTGTCCTGGGGTTCCCCAACTGCGGGGGAGCCCTGGATGCAAACCACATCCCCATCTGTGCCCCGGAACATCGAGCGACCCATTTTATCAATTGGAAGGGGTGCTTCTCCGTCGTGCTCCAGGTCCTCATAGACCACCGTGGCCGCTTCACAGACATTTATGTGGGGTGGTCTGGCAGGGCACATGACGCCTGCATCCTAAGAAACTCCAGCCTGCAAAACACTTTCTTCCCCCAGCGGGAAGTTACTGTTGGGGACATCCACATGCCGCCCTGTGTTGTGTGGGTCGGGGCCTACCCCCTGATGTCCTGGTTGATGCAGCCCTATACAGGATGGACGGACCCTGGCCGGGCAAGTTTCAATGACCACCTGAACTGGGCCTGCGACCAGGCTGAGTGCACCTTTGGCCAGCTGAAGGCGCGCTTTCATTGTCTGCTCACATGTCTTGAGATGGGTGAGCAGAACATTCCTGAAGTTGTGGCAGCGTGTTGTGTGCTCCACAACATCGTGGAGCGGAAGGGGAAGGACTTCCTCCTGGCGTGGATGGCAGCCGAGGGCCAGGCATTTGAACAGCCCTGCACAGCCGCCATCCACCAGGCGCACCACGATAGAGTGCACATACGGCAGGCCCTGAAGGACATGTTCTCCCAGGCCCCACAGTAGGGTCGCTTCTGTCTCCCATGTACATCTCCCTTCCATCCGCAACCCTTCCCTCCCCTGCTCCCCTCACCTCCCAATAAACAAAACCAAACCAGTTTTTTCTTAAAACAACAGAAAACTTTTATTTGTCTTAACAATAGGAAAGAAGGGTGGGCAATGGGAGGGGCCTCTGAACTGGGAGGGAGAGGAGGAAGGGGGCTCTCAACTGGGAGGGGGAGCTACTGGTGGGAGGGGTGGCTCCTGCCAGTGCCCCTGCGGGGGCGGAGGCCTCGCTGGCCTTCAGGCCAAGTTGGGGCAGGCAGCACGAGGTGGGCAGGATGGTGGAGGTGGGGAGGGAAGGGTGCAGCAGGTGGGGGCATGGCGGCAGCAGGAGGGGCGGCTGGAGGGGCAGCTGGAGGAATGGCAGGAGGGGGCATGGGCATGGCAGCGAGAGCAGGTGGATGTGGCTAGGCCATGCCATAGTGCACGGCGTGACCAATGTACTATATCAGGGTGGTAATAACGTCGCACATACGGTCACACCGTTGCAGAAACTGCCTGCTGCCGCCATTTCAGGTCATCGTCGATTTTTCTGGTGACCGCTGCCTCAATTCTCTTGATGGCCTGGACGTGCCACCGTAGTAGCTGGTCCCGCTGCCTGGCCTGCCGGACTGGTGCCTGGGAGGTTGGGGATGCTGCCACCGCCGCAGGACTGGAGGGTCCCTCGCTCCTGGATGGTCCTGCTGCAGAGAACAGAGATAAGGATGGGGCAGTCAGGCAGCCCTGCACACACTGTCCTTGAGCCCCGTGCCCTCCACCCTGAGCCCAGGTGACACCACACTACTGTGGCTTGGGCCCACTTGGTCCCCTGTGTGTATGTTTGCATACAGGACTCCCCCTGGAGTAAAGTGATCTTCCATGGATTGTAACCCCTTGGGAGACATCACTGTGACTGAAGACCCCTTGTCTGTGTCCTGGCCACTTGGCATGTGTTGTGTCAACCTGTGGAAATCCTTGCCAGGGGAGGCTGTGAAGGCTTAGGACTATTAACAGAGTTTAAAGAAGAGCTAGATAAATCCCCACATTGCATGGGAGGAAGTATGGCAGACGAGGTCTGGGGTCTCAGACCCCTGTCAATTGATGTCCTCGGAGACAGAGCCAGGGTGACTGGGGAGTGTACCGTCCTTGGAGCAAAACTCAAGTGGCCATAGGGCCAGGCCGATCGCTTCCCCGCTCCTCCTCCCGCTAGCTCAGACTAGTAGCCCAGGAAAGTGCGTGGCTGCAGTGAGGGGCTTCTCTCGGGGGCAGCCTAGGGACCGGGAGCAGGCGAGGGGCTCCGTGGGGGCCGTGCTCACAGGGCTGGCTTGCTGCGGTGTCCCCGGGAGCAGCTGCTGTGTCGCACGGCCAGGCATGGCTGCGTACTGTCTGTGTGCAGCACCCTTTGGGAGGTGTGGGGTCTGGCCTGAGCTCTTGGGGCCTTGGCTGCTTCTAGCCGGCACCTCCCTTCCCCTCCAATCAGGACGTGTGCAAGCATCAGGGTCCCAGGCGTGCCCTGGAGCTGCCTGCCTGTCCACATGCCACACAGTCAGGCTGCACGAGGTTGCACGTGCTGTTACACAGCGTGCAGCTCGAACTGCCTGGTGACACTCCCTCCCCCTCCCCCCGGGCACCCGGCTCCCCCCACCCTTGCGAGTAAGAAGCGCAACACTCACCAGAGGATCCTTCACCAGCCTCGGATGAAGCCCAGGAGACATCCTGGCTGCTCAGCACTGGCTCCAGGTGCAGGGTGACCGTGCTGCTGTGGTCGTCTCCCTCGTCCTCGGATCCAGACCCAGTGGGCAGGTCACCCTCCTCCTCCGCGTCACGTGGCTTGGTCACTGGGGGGCACAGGCTGGTGTCCACTGGCACCAAGGGTCCTGAGACTGCTGTCTCACCGAGGATGGTGTGGAGGTGGTTGTAGTGGGGACAGGTGTTGGCTCCTGCCCCCTGGCCCTCGGTGGCCCAGACATAGCCCGGGCGCAGCTCCTTCACCTTAGCCCGGACCTGTTCAAGGGTCCAGGCCGAATGTCCCTGCTGGGAGAGCGCCTGGGTCACGTAGCTAAAAATGTCTGCATTCCACCGACGGGCATGGGGGTTGTGGAGGGCTTCCTCATTGGCCTACAGGTCCAGAAGGGCCTCCACCTCTGCCTGGGACCAGCAAGGGGTGCTCCTCTTGGTGCCCCTCCAGGGCTCCTGGGAACCCTGGGGTGGCTGCTGGGAGAAGGGTGCAGGCTCTCAGGGGTGTCCCTCCGGAGCAGACATCTCCTCTAGGGGGCTCGTGGGTGCAGCAGGGCAGAGCTGCATGCTGGAGCTGCTGGCTGTGCTGCTGCTGCCATATGGCATCTGCAGGCTGCGTGTGGCTTTAAGTGGGGGGGGGTCTGGTAACCAGGAAGTAAGAAGCTGTGAGTGCGGGTACAGAGCGTCCAAGCAACCACTTGGCTTTTTTCCTGTGAGGCCAGTTCTTGCAACTCTTGGCTGCCTCTCTACACTGGTCTCTTGCGTAAGAACACTTGTGCAAGAAGGCTTCTTCCTGACAGGGAGCATCAGAGCTCTCACGCAAGAAACCCTGTTTTCTGACGCTATACTGTAGATTTACTTGTGCAAGAATGTGCGTGCCATGTAGACAGGTGGCAAGTTTTTGCGCAAGAACGACCATTCTTGTGCAAGAACCTGCCAGTGTAGACATAGCCCATGGCTATGTGGTTCTTGCATTAAAATAGGTAATTTCCCAATAAGACGGTGTCAACTTTTCACCACTGTTGTCCCATCTTTGTATCCTTTTTTTTTCTTTTCTTCAGCATCTGAGGAATGAGTTGTAGCTCACAAAAGCTTATGATCTGATATCCTAATAAATTTGTTAGTCTATAAAATGCCCCCGGACTCCCTGTTGTTTTGGCCAAAACAGACTAACAGGGCTACCCCCTCTGAAACCTATCAAGATACATTATATGATTAGGGAGTTTGCGAAATGTTTCAATCCAATCCAGCAACACTAGTTTAAAAACCTAAACCATCTAGGATGTGGATTTGCTGACATAGCAATCTTCAATATACCATATATGAGCAGGATTTCAATGGAGCGGTCTCCACTGGAATTTATTTATTGTGGTTTTAGCACCAAGACTATTTAATCAAAATAATGGAATGTAAAAATGTAGGAGAAATAAGAAAAGACTTAGATGCCAAACTACTTTTCAGTAAGCATCTGTGCACTTTCAGGACCCAAGGAGGTAGCAAACTTCAAATAGTTTGGATAGATTGATTAGTCCAGATAAGCACCTCAAAACTCAGATGTTTTTAAGAATAATCTGAATCTACAGAGTTTGTATTGCAACTATGTTTTGGGGATGACACGGGATTGAATTTGAGACTTCCAACGCAGAAAGCACAAGCCTCTACAGCTTGAGCTAAAAGCCTACTTACCACAGCTGGGAGTGGGTTATGGCATAATTTGGCTCTTAAAATTTAAGTTACTTCTCATACAATCACAATACATTGAAAACATCAGTCTTTACCATGTTCTGACACCAAGATTAATCTAGAGTATGGCAGGTCCAAAAATGTATTGTTCCAACCACCACCTTCTTCAAAAGTGGCAGCCCAGCAAATTCATGAAACATCATAGAATCATAGAGCTGGAAGAGACCACAGGAGTCATCAAGTCCAGCCCCTTGCCCAAAGCAGGACCACTCTCAACTAAATCATCCCAGCCAGGGCTTTGTTAAGCCAGGACTTAAAAAACTCTAGGCATGGAGATTCCACCACCTCCCTAGGTAACCCATTCCAGTGCTTCACCACCCTCCTAGTGAAATAGGTTTTCCTAATATCCAACCTAGACCTCCCCCACTGCAACTTGAGACCATTGCTCCTTGTTCTGCCATCCTTCAGTACTGAATAGCTCAATACATCAAGCTCACATACCAATTTGGGAACATCTGAATCTCAAACATTGGTCTGAAAAGCAGGGTACATTTACACAGCAGCATTATTCCGGAATAATGGACGTTATTCCAAAATAACATATTGCACATCTACACAGTAAGCCCGTTATTTCAAAATAAATTTGAAATAATGAACTTCTTACTCTGACTTCTGTAAACCTCACTGTATGAGGAGTAAGGGAAGTCAGACAAAGAGTGTGCTATGTCAAAATAAGTGCTGTGTAGACGTGCCCAAATTTGAAATTAGCTATTTCAATTTAAGCTGTGCAATTACCCTAGTTCAAGTTGCGCAGTTTATTTTGAGTTTAGCCCTGCTGTATAGATGCACCCCTAGATGGTAGACAGGAAACTCTGGGCATAGACACCAAGACACCCTGACTGAAGAAATTATTTTTTTTTTAAATTACACACAGGATTACCATCTCCAAATGTCCAATAGGCATTTATCAGCCCTGCCACTCTCACCGAACAAAATGGAATAGGTTTTAAAATAATATATTCAAATATGCATTTTGTGTTCTTTATTTGTTTCTTGGTATTTGCATCTTTACTAATGCAGTTTTCAAGCTTTGCTCTACATCTGTGAGGGGCAGAAAATTACCTTTTCTATTCTAATGAAAGCTGATATTTTTGCATAATCATATGACTCCAAAAACTGGAGCTTTCAGAAAACTCTCACAGTATAAACATAAGAATTGAGAACAAATAGGAAACTTCATTTTCTGAAATGTGCAGTGTCTTCTTTCCTAACTGAGAATAACTTTTTTTTTATCCCAGAAAGTGTGTTTACAAATAGGGGTATAAGAACTGAAAGAATCCAGATGCAACTCTTTGGTTCAGACTGAGCTCCAATTAATTCTTGCCATGCTTTTCTGGTTTTGCTTTTGTTTCCTTTTATCTATTTGCTGTCATCAGTAACTACAGGTGATTTATTTTTATGTCCACCTCTGTATGTATGAAAAGACCTGTAATTTGGGTGATGACCTTAATTTGTTCGATCCTCTAGACAAAATTCTATATACATTAACTAGTGACCAATATTGAAGATTGGGCAATTGCAAATAATTCCAAGGTGATCAATGTAGAAAAGTTTAACTCTGTTTTTATAACTCTCTGCACTTTAGAGAGGTTGGTTTAATTTTCATGTCAGTGAAGTCAGCTTCTGTTTGGTTTTATTGAAAAGCTAGGAGGAGAATGCTTTGAGCAACATGTCAAGGATATATGCTGGCAAAAGGGCAGCAAGGACTTCAAGCCTGAGCCCTCTTAACATCTTTCATGACTGAGTCTCTGGACTGAAATAATGTACCAGCACTTAATCCTTAGTATCTTTAATTCTACTCTGAGGGTTTAAATGCTGTCTCTATTATTTGTCTGTGCCCCCACCTTAGTGTCTGAATTCCTCAATCTTTTTCTCAAAACTCCCATGATGAAGGAAATTATCATTCCCATTTTACAGAAAGGAAACCGAACCACAGTGGAGCCATGTGATTTGCCCAAGGTCACACAGGAAGTTTGTGGCAGAGCAGGGAATTCAATGTCAATTTCCTGAGTCATGTATCATTATTCTTCAGAGGAGCAACACAAAGCATTGTGCACTATTAAATCCCACTAAAGTGTTCAAAATAGGGCTTAAGTGGCACATCACCCTTATTCTGTCTTCTCTCTGCACAGGTATGAACTTCAGCACACACAGTGCTTTGTCTATCACCCTTCATCAATACTGAATGAATGTTCAGAAAAAATACAGAAGGGACACAATGGGCAGATTCCTTCTCTGGTTCTTAAAGGTACGGAGCTTTAGTAGTTCAAACAAATTGGAAAGAGCGTTGCTCTGCTGTGATAGACGGTGCACCTCCACAGTGAAATTCATCCCTATTCTCATTGTGCCACACAACCTTTAATCAGCTTGTCCATATGGTTGTGCCGATTTTCTTCCACATATTGATCTGAGGAAGTGGGTCTGGCCCACGAAAGCTCATCACCTATAAACCATCTTGTTAGTCTTTAAAGTGCTACATAGCTCTGTCTTTTGTTTCATGTCCACATTAAGGGACCCTTCCTCAGACTAATTTCAAGGCTTCTCTGTAGTGTGGGCACACTATTTCGAAATACTTAGAATCATAATCATAGAATAATAGAACCATAGAGCTGGAAGAGACCTCAGAAGGTCATCAAGTCCAGCCCCCTGCTCCAGGCAGGACCAATCCCAACTAAATCAACCCAGTCAGGGCTTTGTTAAGCCGAGACTTAAACACCTCTAGAGATGGAGACTCCACTACTTCCCTAGGTAACCCATTCCAGTGCTTCCCCACTCTCCTAGTGAAATAGTTTTTCCTAATATCCAACCTGGACCTCTCCCACCACAACTTGAGACCATTGCTCCATGTTCTGCCATCTGTCACTACTGAGAACAGTCTTCCTCCATCCTCTTTGGAACCTCCCTTCAGGAAGTTGAAGGCTGCTATCAAATCCCCCCTCACTCTTTGCTTCTGCAGACTAAACAAACCCAACTCCCTCAGCCTCTCCTCGTAGGTCGTATGCCCCAGCCCCCTAATAATTTTGGTTGCCCTCCGCTGGACCCTCTCCAATGTGTCCACATCCTTTTTGTAGTGGGGGGCCCAGAACTGGACATAATACTCCAGATGTGGCCTCACCAGAGCCGAATAAAGGGGAATAATGACATCTCTGGATCTGCTGGCAGTGCTCCTCTTAATGCAACCTAATATGCCATTGGCCTTCTTGGCTACAAGGGCACACTGTTGACTCATATCCAGGTTCTCATCCACTGTAACCCCCAGGTCCTTTTCTGCAGAACTACTACTTAGCTGGTTAGTCCCCAGCCTGTAACAATGCTTGGGATTCTTCTGTCCCAAGTGCAGGACTCTGCACTTGTCCTTGTTGAACCTCATCAGATTTCTTGTGGCTCAATCCTTCAATTTGTCTAAGTCACTCTGGACCCTATCTCTGCCCTCAATGGGTATGTCTACACTAGCCCCCTAGTTCGAACTAGGGAGGCTAATGTAGGCATTCGAAATTGCAAATCAAGCCCGGGATTTAAATATCCCACGCTTGATTTGCATCTTCCCAGCCAGGCGCCATTTTTTAAAATTTACAAGTCCGGACTAACTGCCCGTGTCTACATGCGGCAGGGACCCGGTAGTTCGAAATAAAGCCCTAGTTTGAACTACCTGTTATTCCTCCTGGGCCCGGCCTTCTAGCCATCTTTCTATCCATCTTACTGTCCATTTATCCAGTCCACATTCCCTTAACTTGCTGGCAAGAATATTGTGGGAGACCGTATCAAAAGCCTTGCTAAAGTCAAGGTATATCACATCCACTGACTTTCCCACATCCACAGAGCCAGTTACCTCATCATAGAAGCTAATCAGATTGGTCAGGCATGACTTGCCCTTCGTGAATCCATGCTGACTATTCCTGATCACTTTCCTCTCTTCCAAGTGCCTCAAAATGGATTCCTTAAGGATCCCTTCCATGATTTTTCCAGGAACCGAGGTAAGACTGACTGGCCTATAGCTCCCTGGATCGTCCTTCTTCCCTTTTTGAAGATGGGCACTACATTTGCCTTTTTCCAATCATCCGGGATCTCTCCCAATCTCCACGACTTTTCAAAGATAATGGCCAAAGGTTCCTCAATGACATTTGCCAACTCCCTCAGTACCCTCAGATGCATTAAGTCCAGACCCATGGATTTGTGTACGTTTAGCTTTTCTAAATAGTTCCTAACCTGTTCTTTACCCACTAAGGGCTGTCCATCTTCATCCCATCTTGCGTCACTTAGTGCATTAATCCGGGAGCCAACCTTGTCCGTGAAGACAGAGGCAAAGAAAGCATCGAGTACTTCAGCTTTCCCCATTTCAGGAGTTAATATTTTGAACAAAGTTATTTTGAAATAATTTCCTAGTGTAGACATGCCCTTAGAGTAGGGATGTAATAGTGAATTAACAGATTAACAAAAGCTTATAGGTTAATGCTATAGAATACAAGCATTTCCCTCCCCACATACTTGCCAGTAAATTTTTTAGCAGCCCAGCCAGCAGCCTGGCTCAGTTCTGGCTCACGCTGGGTCTGGGATCTACCCCTGCTGCTGCTCTACATTTAAAGTGTATTAGGAGCCAGGTAGGCAGGCAGCCTGGCTCACTTCCAGCTTACACCATGTCCAGGAGCTCAGACCCCGCCTTAGACAGGGGCTGCTGCCATCCTGTGCTGCTGCCTCTTTATCAGAGGCAGCAGCACTGGGTGACAGGCAGCTGGTCCACAAGGAGAACTGGCTCCCCTCATGGATCAGCTCCCACCTGGCACCCTGAGCTGCTGCCTCTGATACAGTGGCTGCCACTGCCGCCCCCCACCCCGAAGGACTATAGAATCGTCAACTAACTGATAAAAATTCATGAGGTTACTCAACTAACTGATATTTAATATCCTCACCTTAGAGACGGGCTAAACCCACTTTCTCAGAAGGGTTTGAGTGGAGAAAAATAGGGGAACCCTCCGAGTATGTAACAGAAAAAGAAGGGAGGGTGGAAAGAAAAAAAAACCCTGTCAATTAAATTAAGGCTAAGTATGGGACACCTACAGCCCACTCAAATAGCCTCATTAGCACTGGCACTACAAGTGACAGGTTTTCTTTCTTTCCACTCTCCCTTCTTCTTCTGTTACATATGCTGAGAGTCCCCCTTTTATTCTCTACTCAAACTCACCTGCGGAAGTGGGTTTTACCCACAAAAGATCATTTTACTCTGTGTGTGTGTGTGTGTGTGTGTGTATTTGCAAGTTTCTAAGATACCACAGGACTGCGTATTATCACAGTATTATATTTGACCAGCTCAATATTAACCTGTATGTATAGGTAATAAGTGCAAATATCACTGTGTTGTGGAATGCCCCTCCCCCTTCTCTCCCTTTTCCTTAATTCTGAGCTTACCTGGTGTCAAGGAACTAGCAAAGTGTAAGGATTAAAACGGTGCACCCTCCCGCCCCCCCCGCCACCACTACTGAATAAGGCAGATTGCATTTTTCATTTGTGACTTATAATAGGTCTCAAGAAAGTGACATTTTTAAAGTGAGAAAGGTCAGTCTTGTCAACTTAAAAATAATTAGATCGTGCTACATTATCTGAATTGCTTGTTACTTTATAGAACCTTTTCCCTTAAAGGTCTCTAGACAAGCATGGAAATTACATATATATTTTCTCCCTTCAGGAATGTATTTTCAAAGGATTAAGAGCATTAGGTAGCTTTCCTTCACTACATGCCAGGAAAAGACCTGCTTGGATAAAATGGCCCAGGCTGCCTAATCTCTTACAACTATTTCTGATAGACACTATGCACAAAAATGAGAGACAGGAGACAGACTTCAAGGCATACCAGTGGCAAGAGACTCCATTATCATCCGTCTAACATCGTAATAGCTCTTTAAATGCAGGGTCCGATATCACAGCCGATCTTGGAGCCTTTCCAAAGACATCTTTGCTCACTAATCCCAGCTGGCAGGTATAATGCTGCAGTGAAAACTGCAGGGATGACTTGTTCTTACTTTTTTTATCACAAACTTGTTGTACTTGGTTTTTATCTAGCATAGTTTGTCACTTTCACCTTTAGATTTAGATTTCCCTGAATCTGCCTAATGCCATGCCAACACTAGGAATGCCTCTGATAGGTGTATCTCAGAAAGCTTTACTAAGGAGTTAAGTATCATGATTCCAAATTTACCGATGGCAAAACTGAGGCACAGCATGACCTGCCCAGCAGTCCAGTGACAGAACCCAGAAAAAGATCTCCTGAGGCCCAGCCCTTGATGCACTAGGCCACACTGTTTCTCTCAATATTTCTAATCACAATATAGCCAACCCCAAGCATTGAACTGTAAGTCAAACCCTGCAAAAATAATGAGATTGCGTTCAAAATACCCAATTTTTAAATCCCTTGGTGGATTCCTGAGACTCAGCCATTGTCTTACATTCCACATCATGCCATTGTGTATCCTAGGAGCATGGCTGTATGTAATACTGGAGGCCACCCTCATTTTACTTAAGTTAATGGCTGACTATTGATGGGAAGGAATGCAAAACACTGGAAGCAATCGATCCTGTGTTCTTTGTACACAAAAGCCCTGGTCCTGCTTGCATTGACATCAATGGCAAAACTCCCATTGTCCCAATGATGCGGGATCAGCCCCCAAAAGATTTGCATGGACATCATCGCTATATTTGTTTCAATGGACATTCTGAGCGCACAGTGAAAACAGTCGCCGGATCAGTTATACGAGGGTGTTTACACTTCCCAACGTCCTCCAGATTGACAGATCAGAGGAAAAAGAAAGAGTTTTAATTTAAACCAAGGTCAGCATTTAATAATCCCCATAGTGCTATAGTATTAATGTTGGAGTCTAATTTAACTATATTTTAATTCCTATTAAACAGCAAGTTAACAAGTAAAATCCTTGTAAATAAATAAACCTCAGCATGAGCAAGCTTCTGTGATCCTGAAGAAGGGGGCTAGACAAGCAACATGAAATTTCTGAAGTCTAATGTAATTATCAAAGCCATACTTCTGTACTGGCCGCTAACAATGGCTTCAAATGTGTCTGCGAAATTGTCTTTATTCTTGACTCCTTTAATGTCAGTCATTATTTGAGGGAAAAGGGGGAGATTTCAAGCTTTGCTCTGCTGACTGCCTCAAGTGTCCATTACCCCACCCCGTCTTCCCTGAGAAGTATCCTACAACCTTGGCTTAAGACACGGGGCTTTTCTAGATGGTGGGGTAATGTTGGGGTGCAAATGTACAGCCTGCTAGCATGCTGCACTAACTGGGAGGAGATCAAGGCATGCTAGGGACATTTTCATGTGTGGAAAGTCATCGTGCAGCATGCTAGCAGTGAGGTAGATTTACACCCCAGCTTTCCATCCATTAACTTGCTATCTAGACAAAGCCTTATATTCTCTATTGTTTTAAAATTGGGAGGCAGTGTGAGCCAATGGATAAGACATAGGAAGAAGACTCTGCAAACCACATTCCTCGGCCGACCTGTTATTTGACCTTGGCAGATCACCTCACCTCTCTTTGCCTTGGTCTCCCTACATGTGTAACATGGGGATAACAATACTTGTGTTCATTTGTAATGTATTTTGAAAACATTGATGAAAAACCCTTAAGTATCAGTGAAATCCACTCTCATTTTCATTTAATAGGCTATACACTATGCAGAGATGCTGCATGAAGAGCGGTCACATTTCTGAGAGGGTAAGTGGTAATTGTGATGAGGGCTGGCTCTCAGGGATTGCGCCTATGCTGCTTGTTCATGTCTAGATCAAACCCTCACTCCTCTTCCAGAGGGACAGGATTAAAGGTGCTCAACTGGAACAGCATCTGAATTCATTCCCACAGGCACTTCCCCTCAAATAGACTCCATAGAATGGCTCTTTCCTATTGACGCCGTCCCACACCGCTATGCTTCCACAGCCATGCCCCCCCACTTTTACCAATGGCTTTTTGACCCATATGCTGTACATACAGGCTGCGTCTAGACTGGCAAGTTTTTGCGCAAAAGCACCTGCTTTTGCGCAAAAACTTGCCAGCTGTCTACACTGGCTGCTTGAATTTGCGCAAGAACACTGACGATCTAATGTATGATCGTCAGTGTTCTTGCGCAAATACAATGATTCTCCCACTCGGGAAAAAGCCCTCTTGTGCAAATGCTTTTTGCGCAAGAGGGCCAGTGTAGACAACTGAGAACCGTTAAAAGCATTTGCGGAAAATCATGCCAGTCTAGACGCAGCCACAGAGAATAGGAGCCAGTCCCCATCCTGAAGGGCTTACAAGCTTTACAGATGGGGAACCGAAGCACAGAGCAGAAGTGACTTTATCAAGGCTGCACAGGACGTTTGTGCCATAGTCAGAAAATGAACCTCCCTCTCTCCTGAATCCCAATCCAGTATATTAACAAAACCAGACAAGCTTGCATTCCCTTCCCGCTGTGGAGGAAGTTGCAAGGTGTGATCCCCAAAGGGAAAGACTAATGTCTAATTTTTGCTCAGTTGAACATCCTCTCTGAACTTCCTGTTCAGTATCTAGAGCACAAAGACTGAGATTTTTCAAAGGTGCAAAGGGAGTTAGACTCCCACGCTAACCAGCTTTCCAAAGAAATTTAGGCACCTAATGCCCAATTGAAAGTCAGGGACTTAATGTCTTTAAGCACTTTTCTGAAACTCACCAGTAACCTATCTACATCTCTCAGGGTATGTCTACACTACAGAGTTTTGTCAGAAAAACAGCCATTTTTTCTGACAAAACTTGAGGAACGTCCACACTGCAATTGCATTCTTCCACGAGGAAGAAGCTTTTTTGAGAAAGAACTCTTTTGCAAAAAGGCATGTGTGGATGGGGAAGAGGAAGTTCTTTCGGAAGATGAGGAAAGAGGAAAGAGGAAAGAGGAAAAAGCACAGGTGCCCTGGTGGCCATTCTGTCCATAGCAATCACAGCTTACATGCAAGATAGCGTCCATTCAGTCTGGACGCTTTCTTTCGAAAAAGCAGATCGCTTTTTCAATGCACTTTTGCAGTGTGAATGCTCTCTTTTGAAAGAAGTTTTGTCAGAAGCTCTCTTCCGAAAAAAGCTTCTTCCAAAAGAAGCCTGTAGTCTAGACGTAGCCTCAGCGCTCAAGACTCCTTTCCTTTGACTCATTTGAAAATGTTTACCTGAATCCTTACTTACACATTGCTGTGCTTCTGACCCTCCCTCCATTCTCTGCCAGCACATCTTTTATTGCCTACTGTGTCATATTCACCCAATGAAAATTTTCAGGAGCAGCAATTTATTCCTGATATCTACCACAGCACATATAATGTGGGATGAATAGAAGATAAATAAGACACCTCCATTTACATGCAGATCTTCATTGTCATCATCCTATTTAAAACTTTAAAAAACCACTCTGAATTCAAATTTCAGCCAGCTGAGACCATTAAACAATAGTTCTAAGATGAATTTCAATTAACCCAACACATTTACGATTTGCTCTCTTCTGTCTTGGGTCAGCATTATCATTAGGTTACAATTTATGAGCAACACAGGGAAACCCAATTAATTGACTGTTAAGAGATGAAGACAGTTGCATTAAGTTTGCACATTCAACAAAAATACAATATTGGAGACCCAACATAAAACCTCACAAATTATATTTTAAAAGGTCTAATTCTTGTGCGCAGATCTCACTGAAATTAAGCAAACCAACATGCATCTATTCAGAATTTTGCTTCACAAAATAGGCCATAGAATCCTGCAATCATTATGCATCTGCTTAACTTTATTCATATGAAAAATCTCAAGAGACACAAATGGGAAAATCAGTACCCAAGTGTACAAATCCACCTTAGTAAACTGAGGTGCTGGACCTAATTCTGACGTCAGTTGATTGGGAATGAATGAGACTAGAACCTGACATATTCTGTGTTTAACATAAAGTGCCATGGAGGTGGAGTTCAAGTCTGGATTAGGCTTTGCTAAAGTTCAGATTCAGGAATAATTCAGGACTGGGAGCAGATTTGGATTTGGCAGTAGAGAAATAATGCAAATAAGTTTCACTGTGTTGAAGCCCAATACTGCAGAAAGCTCAGGAGATCAGTAAGCACTGAAAATAAACCTTGCCCCCTTCTGGTCTAATACCTGACCCAAAGAGATAGACTGAGATCTGGCTCTGGAAATGTGTATCTGTTATTCATGTTACTGGAGTGCTCAATCTCTTTAAGCAAGTAAATAGTTAATAAATAAAGTGCAGTAGATTGTGCTGAAATATACATAGACATGCTGGGTTTTAAAGGACTCCTGAAACTTGCTGTGTTGGACTGCACTATAGCTTCCTCAAACAACTCTTCAACTACCATACACAATCTTTCACCGCCTTAAAATAGAAAGGTATTTGAAAGGGGGGGTGTTGGTTAGGTCCATCTATAGCATGCAGTGATACAAACATACTCAAACGTCACACAATTAAACCTTGAAAGTCATGCTGATCCTAGACTCTCTTTTAGTTTTTGCAGACAGTTTCTAGATTAAAGTCATTATGTACACTTTTCCGCTAAAAAATGGAGTCTTCAGAAATAGACAAGCAAGTGGAAATGTAAACCGAGCCCTCCGATACAACCATTAGCCTTTTTAATGATTCTGACCACAACCATTCTGAGATAACATCTCATTCTCCCTTTGCTTGAGCCATGGAAGCTCAGCAGAATCCTGATTTCTTTTGCCTATTATTAAACCAAAGCCTAAATGGACACAAGTGCTAAAGGAAAAGGATTATAGGGGTTTATTCAGCGCTGTCAGAGAAAGAAAATCCCTGTCCCTCTGCCAGATGCATTAAACTACTGATCTCACAATTGCATAAAATTATCACTGGCATTAAATCTATGCTAATTCAACACAGTGTGAGGAAAGATGATTTAACCTCAAACCCTTTCCCAATGTCATTCAACAGCTCTAATTAGGTAGAGAGGTGCTCTTGTTCTCCTCTCACTCTGTATTGTTATAGTTATTATTTAAAATGTGTTTATTAATATTCATTTAATGGAAGGAGAATACTAGGAGTATTTATGATACAGTTAAAGAGTCCTGTTCAGACATGTCTGCTCAGTTTCTTTCTTCTTATAGAAACATTAAACTCTTATGTACATAGGTTCATGCTAAGCATGATTAATGGAAACAGTTCAAGAGCTAATTGGGTGTTCTAATGTGAACGGTAGCTGCTAAAAATACAACTTTGCTTAAAAATTGAAAAGCAGGGCCTCTTTTTCCATCTTCCACTAAGCTTTATGACAAGTAACTGATGACTTTCACTAACAACAAGGAAATTGTTTTTCACAGTATGCACAATTAGTCTGTGGAACTCATTTCCACAAGAGTTTAGCAAGATTCCCCAAAGAACTGGACATTTATAGAGATAGCGATAGCATTACAGAAGTAAGGATAGTTTTTAAAAGTCTTTTCATATGACACATCTCAAAAGACAGAAGTAGAAATATCAATACTCCAGCATATACACTCACATTAGCAAACTGGGATGCCGGACCTAATTCTGACTTCAGTTGGCTCGGAATGAAAGAGACTAGACCCTGACATATTCTGTGTTTAACGTAGAGAATGTGTATAGTATTGATGTTGGATAAATGTAGGAGAAAGAAAGAGCCTGAAGCATGGGCCTGGTTTAAGATCTGAGGCCTGAACCTAAGTGAGCAAAAGTTATAGTCTGAGTAACAGACAGGCCCTGTAGAAAGCAGATGTTTTCCAGGACATGAACTCAGCACTAGTACTGCTCGCACTGATAAAACACATGGAACCATGATGCTACAAGGAGACCCCAACATAGCACATGATAAAATAATTTGGCAAAAGTGATGAATAGTGATATCTCTAGGAGGCTGGTGAAGCACTGGAATGGGTTACCTAGGGAGGTAGGGAAATCTCCATCCCTAGAGGGGTTTAAGTCTTGGCTTGACAAAGCCCTGGCTGGGGTGATTTAGTTGGGGTTGGTCCTGCTTTGGGCAGGGGGTTGGACTCGATGACCTCCTGAGGTCTCTTGAAGCCCTAGGATTCTATGATTTTGTCTGAAACATCAGAAGTGAAAGCACAACACTAGGTGGTGAATAGGTGGAAGTTTAGTCTGAATTGACAGGAGGAAAGTACCAGGGGAGGTAACAAACATGTCATAAGATGATATGTAAGGTATATATCATAGACTGTTTACCTCGGTCTATAAATGCTGGGGTACCTCGACTTAACTTTTCATCCTGACTAGGGGGCAGTGGCAAATCCTATGCTATTGAATGAGAATAATCCATTGTAACGAGCATACATGAAGCCTAACTGTAGACATCTGATCCAGGGACTGTGCTTCGTTTACAATAAATTTAACTCAGGTGCCTTCATATCTTATCTGATTCTGTAGTCCATGGGGGCTCTCTCACAATCTGCTTTGATGGCTACTTGTGCAAAGCCAGAGCAACATACAGAGGAGCATGTCCTAATCCACTGGGCCATAGTGATTGGTACACGAAGAAGAGAAATTAGCAAACATCAAAATATTTTGGAAAGAATATTAAACCCTCTGTTTCAGGACACAGACTTCCATTTCTACCTCTATCTCTATCTAATGGGTGTTAGGAAATTTTCTCAGTGAGCTGATTTTTCCATAACTTCCTATTGCTGAGTTTCTTATATTTTTCCCTTAAGAAAAAATGTGAGACTGGTCCCTGTTACAGACAGGATATCAGACTAGAAAGACCACTGTTCTGATGGAAAATGGTAATTCCTAAGCATTTTACAGGAGGAATAAAAGAGCACACATTTAAAAGAATTTGACTGTATAAAATGTATACGTGCTGTGAAAATACACTCTAGGGAAAGATCTAGATGGCTCTAAAAATAAAATAAAAGCATAAAAATTACAATAAACTCATTTCCCCCACCTGTGTTGCAATATGATTTTATGTGCAACATTAAAGCCACAATGTGAGTTATCATTTATAGCCTTACTCGAAAGTGACTACATGACTAGATGTGGGCAACTGAAATATACCTATCCTGATGGACGAAGCGGGTTTATATCCATTCTAATTATATTCATAATACACTTATTTGAAATGCCATCACTATTATTTAGACGTATTTGATACATTCTGTCCAAAACAAATTGAAATAAAAATATAACACAGGGCTGAAAAATATACTCTATACAAGGTACTGTATCTCACTGACAAGTACTTAAAAAAAGTCTAAAAGTAATAAAAATTACTGCTAGAAAAATCGAAGTGTTCCATTCCCAGATTTTATGAGGGCAATAAAAAATGAACAAGCTGCTCTAGTTAAGCTAGACTGATGAAGTGATATACTGCCAGAAAGGCATTCAAGGTTGTGTTGAGACAGATTTAAAAAGTTCATATATATCAAATACAATAATTCCGGTGCATATTTAAAGGAAACCTGAATGGAATGCCAGCATACACACCACCAGATGCTTGTAAGCAAAAAGGAAGAAAAAAAAGCAAAGGCTTGATTCAGGCAGTTTGCCTTGTCAAAGAGCTTGGATGAAATTGTTTACAGTAGTTTTCACCCATCAAACATGAGGCATTTAGACAATTTAGTAACATTCCTTGGTTTCTATTATTTTACCTGTACGATTTAAAAATAATCTATCATTTTTGCCATTTATGGTCTTTGTTTCCTTGAATCATAATATACAGGAATGCTTTGGGCACAGTAAAGAAAAAAGCATCATTTACTATGCCTGAGGCAGCAAACATGGGTGCTATTCCAGTTTTGCCATTAACTTGGTCTGTATAAGTCACTTCCACTCTGACCTTCAGTCTACTTAAAATGTGAATTCTTTGGGACAGGGGCTGTCTCTTACCTGAAGCTTGGACAGTACCTTACACCATGGGGTCTTGATCAATGTTGCCTCTATTTTTTTACCATCCATGTGTGGAATAAATTTGGTTATATGCACCAAGGCATGTGCAAATATGCAACATTTATTAGAAACATATGCTGCTGCCTGTGGGTTCTATACTAATCAGCTGGGCAGCATTTTAATCTTCCCTGGATGGCCACCCAAATGCTCAGCTTACAGGGAACACCGGTCTTGATCTTAGTTGGCGATTATAGATGCCACTAAAAAATATATGGGGGCGGGGGGCAGATCATGGTACTGAGGGGAAGGTTTAGCAGGGAGACTGCAGAGATGTCTTCATAGCAGAGTGCTTCTTAAGGGACTTCTGTAGCTGATGTAAGTAAAAGAAGCCTGACATTTACTCTTTGCTCTTTCCTGTTCAACACCAAGGATCAGAGAATGTGCCTCCCTTCCATTTTTTCCAATTTTGCCTCCCTTCCATTCAACTACATGAGCTCTGTATTATTACAAAAGTGCTCCGCAGCTATATATGTGTGGATAGTTCATGAATGAAATGTTGGTAGATGGCACTCATGGATATGTAGTCATAATTCCTAGGTTTAGTTAGACCAATAAAACTTCCCCTTGCACGTTATAAACTTCCTCTGGCAATTATTTATCGTTCGAGCTGAGGGTTGAGTCACAGGACAATTAGACGTCGTTGTTCTGGGGAACAGCCTCTGAAAGAGCTTCTCTGGGACTTGAGTGGTGCACAGTCATTGTGCTGGGCCCTTCCCAGGGTGCGTTTCAATCTCTGTAAGACAAATTGGAGTGATTGAAGCTGGGCACCTCTGAAGCCTCTACTACAGTATTTAGCTGATAGTAGCTGTCCATGAGATGAGTGGATGAGAACTACAGTGGATGAGAAGCTGGATATGAGTCAACAGTGTGCCCTTGTAGCCAAGAAGGCTAATGGCATATTAGGTTGCATTAGGAGGAGCATTGCCAGCAGATCCAGAGACGTCATTATTCCCCTTTATTCGGCTCTGGTGAGGCCACATCTGGAGTATTGTGTCCAGTTCTGGGGCCCCCACTACAAAAAGGACGCATTGGAGAGGTTCCAGTGGAGGGCAACCAAAATGATTAGGGGGCTGGAGCACATGACCTACGAGGAGAGGCTGAGGAAGTTGGGTCTGTTTAGTCTGCAGAAGCGAAGAGTGAGGGGGGATTTGATGGCAGCCTTCAACTTCCTGAAAGGAGGTTCCAAAGAGGATGGAGAAAGGCTGTTCTCAGTAGTGACGGATGGCAGAACAAGGAGCAATGGTCTGAAGTTGTGGTGGGAGAGGTCCAGGTTGGATATTAGGAAAAACTATTTCACTAGGTGAGTGGTGAAGCACTGGAATGGGTTACCTAGGGAAGTAGCAGAGTCTCCATCCCTAGAGATTTTTAAGTCTCGGCTTGACAAAGCCCTGGCTGGGTTGATTTAGTTGGGATTGGTCCTGCCTAGAGCAGGGGGCTAGACTTGATGACCTTATGTGGTCTCTTCCAGCTCTATGGTTCTATGATTCTATGAATTATGTCTCATCTCTGCAATCGGAATTCATGTTAAAGTGGGAGCAGATTGCTACACAGGCCTTGTACTGTCCCCTGCATAGGGAAGAAGTTCATCCACTTTAAATGTTAGTGCCATGAAGAAAAGTCCTGTACAGTAAAGACTAAACAAAGCACCCTTCCAAGAATGAACATGCTGTCTTAGTTCAATTTAACAACATACAAGCACAGTGCCCTTAATTGTTTACATGCTAGCACCATAAATTGATTTGTGACCAACAATCACCCATCTATTTCCCATGGAATGAGCTGAGTGAGCTGGGAAAGGAGCAGTGAAGCTTATATCTACCCTCCAGCACTGGATACAAGAGCATCCTACATCTGTAAAATTGTCCAATCCATCCAGATCAAGGCATGTGACTGATTTGTTAACAACAGAAATAGAAAAACACTGTCAAAGATAAAGGAGGCTGGTATTCGACAGACTAAGCACACCATACCAATTATCCCAAAGAAATTGTAACCACACTGTCAGCTTATTACAGGGAACTTGTATACTCTGACAATAACAAAGCAGGAGTCTGCTTTTGAAATGTTCCCATTTATAAACGCTCACTGGCATAAGCCATCTTGCACAAGTTGCTTTGTCAGTTCAGAATGAAAAGTGTCCAGGCCTAGTATACACCTCTTTCTTAAAATGGAGGAATGGTCGAGACTAGGAAAGATTGAATTTCATAGTCAACATGTTATGGGCATATTTTCCTGAGCACTGATCTCAAAGAGACAACACACCTGTCTTTTTCTTTGTAGGATGCAACCCAGTTTACACCAGAAGTCACAGAGCGAAAGAGAGGGGTGGGAGGGAGAGTAGGAGGAAAGGAGGGAGGGAAAAGAGAGAGAGAGACAGAAAGAGAGAGGGATGGAGGGAAAAGAGAGAGAGAAAGAGAGAGGGGGGAGGGGAGGAGGGAATGTATAGTTGTGAGAGGCTCAGGCTGGCTCCTCCCTCAATTTAAAAGAGAAGAGGCTAGCAGAAGCAAATTCCCCAGAAGTAACTTTACCTCTGAAGCGAGTTACCCATGGATTTTGAACTTTCAAGGGTCGCTGATTCTCCCCCCTCTGTGTGAGCTGCTGCAGAGTTTGATCCATGGCAGGGAGATCAATTGTGCATTCTGCCAGTTTGAGTTTATCATCTCTTTCTCTCTCTCTCTCTCTCTCCCCTTCTTCTTCTTCTTCTTTTTTTTTTTTTTTTTTGTAATTCATAGCAAAAGCATTTCAAGCACTAGAAAGGTGCTTGTTTCATATTGTGCCCCTGTGTATCACTAGACTTACAATACATGGTGTTTTAATAAAGCCCTGACTTCTGGAGGCATGTGAATAGGTGAACAGCTCAGCTTTATTTTATTATTTAAAGGTAAGTCTCTCTCCTGTTTGCAAAGAAAAGTTAGAAAATATGAACCTGAAAGATTCAGAAACCAGAGGGCAAATAAAAAAGTACCCCCATTTTATTATTTTGAAATTCCAAATTTTTTAAGTTAATTTCATGATTTTGGGGACTGGACTGATTTTTGAATAACCAAAGTTGGCTAAATACCAAATTAAGAAATAGAACAGAAAAGAAAAAAGACAAACACATTGTATCATACCTGATGGTATGTCTACACTACAGCATTATTCCGAAATATCTTATTTCAAAATAGTTATTTAGAAATAGCTTATTTCAAAATAACGCATCTACACACAAAATAGCGTTTTGCTATTTCAAAATAGCGCGTCCACACTAATAGGATTCCGAATCGCATTTAAGGTGGCTGGAACCGGTTCTGGCAGGGCATCAGGTCAGGAGTTACCTTGTGTGGCTGCTGCCTGAGGGTATCTGAGACCTGTGCTTAAAGAGCCCCCCCCCCCCCCCGACAGCCAGTTCTAAGGTTTCCTGCTTGCTTGCCTAGCTCGCTGAGGGACAGCAAAGCATTTTTTTCTCTGCGTGCTCTGGTTGCCCTCACTCAGGACACCACAGCACTCTGCAACATGGAGCCGGAGCCGCCCTTGGGCACTCTGGTGCTTCTCCTGGACGTATTGCTGTGAGCCTGACAGCATGTTCTGCAGGTAGTAACAGTCTCCCTGGTGTGCCCCACTGGGGTCTTGTGCCTCATTCCTCCCTCACATCCTTCCACTTACCCCTCCCTAACCCCCCTTCCTGCTGTACAATAAAAGACACATGTTCATTACAACAAAGCCTCTTTATTGAACAAAACTGGGGTGGGGGGGAATGAAACTGAGGTGAGACTGGGGAAAGAAGGTGGGAGAGGGGAGGAGAAACCTGGGAGGAGGGAGCTGGCAGGGGGAGGCAAGGGGAGGAAGGGAGAGGAGAAGCTCAGGGCTCAGGGTTGGGGGTCTTGCCAGCCCAACTGTCTCCCAGCACCGTGGGCATGGGGGCCTCAGCGTCCCTGGGGGTTTGGGGAGGGTGGGGAGGAAGAAGCAGGATGGGGAGAAGGAGTGGGAGGAGGAGCGGTAGCTGGAGAGACAGCAGGGGCTAGAGCAGCAGGAGGCAGCAAGCTCTGCCCCAGGGTCGATGACCACCTGGGCATCACGGACCATCCTGCCCCCCAGGATGTGGTCCACAGCATCAAAATAGGGGCAGGGGTCTGGGTCTGCCCCTGGTTGGGAGCTGCCCCCTGTGGCCCTGGCATGCGCCTGCTGCAGCTCCTTTATTTTCATGCCAACCTGCTCCTGGGTTCACATGTGGCCTTTGGTGGCCAGGCTGGCAGCCATCCACCTGTAGACGGTTGCGTTCCTCTGTTTAGTGCAGAGATCATGGACGTTGGGGGCATCCCCCCAAACCTGAATTAGGTCCCTGATCTCTGCACTGGACCAGGCAGGTGCCCGCCTTTTCCAGCCCCTGGCAGGCTCCTGGGAGCTGGCAGACTGGTCCTGGGGAGTGGTGGAGGGCTGGCTGGCACTGGCTGCCTGGCTCATGCTGGGGCCACTGGGTCAGGTGCAGCAACTGCTGGCTCTGGGCTGGCAGGCTTGGAGCTGGCACAGGCTCTGTGGCCAGAGTCTACACCTTTAAGGGCTCCGGGGAGAGGGGGGAGGGAGAGGAGTTTTCTTGGTTGTGCCCAGAGTGGCCACCAGGACACCCTGGGATGGGCTGGAGGCTCCCTATTTTGAAATAAGCGTCTACACAATGCTTATTTCGAAATAGCAATTTCAAAATTGGTGCTATTCCTTGTGGAATGAGGTTTACCAATTTCAAAATAAGCCCTCCGCTATTTTGATTTAATTTCGAAATAGCGGTTTGGATGTATAGACGCTGGTAAAGTTATTTCAAAATAATGGCTGTTATTTCGAAATAACTTTGCTGTGTAGACATACCCTGAGAGTCGGTGAGCCCTGGTCTATACTAGACCAAGCGTATGTCTACACAGAAAAGTTATTTTGGAATAATGGCCGTTATTCCAAAATAACTATGCGTGTGTCTACACAGCGATTCTGTTATTTCAAAATAATTTCAAAATAACGGATGGCTTATTCCAACTTCTGTAAACCTCATTCTATGAAGAATAATGTCTATTCTAAAATAGCTATTTCAAAGTAAGGCCTGTGTACATGCTCCACTATTGTTATTTTGAAATAGCCCCTCACCAGGGCCATTCTAAGTTATTCCTCCTGAGGCTCTAAATCGAGATAGCACATCTACATTAGGGAAGTCTGCCTTGGACTAATTTTGAGGCTTCCCTGCAGTGTAGACGTGCTATTTCAAAATAAACTATTTTGGAATAACTATTTTGGAATAGCTTATTCTGAAATAACTGTGCAATGTAGATGTAGCCCAGGATGGTCAACTTAAGATACTCAACTCCTGCTACACAAAATGCTTACCTTAAGCTGAGCCTTGGCAGCATTCACACTGAGGGAAACCAAAGGGAGCAAATGCTCCCGTTGGCTTCCCTTATTTCTCACAAATTGAGGAGTATCAGGCACTGGCGGGAGCTGACCTCAGTGTTCGATTTCAGGGTCTATACCAGATCTGTGAAATCGAATGCCAGAAGATCGACTTCCAAAGCGTCAATCTTCCAGTAAGTATAGATGTGCCCTAAGAAAGACAGAAACACCGTCTTTTTCACAGAGACAGACATGAATAAGTCAAACAGCAACATGTGTGTAGAGTGATTTTGTATTGATAAAAACATTACAAGGTTTGACTGAGCTGCTCAATCCATAATGGAAATGAAGAAATGATCTAAACTTGTGATGCTGCTGTGATCTAAGTTTTCTTTGCCCCTATTTACACTTACCATTTAAGAAAAAGAACAAAATCTGTATTACTGAAGACCTGGTCATGGAACGTGCCTGTGGGCATTCACTTGAATTATAAAAACTGTTCACTCCAGTGATGTTCATGGCCTTTTATTTGCTATTTTCAAAGGGCCATACATGGCAGTTTTTGTTTGCCTGCTTAACGGTGTTCAAAATCCATCCCTGTACAAAAAGCCAACCTGGTACGAGGTACCATTTAAGTCCTCAGAATAATCTTTGCACCGACTCTCTGCACAGGGATGCATGATACCAAAGTGACATGCAGAAAAGAGTATTTGTGGGGAACTAGACTTTTATCCCACTGTTCAGAAAACCATTTGGTTAGGGGTGTACATGCCCAATTGTCCATCAGAAATAATGGTTATTACTACTAGTCAAAGCAAAACAAAGAAATTGAGTTTAAGGCCAGAAGGACCACCACTCAACGTCCTGGAGGCCACAGGCCACTCACCACCCTCACCCAACAACCAGAATTAGACCAAAGTATCACAGGGCTCAAAACTACTGTCTGTCACAAGCAGAGAACAGGTGGGACCAAGGTACACCAGTTCCTAAGGCCCCAGCAAAGTCAGGGAACAATCGGATACCAACTGAAAGTCTGACCTTTATGGAGAGAGGTTGAAATGTATCTGTACACAAAGGGGCAACCATAGGTGAGGCACCACTCGAGTCCTACTCAAGCCACAAAACAACGCATAAGTGATGCAGAGGCTGTCCAAGCCCCTCAGCACCCATAACCAGAGGGCAGCATTCTGCGCACTGACAACATCCCGCAAGGTCAGAGTCCAGGCTGGATTATGTGCAAACAGGAAAAAAAAACCTAAAATAATTGGAATTCTCATTTGCAGCAAACAATGTGACCGGCTCTAATGATTGCATAACAATGATGTTTCCTGGGAAAACCCAAGTTGAAGCAAAATTGTCTTATGTGCTGTTGCATAAACATTCTTGATTCACAGACAGCTTGGAATAGGGAACAAGGTGAGGCCATTTTTGTGACATGAAATAATCAGCATTCTCACGAGGCAAGAAACATTGAACACTGTTGAGAAGTCCATGGCATACAATGAGCACGGAGTTGTTTCCATATACAGGCAATATCGCTCTCTTCAGTTTCCTAACTCTGTGCTCCAGATGGGACTGAATAAGTGACCTTTGGCTCTAACTGTATACACCTCTGCTGACTCAGCTTAGAAACCCCACTCTTTCAGCCAAGACTGTGGCAGGCTCATTATCAGCTTCTAGATGTGGCCCGACTGCATGTCACCAGGGCTACATTTACACTGCATGCCAGGCTGTATAAGGTATGCATAGTGGGCAGGCTGCATCCACACAGTGGTACGTAGCTACACACAGCAGGGAAAGGCTCTCGAAAGGGGGAGGCATCAGAGAAAGGCATTCCTGCAGCTTGGCAGGGGAAGCGCTTGTTGTGAAGAGCCATGTGGTGTGCACAGCAGTAGGACATAAGCACATCACTTTCTTTGCCTGAGCAGCGCCTTGTGAATTACACTCTTTAGATCTGTGCTAGGGGAGCACGTCATGCAGGTGTTCTGCATGCCACCGTAAGAAGCGGATGGTGTAGTTAAAAGAGAATACAGCTCCTCATGGGGTCATGGTTTCGAGGCACAGTGACGTGATCTTCACTGCACAAACCCGGTTCACCCTTGGTCTGAAAACGGGGCGTGAAACAGTGGAAACTATTTTTGCTAGCCGAGAATGTGACCTACTGGCTCCGATGGAGTTGTTTCAGCTTATGCCAGTAGTGAATATGGCGCTGTGTTTCTGAAAATGAGCCACCAATGCATGTTTGACCTGACCTCAAAGTAAATTCAAGGTAAGCAGCATTAGTTTCAGGTTATATATTGTTTTCCTTTTTATGCATATAGCAACTCTTCCGGCGTTCCTTTCTCAAACACATATGCACATCCACACCATTACTCTGAGTACTTGACTTGCATAAAAACATTTACCTGTACTTTCCTGCCAACTTGATTTGCACTAGATGGAAGGGTTCACAGGTTATCATCACTTATGTGGCTCTGAGACTGACATCCTTAAGTCCACTCTGCTGCCTTGGCTTCCAGTCCTCACAAATATCCTTCCTCCAACTACCCAGCAGGAAACAGCTATGTTGTCTGAGTACAAGAAAACTCCCATTGACCAAAGGCTCTCACTTCCTTGACAATTTTGCTTACCTGTCCCTGCACTTACCTTTAGTCCTATTGACCATTCTGGACAGCTGGATAAACTCTTTCATCACCCCACTTCAACCCAGAAGACAGGTGGTAGATGCAACGGGCAAGCGCTGACAAGCCCCTCAGAGATAATCCTGCCATTGAACTGCCTGGTTTCTTGCTCTCACAAAGACAGGGGATGACCAACAACTGTATTTGGATGTTACAGTGAAGCACCCCAATGCATGAATGGAGAACCAGGGATTTGCCATGGTGCAAATACAGAGCCCTCCAAACATTTTGAACAGTGCACCATCTTTTCCTTTCCAGGAGGTCTAGCACAGGCCTAGCTACATCTCCTGAAGTCCTCAAATGGATTTCAAACCTTTCTGTTAACTTGAAAATGTTGTTATTGCCCTAACAAGAAGGACGGTCACATGCAGAATGGCTCTTCCAATAGTAGAGCAATAGCCATGTGGCTTTCGAAATAGCGGTAGTGTGGACGCTCCACTGCTGCTATTTCAAAATAACTGCTCCCCAGAGTCAAAGTAATTACTCCCCACTGCTTCCTGGGGCTCTACAAACATCGAGATAGCGAGGCCATATTCAGGCAGCCTGCCTTGGATTAATTTTGAGGCTTCCCTGTAGTGTGAATGTGCTATTTTGAAATCGTTATTTTGGGGGTTATTATTTTGAAATAATTCCCTAGTGTAGACATGCCCAGAGTGACACTGCATTCTGGACTCTCCCACTGTCTGCTTGTACAAGTCACTTTGCTCTGCTTTCTCTCACACCCTATATCTAAGATTTTCCCCACTTTCTTGGAAGAGGCCTCACTGTTTAACATAGTCTTGGAAAGAGCTCCTTATTAGGATGAACTGAAGCATCACAGAAAAGCCTGATTCAGCTGCCTAGTGCAGTCATTTCCACAGCAGAATAAA
Source organism: Pelochelys cantorii (assembly GCA_032595735.1). NCBI lineage: Eukaryota > Metazoa > Chordata > Testudines > Trionychidae > Pelochelys > Pelochelys cantorii. Next base: position 7,430,351 of record CM064355.1, on the reverse strand, counting down.
TTCGCTGCAAAATACCAGCAGCTTGAGCACACACTACACTTCCATAAGAGACTGCATGGCAATGGAGAATTGGACCCACCGACTTTATACTTTGCCATCTGGTGCAAGTAGTTTTCTATACTGTTCCTCAAAAAGTAGCCTCATGCACTGCTATGGGTATATTTAAATCTGTTGCTTTCTGCATTTCATTTGGACTCTGAACTCCACCCAAGTCATAGGGTACATCTGCACAGCAGTGTTATTTTGGACTAACTGAGGTTATTTTGAAATAACATAGTGCGTGTCCACACTACAAGCCTTTATTTTGAAATAAAGTTGAGTTGGAGAACTTCTTACTCCGACTCATGGTAACCCTCATTTCACAAGGAGCAAGGGAAGTCAGAGGGAAAGTGTTCTTCCCTCGACTTCCTACTATGTAGACAGTGCCAAAAGCTGAATTAATCTATTTCAACTTCAACTATGCAATTGACGTAGCTGAAGTTGCGTAGCTTAATTCGACTTTAGCCCTGCTGTGCAGATGTGCCTATAGAGCGCATAGGTATTATTACAGCCTTCTCCCACTCCTTACCTTGCACCATGGAACCTCTATGCTACATTTACAGGTACTTCGACAAATATTAATTCTTACCTTCAAGGAAGTGATTGGTAAACAGATAAGAAGAGGCTGGCTAAGGATTTTATTTGGCCTTCATTAGTGCAAAACAGGGAATCAATATGACAAGCTGAATAACTGTGCTCTGCTATTTACTTACCACTGCAACCCATCTTCGTTCCTCTCTCTCTTGTCCATTCAGGGTCAGGTTTTCATGAGCGCTGAACACTCATGGTTCAATGTTAAAAGGGGCTCAGGTTATATGTAGACACCTAAATAAAAGGCTGGATTTTCATAAGTACCCAGCTTCCAGCAGCTCATGCTTACACACTAAGGCCAGATTTTCAAAACAGCTCTGCATCCGATTTGCTGAACACTTCTGAGATTAAATAGACACAGAACTCAAGTGATTTACTCACTGTCACACAATAACAGGGCTAGGAATAGATCCCAGATTTCTTGGGTTCTAACACATTCCCCCTAACTAGATGCTGACTGTCCATATAGGGTAAGGGTAACATACCAGGGCCATGTTCCAGCATCAACTGCCTGAGCCAGTCTAATTTGAGTACATTTATTTGCCTAAACATAAGCTAATCATAAACCCACAGTCCTTCACCTCATTATTTGTCCCAAGCTTTCAGTGCCTCACCTCCTAGGGATCCCTGGTAATCTTGCTTCGTGCAGCTTCCCAATCACAGCCACTCTTTATTCTAAGCCACTCTTTCTTCAGCCTGCTCTGTTCCTCTTCTGAAACAGCAGCTGCCGGCCAGTCTGCGGTTACATCTAGACTGCAGGCCTCTTTCGAAAGAAGCTTTTTTGGAAGAGATCTTCAGAAAAGACTTCTTCCAAAAGAGAGCATCCACACTTCAAAAGCGCATCAAAAAAGCGATCTGCTTTTTCAAAAAAGAGCGTCCACACTGAATGGACACTATCTCGCATGTAAGCTGTAATTACTATGGATGGAGTGGCCACCAGGGCCCCTGTGCTTTTTCCTCTTTCCTCTTCTTTCGAAAGAATTCCCTCTTCCCCATCCACACACACCTTTTTGCGAAAGAGCTCTTTTTGAAAAGGCTTCTGCCTCATAGAATGAGGTTTACCAATGTGTGACGTAGTGGGGGTACCTTGCTGGTTGCCATGCTGGGCAGTGGGTTGTCAGTGACCTCCACTGGCTGCTGTCTGCAGCATGGCCCAGCAGGGCAGGGGATGAGTCATTATGCAAGGGGGTTTCGAAACTTGTCAGACAGGTATCTCCCATGGAGCAGAACAATGGAAAGGAAGGGGGCGAGGCCAGACCTGGCTGGGGGCAGGGCTGGAAGTGCGTGGGTTAGTTTTTCTGTCTGGGATCATGGAGGAAGCAGCCTAGGGCCCAGAGGGGCTGGAACTTAGGGGCCCAGCATCCCCCATCTCAAGGGGGGCTGAGGCATCCTAGGCCTGGTTCCTGTAACCAGATGACATCTGGGCTGTGCTGTATCCTGGAGAAGCAATAAACTCCCTCTATTCTACTGGCTGGTGGAGTCTGTCCGTGCCATTATGGGGGTGCAGGAGTTGGGGGACCCCAACGCGCCGCCACACAATGTCAGAAAGTTCTTTCAATTTTCTTTTGAAAGAATGCAATAGCAGTGTGAACGTGAGTGAAGTTTTTACGGAAAAACGGCTGTTTTTCTGAAAAAACCCTGTAGTCTAGACGCACCCTTCCTGAATACCTAGCCCTTGCTCCAGGGACCTTCCATGGGAGCTGGCTCTCTCTCTCCAAGCATAGCCCATGCCAGCCATTCTTCCTCCTGTCCTCCAGGTGTAGGGCTACCCCCTTTTAATTGGCTGAACTGGGTCTAACTCTGGTCTATGCACAGGGCTCCCAGCTATCCTGTGATAGTGAAGTCTGAAACAAATCAAAATATCAGCACAAATACCTGCAGTACATGAAGGTGTTCCATCTAGGTTTTGGTCTGGCTGATACTTTTCTTGTTTATGAGACCTTACCAGATTATAGACAAAGGTGATGGAACTGAGGCATAAAATAAATATCACAATTAAAAAAGACCCTGAAAATATAAATGCCAAAATCACAATGGAACAAATTCCGCAATGGGACTCATGCATGGATGAGAAATTACTCTTTTGAAATAAACCAAGGGGATTAAATCAAATTCCAGGAGAAGGCAAGTGAACGATAAATGACATACAACTATAGCCAAGCTAAATCTTTACTGTCTACGTGAGATATAGTAGGCTGAAGAGATTATGCAAACTGAAATGAATCAATCTCAAAGCCTAAACTGCAGTGTGGGTACATACAGTACTCTGGAACTACAGCAATTAGCAATTAGACTAAGCGATTATTTATTCTGTAAATAAGATGAAAGATCTTTCTTAACATCTTACCACAGAACTTCATGCCTGAGAATTCTAATAAAACACTACAGTGACACACCTCTTAATTAGCAGTGTTTTCCACTTCTCTAATGCCTTCCATTCAAAGATCTCCAAGCAGTTTAGCCAACTTTGGAAAATCTGAGTTTTGCTGTCACCACATTCCTGTGGGATAAGCGCTAACAAACCTATTTTGAGAGGATGGCTTGTCCATATGTTAGGGTACTAAACTAGGACTTTGAGAGACCAAAATTCAATTCCATGGTCCACCATAGACACCCTGTGTAATCTTTGGCAAATTTGTAAAATGAAGATAAAAGCATTGCCCTATGAGGTGCTCCAATACTATGGTAATTGGGAGTATTCCAATAATTTGAGTACATCTCTCCCAGTTGGTCTGTGAGTATCATTTTTAGGTCCCGATCTTTAAGTCACCCCCAAGCTGTCCAAACCCTGTGTATGCACAAAAATCTCACTGAAGTCAAAAGGCCTCAAGACAGGACTGGGTCCTTATTTTCCTATCCCTCTCTCAACTACTTTTGGTGGTCAAGAAGTCCTTCAGTGACCAGAGATGTATGTGATCCCCTTTCTGATGTATGGTGACATATCAGTCTATTCCTGCCACCCTTTCTGCTTCCGTTCTCTGCATTAAGAGAATGTCTAAACCAGGGGTCTCCAACCTTTGTAACCACAAGATCACTTTTTCAATTTAAGTTTGCAATGTAAGATCTGCCTCAAACCCAAATACCCTTGCCCGGCTTCCTTCCCCTCCTTCTCTGAGGCCCCATCCTGCTCACTCCATCCCCCTTTCTCCCCGAATCTCATTCACTTTGACCAGGCTGGGGTACAGGGTTGGGGTGCAGGCGCTGGTCTTGGGCCAAGGGGTTCAGAGAGTGGGAGGGGACACACTGACATTAAGGCTCTGGAGTGGCCTAGGAGCTAGGGCATTTGCCTGGGGAAGCATAGAATGGTGTGTTTGAGTCCCCCCCATCTCCCCAGCATAAGTCCTGCACCCCTCTCAACCCAACTAGGCAGCCAACATGGGCTGCTGCAGGGATGGATGTGGCTCCTGTATTAGAAGACAGGCTAAGGGACCCTGTAACAGTAGAGAGGTGGGGTGGGTTCTGGAGTGGCCTGGAGAACCCAGGGTGCTGGGTTCAAGCCCTGCTGTGGGCTGGCAATCAAAATAGGCCCAGGGAAAAGGGTTGAGAACAGCCCACTTTCTCACAAATAATTTTTTTTAAAATTTACTCTTTGACCCCCATTAGCCACATCCCTGATCCCTGCTAACCACACCCCTGGCCCCTGTTAGCCACACCCCCTGACTCCCATTAGCCAGGCCTCTGGAGGTAACACTCTCAGGGCAAGATGGACACACAACCAGAAGTAAAAGGTGTCATGTGACCCCTCTAAGGACTTTTCCCACCATCCTCCTACCAATAGGGATGAGTTTGGCCCCCACCAAACCCCCCTCATGCAACTATCCTGCAATTGCATTAACCCAATGTGTGTGACATTAACTCGGGGGCGGAGAGGCTGGGGGAAGTGTTCCCTCTAAGAGTTTCCTCCCATGAGCAGAATGAATTTTGTGTTGTGCACTAGTACTGAGTTCACGTGGCTTGTTTGGATGTGCCACTGTGGCACCCAAGTTATTAATAAATATCTTATAAACCTCTACCTTTTCCCTCTGCTGCCATGTCTCCTCCCCTTGCTCCATCAGCTCCCCTGGTGCCTGCTGCCCCACAACCCCTCACCCTCCTCTGCTGTCCTGACTCAGACACCTGCCCTTCTCACTGCCCTCAGCCCTCCTGAGACCTGCCCCCCCTCCACCAGCCCTTCTCTTCCCCCTGTGCCCACTCCTCCAGTAGCCCCACTCTGATCATGTCAGCTACCCCTCCTCATCCCCTTTCCTAACACCTTCCTCTAAACACCTGCCCTGCCTCTCTCCTCTGGTGCTGGTCCCTCCCTTGCAGGTGTCTGCCCGTCTGCTTCACCCCCAGAATCCCCTGGTACCTGCACCTTCCCTTACCCCTGCACCCTCCTGGTGCCTCCCCCTTCCTTTGCTGCCCCTGCCCCCTTTGCCCTCCTTTTTCCCTGATGCCCACCTCCTCACCACCCTCTGCCCCCCGTTTCCCTCATGCCCCTGTGCCCTCACACATGACTTGCTCCATCCCCGCCTTCCTCATGCCCACCCCTTCTTTCAAGCCTTATCCCAGCACCTCTCCCTCCAGCCCCCCAATGCTCTTACCCTCTCCTCTTCCAGCATCACCCTGTCCCCTCTCCCACTGACACCTCCCCTCCTGCCCTTTTCCTCATTGTCTCCACTCAGCCCTCTGGCATTTGTCTCTCCTCCATGTTGTCCATTGGTGCCTTCCCCTTTCTTCTCCTGACCTGCCCCCTTCCCCTCAGCACAAGCCCCTTCCTCTCCTACCCCTTCCTCCTATTTTTCCCCACCTACCTTCTGCCTTCCAGTTTGCGGGACCGGAGTCTGTGATGGGCCCCAGATGCTTCCGGGGCTCCAGACCACATGCCAGGCCTCGAGCTGGGCCGTGCGGTGCAACTCTGGGCTGAGTGTTTTTAACATCCCGGGCCGTGACGTCACACCATACCCGGGCGTCTCCCCTCTCACCTGTTGCGTGGCGTTTGAGCGTGCATGCCCTCCCTTGGCCCCACCATGGCCGGCGCTGGGGAATTTAAAGTGCGGGGCTGCGGCGCCCCGTCACAATCCCCCTCCTCCTCCAGCAGCCTCCAGCCAGCCCTTTGGCCAGCCCTTTGGAGGAAATTCCTGGTGTCCCACCGGGCCAGTCCGCCCCTGTCTGCTCAGCCTGGGAGTGGCTGGACAGCCAAACCAGGCTGCCTCAGGGATGGAGCTGACTCCTACACTAGGGAAGCAGAAGGACCTCGGAAGGAAGGAAGGGAGGGTGGGTTCTAGAGTGGCTTAGAGGATGCCCCTAGGGAGCACAAGGTGGTGGGTTGGAGTCTGTCCCTCCCTTCCCTTCCCTTCCCCCCTGCTGCAGCTCAAGCCCTGCCCCCCACTCTGGGAGCAGCTGGACAACCAGCACAGGGCAAGGAATGCTCTGAAGGTGGGGTGGGTTCTTAGGTGGAGGACTTGGGGGTATGGACTTGCCTCTGGAGTATGATGTTAGGAGTTCTAGTCTGCAGCCCACCCTGGAAGCAGCTGGGCAGGCAACATAGGCTGCCCCAGGGGTGGAGTTGGAGCCTGCATTTGGAAAGCAGTTATCAGGGACCTGTTGAAGGTAGGGAGGTGGAGTGGTATCTCTAGTGAACTCTGCCTGCTCAGGCAGTAGCTAGGCAGCCAAGACTAGCTGGCTCCTGCATTAAGAAAGCAGGATAAGGCGCTCTCCGAAGGTAAGGCAGTGTGGTGGGCTCTGGAGTGGCTGAGAGGATACAGTCTTTGCCTGGGGAACACAGGGTTGGGGGCTTGAGCTCTACTCCCCTGAGTGACCAGCCAGTCAACACAGGATAAGGGGCCCTCTGAAGGCAGGGTGGGCTCTTGAGCAGAGTAGGGCAGAGGCCACTCACCTGGGGAGCACAGGGTGGTAGGCTCTGACCCACACCACCCCTGCAAGCACTGGCATGTAGAGAAATGGCTCCATGTGCTGCCCCTCATCTACAGACATGGCAGGTTAGGCATTTTTGGAACTCACTACTCAAAGAATTAAATGTAAGTGTAAGAGAGAAATGAAAGTTATGAAATGCACAGTCCAGTCAAACACTAAAACTAACCCATTTTGCAAGCAGTTAAAGTAGCAACAACCCCCCATGTACGTGTTGGGTCAGGAGATGAGAGGGAAGGATAGTGTGTGTTTGTGAGAATGACAGAGACACACACACGCTGTGTGAGAGTGACAGAGATTTGCATTGCCATGCTCCCTCCATCCCCTTCTCTCTGTGTGGAGATGGGGTACAGGGGTGGGGGGAGGAGAGACACCCTGTCATCAGCCCCCCTCGATTCTGCCTCCCATGCTCTCCACAGCAAGCAGGAGGCTCCCAAGGGGCAGCTCCAAGGCAGATGGCAGGAGCAGCATGATGGTGGGTGGAGGGGCAACTGAAGTGCCAGCACTTGATAGCTTCCCAGCCAAACCAGTCAGGATAACCTGTCAGAGACTCCAAGATCTACTGGTAGATCCCAGTCTACTGGTTGGTGATCACTGTTCTGAACAGTTCTTATTTCAATCTGGGCACTTTTTTCCTCCTGTTTGTTTCTCATTTTCAAATAGAACCTTTCACTTGTGGCACGAATGACCTCCCTGCACAACAGCAGAGATTCAGTGTTATTTTCTGTAGTATTTTGACTCCATCACTGTTCGACCCCTACGACCTATTAGACCTTGAAAAAAGACAGAGGCATTAGCCAAAGCCAAAGCCAAAGCCAAAGCCAAAGAAAGAACGTGTCAACACTGCAATTGCTGCTACACGCCACGAGTATGTCAATAGCTTCGTCTAATAGCACTTCTGTAACACGGGCAGACCAGGTTCCAGCTCATGCCAAGATCTCCGTGTCTTAACTGTGCACTGACAAATACACAGTGGGGACAGGTCTGGCTCATCTGTGCATAGTATTGTTAAAATAGGGATTAGAATGATATGACTACTGAGTGATTGTGAGCTGTTGCAGGACTTCATCTCACTAATAACATCTGTATCTCAGACTGCAAGGTGGTTGTATTGTGAGCTTCTGTGACTGTGTAAATTGCCACACGGGAGACACACTAACTAGTGTGAAGGGCTCATCTTCAACAGAAGGCATGGCACCCTTTCCAAAAGGTGAGCTCCATTATCACTAGACTGCTGTGGGACACTGGAACTGGAATTTCCATATCTACAATAGGATGAAGATTTCTATTGCTTTGCCTCCTCCCTGTGAAGACAAGTTATGCAAAGGACTCCTGCCATCAGCTGAGCTTTGCAGTCAAAATCACATTGGAGGGAAGAGAAGAGACTCTCTGACAGGAAGGAACTGATTGTCTCTTGCTGCTTGGATTTGGGGGTGGGGGGTGGGAGGGAGAGGATGTGTTTCTTGAAAGAAGCGAAAGATCCTCAGTGTTTAGCCTGAGTTAACCCTAAGGGACATACAGGTCTTGCTGATTATAGAAACATACCCCACCTTTTGCATTGTCTCTGGTGGGAGATCTAAGAAGCAATAGGCCTGCCCTCTGGGACTGGGAGTAACCTAAATATTGCTGTGATTCTGGTATAAGTATGTATACCAGTATATATTCTGGGACCATGTATCACAAAGGTATGCTCACTTGTATGCCAGGAACAATTGGAATACCTGAGAGTACTGTCTGGTACTCCGCAGTAAGGGTGTTACAGTGGCTAAGGAAATGCCACCTGATATTGTTTGGTGAACTCTTAGTATAGAACTCAGAGTCATTTTAGGATTTGTGCCCAGGTCCCTACCAGTTTGCTTTGAGGCTAAGTATTCAGGATTTTCAGTCACTGCAGGCAATGTCGCAACTTCTTATTTCCCAGTTGTTACCCTACAGTATAGTTTATATGCTGGGGACCAACTCTGAAGACTACTTGAGTAAAATTCCCACTGGACTAAAAAGACTAACTAGAGCAAACTAATCTTTTCCCTGCAAATGCAGAACTGTTCTTTACAGTATACTTTAATGCTCTGTCCAGTCTGGTTATTGAAATCTTTATGCCGTGGAATTCTGCCATTTCCCCATTCCACAGCCTATCACTAATGTTCAGCCTCCATTCTCATTTTTCAGATTTGTGCCCCATTTTACTAATTACACTTCCATGAACCATTCAAAAAACTCTCTCTTCTTGGTAATAAGATCAGTCTAAAACTGGTAGACTGGTGAAGACAGTGGAGTCCAAGAGTTCCCTCTAACCTTTACCCTGTGTGGAATAATATTTATGTGCACCAATACATGTCAGAATGTGCACCACCAGTGGAAACCAAAAAAAAAAAAAAAGAAACCTAGCTGTGGGCACTTGGCTAATCGGTTGGGCAGCTTTTGAATTTCTCATGAATGGCCATATAAGAGTTCAGATTGCAGGGAAAACTAGTGAAGACAGGAGAAATGTTTCAGCCAACATTTTTTGGCAAAAATACCTATTTGGGAACACCACAAGGTTTGGTGAATTTATGTCCTTTTTGACAAATTGTTCATCTAAAAAGAAAACCAAACTATTTTTGTTTTGATTTTTCAGTTCAAAACAATTTTCAGTTCAGATTTACCTCAATTTGTTAAAAAAAATAAACATGAAAGAATTCTTAAAATTTCATTAAAACATTTTGGGGTTTTTGGATCAAATGAACTGGTTTGGTTGACCCTGCACAATTGTTTGTTTGTTTCCTCAGAATTGTTAGTGAACTGAAAAATGTTATTCACATAGCTCTAGAAGATAGAAGATAAACAGTAGACAGAATCTGCAGTTCCTGATGTACTGGTCATAGCCACCATGAATTGTGCAGAAGATTATCTGAAAAAGAGTTACCTGTTCTGTAACTGATGTTCTTTGAGAGGTGTTGCTCGTGTCCATTCAACATAGCTGTATGCTCCTGCCACGTGCACTGATGCCACAAGCTTTTCCCTAAGCAGTATCCGTAGGGCCAGGGTCTCCAGTGCTCCCTGGAGTGGTGCACACGCTATATACGGAGCCCCGGGTCCCACCCTCCTCAATTACTTCTTGCTGGAACTCTGACAGAGAGGAGGAGGTTGGGAGGATGAATGGACATGAGCAATACATCTTGAAGAACACCGAGGAAGGGGCCGAGGAAGAAGGGTTCCTACGCTGCCCCTGCTCCCAGCAAAAATTCTCAGTTCCTATTGGTCAGAAACTGAGAGACTGGACCAGGGGAGCTACTAAGAGATTTTGCTGGGGCGGGCAGGGGGGAACAGCATTTCCCTCCATGCTGGGAGGAAGGGACAGAGCCTGGCTGAGTACAGGTGAGCAGGATCCCTGGGACTCTGGTATGTCATCCTCAGGCACACCCTTAAAAGGAGCGCTTGCCTTGGGACTTCACCTGGCTGGTCAACTGCTGGCCAGACAAAGAGTGGCGGTATTGCTTGCATTTTGGAGGCTTAGGGCGTGAAGGGCGAGAATATTGGCCCATCAACGCTGGCGGTGCGCTGAGCACTGAGGCACCAGGACCCGGTGCTGAGTCCGACCGCTGGCCTGACGGAGCTAGCAGGAGCTCCATCAAGAGCGCTTTAAGCTGAATACTATGCTCCTTCATAGTTCTGGGACAAAGGACCTGCAAATGTGACACTTGTCCAACAGATGTCCTTCCCCCGGGCAATGTAAAACAGTCCCCATGCTGGTGGCTAACTGGTATGAGCCTGTGACACAGCCCGGGCTTCGAAGCTGGAGTAGTGGGGCATGCCCTGGTTCCCAAGCAGAGTCTTTTCCCAGAAGTTAACAATTAACAGATCATTAAGGGGCATTTGAGTGCAAAGGGATTGCTTGCTACAGTGAAAGCAAGCTGTTCCAAGCACCATCACTCATGGTAAGAAGGAACTGGGGAGGGCAGGGCTGGGGTTGCCCTATATAGCGCAGCCTATATATGCTACTCTAGGGGGTGCTGGGGACCCCTTCCCTTATGGGTACTAGTTAGGGAAAAACTTCCGGCACCAATGCATGTGGCAGACACACACGCCTATGTTGAATGGACATGAGAAATCACTTGAAGAACTTGCTCTCTGAATAGTAATAGAGATGTAGCCCTGTTAGTCTAGTCTTGCTGAAACAAAAGACAGGACTACGCAGCACTTTAAAGACTAACAGGATGGTTTGTTAGGTGATGAGCTTTCGTGGGCCAGACCCACTTCCTCAGATCAAATTGTGGAAGAAAATTGGCATGACCATATATACCAAGGGGATACAATCAAAAAAAGTGAACACATATAAAATTAACAAATCAGATTTGTCAATTTTATATGTGTTCACTTTTTTTGATTGTATCCCCTTGGTATATATGGTCATGCCAATTTTCTTCCACAATTTGATCAGAGGAAGTGGGTCTGGCCCACGAAAGCTCATCACCTAACAAACCATCCTGTTAGTCTTTAAAGTGCTGCGTAGTCCTGTCTTTTGCTCTCTGAATAGTTGTGTTCTAATTTACTTAAATTCTTCTCCTGCCTGTAAATGTTTTTTGTTACCATAATATCAGAGTGTCTCACAATGCTTAGTTGATTTTGACCTCACAACATTCCTGTGAAGTAGGGAAGTGTAATCACCATTTTACAGATGGAAATTAAGACACAGCAGACAAAATAACTTGTCTAAGGTCACAAAGGAAGTATGTGTCAGATACAGTGGCCACTTGTGGTTGAATGTGTTGCTGGTGGTTTCAGAATAACCCAATAAAGATTGATTTTAAATCCCTGGAGACTCCAGAGAGCTGGAAACCCTAGTGATGGAACCAGTCCAGTACCCTACCCACTGGCTTGCCTTCCTTTTCCTATCACTGCCTCTTGCTGTCTGTTGGTATTCCAGGCCTGTTTCTCCCTTGCCCTGAGTGTGATGCAGACATTCACACCTCTACAAAGTGACTCTGCCTTCTGATTTAGTAACATTTTCCATCTACCTTACACTGCAGAAATGACAGTATAAAGTACAAAACAATGGAGAATCCTGCACTCTGAGGGTGCGTCTACACAGCACCCTTACCTTGAAATAAGCGACACAATTTGTGCTATGCAAATTCCATAGCTTATTTCAATGTTATTTCAAAATAAGGCACTCTTCCAAAATGTCCCTTATCCTTTGTGGTTTACAGGGATGTTGGAATAGTGAGCCCGTTATATTTTGATATAACAGGCTTGCTCTTAAGACACGGATTAGCTATTTTGGGATCCTGGAGGGATCCCAAAATAGTGCTGCAGTGTAGACATAGCCTCATACTATGATGATCAGGGCCCAACACAAGAACCTAGATAGGATTCGAACTGCATGTAACATAAGCCCTCCTACGTGTTCCTTAATAAGTTCACACCACTTACATTGCACAGCTGATTTCAAGGAACTTCACCTAAAATTGAAAGGCAGCTCCCTCAGGAGGACCTCTGACAAAATTTGAAAAAGTAGGTTGTGCCCATGAAAGCTCATGATACCATCCACATGGTTTGTTAGTCTTTAAGGTGCTACTAGACTATTTGTTGTTTTTTAAGTTTTTCCTGTTATAGACTAACTTGGCTACCCATCTGAAAATTTACTATGCTATGGGAGGATGGATTCTATGGCCTAGTATAGAAGTGATCACAATGGCCCCACAGGGCCCTGGACTCTATGAACTCTCCTCCTCCAACTCAGTGTCATTGTCTGTACCTTATATCTTCTTCGGCCCTGAACCAGTCAAACTTCCATGACCATTGCTGCATTAGTTCTGGGGAGCCATGAGTCCTTATTCCCTAGTAGGCCATGTGCTTAGCAGAAATGTGCCTTTAATCTTTATGCAAATCCTATTTCTTCTAGGGAAAAAAATAGAGCCCATTTTCGTGGCAAGAACAGCTTCAGCCAATTGGAATCACTAGGTTGGCATTCCCAGCAAGGAGGCCAAGTGTGAAAAGAAGTCCACTCTGATCATAATCAGAGGAGGAGGATATCCAAGTGACTATGACCCACATTTTACTTGGTTCTTTGCCACAGGCTTCCTGTGTCACTCTGAGCAAGGGACTCGGAACCTTATCTATAAAACGGGAATAATAATATTTCTCTAGCTCACAGGGGCTTGGGGCAGTAAGGTGCTCAGCTGCTACAGTGATGGGGCCTTTTAAGCATATAAAAGACAAAAAATTCTGATCAGTTCCTTCGGATTTGTACCTCTGTTATGAAACTGGGGTTACAAATTTAATGGGCAGATTGCCTGTACAAAGTACATAAAAGTTCTAACATGCCAAAATAACTTGAAATAACAAAGATTGATAAGAAACTCATGGGCTGTGCAGAAATCAATCTTGGTAAAAACAAAATGTAGAAGCAAAAATTAATGAAGCAACATTGGTGTTTGGATAATAGGAGGATAAGCTATTTCCCTGATCACTCCCTTTTTTGAGTTCTCAAAGAAAGAGACTTTGGTGGGGGAGGAGAAAGATGGAAGAACACATCAATTTTGTGACATTACACTCTATATTCTTAATGAAAATGTGTTTATGATAAGAATGCGGCATAACTAAGATATGCTTTATGCAAAATAATGCACGTAAAGTGTCATTGGAAAGGTCATAATTTACTGAATATGATTCTCTGATTTGTAAGCATGTATCATTTTTGTATCTGAAGTTAGGAATATTGACTATGTATCTGTTTTTCATCCATGCTACTTTGAGTGACACCTACTGCTAACACTTCAGGTACAACAATGGAAAATCCAGACTGTGCTGATGGCTTATCAGCAAGGGCAATGGACACTGAAAGGGCTGGGTTTTCCAGCGGATGTTTCATATTGCCAGAGACTCATGGATGCTGTGATATTACAGAGTCAGGTGACCTGGTCACC